>CM065300.1:54706739-55906739 GCA_032871835.1 Dipteronia dyeriana | reverse complement strand
TCTCTGATTTCGATTAGGCTGGAAACAAGGGCAATTTCTCATCCACAAATGCTTACATTATGTATCTTAGGAGAAATCCTATTTCTTGGAGCTCGAAGAAGCAAAATACCATTGCTCGCTCATCTTCTAAAGTTGAATATTGGTCGGTTGCTGCCACAACTACTGAGCTTAATTGGGTGTGTTTTCTTATTAATGACCTTGGTCTCACATTATCCTCAGAAGGTCATATATTGTGATATTGTTGGCGCCACTCAGCTATGTTCCAATCCAATCGTTCACTCTCGAATGAAACATGTCGCCATTGATTTTCATTTTATCCGAGATCAGGTTCAATTTGGTGGTCTGCGTGTGGCTCATGTCTCCTTCGAGGATCAGTTTGTTGATGCTCTTACAAAACCCTTATCTCGTCTTCTTTTTCAATCTCTCAAAAGGGAGATTGACCGCTTATGTCGTGGCTGATCTTGAGGGGGCATATTGGATATAATGTGTTTTTCAGTTATATCATATCTCTGATAATATTATCTAAGTTGTATATTTTTTGAATTTCAAATGTATAGTTATCTTAGGATGTATTCTATCTTTAGGAGTCTCTAATACTTAGGACTCCACACAGATGCATTATATGTTCAAGTGATTATGAATGAAGAAGTGTATGAAAAATTCTACACCAATATCTATCTCCGTTTACACACACACACACATTATATATATATATATATATATATATATATATAGGGATTGTAGTCCCTACCATCCAATTCCATTAGAGTTTTACTGAATTATGTTAAGTCAACAAGGGTAAATAAGTAAATTCAGAAACTAGTTTCTGAAGGGTATAATTATCATTTTAGAAGTGAAAAAAAAAATTAAAGAGAAAAAGATGTGGCTTCTATTGGGCCACATCAGTTCACACTATACACAACAATTTAAAAACTACAGGACGGAAGCAGAGGCCTGTTCATCTACACAACCCAGATTAAACCCAGATTCAACCTAGATTAAACAAACACCCACCACCACCGTGAATCGGTCACTGACCAAACCCATCCCCTCTCTCACCATGAAATTCCAAACCCATAAATTTCAGTCAAAAACCTTAAAATCAAACCATAAATCTCAGTCAAAAACCTTAAAAATCCTAACCGAAATCAACCCAAACCACAATCATCCAAAATCAACACCAACGCAAATCAAACCACCGTTGAAATCGCCATCATCTCTACCAGACCCAAACATCATCACCACTACAAGAACCCAAAATCGAACTACATCACCACCACAAACCGATCTCCACCGTAGCCACAGAGGAATATGATAGTAAGCCTGATGGTGTAAAGAGAAGATCTGACAAACATTTTTACTTCTTTGTTTTTTACGGTTTTGGTTCGAGTATGAGAGAGATGGGCATGATTTTGTTGTTTTAAGATTGAAAATGACAATTTTAGAGAAGAGAAGAAAGATGGGACTTGGGAGCAATAGATCAAAATGATGGAGTGATGTAGTGATCAGAGATGAACAATATTTTTTATAAAACATTGTTAAAAACTTGTGCATCTATACACAGTGACTGGTATTTTGATTGAGTGGTGTTTGCATTGTGTTTTTAATTTTCAGATTTCATAAGGGGATTGTTTGATGTATATGTTTCATATTTTCAATTGGTGAAGCTGATGATGGGAAACACTGTATTTTTTTACATTTCATAGGTGAGGAAGAAGAAGAAAAAAACAAGATTTTTTTAATATTTTATTTTAATTAATTAATCCAATCAATTTTTTTTATTATCTTTTAATTCTTTTTTTTCTTTTTTCTTTAATCTTTTAACTAAATTTTCTTCTTTTTTTTTTCTCAAAAGAAAACTATTTATTTTTAAATTTTGAGGTAAAAATTACATTACACAGAAGACAAAATTAAGGGTAAAACGATATTTTCAACATGATCAGTACATATGAGGGTCATTAAGGTCATTTAACAAGTCTGACATGACATAATCTGTCCATTTGAAGGATTCTGTCAAAGAAGGAATAAAATTTACAATTCTAAAAAACCATAGACTAAACGCATATTTAAACAAACTAAAGGGATTAAAATACAATTTACCCATATATATATATGCAGTTTTTATCTCCTCAGAATAAACTGATTTTATTTATATCAGTTCCACAACTATCAACAATTAGATTCACATACTTCAGTTTAGTTAAAGTCTTCTTAAAATTAATCAATGATTCAAAAGTTTCGTTCTAATCTTAAAAGTTCAGTTCGGTCATAAGGAGTAGGGGTGGGCATGGGTCCGATCGGTTCGGTTTTGGCCAAAACTGTATTGACCCAACTTATATTCGGTTTTTGAAAATATAAATCGATTCGACCCATTTTAGAGACAAAACCGAATTGATCCGAACACCATTTTCTCGGTTCGGGTCAATTTGGTTTTAGGCCTATTGGGCCTCCATTTTTTTAATTTCTTATTTTCTTTCTTACCTTTTAATAGCTATGATTGTAATTGGTCTGTTGGGTTTCATTTCTGTCCACAAAATCTGTTGGGTTTCATTTCTGTCCACAAAATCGACATATAAATAAAAATACAGTTCAAATCAATCAAAATACTAAATAGCACAACAATTTATGTCCATATAATCAACATATAAGTAAAAATACAGTCCAAATTAATCAAAATACTTGATAACGGTCTAGAAAATTAAATCCACCAAATATCAATTACATAGAATGATAGAAGTTATCCTTGTGTTTCTTCTGCTTCAAATCTTCTGTTATAATTCTGTAAATAGAGAAAATATATTTAACTAATATAAGAGAAAAAGCGATTACAAATAGAGAAAACATTTACAACCGTGAAGTTAAATTCTTATCTTCATTTCTCCTCAATATTCATCTATTGTTGTACTTGTCAATCCACTTTAATGCTCTAAATCAAGACAATAAAAAAGTAATTAACAACACAGAGAAACCAAGGCAGGGTACAACCAAAACAGGGTACAAACATGAAACCAAGGCAGAGGATAACAGAGCATAAAGAAATCTTCAACACAGAGAAGTCACCAAACACAGAGTAGAACATATTAAATAACAAATCAAGAACGAGAAATCAACATAGATAAGTCTTCAACACAGTTAATATATTAATAACATAAGTGATAAGTACATAACAAATCATCACAGAGAAAGCAAACAGAAAATAGACCACGTAGGGAAAGCAAAAAATCAAAAAAGTGGCGGAAGAGAGAGAGGCCTTACCGGTGGAAAAAGCGGCGGAAAAGAGAGAGAGATGTGTTGAAGATCCTAGTTCAAAAGCTAAATCAACCAAGCATCGTTTCAAATTCAATCAAACAAAATCGACAATTGAAAGGATAAAAGCTAGTTCAGGAAACTAACCTTAACGAAAGCAGGTGGTTGACTGGTGAAGGTCAAAGAAAGTAGCGGAAGAGAGAGAGGGATGGGTTGGAGTCTTAGAGATGCTACTAGGTCAGAGACTCAGAGAGAGAATCGAGAGGTCTGGTTCGACAGATTGGCTGAATGAGTGAAGAAATCTAGGTTTTTTAATTTATACCTTGGTTCGTCAGGTCGGTTCAGTTTTGACTCTATGAGAACCGAAACCGACCCAAATCAATTCGGTTCATTAGGATTGACTCGAATCAATTCGGTTCATTATGATTAACCCGAATTGAACTAACATCACCATCAAAACTGAACCAAACACTTTTTTTAGGGTTGGTTCGGGTTAGGTCACACTTTTGTTCCCACCCCAATAAAGAGAGATAAATTATATATATATATATATATATATATATATATATATATATATTAAAAAACCATTAATATAAACAGTAACTCCATTTAAGAATTTTACCCCGAACCACTAAATTGTCTAGGTCAACCCTGCAACCAAGGGTTGTTGCTTGTTGGTCATAAAAAAATGCAACCATTAAATTACTATATCATTATATTCATGATAACTGTGATAGGTTAAGAATATCATTCTATCATAACCTACCTTAATCATGCTAGCTCAAAAGGAATTTTTTGCTACCTCGATATTGGATAAATGGTGCATTTAACAGTTTTAGTACTTATCTTTACTAAAGTGTAATTTTACAAGGGTAAAAATAGACGAATTCAAGACTATAGGGGTTAAATTGTAATTTTCTTCGAAATACAAAAGTTGTCCGTCATAAAGCTAGACTCTCTGTATTTTAAATGGATGAGCATGTAGTGGTTACCATGGTTCCGGTTTAGAACCGGTGGTTTCGATTCTGGTCCGAACCAAAACCAGATCCACTTCGAACCTTAAAAGACAACAAAATTCAGACTGTAACTCTAGTGATTTAATCTGCTCTATCTCTCAAATCTCAATCAATCAAGTCAAACTTAGCTTTTTTTTAAAGTAAAAAAAAATAATTAATGGAACTGGTTGGAACCTCCGGTTCCAAACCGGTCTGAACCATCGGTTCCACCCTGATTCGAAAAAATATGAGGTTTGATTTGAATAGTAATGGTTTCGGTTCGAATCGACATATTGAACCAAACTGTGGTCACCTGTATGAGTATGGCTATTCGATCGAGTGTCGGAATAGTCCCTGACTAATTATTGTAGTTTTTCTAAAATTAAATTTTTTTTTTCCTATAAATATATGCCTTTATAACTCATACAGAACATTTCCGAGAGCCTTGAAAATATATCTAATTCAATAAAGACTAATAAATAAGTAAGGAAGACTTTGTTTGTTCGTTTTTACATGTCTTGAAATAAGAGTTAAGTGTTTAGGGCTGTTTGTTTTATGTAAAGGCTTATAAGACCTTAATTTGTTAGACATATGGATAAATCTTACAAATTAAGATACTATGATATGTTTGTTTTAATTTTTTTGGACGACTTATTACAAATGTAAAATTGATTAGGTTGTGTTAGAGTTTCTTCAAAATTGGGAACTTTTGGAAAATTGATTTTTAGGGTTTTACTATGTACGGATAAAAATGTAAATGTATGAATTGTTTTGGATATTTGTGAAAATTTACTAGAAAAACTCTACTGTAGCACTTTGTAATAAGATAAAAGTAAAAAAAAAATACTTTTTCTAAAAGGCATATATATATTAAAATAAAATATAAGTTGGAAAAACAAACAAACTAATTTATCTTAATTTAAGATATACGAGACAATAAGACTTACAGTGAAAAAAATAAACAGCCCCAATTAGGAACATTTAATATTTTGATAATTTTATCTTTATAGCTTTTCGTTGCCTATAAATCTATCAAATAGACACAATTTACAAAAAAAAAAAACCCAAAAACACGTTTTAAAGATTATTAATATTCAATCATTTGTTTTTTAAAAGGTAATATTTTTTTTCGTTTGCATCATTTATAATAAAATGAACTAATAAATTATTAAGATAATATGAGTTTTACTTTTGGGATTTTTCTTCTATACTGCGGTTCAGACCGCACCCTGTGCATTACCTCCGCCGCAGTCTGTACAACGGTGTTCTTCAGTGGTTACACGCTGTTGCTACCGCGGCCTGTGCTATTTTCTTGCACAACGGTCTCCCAAGCGAAGTTTTCCAGGTGTCACATGTTATCCAGACCGCAGTCTGTGCACTTGCATGCACAACGGTCTACAGAGCGGTGTTGTCCAAGCGATACACCGCTCTCTGTACCGCGGTCTGGACACTTACCTGTACCGCGGTTCTAACGGGATTTTGTTGTCTTTCATCCAAAACGATGACATTTTGTGTAGGGCACCATATATATATATGTTCTCTTCTCTTCTCTTTGTTTTTGAAGGAGTCCAACAAGCCATCTTTGAGTAACTTAGCTTTTCTAGTGAGAGAAAGACTTCCAAACACTCATTTTTACTCAACCCAACTTCATCTCATGGTCATCTAGCTCTATTCTAGGATCATCTAAGCATGAAGCATCATCTTCTTCTTGACTAGATAATTTCTACATGCTCTATACTTTATAGTTTCATTTCTATGACATGTATACCTATGGTTTAGCTTTTATTGCAAATTAAATGCATGCTGGTATGATTAATAGCTTCTATGACATGCTTGTGGTATTGGTTGTTGGTTTAGAGTATTGATTAGTGATAGCAAGAATTTAGAACGGTTTTACCCCATTCGCTATTGCCTTTGCATTTAGAACATTGATATCTAGGATTTGTTTTCTTTGTCATTATTAATCCTAGATATGTATGAATGTTTTGACCTAGCATTTTTACATATAGAATATTCTTGCATATTCACTTATGTTGTCATTATCTCTTCATTGTTGATTAAGCTTGTGGCTAAGTAGTAGTGCACAAGGTTGATGATCCAAAATCACTATTAAGGCCTCCTGGTAGAGTGAAAGGGTTAGTAACTAGAGGGTATGACGGGAGGTCAACCTAGGTTGTAAACTTTCATTTAATAGTGGATTTTGAAGATCGAGTGTGGCGCACTGAACATCCCGTGGTTTTTCCTATTTGGAGGGTTTCCACGTATATATTGCGTGTTGCTTTTGCTTTGTGTTTATTGTCATTTATTTGAACACTTGGTAGAATGGAGTAGATTTGATAATAATGATTAATTCACAAAATTGGTAATCAATCGGATTAAAACCTATTCAGTCTCCCTCTAGGTTTATAGACACACTTTCTAGGGAATTTCAATTGGTATCAAAGCAAGTGCCTAGATATACTTAGGTGATCCATGCTCTGTGTGTGTTTTACTTGGTGCATTTTGTTTGTTTGTTTTTTTATTGTGTGACATTGCATTTGCATTACCCTCAAACATTATGAGTGGAAATGGTGGTAGTCATAAGGGAGCCTCAAGCACAAGTCCCCTTTTGCTAAATGGGGTAAATTACGCATCTTGGAAGAGCAAGATGGAATCATATCTTTTCCAAATTGATGACTAGGCTTGGATGGCAATAGAAGATGGTTATGCTCTTCCAAAGACAACTACCGATGTTGTAAAAGCTCTTAAGCCTAAGTCTAGTTGCAGTACTCAATAGTTTAAAGCATCCAAGTGGAACAACAAGGCTATGCATGCTATCCTTTATGCCATGGACAATAATCAATACAAGTTGGTCCAAAGCACTAGGATTGCAAATGAGGCTTAAGACATTCTTCAAGCGGCTCATGAGGGAACCAAAGTAGTCAATGACTCAAATCTCCAAGTCCTCTAAATGCAATTTGAGATGATCAGGATGGAGGAGCATGAATGCTTCAATGACTTTCAAGTGAAGTTGATGGATATTGTCAACCAAAGCCATCAACTTGGTGACCCTTATTAGGGTAGAAGAATCAAGCAAAAAATTATGAGGTCACTTCCGTCAAGGTTCAAATCAAAGGTGACAACACTTGAGGAGAATAGTGAGTACAAGAATATGAAGCCAAGTGAAGTCATTGGAAGACTTCTAGCTTATGAGTCAAGATGGACCACCATACCCACACCTTTGAAGAAGCAAAAGATTATTACCTTTAAGAACTCCAAGGTTAAAGAAGAAAAGGAGGACTCAGATGAAAAAATGACCCTCATGGTTAAAAGGTTTAAGAAATTCATGAAGTTTGAGAGGAAAATATTTGGGTCCAAGGGAAAGGAAGTGAAAAAGAAAACTCCTTTCAAGAAGATGGAAAGGTCTCAAGAAAGTGACTCAAGAAGGGCATTCAAGGCTATGAATGTAGTGGCTTTGGTTACATTGCTTGAGAATTTGCAAATTTGAAGAAAAAGAAGAAAGGAAAGGCGATGATGGCCACTTATAGCGATAGTGAAGACTTAGAAGAGGAAGAAAAATCTTCGAAAGATGAAGATAGAGTTGTAAACTTCATTGCCTTCACAACATCTCATAATGGCAAGGAAGTTGTGAGCGATAAGGAAGAAGTAGATGACTCTAGTGATGAGAGTACCTCTTCTAACTCTAGGTTTGATATTGATGAGGAAATAGACTATTTGTACTTTATAAAGTTATTTGAAAAGTATAGATTAAAGAAGAAGAAAGAGATTCAAGAGTTGAAAACGGAGAATCTCAAGTTGACTTCCAAGATAACTCACTTGAGTGAGAATGTAAAAAAGTGGAAAAGAGTTAGAAGAGAGCTTAAAATTAGAGCTTGTGATCACTAAAAAGAGTGAAAAGAACATGAAGATTGAGCTTAGGAAAGCAAAAGAATTGGTTGCCAAGATGACATCCGGAACCGAGAAACTTGACAAAATGCTATCGAGTTGGAAGAGTCCTAGTGATAAGAAGGGCCTATGATATTTTGAAGGCAAGGATGCCACTTCTTTGAAGAAGACCATATTTATCAAGAGTCAAGAGGTTAGAGAAGTTCAAGCTTCACATCAACCAATGAGATCGGTCGAAGTAGAAGAATCATCAAAACAAGCTCTTATAAAGGCTCCAATAAAGCCTCAAGCTAAAGCTCATCCACAAAAAGCTAGAGGTCATCAAATAAGACCTCAAATTCCAAGAAGCTCTCAAAGTCAACAAAGGATTTTTCACCCACAACCAGGAAGGGAAGCCAACTTGGCTCAACCACAAAGGGTGTTTCAAATAAGAGATTCGGCTCAACATCAAATGACAACTCAAAGGAGAGGGAAGTCTTCCATGCTTGCACAAAGATATGGTATGAATTCTTACTTTACTCTCATTTACAATTATTGTGTTGTTGAAGGTCACATAAGGCCGAATTGTTTTAAATTTATTAAGTTGTGTCTTTTTGAAAGCATGATTAAGAAGAATATGTTTAAAAGAGCCAAAATGCATGCACCTAGGAATTTTAGATCAAATAAATCCGAGGCTCCTAAAAATGATAATGTTGTTACTAGGTGGACTATAAAAAATGAGTATTCTTGCCATGTGGCCCAAGTGGCCTTGAAGGCCAAAGCCTCTAACACTTGGTATCTTGATAGTGGTTGTTCTAGGCACATGACCAGAAACAAGAGTTTCTTTAAGACCCTTGTTATGGAGGATGGTGGATTTGTCACCTTTGGTGATGGTTCATGTAAGAAGGTTTTTAGAAAAGGAAACATATATATTCCCGGTTTGCTCTCCTTACCTAATGCCCTTTATGTAGATGGCTTGCAAGCCAATCTTATTAGCATATCACATTTGCGTGATGAAGGGCTTTCGGCTATGTTTGGCAAAGTTGATTACTCTATTCTAAAATAAGATGGACAAGTTTTATTGAAAGGCAAGAGATCAAGTGACAATTGTTATTATCTTGATTCTAATGACATCTCTTGTAATTTGCCTAGTTGTGATCAAGTTGAATTGTGGAATCAAAGGTTAGGTCATATAAATTTCAAAGACTTGAAAGTTCTTGAGAGGTTGAATGTTGTAAGAGACCTTTCTAAGTTTGGGAATAGGATTGAGGGAGTGTGTGGACCTTGTCAACAAGGAAAGCAATCTAAGAGTGTGCATAAAAAGGGTAAGTATCTTGCCACTAAGGAGCCACTAGAGCTTCTTCATATGGACCTTATGGATCCCATACAAACGGAGAGTCTCGGTCGCAAGAGGTACATTTTTGTGTGTGTTGATGATTTTTCTAGATTTACTTGGACCTACTTTCTTAGAGAAAAATCTGAAACTTTTTAAAATTTTAAAATGCTTTGCACTAAAATTCAAAATGAAAAAGATTCTCACATAAAATGCATTAAGAGAATTAGAAGTGACCATGTGAGAGAATTTAAAAATGTTAGCTTTGAAAATATTTGTGATAGTCTTGGCATCTCCCATGAGTTCTCGGCTCCTCGAACTCTTCAACAAAATGGAGCTGTAGAGATGAAGAATAGGGTCCTTTAGGAGATGGCTCATGTGATTTTGCTTAGCAATAATGTTCCTAGGAATCTTGGGCCGAGGCCATGAATACATCTTGTTATATAGGAAATCGAGTGTTTTTAAGGCCCGGTACTAGGCAAACCTCTTATGAATTGTGGAAAGGTAGGAATCCAAATGTTAGCTACTTCCACTCATTTGGAAGCAAGTGTTACATTCTAAATGACCGTGATCAACTTGGCAAGTTTGATGCCAAAAGTGATGAAGGGATTTTCATTGGCTATGCCCTAAATAGTAAGGCCTATAGAGTTTCTAATTTGAAGACATAAAGTGTAATGGAATTATCTAATATGGTCATAGATGATTGTAGGCCTAAGGTTAGTAACCATGATGAGGAGATTAGTGTGGTTGATGATTCTCCCTTGGAGAAGATTGGTGAGACTTCAAGTGATGAAAAGTCAAATCTTGAAAAAAGAGGTCTCTCAATCTCTTGATAGAGATCCTACTTTGGACTCTAAGGAACCCGCTCCTTGAGTTAGACATCTCTATAACAAGAGTGACATTCTTAGAGATGTGAATAAGGGCATTAGGACTAGGCATCAATTAGTAAATCAAATTAGATATACTTGTTACACCTCTCAAATTGAACCCAAAAAGGTTGATGAAGCCTTAAGTGATGAGTTTTGGGTTCTTGCTATGCAAGAAGAGCTAAACCAATTTGAAAGAAATGAGGTTTGGACTCTAGTTCCTAGGCCTAAGAACACTAATGTGATAGGCATCAAGTAGGTCTATAGGAACAAATCCGATGAGGATCGCTACATTGTACGGAACAAGGCTAGACTTGGAGCACAAGGGTACTCTCAAATTGAGGGTATCGACTTTGAGGAGACTTTTACTCCCGTTGCTCGATTAGAGTCCATTAGGCTTCTCTTATCCATATTTTGGGTGCACAAGTTTAAATTGCATCAAATGGATGTTAAGAGTGTCTTCTTCAATGGCTTTTTCCAAGAGGAAGTGTTTGTTGAGCAACCCAAGGGGTTTATGGATCCTTACCACCACAATCATGTTTATTGCCTCAAGATGGCACTATATGGGTTGAAACAATCACCGAGGGCTTGGTATGAGTGCCTCACTTTTTATCTTGTTGACAATGGCTATTCTAGAGGAAGTGTTGACAATACTTTGTTCATCAAGTGCACTAAAAATGAGCTATTCATAGCATAAGTTTGTGTTGATGACATCGTTTTTGGTTCCACTAACAACTTGAAAGTTAAATAATTTGTTGATGTCATGACTCATGAGTTTGAAATGAGCATGGTTGGTGAACTAAATTACTTCATAGGCTTACAAATCAAGCAAATGCATGATGGGATCTTCATATCCCAAGATAAATATGCCAAGAACCTAGTGAAGAAATTTGGCCTTGAGAATGCCAAGCATTGTGACACACCTATGAGTACCACATTGAAACTTAGCAAGGATGCTAATGGAAAAAGTGTGGATCAAAGCCTATATCGGGACATGATAGGGAGCTTGCTATACTTGACGGCTAGTAGGCCCGATATAGCCCTTAGTGTTGGTGTGTGGGCTAGGTACCAAGCCAATCCTAAGGAATCACATCTCTTCTCCGTGAAGAGAATCATTCGATATGTGAATTGGACATCCAACTATGGGATATGGTACTCTTTTGACACTAATACTAGCTTAGTTGGCTTTAATGATGCAGATTGGGCAGGTAATTATGATGATAGGAAGAGTACATTGGGGCGGTTACTTTTTCCTAGGGAACAATCTTGTGTCATGATTTTGCAGAAAGCAAAATTCCATATCCTTATCCACAGCTGAGGCCGAGTATATAGCCGCTGAGAGTGCTTGCACACAACTCCTATGAATAAAGCAAATGCTTATGGATTATGGCTTTGAGCAAGGTAATGTAACCCTTTATTGTGATAACATGAGTGCCATTAATATTTCAAAAACTCCTGTCCAACATTCTAGAACCAAGCATATTGACATTATACATCATTTCATTAGAGAGCTAGTTGATAGCAAACGCATAACACTTGAACATGTGGGCACAAATGATCAACTAGCGGACTTGTTTACTAAACCATTAGATTCAACTAAGTTTAAATCTCTTAGTAGGTCTATTGGGGTTTGTCATATGCATTGATGAGTTTTGGTGTTTGACCCCATATGGGGAGCTCAAGCAAAGAGAGCGAACTTGCATTTCAATAAGCAAATAATTGTTCAATTTTATGCTCCTTAATTAATTGCTTGAGTATCTTGGATGCATATATTATTATATGATTTTTTATTCAATAAGTGTTTCTTTGCCTTATTTGAAATGCATGTCTCACTTGTGTTCAAACATGTATTTTTGGACTAGGAAAATTATTTGGGAAGTATAATTGGTTGACCCAAAGTTTATTTCTATGTTTATGAAAACTTGATCTTGACATGCTTAATTGATATGCACGATGAATCTATTGAATGCTTTAAAATGATTGCAAATTTGTGTGAGAGTGACTTTTGAGACTTCAATCAATAAGGATATTGTATCAATTTCAAGGATTTCACAATCCAATAGTCTCTCTCTCTTTAATTGTTGAACAAGGCTACTATTATACGGGTATTTCACCTAGAAAAATCTAAAAGGGCGCAATAGTCGCTCATGTCTTGTTTAGCTTGTAAAGGTTGATAGTTGCTCTTATCTTTTGTTAAACTATATCTTGTTTTCTATTGACAAATTGATGCAAATTGGTTTGACTTCTCTTCGAACCTCATGTCTTTTTCCTTTTCCCAATACCATGCTTTTGGAAGTTGATATTGCATGTATTTCATTCAAGGCAACCTTTTCACATATATTCCAAAAATCAAACTTCCATGAATTTCTCTCTCTTAATTAAATTGCATAAAGTTGTTGTATTTGATTATGCATTTACGTTGTAAATATCTCTCTTTGCTAAAGCGTCCCGGTTGGGGAATACTCATTTGCCTACCTTGTGACAAAAAAGAGGAGTAATGTTGGATTTAGGGGGAGTTTGTGTTGCTTTTTCATATAAGGGGAGAATGCCTTTTTAGGGGGAGTTGACTCTTTTAGGGGGAGCATTTGCATTTGCATTGTTGATTGCATGTTACTTGTTTCTATTTCATGCAAATTGCACTTGTTTTTATCTATCTTGATCCCTCTCATACACTTGTCTTGGAAAGTGTAGTTCTTTGTTTTGTAGGGATGATCATTCTACAAAAGATAGAAGATTTGAAGATTTAGCTTTAGGTATCTCTTGTAATATATAATGTATTTGTTGACCTCTTATCTTTTATTTTGTTTATTTTTTAGGATGATATGTGAGTGGTGGTTTTGTCACAAAATAGCCAAATGGGGAGATTGTAAGTTCTTCGGTGTTTGGTTGGCTTATTTTGTTGACAACCACATTTGGGATTAATATGTAAGGGTAGTTTAGGCCAACATTGTTCGTGACCAAGCTCAAGCATCAAATCACTTGCTTAACTTTCATTGAAGAGGTATTAGTGCACACACACACTCTCATGCACGTTTTGATCATCTTGCATGCTTGCTTATTTGCCTTCTTGTGTGCCTTAAAAGAGGATTTTTCCTCTATACCGAGGTTCAAACCGCTCCCTGTACATTACCTCTACTGCGGTCTGCACAGTTGTGTTCCCCAGTGGTTGCACGATGCTGCTACAGTGGCCTGTGCTATTTTCTTGCACAATGGTCTCCCAAGCGAAGTTTCCCAGGTGTCACATGTTTTCCAGACCGCGGCCTATGCACTTGCATGCACAATGGTCTATAGAACGGTGTTGTCCATATGATACACCGCTCTTTGTACCGCGGTCTAGACACTTACCTGTACCGCGGTCCAGCCAACGGTCATGGCGAGATTTGGTTGCCTTTCATCCAAAACGATGACATTTTATGTAGGGCACCTTATATATATGTTCTATTCTCTTCTCTTTGTTTTTGAAGGAGTCCAACAAGCCATCTTTGAGTAACTTAGCTTGTCTAGTGAGAGAAATACCCCCAAACACTCATTTTTACTCAACCCAACTTCATCTCATGGTCATCTAGCTCTATTCTAGGATCATCTAAGCATGAAGCATCATCTTCTTCTTGACTAGATAATTTCTACATGCTCTAGACTTTATAGTTTCATTTCTATGACATGTATATCTAGGGTTTAGCTATTATTGCAAATTAAATGCATGCTGGTATGATTAATAGCTTCTATGACATGCTTGTGGTATTGGTTGTTGGTTTAGAGTACTGATTAGTGATAACTAGAATTTAGGATGGTTTTACCCCTCTAGCTAATTCTTCTTGCATTTGCCTTTAGAACATTGATATCTAGGATTTGCTTTCCTTGTCATTATTAATCCTAGATAAGCATGAATGTTTTGACCTAGCATTTTTGCATATAGAAAATTCTTGCATATTCACTTAGGTTGCCATTATCTCTTCATTGTTGATTAAGTTTGTGGCTAAGTGGTTAGTGCACAAGGTTGATGATCCAAAATCATTGTTAAGGCCGTCTGGGTAGAGTGAAAGGGTTAGTAACTTGAGAGTATGACGGGAGGTCAACCTAGGTTGTAAACTTTCATTCAATAGCGGATTTTGATGATCAAGTGTAGCGTACTGAACAACACGTGGTTTTTTCCATTTGGAGGGTTTCCACGTATATATTGCGTGTTGTTATTGCTTTGTGTTTATTGTCATTTATTTGAACACTTGGTAGAATGGGGTATATTTGATAATATTGATTAATTTGTGAAATTGGTAATCAATCGGATTAAAACCTATTCACCCCCCTAAGTTTATAGACACACACTTTTTAGGAAATTTCGATAATTTTTATAAATAATTAAATAATCAAAATACATAAAATATTACTCATAAAATTCTTTAATAGTAGCTTTCTGTTAAGTTTTAACAGAATGACTGTCAATGAACAATATTTTGTCGAAAAAAATGATTTTAGAATAATATTTTATCGAAATGGTGATTTTAGAACAATGTTTTATCAACATGGTGATTTTGGAACAATTTAAACAGTGAATGACCTTTTTGGGACTCTACCCACCAATTAGTAGTGTCCAGTGCTATTTTCTCTAACATTTAAATATACTATGTGCACATTTATAAAGGGAAGTGATACAAATTTAACATTTATAAAATTGAGTAAATATTAAATTTAAAATATAAAATGACCAAACATGAATTTACGTTAAAATTATAGTTATCTTTTTTTCTCTCTCACTAATAAACATAAAAACTAATTATGTGTCTGAAAAGAGTTGATTCGTAATTTGTTCTTGAAACTCTTGCATAAACAACTATTCTAAAGCTATGAAAGCATTATTCGTGCTTAGTGATTAATTTTGGGTTGAATTCTCTAACTGAACTTCTTCATCATAATATTGAGAAAATATTTCATTTTTAATTGATGTCTTTCGAAGAAAGTTGCGTAGAGCAAAACATGCCAACGCTAGTATTGTGACATCCTTTTTAATAATGGAAAACTTACTTATAAGACACCAAAAGCATGCTCAATAATATTCATCAGCCTTGAATGACATTGATTGAAAACCCTCTCTTTAGTGTTAGCACAACCATCACAACGAAAGTCGTTTAACCAATAAGGGACATTGCGATATGGTGCCATAAATCCTCTAGTTTGTGTATACACAACATCCACTAAATAATATTTGTCTGAAAAATAATGTAATTTCGATTAATAACAATAATAGAAAAAACTTTAGTGAGTTCTATAACAAAATAATATAAGATAGTAATAAATAATATACCGGGTGGTGGCATGGGAAAATTATGTCTTGAATCATGGATTGTTTCTCTTAAGATTCTTGAATCGTTTGTTGTTCCTTCATATTCGACGACAACATACTTAAAGATCATATCAAAATCAAAATTGCCATCACATTTTGAAAACATTCCCCTTTCTCACGACCCTATATGACATTTGTTTATCACTCGGAATACAAGCGTGAACTAAAGTTACATCAATTGCACCGACGACATCTTATATAAAACTAATATTGTTACCATAAAGAAACACATAAGTAGACATCCTATATAAAAATAATATTGTTACGATAAAGAATAACATAAGTATGAGATAAGTTAATTGTATTAAAATAATAAAATAATATATATACCTTAAAAACTGGTATGAGTCAACGATTAGAAATGCCACTCAATTTATCATTAAATGAAGGAAGAGTAATCATTTCTTTAGAAAACTTCACCATAACATCCAAAACCCGATGAAAGTATTTGTGTATTGGTAGACCCGAGTGTTGGAACCTATTTTTAACAAGCCTATTTCGAAGATTATGACTAACTGTTGATCGATCATTATTAGTATATGTTTTTAATCCCCATTCCTCCAATAAATTGCATGTTTCTTGAGCTTTTTAGGTATTTAATTTGTGTGTTTGGGCATGTTATAGGAATTTTTTGATAGCATGACAAGTTAGTATGATCACCTGAAAATATGGTGATTAGATATGCCACATCATAAAAGTCAATCAGGAAAGATTAATCTAAGGCAATTGATAGATGATCTATAGGCCTAGTCAAGATTACCCAAGATGGTCGGAAAAACTAACCGATTGGGCACAAATAACCTGGTCGTGGAAACTAGCCGACGGGTAGAGACAACTTGGTAGGGACCATACGATCGGGATAAAAGAAGTTTTGTCTGGACTAGACAGTTGGTCAGTTGGACAACGTGTAGGAGACATTAAAGGCAACTACGACTCAAATATGAAGAAGAATTATCTTATTTTAATAAGAAATCTAGAATTACACTCCAATAAGGAAATATCCTTATTTCCTCTTCAGTGTTAGAGAATTCTATTCAGGAAAGAACTCAAAGCTTCCAGAAGGATAAACACCAAACAGAAAACGAGTCCAAATCAAGCAATAACTCAGTTATTCTAGAAGACTGCATACCGATCAGGAAATAAGCCATAAACAGACTATTCAACTAGAATCCTATGAAGATTCTAATTTAATACACAAGATATCTACAGGAAAAATCCGTGCAACAAAAGCGTGAAAAATTTATAAATTTAAGGTTTTGGTATAAATAAAAATGTTCCCTTTTAAATAACAAGAACCTTAATCCCAGATTAATTGATGTATATAAAAATTGTTGTACCTTTTCTCTCATGACGATTGAACTAGCACCGAATTGAATCCGCAAGATCTTCCAATCCAATCACGAACGTGAATCACCTAGGAGTGTGGGCTCCCTCTCCTTTAATTGTATACCTGATGATGGAAACAAACAAAATCTTTCTCTTTGTTAGTTACAATAATCCTCCAAGAATAAAACAAAGAACGTTATCAATCAATTTGATTGAAACTCGTGTGAACCTTGAATCGATGTTGTTCACAAAACCTTTTAATGTTAAGGCTACTAGTGTACTATCGAAAACTAAACGTTCTTTTTTCCTTTTCTTCTTTCCGGAATCTCACACTATTTCTTAGAGTTGATCGAATTTTGTCTAGAACAAAAACAAATTTTTCTCCCAAAATTCTTATGGTGACCGAATTCTCTCCAAGTAGAATTACCTAGGCTAGCCGAAATTTCTCTTGGTCCAACAACATGGCAGGCCGAAATTTATATATATATATACACATATATAGGGCTGGCCAAAATCAACTCTTGGAATTATATTAGGATTTCAAACCATTTCCTAAGAAGAATTTACTTGGTTGTTAAGAATCATTTCCTTAGGTGGATTTACTTGGTAGTTAAGAATCCTTTTCCAAAAAAAATCCTTTCCTACACCAAGACTCCTAATCCAACTCAATAGTGTATTTGTAACCATATTAAAGACTTCCTAATTTGATTAGATAAATAATTCCTTTTATTTATCTACTTATCAAATATAGTCTTTAATATTAATTATACAACCAACAATAGTATAATATTAGGAGACCTACTCCTACTAGAAAAAATATTTTGACTTTAATTAAATAATTAATTAATTACCAAATTAATTAATTTCTATTTAATTAAATAACAAAATAAAAATAATATAATTAAGCTATTTTAATTAGCCTTGCCGCCCAACACATATATATGAGCCAATATATTATTTTTCTTATTTTATTAAATCCATTGGACCTTAATAAAAAAAAGTCTACATGCGAACTAGACCTATTCTTAAGAAAAGAAACAAATTCACATGCCTTAATACAATTCTAGATGGAATTGGTCATGTATAATATATCAAGTGATCCATGCAAGTTCGTGTGGATTGGGGATCTTGGCGGGCTATCTAAATTTAAGCTCCAATAGACACAACCCAATCACAATCAACAAATGATTCACTTAGGTCCGATCTATTTAATTTTAATTCATTCCACTAAAAAACTAAAATTGAACTCTTAAATAAGGATAGAATAAGTTGATGTTACTCATTCATACCCTAGACAACCTTATTGGAGAAAGTGTATCCTCGTGAAGAATATCAGTAATCGCCAAGAGCTCATAGACCGCCTATAGCTCTCCAAGTTACCATATTTACTCATATGACCACATTTTGAACTTGGATATTTTGACTTGTCCAGAAGCCATGTTTCAATAGACACTATTTAAAACTTAACGTTAAAATTTAATATCCAATACCTCAAAACATCCATATGATGATATTTTACTCTCATTTAATAAATGGAACCACGATGTCCATATCTATAAATGAAGTCCTTTATCGATTAACAAATGAAAACCACCAAACTATCGAGGATAGACTATGCTATATAATCGTACTCATAGATAGCTCAAATGATAACACTTGCAACCATAAGTCTAACATTTCATCTCATTATTGAGATAGACTCTCTGATTATCTTCAAATGAAAACTTTTATCCATTGACGATTCTAGGTAAAGTATTTCATTGTGATCCAATTCAAAGCATCCAGTGCACTAGATTCTTTTGCCCAAAGACACCACACTTTGATGATTTTAGACTCATCATAACACAAGATAAAGGCGCCCAACCTTTTATCTTAAGTTGTGAATATTATTCAAGACTAAATAAAGAATTGTGTCTACCTCATACATATCTAGATGTATGAACAATTCTTCTTTTCTCATAGTCTTTTGACCTTATGATTATTTACTTTTGACAATTATAATAATTAAACTATAAATGCTATAAGATTTGTTAAACTAGAAATCACTTTATTAATATGAAAATATTGTCAAATACACTATTACACTCTTGCTATCGAGCATAATCCCAACAATATCCCACTTGCTCTATAGCAAATGTGTCATATCTCTCATCCCCATGTTCTCTAGATGCCCATCAAAAATCTTTTGTGGATGAGCCTTTGTAAAGAGATCCACTAGATTATCTGCTGATGCGATCTGGGTATTCGTCACATCACCCCTAAGCACAATTTCCCTTAAAATGTGATATTTTCTTTCAATGTGTTTCCCTCTCTTATGACTTCTTGGTTCTCTCGAATTAACCACTGCTCCACTATTGTCACAATAGATAGTGATCTGTTTATTCGCATCAGGAACCACTTCCAAATCAATCAAGAATTGGCAAAGCCAGACAGCCTCTTTAGCAGTCTCGCATGCAGCAACATACTCTGCTTCCATGGTGGAATCAGCAATAAAAGATTGCTTGATACTCCTCCATATGACTGCTCCTCCTCCAGTAGTAAACACAGACCTTGATGTTGATCTCCTGGAGTCAGAATCTGACTGAAAATCAGAATTTGTATACCCAGCAGGAATTAAATCCCCTCCAGAGATACTTGAAAATATGCTTGAAACCTGCTAAAAATGCTCACTAGAGATGCACGTTTGGGGAATAGGGATTGACATAGGTCCCCCCATCCCCATCCCCATCCACACTTCCTAGACCCTTCCCCCATCCCCCCCCCCCCCCCCATTTCCCCATTTGGTGAAAATATGGATGGGGATGTTTGGGGGGAGGTCCCACCGTCCCCATCCCTGATTCCCCATTTTTCCTATTTTCTCATATCCCCCGGTCCCCCATTTTCCCATTTCCATATTTAACTAAAAATTATAAATTAAATTAAAAAAAAACAAACTTTTCATTGCATATAAAAAATATAAGTGCATTACAAATTCAACATAAAATTTTTTAAATAATTCAAATATATATTATAATTATATTTATATACTTTTGGGGGAAATGAAGATCTCTATACCCATCCCTATTTCAATTTAATTGTGGGGGAAATGGGAAAATAGGGATGGGGAGGAGTCCCCCCATCCCCATCCCCATTTTAATTTGGGGATGAAAATCATCCCCCCCTCCATTTCTCCATTTTTTCCAAAAAAAAATCCCCAAATGGGGATGGGGTGTGGGGATTTGGGGCCCCAGGGATAAATGTGCATCCCTAATGCCCACAGTAAAACAAATATCTAGTATAGTACATAGTATTGCATACATGAGACTTCCAAGTGCCGATGCATATGGAACCCTATTCATGAATTGCTCTTCATGTTCATTCTTAGGAACTTGTTCCTTCGAATGTTTGATTCCATGTATGAAGGTAACATAACTTTCTTGGAATCTTGCATGGAAAACCTAGACAAGATTTTATCTATGTATGAAGCTTGGGATAATGCAGTCGTTCTATTCTTTCTATCCCTTATGACTTGGATACCAAGAATACAACTTGCATCTCTTAAGTCCATCATATCAAATTGTTTTGCTAACCATTCTTTTATTGATGTCAATACACCTACATCGTTTCCGATGAGTAGTATATCATCAACGTAAAGAATTAGGAAAACCAACTTGTCGCCTTTAATCCTTTTGTATACATAAGGTTCGTTAAGGTTTTGAATAAATCCAAAACTTTTCACGGCTTGATCGAACCTTATGTTCCAGGATCTGGATGCATGCTTCAATCCATATATGGATCTTTGCAACTTGCATACCCTTTCCTCTTGGCCTTTTTCAATGAATCCTTCTGGTTGCATCATATAGATGCTTTCGTCAAGACTTCCATTAAGGAAAACTGTCTTGACATCCATTTGTCAAATCTTTAGGTCTAGAGATGCCACAATGGATATGAGTATCCTAATGGATTTAAGCATGGCCACAGGAGAGAAGGTTTCTTCATAATCGATACATTCCTTCTGTGTATAACCTTTAGCTACCAATCTACCTTTAAAGTTTCCACATTTCCATCCATTCCTATTTTCCTCTTGTATACCCACTTGCACCTAATGGGTTTTATCCCTTTAGGCAAGTCTACAAAAGACCATACTCTGTTTTTGAACATAGATTCAATTTTGGATTGCATTTCCTTTTGCCAATGGCGACAATCAACATCTTCTATTGCTTCCTTGTACGTATAGGGATCATTGTCGTTTGGGAGATTCTGTATAGATTCTCCTAGACCGATGTATCTTTCGGGTTGTCTACTAACCCTCTCACTACGATGAGGTATGGTAGATTGTTGATCTGAACTTACAATTGGGCTTGATTGTGAAAACTCTTGTGGAATTGTATCTCCTGAAAGTTCATTCTAAAAATTTAGCATTTGTCGAAACAAATACTTTAAGATCATGAAGGACTATAGAAATAATATCCTTTTGTTCCATTTGGATACCCTACAAATATGCATGTTTCTGAACGGGACTTCATCTTTTCTGTCTTTCCTTTTAACACGTGTGCAGGACATCCAAATATCCTTAAGTGTTGTAAACTAGGCTTTCGCCCGGTCCACAACTCATGCAGTGTTTTAGGAACCGACTTAGATGGTATATCATTTAGAATGTACATTGCGGTTTGTAAAGCATATCCCCAAAAAGAATTAGGGAGAGTTGAATAACTCAACATGGACCTAACCATGTCCAAAAGAGTTCTATTTCTCCTTCTGCCACCCCATTTGTTGAGGTGTGTCTGGTACAGAAAACTGGGAAATTATCCCATTATCAATAAGTTATTGCCCAAACTCGCCAGATAGATATTCTCTACAACGATCAGACCTCAAGATTTTTATGCGTTTCTCAAGCTGATTTTCAACTTCAGCTTTAAATGCTTTAAACATGTCAAAAGCATCCGACTTATGTCTCATGAGATACACATAGCCAAATCTTGAGTGATCATCGTGAAAGTGATGAAGTACTCATATCCACCTCTAGCTTGAATGCTCATAGGTCCACATATATCAGTGAGTATCAATCCTAAACATTCGATGACTCTTGTGCCTTTGGTCATAAATGACCTTTTTATCATTTTACCTTCCAAACAAGATTCACAAGTTAGTAGATCATCAATCTTTAATTCATTTAGAGGCCCGTCACTTACCAATCTTTTAATCCTTTCAAGGTTAATATGGCCTAGGCGCAAATGCCATAGGTAGGTTTCATCTTTTGATAATTTTACTCTTTTATGATTAGGTTTCGTTGATTACGTGTCTAACAAGTGAGAAATATTTCCATGCAAATAGAATAAACCGTTTTCCAATGTACCTTTGCAAAAAATTTTGTTATTCTTACTTATAATAAAAGCTTTATTAAAAGTAACCGAATAACCAAATTTATTTAAACAAGAAACTGAAATTAAATTTCTCTTGAATTTAGGTACATAATTAACATCTATTAAATCTAAATGCCTATAAGAATCAAAACTAATTCTAATATCTCCCACTGAACTAGCAGACATTAACGCTCAATTGCCTAAACGCAAGTTGAATTCGTTCTGATTAAGCCTTCTCCTTTCTTTGAACCCCTGTAAGGAAAAACAAACATGATTAGTGGCTCCAGAGTCTATGATCCAAGAATCCATAGAATCCACCAAAAAACATGTTTCAAGATAATTGATATTACCTTATTCCTTCTTGTCATGAGACTTTGGGCAATTTCTTTTCCAATGTCCATTTTCACCACAAAGGAAACACTTCCATTTGACCTTGGTTACTTTCTTTGTCTCCTTCTTAGTAGGTTCTATTTGCTTTTTCTTCTGTTGTTTCTTGACCTTCTTACGGGGTCTTAACAGTAGCAACTTTACCTACGGTATGAATCTCTTGACCCTTGCCTTTCATAAGGATTTTTTATGTGCTTTGAACAACTTGTATCAGGCCTTGCAAGGTATATTCCTTTTTAATCAAGGTGTAGTCCAACTTGAATTGATCAAAGGAATCCAACAGTGAGTTGACAATCATGTCAATTTTGGCCTCACCATCTATCTCAACACCATTCAGTTTAGCAATGTTAAGATGTGCTATAACTTTCATTATGTGATCTTTCACACCCTGTCCAGGTTTCATCCTAAGATTCAGCAGTCACTGCCTCTCTCTTAGTCGTCCTAGACCTTATAGCAAACATCTCCTCTAGAGACATCAATATATCGACAACAGTCTCCATTCCTTCATGTTGTTGTTGCAACAAGTAAGAGATGGTGGCCATAATGTAACATTTAGCCATCTCATCAGAAGACTCCCACTGTTGATACTCATCTCTTTGCTCCTGAGTAGATTCATTAATAAGAGTAGGTGGTTTAGGAGTGAACAGAACAAACTTATGCTTTTCGGATTGCAATAAAAGCTCAATTTTCCTTTTCCATGTGACATAGTTATCATCAGTTAAAGTATTGTCTTTTAGGGTGTTGATTAAGGATGGGGTCATGATTTCTGAACAATAACAAAAATTAAATAAGTAAATAATCATGATAAAGCACTTTCGAATATTTATCTTGAATTAAATAAAATAATTCAATCGAAAAAATTCAACGGTGATCTAACACCCATAAATGTCACTCCTTCTTTGGGAGTTCGTAACATTTACTAGTTGGACTAGGTCCCACCTAATTGTTAACATAACAACCAATGTTTTCAATTTTAGCCTTACAATTTTATTAACAAGAACTCTTGGGAGGATATTAATAAATTACATTGAGTGTGTTACCAAGTTATCAACCTTCAATATACTCCCTCACGAATATCCCTCATTTGGGAGTAGATATCGTTTGGGCTAATTGTCTAGTCTATCCTTGTAAGGAAGTATCTTGCTAAATTCCATTCATAAATACCTCTTGGGAGGTTATTACACGAAACATAAAGCTCAACTAAACTTGGAAGTCGTAGGTGTTCCAAAACACCTTCTCCCACTCAATTATTTAAGGTGTGTGATCGAATTCCAAAGAATGATTTACCAAGTTATCTAGATGTCAATTTAGATACCTAAACCATTCTATGCATGTTCATACCAAAAGAGATATATGAGTGGCACTCCTATTATATATGACATTTTATCAAACAATGACAAATATTGCAAAATTTATAAAAAAAATAGCTACAATTTTGGTCCATCCTAGAAAAGCAAGTAAATTACAAGTCTTGGAATACAAAAAACTCCTTTCTTGGCGAACAAGTCTTCACACGACTTTCGTCGTTTGTATTCCCTCGGCTGCCTCCCATGGGAGTGCGCACCCTTGGCCCTTACCCATAGGCGTGCGCATGCCACAACCCCATAAAGGGCTGTCATGCGTAGCCCATGGCTTCCTTAGGGTTTCCATGTGCAAAACTTGTTCCGGTTGCTTCCAATTCTTCAAACCTTCGAGTCTTCAATACTTGAGTGTATTATAAAAAAATAATAAATAAAAAAATACTGCAGTTTTTTTTATGCAGTTTTTTTATTACAACAAAAAAAAAACTTAGCAACTACCAAGAAGAAAATTATGGCGATGATAGACCACCCTTCTTGTTACAATCCCAAAACAAAAATACATTGAAATTCTATGACCAAAATTGAACAGTATCAAACCACATATAAAACATATATATATCAATACATTCCAATGTAAATATATATGTGAATACCTTAAGTGTCATCTCTTTCTAAAACATACATATATATAATAAAAAGAAAAAGATTCACGAACACATACATCGATTAATAAAGGGTACAACCAGCCTCTGATACCAATTGTAGGGAAAATCCGCACAACGGAAGCGTGAAAACTTTATAAATTAGGGTTTCGGTATAAATAAAAAATTTCCCTTTTAAATAACAAGAACCTTAAACCTAAATTAATTGATGTATATAAAATGTGTCGTACCTTTTTCTCACGACGATTGAACTAGTGCCGAATTGAATCCACAAGATCTTCCAATCCAATCACGAACATGAATCACCTAGGAGTGTGGACTCTCTCATATAATTGTATACCTGATGACAGAAACAAACAAAATCTTTCTCTTTGTTAGTTACAATAATCCTCTAAGAAGAAAACAAATAACGTTATCAATCAATTTGATTGAAACTCGCGTGAACATTGATTCGATGTTTTACACAAAACCTTTTAATGTTAAGGCTACTAGTGTACTATCGAAAACTAAACGTTCTTTCTTCCTTTTCTTCTTTCCGGAATCTCACACTATTTCTTAGAGTTGATCAAATTTTGTCTAGAGCAAAAACAAATTTTTCTCCCAAAATTCTTATGGTGGCCGAATTTTCTCCAAGTAGAATTACCTAGGCTAGCTGAAATTTCTCTTGGTCTAACAACATGGCTGGCCAAAATTTATATATATATAGGACTGGCCGAAATCTACTCTTGGAATTATATTAGGATTTCAAACCCTTTCCTAAGAAGGATATACTTTGTTGTTAAGAATCATTTCCTTAGGTAGATTTACTTGGTGGTTAAGAATCCTTTTCCAAAAAGAATTATTTCCTATACCAAAACTCCTAATCCAACTCAATAGTGTATTTGTAACTATATTAAAGATTTCCTAATTTGATTAGATAAATAATTCCCTTTATTTATCTACTTATCAAATATAGTCTTTAATATTAATTATACTACCAACAATTGTATAATATTAGGAGACCTACTCCTACTAGAAAAAAAATTTCACTTTTAATTAAATAATTAATTAATTATCAAATTAATTAATTTCTATTTAATTAAATAATAAAATAAAAATAATATAATTAAGCTATTTTAAATAGCCTTGCCGCCCAACACATATATATGAGCCAATATATTATTTTTCTTATTTTATTAAATCCAATGGACCTTAATAAAAAAGTTCACATGTGAACTAGACCTATTCTTATAAAAAGAAACAAGTTCACATGCCTAAATACAATTCTAGATGGACCTCTAAATTTGTCCGGTAGAATATAACAATTGATCCATGCAAGTTTGTGTGGATTGTGGATCTTGGCGGGCTATCTAAATTTAAGCTCCAATAGACACAACCCAATCACAATCAACAAATGATTCACTTAGGTCCGATCTATTTAATTTTAATTCATTCCACTAAAAAACTAAAATTGAACTCTTAAATAAGGATAGAATAAGTTGATGTTACTCATTCATACCCTAGACAACCTTATTGGAGAAAGTGTATCCTCGTGAAGAATATCAGTAATCGCCAAGAGCTCATAGACCGCCTATAGCTCTCCAAGTTACCATATTTACTCATATGACCACATTTTGAACTTGGATATTTTGACTTGTCCAGAAGCCATGTTTCAATAGACACTATTTAAAACTTAACGTTAAAATTTAATATCCAATACCTCAAAACATCCATATGATGATATTTTACTCTCATTTAATAAATGGAGCCACGATGTCCATATCTATAAATGAAGTCCTTTATCGATTAACAAATGAAAACCACCAAACTATCGAGGATAGACTATGCTTTATAATCGTACTCATTGATAGCTCAAATGATAATACTTGCAACCATAAGTACAACATTTATCTCAGGATTGAGATAGACTCTCTGATTGTCTTCAAATGAAAACTTTTATCCATTGACGGTTCTAGATAAAGTATTTCATTGTGAGTGCACTAGATTCTTTTGCCCAAAGATACCACACTTTGATGATTTTAGACTCATCATAACACATTTGATCCCACTCAAATGCTAGCAAAAGAATCTACAACTTTGACAAGATAAAGGCGCCCAACCTTTTATCTTAAGTTGTGAAAATTATTCAAGACTAACTAAAGAATTGTGTCTACCTCGTACATATCTAGATGTATGAACAATTCTTCTTTTCTCATAGTCTTTTGACCTTATGATTATTTATTTTTGATAGTTATAATAATTAAACTATAAATGCTATAAGATTTGTTAAACTAGAACTCACTTTATTAATATGAAAAGATTGTCAAAGATATTATTACACTCTTGCTGTCTAGCATAATCCCAATAATATCTAAAATAGGAAAGAAGACAAAGACGACTTCAAAAAATAACAGGCCCTGATTAAATACTGCCACATTTCCTTATTTGCATAACAATGATTAGGGTTCTATGCACATATAAATAAACTCATAATCTCATTGTAGAAAGATAGATAACAATACATAGAAAATATATAAGAAAATGAAAGATAGAGATACACCAAAAAGGAGAGGTTGAGTGTGTAATCATTCTATTATAGTGAATTCTTCTTACTGTCACCGGCAACCGTGGATGTTTCTCCACTTTGGGGTTTTACCACGTAAACTTATATGTGGATGCTTTTCTCTTTTTTCTATCTTTCTCACAACATCTTCAACAATCTACAAAAACCTGTTAGACGTGTGATCAATCTTATACGATCCAAAAATCACTGTCAACAACTGGCACTAGAAAGAGGGGGCGCATCGTAGAACTCAACTTCGAGGAACCAACATAAACAGACGAAACACCGAGATACTCTAGCAAGTCTAAAAAAAGGGTGCTAGGGGGTGAATTATCTGTTTATCATGAACAAAGTTCTCAAAAAAAAAAAAGAACTCGTGAAGCAGCAACATGACAAACGGTAGAGATGGAAGCCAGTCTTCAAATAGTGTTGGTACCCTACGTGATGGTAACGATCCTAACCTGATAAACTCCAACACTATTGGAGGAAGCCTGCCTTCAATGACTCCAACTTCAACTGGTCAAGCTGTAATAACCTCCACAAATGCTCCTTCATTAATTTTCCCAGATGCATTCCAGCAGTTCCAATAGTCCCTACGGAGAGTCATTGAAGATGCCGCTAGACAGGGAATCAATATAACAGCAACTGCTAATCTGATATCGCCATATCAATTTTCCACACCTATGTTGGCCCGAGACCCTAAGGTACGCTCTGAAATAATGGACGTGACCACATGCGCGCCTCGTAAGTCTAGCAGAGAAAGAGCAAACCATCATAGAAAGGGGAAACGACCATAAAGGGGAGATGAAAGAATTATCAAACGGATCAGACTGGGGAGGCAAGATCAGTATCAAGCGAACTTTGAGCCAGAAGAAATCCGTAGAGGAGTTCATAGGCGGGATCGATCTAGCTAGTCAGATGACAGTGACCAACCACCCCGCAGAACACGCTGAAAGGGGCAAATCCTCGCTAAGTTTCCAACAAGAGCCTATCGACCATCAATTATCGAGAATGGATAATGAGCTAGAAGATAAGCGAAATATCCAAATGCAGAAATTAACCCAGAAGGTGGAAGCATTAGAACGTCGCTAGGGGCTTAAAGATTTAATGGATGTTGATTCTAAAAGCCCATTCCTGAACAGCATTCTCTAAAACGAGTTCCCGAAAAGATTCATAATGCCTCAGGTTGAGCAATTTAAAGCAAACACTCATCCAAAAGAACACGTGAGACGTTTTCAAAGTGTGATGGCACAATACGCTTACAATGACCCATTGTTGTGATTGACATCCCCACAAACGCTCGAGACTTAGGGTCTAGGTGGTTTGGAAGGCTCCCTTAAGGAACAATCAAGAATTTTCAAGAGCTGACGCAGGCTTTTTCACGACAATTCTTGAGAAATATACAAAGGAAGAAATCAATAGCTCACATCACCACCCTCAAACAAGGAAAGAACAAATCACTAAAAGATTACCTAAAATAATTCTCCCATGAGGTGTCAGGGATCCATAACCCAAATGATAAGGTTGTGGTTGCCGCCTTCACCAACAACCTACAGAAGGGTCAATTTTCCTTTGATTTGAGGAGGAAGTGCCTAGATACCTATGCCGACCTGATGGATGTGGTAGGAATTTATGCAATGGCCAAAGAAGAGGAGCTAGCTCAAGGGGATAGTTATGTACACGGGGTCACCCCGGGGAGAATGTCAAAACAAGTAATTACTATATATAGAACCGGAAGGGTGATCATCAAGAGAGTGACATGAGCAATCGTAGAAACAGTCGGAACTACATAAAGTTCCATGGTCAGTACACCAGTTATACTCCCCTCACCAAGAAACAAGAGGAAATCCTGGCGATCATAGAAGACCAAAAGCTAGTCAAATATCCTCCTAGATAGTCAATCTACACCCGAAAAGACACAACAAAGTATTGCAAGTTCCACAAAGAAAGTGGTCATGACACATCAAAGTGCTACCAACTAGGAGACCATATCGAGACACTTATCAGGGAGGGTTACCTAAAAGATTTAATTCTTAAAATGACAGACGATCATCCAATGGGAAATCAGGAAAAGAAGCAAAGCCCGAGCCGAGACAACGGTGAAAGGACAGTCAACAACTAGTCCAACTCGAAAAAAAAAAAGACAATCGGGAATTATCCTGAGTAGAGATCCAGGACACCGACTGGTCCAGCTACAAAAGAGCAAAAAGGATCCCAAGACCGTTCAGATTAATAAGACACTTGATCAGTTAAAATAAAAATGAGTGATCAGTCTAATAAGATACTTGATCGGGTTAAAGAGATAAGTTTGGAAGCATCAAAAAATCAAAAATATTCAAATCCCCTTCGTTGAGTCGTCAAGAGCTCATCTCGTGGATTTGAGGGGGTATTGTTATATGGATTTTTTGATAGCATGACAAGTCAGCATGATCACCTGAAATTATGGTGATTAGATATGCCACATCATATAAGTCAATTAAGGAAGATTAATCCAAGACAATTAATAGATGATCTCAAAGCCTAGTTAAGATTACCGAAAATGATTGGGAAAACTAACCGATCGGGCACAAATAACCTGGTCGAGAAACTAGTCGGTCGGGTAGAGACAACTTGGTCGGGACCATCCGATCAGGATAAAAGAAGTTCGGTTGGGACTAGACAGTTGGTAAGTTGGGCAACGTGTGGGTGACATTAAAGGCAACTCCGACTCAAATACGAAGAAGAATTATCTTACTTAAATAAGGAATCTAGAATTACACTCCAATACGGAAATATCCTTATTTCCTCTTCAGTGATAGAGAATTATATTCAGGAAAGAACTCAAAGCTTTTAGAAGGATAAATACCAAATAGGAAATGAGTCCAAATAAAGCAATAACTCAGTTCTTATAGAAGACTGCACACCGATCAGGAAATAAGTCATAAATGGACTATTCAACTAGAATCCTACGAAGATTTTAATTTAATACACAAGATATCTTAAACAGGAAAGAAGACAAATATGACTTCAACAAGTAACAGGTCCTGATTAAATACTGCCACATTTCCATTTTTGTATAACAATGATTAGGGTTCTATGCACATATAAATAGACTCATAATCTCATTGTAGAAAGATAGATAACAACATATAGAAAATATACAAGAAAAAGAAAGAGAGAGAGATACACCAAAAAGAAGAGGTTAAGTGTGTAATCATTCTATTCATAGTGAATTCTTTTTGCCGTTACCGACAACTGTGGATATTTCCCCACCTTGGGGTCTTACCATGTAAACTTATGTGTGTATGCTTTTCTCTTTTTTCTATCTTTCTCATAACATCTTCAACAATCTATAAAAACCTGTTAGAAGTGCGATAAATCTTATACGGTCCAAAAATCACCGTCAATAGAGCATTTTTTAGAACTATGGTTCTTAATGTTGTGTATGGAGAATTTTAAGAAAAAAGGGAAAATTTTTTCAATTACCGTTACGGAGGTCATTGCCCAAGTAAAGCCTTCACAGTGGTCTGTTAAGTGGAGAATCACAGAAGAGCCATCTCTCATAACTGCGGTCTATACTGTTGTCCAGGACATGTCTCCAGAGCGGTCTCCACAGTGCAATTTCCTAGAAAGCACACTGCCACATGTGTCGCGGTCTGTGCAAGTTGTCCGTACCACGGTATAGAGAGCGGTCTTGCGTATTCCTTGTTGTCTAGGGAATTCTGAAACCCTATTTTTGAGAGAAATGATATATACATATTTTATCTATTTTCCAAGGGGATTCCAGCCGACACCACCTATGCATATCTTTCAAAACACACAGCAAGTCTTTCAACCATCTTTGCACATCTGAAGATTCGAAGACGAAGGAGATTTCAATTGAAGACCTGACATCAATGGGTTTTATATTTTCTTTCTCTTGTCATTCTAATTTTATGATGTGTAACTAATTTCAATGTGAACCTTTTGTGAATGCTCATATTTGGATTAATATTATTTCATCAATTCAATTCTTGATTTTTTCATTGTTCTTAACTGCTTAATCCTCAATAATTATAGTTTTTGTTCACACCTGGACAAAAGGGTAAATGATTATTTGGCATGATTTTAGGATTAAGACTATCTGATAATTAGGGTTAGAGTGGACCAAACTTAATCTTAATTAATGATCTTGTGAATGAATGAATTTTATCTTTAGCTGCACCAACGCAAAGTAATAGAATTTGGTTCTTATTTCTTGCATTTAATGGGTTTGCGATCATTATTAACACCTGAACCAAGGGGTGAATAGCGGTTGGGAACATGTGACTCAACCCGCGACCGAACGATAATAGTCACTTTAAAGATAAAGAATGAACCCTTGAATTGGTTGCATCTTGTTTACAAATTAATTCCAAACATTGAGTTTTCATAATTTGGGATCATTGATGACTTGGTTCTTTCTCTCTTGACCACAAACCAATATTCTCAATTGTTTTCTTTAGTTTAATTTATTTAAGTTTTAGTTTTAATTTAATCTTCAAACAATCTTTTGGTTACTTTCAATTTAGCTTTAATTAGAATTAGATTTAATCAGTAAATCTCTAGTCCTCATGGGAACGATCCTTACTTGTCAGTGTACGATATCTTCACGATTCGTGCACTTGAGAGTATTGATTTTATAACACGATTTCACACATCAAGTTTTTGGCACAGCTGTGGGGGACTATTTGAATTTTTTGGTTAATTATAGTTTTAGTTTTAGTTAATATATTTAATTAGTTAGGTAGTAGAGTCATTAATTTTTAGATTTTTAGTTTTTGTTTTTGGAGAATTACTATCGTTGAATGACAACATTGATCATATTGGACAAAGAACAGTGGAGGACGATAGAAATCGTAACATCCAAGAGGTTACGGAGCTACTAGTCGTACCTATCAAGACCATGAAAGATCACCAGCAGGCCTATAGTTGCTAATCACCCTCTATGCATTGCACTGGATGAGACAACTAGAAACTATGAGCTGAAAAGTTTCCACCACAATCTGATGCCTGCTTTCTATGGACTTCCGAATGAAGATGTACTTAAATTCCTCGGAGAATTCTATGTAGCAATTCAAGCTTTTCCAAACACCAGGGTGATAGAAAACCAGTTGCGTATGAGGTGTATTTCATATGCTCTCAAGGAAAAGGAAAAGACATGGCTTTTGACTTTGCCTCCAGCTTCACTGAAAACATGGGAAGAGGTGGTAGATAGGCTTACTGATCAGTTTTTTTCTCCTCAGATGACCAGTGAGATCAGGTCTACGATTACAAATTTCTTTCAAGTAGATCAATAGTCATTTTGTGATGCATAGGAGCATTACAAGATGCTTCTGTTTGATTGTCCTCAGCACAGATATCAAATGCACCAACTCTGGCAATGGTTCCATGATGGACTAAATGACGTTTCAACTGTATCATTGAATAATGCATGTGGAGGATCCATGACTGACAAAACTCTAGAGGAATTGTAAACTATCTTCGAAAAACTTGCTAGAAATTCCCGAGAGAAAAATTCTAGGAGAAGGAAGGGAATTTATGAAGTAGATACTAGTGCTGATAACTCAATACAAATGTCACAAATGCAAAAGACTATGGAATTACTTGTCAATCAGGTGGGACAATCGAGAGAAGAACAACGCCAGAGATATGAGCAACTAGGGTATGGTGCGTAAGTTTTTCAAGCAAGAGGTCCTGGACCTAATGATAAAGAAGAAGTACAAGCTATTAACAAATTCAACTCTAGACCTCGGAATGGTCTTTTTTCAAACACATACAATCCAGGGTGGAGAAATCATCCAAATTTCTCTTGGAGAGACAATCAAGGCACCGAGAATCAATGGGGAAATAACAATAATTATAGCCAGAGACATATAATACTGGTACCCAGCAGAATCCTGTATCTCATCCCACGAACTTGTTATTGGAAGATACAATGAATCGATTTATACAAACTATGGACCAGAGAATGAATCAGCAAGTTAAAAGGCTGCAAGACACTGATGTGAGATTTCAAAATATGATGCTTCACTAAGGAAGATGGAAACATAAATTAGGCAACTAGCTGAAGCTAATCAAAGGAATGAACTAGGAAAATTTCCAAGTCATACTGAGCAAGCAAAGGCAATCACAGCTCATTGGAACGGTAAAGATTTAAATAATGATGAACCTGCTGAAATATGTAATGTTTCTATTATTGTTTCAGGTTCCTCGAAGAGGAATATTGAACTAGGAGAAGAGGAAGAGCTTAAGGTAGAGAAAGTAAAAGGATTCATCGAAAATTCACAAATCGCCAAATCCTTATGTTTGCCCTGTTCTTTTTCCATCTAGAGTTCAAAGGAACAATCTCAACCAATCATTTAAGGAGATCTATAATATCCTGTCAAATGACAGTGTTAGTCTGCAAACCATGAAAGAGATTCATAAGATGTCAGTCCATGCAAAGCATTTCAAAGAACTCAATTTAAGAAGTAGAAAGACCGATTCACACGAGACAGTGCTAATTCCAGATGGAGCAAGTGCAATACTCCAAAAGAAGTTTCCCCCAAAACTTAAGGATCCTGAAAGTTTCAATATCACCATCACAGTGAGAGAAATAAGGAAAGAGAGAGCCACACTGGATCTAGGGACAAACATTAATTTGATGCCTTATGCTGAATACAAAAAGATGTGGATGAATGATCTTAAACCAATCAACATGGAGCTTTCACTTGCCGATCGATCTATTAGGTATCCTCGTGGAATTGTGGAAGATGTTCTAGTCCAAGTTGGTAAGCTCATTATACCTGTAGATTTTATTCTTTTCACTACAATATTCTTTGATTTCATTTACTTGACATCTAGATACTTGTACATACAACACATCAATATTTATCACTTTTTTATATATAATTTTTATTTATTATATTTTTGGGTAAGTTTGTGATGGTAAAGAAGAAAAATGGTAGAGAAGAAGAAGTAGATGGCGAAAAAGATGAGTTTTAGGGTTTTGTTCTAAGTTCTAGGTTTGGAAGTTTGTTCTGGAATTGGATTGAGAAGATGAACAAATTGTTTTACAAAAATCCTTTAATTAATCTTATATTTAATCAATGATAAACAAATAAAATTGAATCATATGAAATTAAACATAAGATATATTTGTATTTATATTAAGTCAATAAAGATAATTTAATCTTTAAAAAGATTCATTAAATCATACAGTAGATTCTATAATCACTTTGCAAAAGTAACCCTCACCTGCTTCTTAAAATTGTTGTCAAATCAACTCAAATTCTCAAATAATCACTCTTTGAAATTTTACCAAACATGTTTTTTAAGTCAAAATTATTAAATAATCAGATTTTAACTTCTTAAAAGTAATATCAAACGGGACCTAAATGTGTTGTATTAATTTTATTTTATTTACATTAACAATTAAAGAAAATACACTAATATTAATTGATTAATCAAATTAATTAATAATTTTGTAAATGGAAAATCAAATTATATATATACACACACATATATTAAGATCTTTGAAATCTATACAGGCTTCATAATTAATTGAAAATTTGTATTACAAGGAAAAGTTTGATCATAAATCACAACTTAAAAGTCAATTAAGAGACAATATCATAAATCATAAATTAAGAAGCAATCATGTAATTAAAAACTTCCGTGTAGGGAGCTTTAGTTTACATGCGTTAATTTCATTCTGTATTAACAAAGCCGTATGAATATGCACCCTGACCTAATTGACTCTTTAATTTAATATAAAATTAAATATATATTCTTATAAATAAATGTTTATCTTTTGATATTCTTACGATTAAACATAGTTTTAGCCATTATTTTTTTTTTAAATAAACTTAACCATTAATGAATTGTTTTGGACTTTTGGCCTTTTTTATTATTATTAGTATTTTTATTCTTATCATTATATATAATGAACTTGGACATTTTTATACTCCTTAGTTTAATATAAAATTAAATATATTATTATTAATAAATGTTTCTTTAATGAAATAATCATTTTTCTTTTGGTATTCTTCTCAAATCAAGAGTCAATTAAGAGATAATTTTATAAACCACAAATTAAGAAGTAATCCTATAATTATGGGATAATGGTTAAATTCTCTTAATCAATCTCATAAAAAAAGTGAAAACTTTCCACATTCTATATTTATTTTAAATGTGTTGTATTAATCTTTTTTTTTACATTAATAATTGAAAAATACACTAATAGTAACTGATTAATCAAATTAATTAATAATTTTGTAAATGCAAAATCAAAGTGTGATATCTATATATATATATATATAAAGATCTTTAAAATATGTATAGGCTCATAATTAATTGAAAATTTGTATTAGGTGGAAAAGTTTTGATCATAAATCACAAATCAAAATTCAATTAAGAGATAATCTCATAAATCACAAATTAAAAAGCAATCATGTATTAAACCGTACCGTGTAGGGAGCTTTAGTTTAAATGCATTAATTTCAATCTATATTATAAAAAACGTATGGATTTGCACCATGCATAATTTACTCCTTTATTTAATATAAAATTAAATATATATTCATATTAATAAATGTTTATCTTTTGTTATTCTTATTATTAAACATAGTTTTAGCCATTATTTAGTTTTTTTTTTAAAAACTTAACCATTAATGAGTTGTTTTGGGATTTTGGCCTTTGTTTATTATTATTAGTAGTATTCTTATTCTTACCATTATATATAATGAATCTGAATATTTTTATACTCTTTAATTTAATATTAAATTAAATATATTATTAATAATAAATGTTTCTTTAATAGATTTTTTTCCTTTTGGTATTCTTCCAAAATCAATAATCAATTAAGAGAAAATCCTATAAATCAAGAATTAAGAAGCAATCCCATAATTAATGGGATAATAGTTAAATTATCTTAATCAATCTCATAAAAAAAATTATAAACTTTTCCTGTTCTAATATTTCTCACTTTTAATTTCTTTTAAATGTGCTGTAATAATTTTATTTTTTATACAATAATAATTAAAAAAATACACTAATAGTAATTTATTAATAAAATTAATTAATAATTTTGTAAATGCAAAATCAAATTATATATATATAGGGAGAACTTTAAGTAACAAAAAATTTAGTGTGTTTATTGTTTTTACCAGAGATAGTCAATTTATTGTTTTTACCAATTTTTCCACTTTTGGGACAAAATTACCCTTCAGTCATAATGAACTGAAAAACAAAACTGAATAAAAAAAAGAAATTCAAAATCTATTAAAAACAAATTGAAAACCATAAAAGTACAAAACCGACACTTGAGTTTCACTCTGTGTTACTGTCTAACAAGAAAAGAGATACCATAGCCAACGAAGAGAGACCAGAGCCGACAACGACCACCACCACGAAGAGCCGACGACGACGCCGACAGTGTAGACGTAGAGAGAGTAGTGCCGATGACGAGACGCGAGAGAGGAGAGGTGACCAGAGCCGACGACTTCGAGAGACCAGCGCCGACGACGACCACCACCACGAAGAGCCGCCGCCGCCGATGTGCAGTCACCAACGGTTTGCACTTCTTCTTTACATTTGATTTTAGGGTTTCTTTTTTTTTTGTATTTTTGGTTGACAGATTTCGAAATTGATTTTCATTTATACATTAATAAATTTATTTTGTTAACTTGCGATAGATTTCAAAATTTTAATAGTGATTTTAACAAATTGATGTTGTTCACTTATGATAGATTTTAAAATTTTAACAGGGATTTTATCAAATCAATTATGTTCACTTGTGATAGATTTCTAAATTTTAACATGGATTTTAACAAACTGATTTGAACTTTCATAGATACATTAAGAAAGCTTGAAGCTTTAGAGGGTTTTTTATATCTGGTATTAGTATGATTTGCATGTTAAAATAGTTAACATGATTTGCATGTTAAAATAATTAGCATGATTTGTGGAAAATTCTAAAAGGAAAGCAATTGTGAAAAATAAAGAGAAGAGAGAGAAGAGAAAACCCAAGAATTCAAATTGAAATACAATATTGAATATGTTTCCATGAAGTCAAATTGTCATCTTAGTTTAGGGGATGAGTGGGTTAGTATTTTTTTTTTAAGATAGCTTCCAAGGTAAAGAAAAACAATGTGATTAAAATAAAGCTGATAGAATCCTACCAGGGGATGAGTGGATTAGTATTTTGTTGCACCTAATATAAGTTTTTGTGTTAGCGATAATGTTGAGTTGGTCTGTCTGATTTGGGTCTATGTAATTATACTAAGAGTAAGGAGATTTTAGTTTATAGATTGGCTTTAAGTAAGAAATCAATTTTGTGTTCCCTTGACACTAAATTGTTTATTAGTGTTACATATAATTCTCTCATAGATTCCTAGACGAATTTCTAGGTTCAAAATTATCTCTAGCTTTTTCGATTATATGTTTTTTTTTCAAGTGATTATGTGATGGCATGTTCAACGAAAACGAATATAATTCTAATGTTTCATTGCATTTTATTTTTATTTGTATAGAGGTGGGTACCCATACCATGGATGCAGACAAGCCCTTGCTACTGCAGCCCGGGAAAATGGCCTTCAATTCTAATATATCTTTAAACTGGTTGTTTTGTTTAGTTATATAAGAAATCTTTAAAATGAAGTTGGTACTGTTGCTATAATCAGAATACGGCAAACTTAGACATTTCCATTGTAAGGATGAATGCAAAATGATGAAGTTTATCGTTGTAGAATGATTTTGAATTATGATGTGTTATATGTTTATGAATTTCATAGGGAAAATGTGTTATATGCTTGATGGGATAAAAATGTTATTGAAATACAAGTGTTGTTAACTTGTTGTTGATGAGTACAGATTTGGTGTGTTTAATTTTTGAGCATCGATGTGTTTGATGAGTATATATAAGGTCTTTTTTTTTGGATAAAAATCTATAGCCAACAGAGTGAAAGAAATCTGACTATTTTTATATGCAACTTCAGGTTCTTCTAAGAGGACCAAAGAATATATGTGAAGCCATATGTGTGATCGAAGGGAAGACAGTTTGAGAAGGCTAGAGGAAAGGGGAATAGTACGAAACTGTGCTTAATTGTGTGGCCAAATTGTCATTTGTCATTAATGTGATAGTTTATTCAGGTTTTAGTTTCAGATTCATTGATGATTTGCTTACAATTTTTTTGTGGTTCTGTATTCCAAGTTTTAATTTTGTACAGATATCGAGTGTTTTGATGTTAATATTTTAAGCCATTTTATTGTTTCCATGAAATTGAATTGTCAAGAAAAAAATATTACTAGTGGAATTTAATCTGCCCTCAAATGAATTTTTTGGGTTCTGTTGCTTAAAAGTCACTGATATGAATAGTATTTGTGTTGCTCCAGTCAATGTGTGTTGTATGAATGGCACTGATGTTTTTAATCAAGTAGAAAATAGGTGTGTGTTTAATTTGGTAGCAATTGTATGTTTAATTGGATTGGAAATAAGTGTGTTTAATTGGGTTCGAAATAGATGAGTGTTTAAATGAAACTGGTGTGTTTAATCAGATAGTTCTTTTGTGTTTAATTAAGTAGGAAATATGCGTGTGTTTAATCGAGTAGGAAATAAGTATGTTTAATTGAATGATTATTGTGTGTTACATTGGGTAGAAAATAGGTGTGTTTAATTAGGTTCGAAATAGGTGTTTTTAATTAGGTTCGAAATAGGTGTGTTTAATTGGTATGAGCTATTGTTTAATTGATGAAATATGGTTCGTTTAATTTATTGAACTCAAGTTATTTTAATTGTACTGATCGAAAATATCGATTATGACCGATATTTAGCTGACTGCCTGTGAAGTACTACTCTATTTTACGTTGTCCTAGATTAACTAGATTAACTAGCTCACTTGCATGTAACGAGATACACCATGCATTTCTGTTATGATCTTATCATCTGATAAAATTTTGAGACGTGGCAATGGCAAAAATCACATGGCAGTGACAATCACAAGGAGGGATGTACGTACATCCTGTGGCATAAAGATTAAACACAATATTGTTACCCAATGAATCACATTTATTTCTAACTCAATTAAAAACAATTCTATTTCCAGTTTGAATCAATTAAATGCGCACCGATCATTGAAAAAATCAATTCAATCTCCTCCACTTGAGGAAATCGTCGAAGACCATGGAGGAATATAGAAAACCCGAATCTGGGTTCAGATCTGGAAAAACAATCAGTTGGTTGTTGAAAACAAAAATAACTACTTTCATTAACAGATTCGATTTATCAATGATGGGTCTCTCCCAGAATTAAAAAAGCTTAAGTAAATTTGTATCAAAGTCCAAAATTTAACTGTACATACTAAGAACCGATGTGTTTAATTCTTGACAACTGGTGTATTTAATTCTTGATCACTAGTGTGTTTAAATTTTAGGACACTAATGTGTTTAATTGTTTAATAGAAGCGACGTGTTTAGTTCTTGACAACCGGTGTGTTTAATACATGATTGAAATTTCCAAACAAATTACAAATACACAAGACATGACCAAATCTAATGCTTATATTTATTAATTGAAGTACAATCTATCCAATAGATACAAACTGAAAAACATAATATAATCATGTCATCAACCTTCTCTGTTGTTACCCTCTGTCAACATTGGCAACCCCTTGTACCACCCTAGACAACTCAACATATGTCAAATTCCTACGAACTTTGACAAATTTTGTTTCACCACTCTAGTAAAAATTCCTCACTCGTTTGCCACCATAAATGATTATCGATTTCATTGGGTTCATTCCTGTATTTAAACCAATCAAAATCTCACATTCATATTTTAATTTTTTTAAATCAGTTACACATTATACAGTGTGCAACAATTTAAACACACCAGGGCAAACCACATTAAACACACCAGACCAACCTACTTACACACAACACCAGGGTAAACCAAATTAAACACACCAAGCTAAATAAATTAAACACATTAGGTCAACCCAAATTATACACACCAAGACAACCCAAATTAAACACACCAGGGCAATCCAATTACACGCACCAGGGGAATTCAATTACACACACCAGGGCAAACTAAATTAAACACACAAGGACAAACCAAATTAAACACACCAGACCAACTAAATTAAACATACTAGAGCAACTCAATTACACACACCAGAGCAAACCAATTAAATACATCAGGGAAACAACAATTAAATGCACGAGGGAAACAACAATTAAATGTCCATACACGAGGGAAACAACAATTAAACGTCCATGGGCAAACCAAATTAAACACACCACGGTAAACCAATTAAACACACCATGGAACCAAAATTAAAAATACTAAAACAAAGCAATTTACACACTAGGACAAAAAAAATACACATCAATGACAATAAATTAAACACACCAAGCGTAATCAATTAAACACACCAAAGGAACATCTCCTTCAACCTTAATTGCTACCAAATTAAACACACATCTATTTCCTACCTGATTAAACACACGTATGTTTTTGCGACCTGATTAAAAACACCACTGCTATCCAATTAAACACTATGCTATTCATACAATACAAAATGGCTAGAGCAACACAAATGCTATTTATATCAGTGACTTTTAAGTAACAAAACCCAGAACCCATTTGAGGGCAGATTAAATTCCATTAGTAATATTTTTTTTTTTTTGACAATTCAATTTCATGTAAACAATAAATTGGCTGAATATATTAACATCAGAACACTCAATATCTATACAAAATTAAAACTTGGAACATAGAACCACCACAAAATTGTTAGCAAATCATCATTGAATCTGAAATTTAAACCTGAATAGACTATCACATTAATCACTACCAAACAACAGGATGCATCAAACCTTTTAGAAAACAAAAACACCCAGATCAGATATGTGTGTGACTGTTAAAAAATACCAAGAAATGCCATTTTTTTAAAACAAACGATACTGAAAAATGAATAAGAAAACACTAAGAAAATGCACACAAAAATAACAAACACAAAACATAAAAAAAAAAAACATATTTTGATTACATCATTACAAGGAAGAGAAGATTACCAGATGACCTAGATCCAAAAATTAGCAAAAATGTTTGAAACAAAATCTTTAATGTAATTTGTATCTATTCATGCTGTACAAATGGTATGTTTGTATTTAAAGAATCATATACCTAACACGTCATCGCTGCTCGCCTCTCCATATGCCGCAACCGTCGTCGCTCGCCTCTCAGATAGGGGTTGGGGTCGATCGGTGAAATCCTTCAAAGCAAGTTTCCGATAAGCCCATTTGAAGGGGCGAAAATGGGAGACCGAAATTCCAGAGATTCAAGATCGAAAAGGGAGATCAATGATTTGATCAAATTGAAGAGAAGGAAAAATTTCAGAGAAAAAAATGGTAAGCCGTGAAAAAGAAAAGAGAGAGAAAGCATAAGATGTAGAAGTTGACTTAATTACCTAATAAATAAAGAGAAGAAAAACTTTACGGACAAAAAAAAAGAATAAATGAATGTCAATTCAGTCTCTACAGTCAATTGTTGGGTAAAATCAATAAAAATATTAATATTGAGTAAAAATAATAAACCTTCTAATTTTTTAACTAAAAAGAGTTATTTCTGCATATAAATATATATTAAGATCTCTACAATCTGCATAGACTTCATAATTAATTGAAAATTTATATTAGTTGTGAGAATTTTGATTATAAATCACAAATCAAAAGTCAATTAAGAGACAATCTCATGTATCATAAATTAAGAAGTAATTACGTAATTAAACTCTTACAGCATCACGTGTCACCGTGTATGTAGCTTTAGTTTAAATGCATTAATTTCAGTCTATATTAATAAAATCGGATGAATATACACTCAAGCTTAATTGACTTCTTAATTTAATACAAAATTAAATATATTCTTATTAATAAGTGTTTTCGTTGGTGTTCTTTCAGTTAAACATAGTTTTTATTTCCTTACACTGCATTCATTGTAACAAGATAATATATGCACTAACTGCAAAATCACTTTGGTATTTATTTTAAAAATATTTTTTCCGGTTTTAGAGAAAACTATAGTGTTGATGTATGTATTCAACATGCACAGGTTATTGGACTGTCAGAATCTAAGATTAAGCTGTGATTTTACATGATCTCACAAAAATACTTAATAATAATGAACTGTTTTTTTTTATATATAATTGTTTTATAATTAAATCTTGAATTTTTATATTTATTTTTGGTATCTAAAGTTGTACATGCTACACTCACTTGCCAATGATTTAATCATGTTAGTATATTTAGGTATGTGTTGGAGATCCATTATACACCTAAGTCAGTTAGGAACACAAGCAATATATGGAGAGTCCAAAATCTATGTAGACCAAGCCCATATCAAAACCCATTCATTGTTTAACTACATGAGCAGTTTTATGTGCTTATTTACATCAGATGAAGAAACTGACTCATAACATAGATTACACAATATGCATGAAAACGTTTTGAATGCATTGTTGTAAACGGATTTGGACAAGCAACAGAGAGAGTGCAATATAGTGTGGGCATTCTGTTAAATTTAACCCATGAATGTGTCATGTGTGCTTCGGTGTAAGTACAACAGTAAACAAAGAGTGCACGTTTGCTTATATGTAAATAGAGAAGAAAATACATAGAGAAACACAATGATATGTGGAGAGAATTATGATAGAATTTTCTCTCATCAAATATCAAAGTGTAGGTATATGTATTGTAATCAGAGGGGACTTTCTGATCGTGTGATCGTCCTTCGATCGGTGGTACAATCCAAGTGTTCGATCCTGCTTCCATTAAATTTGGATTTTTTTATAGTGAACGGTAATGATCCGAATTGGTTTTATGTATCGAATTTACTTTTATTGGTATAAGAGCTTGGTTTGGGACTATATTTTAGTAGTATACGTCATACTATAATGTTTATTTTTGTTGATAGAACAATAAATGAACTCTAGTAGCATCACACGTATGCAAGTGTTTAATTTCATTTGTCTGGAATATTTGTATGCATATATAAATGATAATATGTTATGTATTTACTTGCAAAGTGATAATTTTGAAGAATTAAATATGAAAACTGTAATCGAGTGATAATTTGTTGTCATTTTTTTTCTCAGCGATCATGGTACCATTAGATAGAGCATTCCTAGATCTTTCCAACGATAGGTAATTTCTTAGTTTGGATTAGAAACGAGGGAGATTTATTTTTTTTTTGAATTTTTCAGTTCGGAATCAAAATCTGAAAATTTGTTTTGATCTTGAACTTTGGTGAAGAACATGTGCCACTCACCCATAGGCGTAGAGTGCGGTTCATCTCTAAGCTAAACGTCATAAATGTTGGCATCTATAAACTCGCCATGACAATACCAGTCGAATGGTGGTGATTCCGTTATCGAGAAACGTTGAAAAGACGACGAGTGTGCCACACGCTCCACCAGTGAGAGTGAGAATGACAAGAAGTTGTGCATGTGACACAATCAGACATGTGTTTCACTAATGGAGTGAAACGTGTCAAGAGCATTCTTGTGGCCTTGATTCAGCCATGTATTCCAATATAAACATAAAATGAGTCAATGAGTATTCATGTGGCAGTTATTCAACCAAGTGGCTTACTTGAGAGGTGAGTTGTGTATCACCTATGAATAAGACACATGGCTAACTAAGATAGTGACATGTGTCATACAAGTCAGCCAATTGACCCCACTAATGTTTCCGGTTAAAATTTTCGATAGATTTTTCAACGATGGTTTCTAGTGCGGTTTCTGATAACTGATTTTTGGATGGATTCTGATGACGGTTTCCGATCATGATTTTTTTTGAAAATTTCTAGTCATGGATATTTCAATGACACTTTTCAATATGATTTTCGATGACGGTTTCTGGCACAGTTTCTGACACGGTTTTGGATGAGGGTCTTTGGTGCGGTTTTCCATACGGATTCCAATGACGGTTTCCAATGGTATTTTTAGCTATCGTAGAATTTTTCATCAGGAATTTTAGCACTTTTTTCTAACAATCATGGAATTTTCCTGCGAAAATTTGGCCACCTAAATTTAGCTTCAGTGGGAGCTATGTATATTGAAATCGTTCGTTCAAAATTCTCCTTCTAATTAATTATACAATCGGGAACAAGAAATTTTATTAGAATGTATATTGAAAATGAAAAAGGTTATTAAAAGACAATTTTTCTAAATGACTTAGAATATTTTTTTGAATAAATCTGCATTATCTCATATGTGTTAACGAAGAAAATTTCATGAATCTTATTAATGACATATAGCCGCAGTCAATGACTCATGCTTTTATGTGGAGAGATGCAGTGGATAGTCTTTTAATGAAATTTCCCTAATAGTTAATAGATCTATAAGGTTGGAAAAGCTAGAGTAAGTTACCACGATGTATTTTGGTCATATAGTGTGTGAACTAGAAATCGTAGAGAAGCATTACATTCTTGGGAATGTGAGGTGATCTAGTACATCCACAATGAATATTCATAGTGCTAGGCACATGAGTAATTGCACACGTGAAAGAGGACCAAGATTTGAGAAAATGACTATTAGATGAGTTGTGAAGACATATAAAGTATTTCTCAGTGGTGATCGTTATAAATATGAAACGTATATAATGAATTGCATACAAAGTCCCGTATTTTAGAAAATACTATTGTTTTTAATAAACCGTTCTATAAAAATAATTTTGGTTTATTTACTTTGTAGTAAAAAACAGTTTGACCCATAAAATATTTTTTTCGGGGGAACTTGTGCATTGTATTCTTCTGTTATTTATATGATCACTTGTTTTGAGAATTCTAAATTGTTGAGTATAATATTAGAATTATAATTTTACGTAAAGTACTGAATTTATGATGATTAAATTTTTGGAAATGGATGGTAATTAGACGTTTTGACGATGACTTTTTCAATTCTATTCCTTAAATTGATTCAACATTTGTTCAGTTTGTGTTTGTAACAAAATTAAATGTGCTTATTTTTTGAAGTTAATATGCTTGCATAGTAGATTGTATGTCTCTACATAGATTAGCATAAAATATAGACTATATATCTATAATATTGTGGCCAATTGGATAGCAATAAACTAAATCTTGTAATCTACGAAATAGAGATACAATAAGGTTTAGTGTATTTTAAGAGTAACTCTTGAGACCAAATCATGAATCATGATTAAACCTCGGCATAATACTTATTTACTCGACATACAAGATGTGAAGGCTTATCAAGCTAGAAGTTAAATTACTCGCATTATGTTGTAGAGTAACTTAAATAGGAGCCTCACATGTATGTTTTATCAATACAATAGGATTTAAGTAAAGTGGTTTACCTTTTAGAATTTGCTTGAAGGGAAATTTTAGTAGTATTTTGAGTACTAAAATTTTAGTAGGTACGGTATCAAGGTTTGATCAATTATAAGGAGAGCCAAAAGTAGTGGCAGTCTACAATAAAGATATAAATCATGGTATACCGTCTAAACGATTTGATATCTTCTGATAGTTGGAATATACAAAATTAATATGACACATTTCGATCTCGTCATTTCAGTAGTAGAAGATGAGCGCTTAGAGGCTGCTTAGACTTCTAGCCAATTTTATATGAAAGATTCCAACTTGTACAAACTTTTAGTTTTAAGCATATTGGTGGAAATAGATATTTCTAAAGGGAGAAGAGAATATAGTCATAATCACTTAATCTTAGATCGAAATATGCAAGAAGTTGAGGGATAAAGAATTAAGGAAGGACAAAAGTAAAATAGCTTGTTGCAATTGTAACAAGTTGGGTCATTTTCACTCATAAATGCATTGAGTCGAAAAAAGTAAAACTCAAACTCAAGAATTTGTTAAGTTATGATTAAGTTTCTGGCTAGGTATTTTCTTTTTGAATATCGTCCTTTGTGGACAGTAGATAAGCAAAGACATACCATCCAATAAGAAACTGTAAAGTACACTTTGAGCAAAGTTAGATTATTATAGACAAGACTTATATGTGTTAGAACAATTTTATAGTTAAGTACCTACAAATTGGGTTTGCATGGTAGTTTAAATTAATACTCCATGATGTTCTATTATACATTTGAGATCTAATTGGTTTTAGTGTCCGCGGTTATCCTCATTGAGTTATCGTTAATAATCATGATGGTTGTATGAATATTAATTTAGTAAATTATATTCATATGGTACTTGATAGATGTTTAATGGTTTTATAGTATTATACGTCAGTAGAGACGATTATAATTTTGTTTGTTTTTCAATCATTACAATGGTAATGGTGCTGATATTTTGGCATGCTAGATTAAGTCATGTTGGACTAGGTAGAATGAGTATATCAGTCAAAGAGGACTAATTGGACTCATTCATCTTAAAGGTCATACAAATTATCTAGCAAGAAAAACAACTAGAAAATATTTAATAAGGAACTAGATCAAGAATTTCATTGCAACTAATTCGTAATTACATTTGTGATAGAATGAGTGTAAATGCTAGACACGAAATTTCATATCTAGTTACATTTATTAATATCTTTAGACGTCTTGGTTATATCTATTTGATCTCTCACAAATTGAAAGCATTAGATTGCATTTAGATTGTTTGGTTGAGGATCATATTAGATGATAAACTTTTTGAGTTTAAAGAATAAACTGAGTACGCAAATATCTTTCTGAACTGTTCAAGGAATGTTGATTAAGAAAGATATAAAAAGATATTTATTTACTCCGCGGCAAAATAGTGTACTGACAAGAAGAAATTAAACAATGATGGAAATGGTTAAGTTTGTGATAGCACAAGTAAATTTGTTAGTATCTTAAGATATCTTAATTGATTGTTGCCTATCTACTTAATCATTTTACATTTGATCAAACACTTCCACACCATATAAATTCTGGACAGGTAGGTAACCTGATCTAATTAATCTACAACCATATGGGTATACAGATTATGTTTATAATCCATATCATAGAAATGAGAAATTGAATGCAAGAGGAGAAGTTGTATATATGTTTAACACTTTGTGCATTCTAAAGGATTAAATAAACGATGGTGTATAATTAGATAGAAGTGCGACTGAATTAGAATCACAAGATATCATTATTAGAGAATGATTTTCTTAGTAGAAGTGAATTTAATATAGATATCTAATTTTTAGAATTAGATGATCTGTGTTAATATGCGAGTGGTGGTAAATTAAAATTTAACTTGATCCTTAATCCTAGTGAGAGTGGAATTCTAAATGGATCTTCCATCCCTAGTGAGAGTGGAAGTGGAAGTGGAAGTGGAAGTCTATACTCTAGTGGGAGTAGAAATTCACGTGGATCTTTCATCCCTAGTGGGAGTGAAACAGTTGTTGAATCAACCACAGTAATAAAATACAAACTCGTGGAAATAATCATACAATTATCCCATGTCATCTTTTAGAGATTGAAAGGTAAGTTTTGATGATTACTTCACTTGACATTGATAAACCAAAGATTTTAGAATTAAGCAATCACTTCTATATACTATGTGATGAAGGCAATGGAAGGGGAAATGAAGTATAGAAAAGTGATCATGTCTGGGACTTGATTCACTTACCACCTAGTCATTAGACAATTATGAACATATGAGTTCCACATATATCATACGTAAGACGGAAAGAACTATTGAGAGGTATAAGCCACGATTAATTGTAAATGAAGAAACTTATTCTCTGGAAGTAAAGTTTTCTTCCATATGCCTTATTTTAGCACTAGTCACATATTTGAACATGGAATTACATCATCAATAGATGTAATGATTGTACTTCTCGATAGAGAACTAGAGGAAGATATTTACATAGAGTTGCCGGCAAATTTTTTGTTTCAAAAGGCCAAAAGCACATAAGTGTGCTTGCTTAATTAATGTATGGTTTGAAACCATCCTCTAGAAAGTGGTAGCTTTTATTTCATCAAGCTATAATGTCTTACAGATAAATGATGACTAAAGATAGTCTTGGTAAGTATACTAAATAGGTTAAGAATTTTATTTATATTATCTATATATGTGGACTATATGTCTTGGCAAGAAATAATGAAGAGTTTGTAAAACTATAATGAAATGGTAATTCTCAAATTTCTTTGAGATTTTATATAAGCAAAGTGGCTTATATATATTAGGAGTGAGAATTGATTCTGAATGAGCAATAATAAGCTCATTGATACTTCTATCGTGAAATTACAAACTTGTAGCCTTAATGTGTACCTAGAAACTCCATAAGATCAAGTTCTTAATTACATGTTCCTCATGTTAGTACCAAACAGAGTCTCATGTACATTGTGATATGTACAAAGTCTATCATTAGTTACGTCGTAAGATTGGTGAGTGGACATCAATATAATCCTTGATTACAGCATTGAGATGTTATCAAGATGATTATGACATACCTTGAAAGTACGACTAACTAATTAGTGTACATTATGATATGTACAAGGCCCAATAAAAATTATGGCACAAGATTGGTGAATGTATACCAATATAATCCTAGATTGAGAGGATTGTGACATAACTTTAATAGTAAGAAAAGTTATTGTTAATGATAGCATAATTACACACATAATGTAATAGAAATATGCCGTCAGGTTGAAACCGTCATTCTTACACGTGTGATCGCCTCAGTAGTTGAGATAGCAAGCTAAGATGAGACACATATATATTAGAGATTATGTAGGATATATTCTCGCGGAGCTAGTATATATGAATATGTCGCATTGACTTTGTCAAGATGAGGTTCACAATAAATATACTAATATATTTTAGAACCGATCATGATAGACCACACTATCATTGATACATGATCAAGCCAGATGTGAAATCTTAATGTGGCGCCAGAGAAATGCGAGCTTTTACGAACTCAGGTTAGTCATGAGAGTTGTGACTATACCAAGATTTATACAGTAAATAATATAAACACATATGCATTCTTATTTAGAATGAAATTCACTGTATCACGTGTTTCATACCACATGTGATATATGTGACCGATGTGGAACATGAGAGAATGAATCATTGCTTCCTCATTAGCAATGATTTGAATTAGAAATTTTGAAAAATTATTAAATTTGTGGTTGAAAGTTTTATTTTGTATATTTCATATGTAATTGTAAAAATTTATAGTCAATTCAGTTTTTAGTGTATTTTTTATTTCTAATATATGTTAAATCCAACTATAAAACTAAACACGAAAGTACGAATAGAAAAATTCAAACGAAAAAATTTTAAAATATAAATTCGATAACGATTACGTTATATTTTACCGTGCATTCAAGTTAAAAAAAAAACAAAACTAATTATCTTAATTTTGTTATAAATTACAATGAAATAATAGATGAAGTAATAAATATTAATAATAATATAGAATAATATAAAAAGAAAACAAGAAGAGGAGAGAGGTGAGAAATATACATTTCTGTGTATATATGCTTTTGTATTGACTTCTAGTATATATGCAAACAATTACAATGAATGGCCTTTTTATAGGCAAATAAAGATGAAGGGTTTATTGGAATTTACACATATATGCATGGCATCATTATTCACAAGATGACATATGTACAATAGGTGTACCACAATTATCAACCCATTTTGGCATGTGGTGGGAAGCCACGTTTACAACACTCCCCCTTGGATTTCCACCACTTGCATTTTAATTTGTTAGGAAAAAACCCAATGAGATAAAAACCTTAGCAAAATATATACAATGATCTTCAGGATCGAGTTATATTGGACGTGTTTAGAACTGCCTCATTAAAACATTTCCGGTAAAACCCAGTGGGACAAAATCCGGTAAAGAAAAAAGAGTACAGTATGTCCATTCAAATTTTGCTCCCCCGGATTGAGCGCTCCCCCTGATCAAAACTTTAATATCAATCCTATAATTTACTGAGCCGACGCATGCCAATTCCATATACCAGTTTCTCAAAAGTTGATGTAGGTAATGTCTTGGTAAACAAATCTACAAGATTATCTGAAGACCGTATCTATTTAATATCAATTTATCGGCTCTGATGTAGTTCATGAGTATAGAAGAATTTAGGAGAAATATGTTTGGTTCTATCTCCTTTGATATATCCTCCTCTAACTTGAGCAATACAAGCCGTATTATCTTCAAATATTGGTGTTGGCATTTCTGTAGATAATGAGAATCCACATGTCTTTTGAATATGATGAATAACTGACCTTAGCCAAACACATTCTCGACTTGTTTCATGAAGTGCAAGGATCTCTGAATGATTAGAGGATGTAGCAACAATAGTTTTCTTTGTGGAGCACCAAGAGATTGTTGTGCCATTATATGTAAAAACGTATCTCATTTATGAGCGAGCTTTATGGGGATCAGACAGATATCCAGCATCAGTATAACCAAGTAAACCTGAAAAATTGATAGATTTCGAATAAAATAATCCTAAATCTTTCATGCCACGAAGGTAACGAAAAAGATGTTTAATCCCATTCCAGTGCATTCGAGTTGGTGCTGAACTAAATCTAGCAAGCAAATTTATTGAAACTGCAATGTCTGGTCTAGTACATTAAGGTAGATACAACAAAGCACCAATTGCATTAAGATATGGTACTTCAGGACCAAGTATCTTTTCACCATCTTCAAGTGGTCGGAATGGATCTTTCTTAGGATTAAGAGTTCTAACAACCATAGGAGTACTCAATGGATGAGCATTATCCTTATGGAATCGTTGTGAAGGCCAACGAATTATCATCGGCCTCCTCTATCTCTCTCTCACCGAACCTCTCTTTCGCTCTCCTGCACCTCTCTCTCCTTTCTTTCTCTCTTTCTCTCTCTCTCTCTCCCCGTACCTCTCTTTTTCTCTTCTCTCTTATCTCTCTCTCTCTCTCTCACGCGACGTTGCCGACTTGCCAGTGTGCCGTCGCCTAGGCTTCACGACCATCCACCAGCATCGTCGAGCTCCCCTTTCACCGGTGATCTGATCTGCACAAAAAAGGGGAAGAAAACGAAAAATTTAGAAACCCATAATATTTCAAGTTTTAACATTTCAATTTAGTCATGATTTCAAGTTTCAAGTTTCAAGTTTCAAATTTCATGTTTTAGGGCAAAATTTCAAGTTTCAAGTTTTTAGTCGTGATTTCAAGTTTGATTATAGATTTTAGTTATGATTTCAAGTTTACTTTTAGTTTTTTTTAATAAAAAAAAAAAACTAAATTCAGAGGTATTTTTATAATTTATGGCTATACACTATTTTATTTTAAAAAAAATGATTATTAACGATTAAAGATTCAAAAGTAGTTACTAACGAAAGTATAATATTTCCAATGACTATTTTTGGTTTTCTCTCATAACTTTATTTTCAATGCTATTATTTTTTTGCGGCCTTTGTCTGATATATTTCTCTTTGCTAATGGTGCATTTGTTCGATATTCATTCCAAATAAGGACGACCAAGTTCGGATACTAAGTTAGTAATCAATAGAGCCAAAAGTTTAAGCCAGTAGAAAATAATCCAACAATAGTATTTAAACCTTATAATATATATAAATGTTTTTTTTGGATGTATACAAAACAAGATGGATAGATGAGAGTATTTTTTTTTTTAAATGATAGATGAGAGTATTTTTTTTTTTAAATGATAGATGAGAGTTTTTTTTATAAATAATTTACATATATTTATTATATATATATATATATATATATATATATACTTAAGTCAGTGGGTACTGATATACATTCATCAGTGCGTTGGAGTGAACCATTAGATTTATATATTTTGACTCAAAGTGTATGTCACTTGTCAAAGCTTTTTCAAAATCAGTGGTCCACATACTACGTGTTAATGTAGGTTATATCAGTATGCATCGAGGAAAAAAGGACAGTGTGTGTGTGTATATATATATATATTGTTAACGGAAAATTTGCTCAAGATGAGAAATTCCAACTAACACCCTCGCGACCACTACCACGGAGGTAGTGGCCGGGGTCGGTACCTTTGATACCTAACCTGCTTAGATAGAAACGAATGATTGAATGACAACGGCGAATGAGAACTTTATTATTGAACACTCGTGATATACAGAAATCTCTCACATACACTCACAATCTCTATAGGACATAGGAAGGTGGCAATTTCGTGCTTGTCGAATAGTAGATACCACGACGGCTATTTTCTGATCACAGAATTTAGGCCCGACGTAATTCTCTCTTTCTTTCACTCTGTTTCTCTCCCCATTTCTTGAGAATACTTAAGCATATTTATATATGGCCGAATTAATTTGAACAGGTGTATCTCCCGCCTTGATTCTCAGAATCTGTTCACTCCTTATCGGGCGGGATCCTCTATTTGAAAGTCGTTGACTTTGAGTAAATAACGGACTCAAGATTATCGTTGGTAGAGATAAGTTTGTTTCCTCTTTGGAACAAACTCTTGTCTTACACGTATGCAGAATTTAATGTTCCTTATAACGTAGATATGATCTGGTATGTATTCATGGCATGATTGTTCATGGAGGTCATTGCGTTAGCTGTTCGTTGTTTTGTAGAGCGAGGTAGATCTATGCTTTGGTTCTTTCCTCAGGAGCTTGGGATGGACGCCCCTGTAGACATTCCTGGGAGCTAGCTCGGGTCTGATTCACTTAGAGGTCCTCTTTCTCCTCGTATCATGGATGGGACAACAGGCTCCTGGAGAGGTTGGTGGGTTTCCAGTTTTTAGGCTACGAGTTAAGCTCGACCTTCGGGAGCCTTAACCTGGTGGGAGCTTGCTTTACTTGTCGGGCTTCACTTCGAGTGTTTCTTGAGCTCGGTGATCCTTCCTAGCTTTCTCGGGTTGGTTTTGGAGTTCGATCCAAGGAAACGAGGTTCCTAGATAGTTGGCCTCGTAAAGCACAGATTCCAATGTTCTCGTGTGGACTCGACCTAGTCATGCCTAGCTTCATCCCTGATAGTCCCGAAGCCCGGCATTCCTTCTATGCTTCTACGGGGTAGTTTTATGGTCTGCCCGTGGTCTTATGAATGTCGAATTCGGGCTTTGATTCGGGTTAGAAGAGTGGAAAATTTCTCTTTGACCCCTAGCTAAATTTTACTATCAACAGAAGTCCCCTCTGACTTGAACACCGGATGTAGAGTTGGGGTTGGAGTCAGATTCCCTATTTTCTTGGGAAATTTTCTGTTACAAGGTAATTACAGGGAATCTCGAATGAAAGCTTCTCATTAATTGTTCGGGTGACATGTCGCGGGCGGACTAGTACGTTCCCTGAAATAGTCCGGCTATGTTACGGCTGCTCTAAGATTCGAGGCGATCTTACCAAAGATTTTGCTGATGTCAATGGCTATTCCACCTCTATTTAATCCCAGCCTCATCATCCCTTTCCTCACGCTTTCTTTCAATTTCATATTTTTAGACTTCCTCTCCCTTACTGTTTTCTCTTACCACATCATTGTCTTTCACCCACCTTCAAGCTCTTTTCATCTAACAATGTCGAACTCATCTGACAACATTGAAGCCATGGTCGAGGGCACTAGCGATTCTAATTTGGTTCCTCGAAAATGGGTGCAAGGAATCTCGAGCGATGAGGACTCCTCCCCGGTTCGTTAGCGCCGCCGTTCCAATAAGAATGTTTCAATAGGCTCCTGCTTCTCCAATCAACCCGACAACCCTCTAAACTTAGTTGACGAGGATTCCAACGTAGGGGAGAGGGACGACGTCGCTAGGAGGGGTCAAGTCACGGTAGTCGGTCCTCTTTCGGCAGAGCTTCCGCCGTATGACTTTAGGGTCATTCCCAATTCCACAGTTGATCCGGACTCTCTCGATCGTATAAGATCCAAGTAAGGTATTCCTGACAGCCTTTCCCTCGCCATCTCTTACAGAGACTACAACGTCTTCAACCCTTCTAAAGAAGTCCTTCCAATTCACGTGGCGGCCCTCAAGAGCGGGGTCAGGCTTCCCCTCTATCCTACCATGTGGCGCTTCAACTAGCTCCTCTCCTGTTGACGCCCGGCTTCTGGAGGCACCTAATCAGCTTCCTCATGCTGTGAAGGGAGTAATGTAAGCTCAGTAAGATAACCAGGGAACCCGGAGTAGAGGAGTTGGCTTTCCTCTTCCAAATCGGGAGTCTAGTCGGGGTCCCTCGAGGTCAATTCTACACCAATGCCAAGAACAAGCTTAACTTCATCATCCCGAGAGCTTTTAAGAAGGACCCAGCCTGGAAGAAGGAATGGATACTGGCTAGTGGTGAGTGGGGGAGCTCGATCTTCATAGGTGGGCACGAGTTCGCGGTTCCCACGACTTTTAATGACAAACCAATCTGGGATTAGGATTCCTTGCTTGTTGAATCTGAAACGGTGTTGAGGATAATCCTCGCCAAGAACTATATGAATTTGAAATATCCCACCGCTGATTCCTTAGATTCCCGCAGGGTGAATCAATATCTACGGATCTCTGATGCTACCCCTCGTAAGTAATCCCAAGTCATTACGCTTCGTTCTGATAGCTGGCTTGCTTATTACATCTTTTTTTAACAGTTTTTGTTGTCGCTCCAGCTTTTCGTGAAGCCCAACAAGCTCGGACCCCTCCCCTTCCTACTAGATTATCCCGGGGGGTCTTCTCTATTACCTTGGAAAAGGGGGCCTACCATTCCAGCTGCTGCTTCACCTGCACCAACTCCATCTCCTACATAAGCTAGGTTCAAGATGGCTATTTTTACATCATGGGCTTCTAAGGCACTAACCAAAGGAGGTCCTGCTTCCCAGGCTGCTAATACGACCACCTCCGCCCCTTCATCAGTGGTCCCCGCTACAGTTATTGCTTCTTCAGTTACATTACCCACTTCTTCAACTGACCCATCTTTGCCCTAATCAGTTCAGGCTACTGTGGATCCCAAGGCTGGTATTCCTGGATTCCCCCTTCTCGCCCCCACCATCATTAGGGGTTTGGTTGGTCAAGACAAGGTTCTAAAGCAGTTCGTTGCGTCTTGCCCGGGTGGCAGGATTTCTATGATGGCTTCAATATCCGTGGATATCATGCTTACCAAAGGGTCTGCCCTCCTGGCTGAGGTAGTCATCGCCTTTATTTCCTGTGATTGTAAACTTTGATCGCTCTCTAACCTTCAAGGGATCACCCATTCGGATAGGAACCTCTTATAGCTTATCCACTGGATGGTCATTGGCTTATTCCCTTCTCTGCTCCTCCTTGTCTAGAACCACGGGGTCATCCTCGGTGTGATTTGTGGGTTCTACATCTTCTAGGGTCAATACAGGGGTTGTCCCATCTTCGATCGTTGTTACCCGGGCAAGTTGTTTTGCTAGAGCTGTTGGGTTGGCAGACAATGCATAGCATCTCCTGGTTGCTTGCTGGTCACCCCGAACTTCCCCCACCTTGTCTCCTACTAGAAAATTCAGGACGTTGTGGTAAATGGATAGGACCCCTTTTAAGGATGATAAAAACGGCCTTCCTAATATTGCATTGTAGGCCGACGGGGTATCCACCACCACTAAGTCTGTCATGATATTCTGCTGGAGAGGTGTGGCTCTAATGATTGCTGGCAGGATTTTTGATCCCACGGGGTATGAACGAGTCCCCAGTGAACCTATACAGCGGGGTAGTGCAACTATTATAACACCACTATTTCAAGTTCAGTTTTTCCAGGGTGTCTTTAAATAAAACGTCGACGATGCTGCCTGTGTCGACGAGCACACGGTGTACCATACAGTTGGCAATCTACACCGTTATCACCATGAGATCATCATGAGGTTTCACGGTGTTGTAGACATCCACTTCAGTGAAAATGAACTGTGACAACTGGAAAGGGTTGGTCGGGCTCTGGTCGACCTTGAAGATACCCCGCCATTCGTCCATACGAGGGACTTTCCTTGCGTGGTTTTTTCTGGAATTATTGGAGGTCCCAGCCAGAGTAGGCCCTCCGCTGATGGTATGTATTATCTGGATTTGTTGCATTAGATCTGCCTGCTCCCCTTTTCTTTTCTCAACGTGCTCGCGGATCTCGGCTTGTACTTCCCTTCTAGTCTGAATGTTATCCCTAATTTGCTGTAAGAATTATACTAAACATCATCCCCTTATCAAAGCCTCGATCTGATTTCGCAGGTTATATCACTCTGAGGTGTTGTGTCTCACGTCTTCATGAAAATCATAATACTTATAACGATTCCTCTTATCGACAGGGGCTTTCATGAGTACGGGCTTCTGTAGCAACCCTTTGTCTCAAATGGCGATATAGATAGTTTCTCGGGATGCATTTAAGGGGGTGTAACAATCATATCCTCTCTCATCTCGAGCTATTGGGGCTACTGTCCTGGGAGGGGGTAAAGCCCATGGAGGAGTTCGTTTTGCTAGATGTCTTTCTGATCTAGGTTGAGAAATGGGGAAGCGATACGTCGACCTATTAGGGGGGGTTTGTTCTGGCTTTTCTGAGCTTGGTCGGGTTTTAGAACTTCTTTCTTCTGTAGCTTTACGGCTCTCATATCGCCGTGTTCCATCTTGACCTTGAGTTTTTCATCAACTTCAATTTGCTCCAGAGCCCGATCATAGGCTTCTTGGTAGGTCTCTAGGGGTCTCTTGGCAAAAGACCGGAAAAGCTTGCCAGCCCACAAATTCCTTTTGAAGTTTGCGAGGGTTTCTTTCTCGGTGAAGACCCCTATCTGAATGACTTCCTTGTAGAAACGCTCAATATAAGCCCAGAGGGTTTCCCCTCTCTCTTGGATCAAGTACTGTAGTTGGATTAGATCCTTCAATCGGGGCTTAACTCCCTAGAATTGTGAGCAGAAATCAGTTGACAGCTTCGTGAAGAAATCCATGCTTCCAGCAGGTAGCTTTCTAAACCAGGTCTTAGCGTAATCTGTCAGCGTAGTTGGGAACATTCGACACATAGCGGCCCTGGTCGTGTTCTGGACCTCCATCTGTTGAACAAAGCTCTCCAAATGGCTCAAGGGATCCTCAGTCCCAGAGAATCTGTCAGTCGACATTTTAAATTTTGGTAGGAGCTCCGCGTCCCGGATCCTTTTGGTGAAGGGAGCATTCATCTCATTTTAAGGGTCCTTCTTGTCCTTCTTGTACTTCCCATTCTTCATCTGCTGGACCTCTTTCTGAAGCTCTGCCAACTGGTCTCTCAGACGCTTGCTCTCGGATTTCCTTGAGTTGATCTCGGTCTCCTCACTGTCAGACCCCTCTGACGAGCTGGCGACCTCTACCTGATTCTTTCTTCAGAGAGAGTCTGTTTGGGCGCTTTACAGGCTTTCGTCCTCCCTTACTCTGGCTCCTCTCCTTGAAGTCTTTGGGTGAAGAAACTCTCGTCGCTCCTAGGGAGGGACGTCCACCGCGGACTTGACTTTCCTGGGTTGGTAGTGTGGCAGTGTTTCGGGAACGAGGGGCATAGGCCCTAACCTATCCCGGATCAAGGGTTGGAGTCCCGCTCTATTACGAACTGGCTCTGGAGGGGTAGGTTCCAGACCTGTTGGGTTCCCCTCGATTGCAGAGGTTTGTTTGCTGGACAGTAATACCCTCAGCAAGCAATCGTAGGCGGACGTTTTTCACGAATGCCACCACTTGTTGGTCAAGCACGACCTGGCTTCCCAAAGGCAGATCCAAAGCCCGTATAGTGGCTGGCTGGTCTGGGACCTGGCTATAGAGTCTGGATTTTCTTCTTTTCTTCAGGATATTTTATGCCGATACAGCGGAAGGTTGTCCCGATGCGCCTGGCTGTCCTTGGGAAGAGAGAAGCCTCATGCCTACCATAAAACAACAAACTTGTGAATAAAAAAATGGTGGTGTGGGAGTTCCCACAGACGGCGCTAGAAAGTGTTAATGAGAAATTTGCTCAAGATGAGAAATTCAAACTAACACCTTCGAGACCACTACCACGGAGGTGGTGGCCGGGGTCGGTATCTTTGATACCTCACCTGTTTAGATAGAAACGAATGATTGAATGACAACGGCGAATGAGAACTTTATTATTGAACACTCGTGATATACAGAAATCTCCTACATACACTCGCAATCTCTATAGAACATAGTAAGGTGGCAACTTTTGCTTGTGAAATAGTAGATACCACGACGACCGTGTTCTGATCACAGAATTTAGACCTGACGTAATTCTCTCTTTCTTTCACTCTGTTTCTCTCCCTATTTCTTGAGAATACTTAAGCATATTTATATATGGCCGAATTAATTTGAACCGGTGTATCTCCCGCCTTGATTCTCTAAACCTGTTCCCTCCTTATCGGGCGAGATCCTCTATTTGAAAGTCGTTGACTTTGAGTAAATAACGGACTCAAGATTATCGTTGGTAGAGATAAGTTTGTTTCCTCTTTGGAAATAAACTCTTGTCTTACACGTATACAGAATTTAATGTTCGTTATAATGTAGATATGATCTTGTATGTATTCATGGCATGATTCTCATGGAAGTCATTGCGTTAGCTATTCATTGTTTTGTATAGCGAGGTAGATCGATGCTTTGGTTCTGTCCTCAGAAGCTTGGGATGGACGCCCCTGTAGACATTCCTGGGATATGCTCGAGTCTGTTACACTTAGAGGTCCTCTTTCTCCTCGTATTGTGGAGGGGACAGCGGGCTCCTAAAGAGGTTGGTGGGTTTCCATTTTTTAGGCTACGAGTTAAGCTCGACCTCCGGGAGCCCTAACCTGGTGGGAGCTTGCTTTGCTTGTCGGGCTTCACTTCGAGTGTTTCTTGAGCTCGGTGATCCTTCCTAGCTTTCGCGGGGTGGTTTTGGATTCCAATCCCAGGAATCGAGGTTATTGGATATGTGGCATAGAAAAGCCCGTATTCCAGTGTTCTCGTGAGGACTCGACCTGGTCATGCCTAGCTTCATCCCTGATAGTCTAGAAGCCCGATGATCCTTCCATGCTTCTGCGGGGTAGTTTTATGGTCTACTTGGGATCTTATGAATGTCGAATTTGGGCTTCGATTCGGGTTAGGAGAGTGAAAAATTTCTCTTTGACCTCTAGCCAAATTTTGCTATATATATATATATATAAGGGATATTATCATTTGAGTCCCTATGGTTTTTGAACTATTTATTTTTTACTCACTTATTCATTTTTCACTGGATTGGTCCCTATATTTTCAAAAACCATTAAATTTGGTACTGTTAACGGGAAATTTGTTTAGGATGAGAAATCCATATTAACACCCTCGAGACCACTACCACGGAGGTGGTGGCCGGGGTTGGTAGCTTTGGTACCTTGGTGATCTTGTATGAATATGAAGGAGAATGTACAGTAGGTAGGAGACAAGCCATCCCGCTCGATGAGCTTCGTGCTTATGGAGTAGATCTTGGGAGCTCGAGGTTCCCTTGCTGGTGAAGAGGTGATCCCGGACCTTGTTCCTCAGTCGGGGTCGGAGCCCGTCCTGGTACCCAGATCCTGGTTCTGGAGCCCGATTGCTTCCTGTAATACCCCGACCTCGATAGCAAGTAAGTTGGGGAGCTTATCTAGCTCCAATGTCGAAGAGCTCGATTTCTTCCATAGAGAGGATACGGGAGAGCTCCTCGACTCCCTTCTAACTGGTCTGGGTGGTTTCTCTTCATCTTGATGTGCTGCTTTGGCATGTAGATAAGAGGATAAGAGCGTTAGGTCCAGCGAGGAAGGAATCTAGATTCGGTTCCTTAGGTCATCATTGTTGTTTCCCGATCTCATGTAAGAAAGATTAGAGAGCTAGAACCAATGAGGTCGGTACCTAGCTCGCATACACACATGCGTAATACAATAGATAATAGGAAAAAACACAAGTCTTATGTAGATGGAGGTGGACTGACCAATGGGGGAAAAGCATCACGAGTGATGACATGCTGAAAAACCCCTAGGCACTATACAGAGGAAGGATGAATACCCTTCCTTGTATATATATATATATATATATATATATATATATATATATATATATATATATATATATCATGTGATGCTCCGAGGAGGTTACAAAGATGTCAAAGTAGTACAACGTATATGCTCCGGGGAGCTTACAACAATGAGTGTTTACCGATACCGGTATTTTCCTGGTCGGGGTACACATACAATGATGATCTATAGAGAACTTTAAACGAAGCATGTGTCTTCTTTGATATCAGATTAGAGACCCCTAAATATGCCTTTTACAGGCATATTTATACATGGTGACTACCTTGGCGTGCAAGTCCAGGACTCTTCAATTAGTCTTCGTTTCCTTATCGAATACGATTCTTCCTTTAATGGAGTTGATCGGCATGTAGCTAATATCTTGGAGAAGATATGATTGTTTCCTCTTCAGACTCTTCCTTCCTTGATATGCGGGATTTTCTGTTATAGTTGACCCCCAATAATCGGTTGTGGAGGATATCTTTGAGGAAAATGTATTTGTTTCCTCTTTGGACTCTTTCACTAATGGTGGCCATTAAAGAGTTGAATATTCTCTTATAAATGGCGTTGATCATGTCATTAATTGGATTGACTGCCTCTATTAATATAGTTGACCTCATTAATAGGGTTGACTACCTCCATTAATACGGTTGACCTCATTTAATAGGGCTGACTACCTCTATTAATACGATTGACCTCATTAATGGTAATCATGAAAGTCAACCCCCTCTTTTGGAGGAGAACTCTGGTTTAATATTCTGGTGGCGTGGTACCTTACTGATATTATTCTTCCTACCTTACGGAGGAGGCTTACCTCGGATGGGTCCCGAAGCTGGTATCCCAGTACTTGGGTATCGATCTGAGGGCGAGATACCTTAAGGTACAAGTCTAGTTGTATGGAGCTTGATTCGACCTTACAAGGCTTTCGGTGGAGCTTGATTTAACCGCTCTGGAATCCGACCGGGTAGCGAAGCTTGGCTGGCGATCCCTGGTAAGGTGTTCGCCATAAACAGGTGGCCTTGGCTTGCTTCTGGAAATGTGGAGTGGTACGCTCGAGTACTACTCTTGCTACTTGATTTAACCATGCTAGGATCTACAGTGGATCTTGGCGCTTTTACTGGCGATGAGGCTTTACGGGCTTCTTCCTTTTATTCTCGGACAGGTCGAGGTTATACCTCGACGAGGCAGAAAAGCCTTTGCAAGACAAGTTTGGCACCTTGAAGGTCTCCTAGTGAATGTAGAGATAGTAGCAAGCTCTAGGAGAGTGTCACGAGATACCTTGATGTTAGGGAACCCAGGTTCTTTCACGTCGATCTAGAATCGGGCTTTTATCCTGGTATAAGGAGCATGACGCGGTCTCGTCAGGCTTTATTTGGTAAGCCTGGACACGTGCGAGATGCTCATATGGTATGGACGGCCTCGCCTTGCTCCTGTAGGATCGCGTGGTAGCTCGACCTCGGGGACCTTGATACCCTGTCATATAAACCCGAATTTGGACCCTTGCAGTGAGGCTGAGAAGTGGAAAATTCTTCTTTGGTCCCTAGCTAAAATTTACTATTAACAGAAGTCCCCTCTGACTTGAACACCAGTAAGTATTTGGGGTTGGAGTCTGAATCTTGTACTACATGAAGAATTTTGCTTGGCTTAGTGAACCGGGGTACTAGTCATTCCTGTTTTAGGAGTCTTGGTACATTTGGCGAAGAAGATCCTGGTAGGCAACTAAGGCCACTTTCTCACCAGGTCTTTATACATAGGCGAAACATAGGTGCATTCGGCGTACCTGTAAAATAAATGAGCGATGACAGAACACAGAAGGGATATTCCCTTTGTGGAATTTTTGACGCTCTAGTCAGTGTAAAATTTGGTAAGTAAGAAAGGTCACAAACTGTATTGCTCGATCATGTCGGATGAAGCTCTAGTGGCTAATCTGAGAGCCTAAAATTTCTATTCCTGGAATTGGTAGGCAACTATGCCACCCAGACCTTTCCTGACGGGGTTGGCACGACCATAGCAACTGGATGACCTTTTGGTTGTTTAAGTCTCGTGACCTAACAGGCAACTATGCTCTTACGCTCAGATCCTTCTTCTTGAAGGAGGTCAGCCTAACAAAAGCATCAGGAGTTCTATCTAGCTATTTCCTGGTCTCGAGGCGATCAATGTCGAAATACCATGGCGTTCCTCCTGGATGAATTAATCCGGTACAGGGCATCAAGAGGGATATCTAGCTATATCCTAGTATTTTGATCCGGATGGCAACAATGCATTTACATTCAGATTCTTTTTGGGGGTCGTAGCCCGACCAAGGCGTCAGGAGCGCTTTCTTGCTATATCCTGGTATTTTGATCCGGAAGGCAACTATGCTCTTACACTCAGACCCTTCTTGGGGGTCGTAGCCCGACCAAGGCATTAGAAGCAATATCTAGTTATATCCTGGTATTTTGATCCGGATGGAAACTATGCTCTTACACTCAGACCCTTCTTATGGGTCGTAGCCAGACCAAGGCATCAGGAGCGTTATCTAGCTATTTTCTGGTATTTTGATCCGGATGACAATTATGCTCTTACACTCAGACCCTTCTTGGGGGTCGTAGACCGACCAAGGCATCAGGAGCGCTATCTAGCTATTTTCTGGTATTTTGATCCCGATGACAACTATGCTCTTACACCCAGACCCTTCTTGGGGGTCGTAGACCGACCAAGGTATCAGGAGCGCTATCTAGCTATTTCCTGGTCTCGAGGCGATCAATGTCGAAATACCATGGCGTTCCTCCTGAAGGGATTAATCCGATCCAGGGCATCATGAGGGCTATCTAGCTATATCCTGGTATTTTGATCCGGATGGCAACAATGCATTTACATTCAGACCCTTCTTGGGGGTCGTAGCCCGATCAAGGCATCAGAAGCGTTATCTAGTTATATCCTGGTATTTTGATCCGGATGGCAACTATGCTCTTACACTCGGATCCTTCTTGGGGGAGGTCACCCGACCAAGGCATCAGGGGTGATGAGGGGGCTTCCCCGATCAATTCCTAGTCTCGAGATCTGGATGGCAGCTATGCTCTTACACTCAGACCCTTCTTGGCGGGGGGTGGTGCCCGACCGAGGCATCAGAGGTAGTGATGGGGCTTCCCCGACCAGTCTCTGGTCTTGAGGAGATCACTGTCGAAATACTATGGCGATCCTCCTAGAGAGGGTAATCCAGTCCAGGGCATTAGGAGGGCTATCTAGCTCTCCTAGTCAAGGCGATCACATGAGATCTATTACGGATACCGAAATCGAAGGAAATGCAAACTCATGCTAAGCCGATACGAAGTTGTATCAATTCATGGTGGTATCGGTTGATAACCAGTCTTGCTCTAGGAGTTTTTTCACGAGCAGAATCTCTTGAGATGATCTGTATTATGAATGTAGATAATAGAATGGCTTTCCGTAAAAGACGCTTTTTATTACGAACTGGGGGAAATGGTCTCACGCTGGTGTCATCGCCCCTCTCACTGGAGTATTGAGAAAATATTGAGCTTCTAGTCCCTAAGTGATGTAACCGGCTTGGAAGTCCGCTTGGGGTAGATGAGAGTTTTCAACAATCGTAATGGAGCTCGAGACCCCACTGTGAACGAATCAGGACCTTTGGGTGCTCCCCGAACGGATCGAGACCTTGATGGCTCACTAAGGCATTGGAAGGCCCAGTACAAATGAAGAGGAGTCATCGGTATGATAATCTTCGAGATCAAGCTGGTGTTTGCTAAGGTCGAGCTCGTGCAAGCCAAAGAGGATGGTTACTTCTTCACAATCTTCTAGGTAGAGCTGGCTCTACTTCCCCTTTTGACTTAAGAGTCATTGATGGACGAAAAAGGGAGGGGATTAAGAAGAAAGCCGCTGAGATGGCTGTGTATGTTCCCATCGCGGCTGGCAAGTCTTTGGTTGCTGAAGCAGACCCGGGCTAAAAAGCTCATGGTGCAGTAGATGATCAATTCGAAGAGGGAGCTTCTCCCTTAAATAAAGACCACAGTTGAGGTGGTTATTTATATGGCAGGGGAGCCCCGGTTGATCTAAAAGTAGATGTTTCGGATGGAGAAAACTTCTCTCTCAGGGGACGTCAAACCAAAATGAGGAGGAGCTGACCACGGTAGTGAGGGCGCAGTTGTTTTGAATAAATACATGGCCAGAATTGAAGCAACCATGGCTAATGTGCAGGTAACCCGGGAGTGGATCTAACATGCATATGATCTGGAAAGACTCAGGTCCATGCGTCATGCCATGCGAGGATTGCTCTGAAGAAGGAGGTAAGCTCTTGAGGGAGTGGTTTAAACTCTGCATGATAGCGTGGCTGCCTTGGAAGCCAATGTGGGTGCTTCATTTGCTGAAGGACGCTTCTGTGTTGCTTGTTAGGCAGATCGAGCTCTTCTTCCCTCTGACCTGGTCATCATTGGAGGATGGATATCTTGAGTAGATCACAGAGAAAAATGAGAGTTACCTGGGTCCACTCTGACTGATGCTAGACCTTATTGAGATGATGTATGCGCAGATGATGAGGAGGACTTGGTTCCCATTTCCGCTTTCATGTCTAGTCGTGTTAGGGTAGGAACTACCTTGAAGTCCTCTGCTGCTGTAGATGCATGGGGGGCTCCAAGCCTGCCTACCTCTCCATCAGAATCATCTAAAGTAACGGTCTAGTTTGATCTTCCAGGGAAATGGTGGTCAGAACTGGAGCCATAGTAATGGAAGAGGTCTCGATCAATCCAGCTGAAGAGATAATGGACCGATCTGATTCAGGCTGATACGATCAAGGTGGTGGAGCTGGCTCCGAGGTAGTTGTGCTAGAGGATGATGGTTCTACCTCTACCCAAGCAGCAGGACCAGGGAGGAAGGAGCTGTCACCGTCAATGAAACTAACCTGGGATGTGGATCGGGACCATGGTAGCTCGCTAGGGCAATAAATGGCCTGGTACAAATGGAGTGGAGCTGCTGGTCTGGTACTAGATACAAGGAGGCTCCAAGACTTACAGTGGTACTGTTGTTGCTCCAGAGGCATACTTAAGCACATAGGAGGCCTTACTGAACATGGGAAGCCTCCAGGCTTATCTAGAATGAACCAGGATTTCGGTGGCTTGCTAGGGCACTGAATGGCCCAGTATGAATGGAGCAAAGCCATCGATATGATGCTATTTAGGAGCAGGTTGTTGCTGGTAAAGTCGAGCTTGAGTAGACCAATGAGGAGATGATCAAGATAATACGGAGAGCGCTTGTCTTGAGCAAAGCCATGACCAGAGCTGAGGTAATCACAACTAAGATGTAGATAGACAGAGAGCAGATAGAGTATGCATATGATATAGAGAGACTCGAATCCGTGCTCCGTGCCGTGTAAGGACTTCTCTAAAGGAGATCATGGAGAGAGCTGAGAGTTTATTGGGTCCACTCTCATTGAAGCCGGTCCATCTCGAGCCACAATGTGCACTGATGATGAGGAGGACATGTTGTCCATCTCCACATTCATGCCAGGCCATACTAGGGTAGAAACTATCTCAAAGTCCCCAAGGTAGGAGAGGTAAGAGAGGTAGGAGAGGTCTCGATTGATCCAACTGAGGAGATAGAGGTCAAGGCTGATTGAAGTTGATCCAACTGAGGAGATAGAGGTCAAGACTGATTGAAGTTGATCCGAAGTAGCAATGTTAAGGGATGATGACCCGTCCTTCAACCAAGCAATGAGACTAAGGAGGAAGGAGCTGCTACTGTTGATGAGACTAACCAGAGAGGTAGATCGGGACCAAGGTAGCTCACTAGGGCGATGAATGGCCCTATACAAATGGAGAGGAGGCGCCGACCTAGTAACTGTCCAGAGACATGCTCAGGATTCAAGAAGTTTCCCGCGACTGAGAGAAGATTTTGGACCGGGATGAGTGGTGACTCACTTGAGCATTGAATGACCCTATATAAATGGAGAGGGGCAACCTGTCTGGTACCTGTCCAGAGGCATACTTGGGATCCAAGGAGCCCCTAGCAACTGAGTGAAGGCTCTGGACCCCCCTTGTAGTAAGGCTGGGAAGTGGAAAATTCTTCTTTGGTTTCTAGCCAAATTTTGCTATTAACAGGTACCTTTGATCAGACTTTTAACAGTCACCCCTAACACAAAAGTAAATTAACCATTTTACCCTTAACTGAAAACAAATGACCATTTCACCCTCCAACTTTGTCAATTTTTTTCAATTTAACTTAACTTATAATAAAATGATAAATATTGAAATATTAAATAATAAATATTGATAGAAATTAAAAAGTTACCATTCATGTTAAAATAAATTAAACGCAAAAACAAAACAAAACAAAAACAAAAAAGAAAAAAAAATATGGATTTTTTTTAATCTAGAAATGAAGCCCACCCTAAATACATCTTTTCACCAACATCTTCATCAACACACCACCACACAAATCACCAACCATCAACAAACCACCATACCACCATCTTCAACCAAACAAATCACACAAACCCAAACCAAAAACCTAGCCACCACCCAAATCACACCATTGATCGATATAAAAACCAAGGAGACCATCGATCAATCTAAGGAGCCGAGGAGACCATCGATTGATCTAAGAAGCTGAGAAGACCGTCGATCTGGGAGTCGCATCGTCTTTCTCTCTTCTCTCTCAATCTTTCCATATTAATCTCTTTCACATCGGGTCAACACAATTTTTACACAGCAGCGACGGATGGGGGTTTTAGGTTCAGCGGCGGCAACAAACAAAGAATCTGGTTCAACATCATCATCATAAAAAAAAACGCATCTCTTATTCTTCGTCAAGAACCCATCAAGAAAAGCACTCCAAAGTGAGTTAAAAAAAATACTCGGTGATCTCCTCCGCAGGAGAACGGAGGAGATCTAGAATCCTAAAAAATCGTAGTTGATTTATTTTGATGGAAAAAAGTATATACCTAGAAAATCGTAGAAGTAATATTAGATTATTAGTAGAGAAGTTGATAAAAATACTACTTATAGAAGGAAGATTAAGATTAGGTTTCAACTTGTTTGCACAAGACTCCCAAACAATTCCAAGAAGGAAATATTTCTGATTCCGACAACTTGGAAAATAAATCCCGTCATTATTCACGGAATTATGATTGATCTGACCATCAGGTATTAAAACGAGCATAACTTCTTCTAGAAATATCGGAATTGCGATCCATAAAGTGGGCCGGAAACTAGACTTCCGGGGATTTCAATCCATAGGTAGTAGGACACACAATTTGATCGGATCTGAGAGATATAGGCCCCGTAATATGACTGTTCTGCACTGGCCGAAAATCGACTTTTTGCTCTTTTTCTCCAAAATAACATCTAACACCTCTTGAATGGAATGTGACCTACACATGCTCAACAATCACATAAAATACCTAATTTTACCTAAGAACAAAGCACAAATAATAGGAAATGGGGACCTAAAACATGTACAGAAATAGACCGATCATATACCCCCAAACCTATCTTTTGCTAGTTCTCGAGCAAAACTAGAATAAAAACAAAAACTAAAAACAACCGAAATTTGAAAAATAAAATAAAAATAAAAAATAAAAATAAGCTAAGCCACTTTCGTAGGGAACACGATAATATTGAGCGTATGCTACAAGCCTTTAAACCTCTAGGTGTTCCTAGTAGGAGGAGTTTTGTCTCCTGAGGGTATACAGCTATGCTACCCACAAACATATTTCTACGAAAAACCAAATAATCAAGATGCAAACTCACATGTACCATTCAAAACCAATACATGCTAGAACCACTGAATAAAGACTAAAATTATACCACAAATTTAAAGACTAAAATTATACCACAAATTTGAATGCATGCTTAGTTTTAATGAAAAGCCCATACTCAATACACTCTAGCTTCCAAAACGCATCGTCAAACGCCATAGATATAATTCGCCCCGACTTTAATTCTCACAGGACGTCACTCATAATTTCTCACAGAACCTAGGCAGATACACTCATCAAGCATATGGGAATGGAGTTTATGCACAAGAAATTTCAAGATATAATCCCATATGAATATAAAAAAAACGTTTGATTTTATGCAAAGGATCTCATGAACGGAATCAGATATTAAGAACAAGATAGAGCACATGTTTACCTTTACTCTCGAGCTAGCATTCCCAAAAGATCAATTAGGTCTTTTCTTTGGTTGTAACGGGACCATTGGGTGAAGGTTAAGAAAGAACGGGAAAGGATAGCAAACAAACCTAAGATCATATCGAGAAATTCTTCAGTAATCTTCATACTCAGCCGAATTTCGTCAAATTCTTCATTCCACTTGCATCCAGGCTTCTTGAACAATTTTTGTTCATTCTTCTTCTTGAATTGATTTTGATTTCTCATCACTTTCATAATAAAGCTCTATCCCTTTCACTTACATTTGATTCATCATCTCATTCAATTATCTTCTTTTTTTTCAACCAATTTTTTTTTTAACTTTATTTTCTTAACCTCTTTTTTTTTTAAAGATTAGAATTTGTACATTAATTACATAGTTCTTCCAACACCTTCTTTGCATTTGAACTTCTTGCTTTGTATTAGTACATGCACATCACAAATCACCCATTTCGAAATCTTTTCAATTATCTTCATCACCTCAATATGATCTCAAGCTATAAGGTACGGCTAATATATGGCTTATTAGGTTTAAGTTAATATGGGTGATGAAAGAAAAATGCTTATAGTGTTTGGCTTCAAAATTGGCTATGGAGCACACACATAAAAGTAGGAAATAATTAAGGCCTTTTAAGTGAGTTAAAGCACACATTGCCTATATCACATCTAATGGTTCAACCAAAACAAGAGCAAAGTCCACATGTGATATCTTTTATGATGAATGTTCTTTAATATCCAATGCATAACCTATTGAGATCAATTTCTAATGCTAAGAACCTAATGAGTGTTTAGGAGTAGAAACAAAAGAACCCTTTATAATTATATTTATGTACACTTTTTGGCTTAGTGAACTCACAAGGGTAGTCTCCACTATTAATCATGGCTATCCAACTAAGCATCCTATCCACTATCATATCAAGAGCATACCATAAATTTTGAAAAATGCAATGCACTACTCTAAGTGGCAAGACGTTAGTTTAAACTCAGTGAATAAAGCATATATTACGGCTCTTAAAGCACACAAAAGAAGCATCGAAAAATAGAGGACAAACAATTCAAAACTGGTGACTTTCGAAAAAGAACTACGTCTGTTATTTAGTTTATATATCTCAAATTACTCAATAAAATGTAACCATATTTTAACACAATAAACTAGACATATAAATTCACACTTTTTATTTAGAAAGTATTTCAAAATTCGAATCGGAAAAATGAGAAAACAGACGTTGAAAACAGTTCACGTGCAGAATTGCAAAAACAGGGCATCCCCCATGACACTTGGTCGAAGAAACATTCATAACTTTAAACTACTGCCCAGAATTTTAAGTTCTTTAAACCGTTAGATTTGTATTGAAAAATTGAAGAAATCTAGATGGACAGAAAAAATTATTTCCTCACCAATGAATACAGTTTTAATAAAACGTTTGCCTCAAAAAATTTCAAAAAGGGCATTTTTTTCGTATATTTGAACAAATCGCTCAATAAAATAAAATAAACATGAATTCACACCCCCAAACCTAATCTAAACATGTCCTCAATGTTCATATGACATTAAAAATATGGACAACGAATAAAGAAAAAGTATGGAAGGCAAGAACTTTAAACACAAAAACTAAATACTAAAACAAAAACAAAAAATTAAAAACTAAAACTAAAACAAAAACAAAAAATTACCTAGGTGGGTTGCCTCCCACCAAGCACTTTATTTAACGTCTCGGCAAGACGGATGCTTGGAAAACTCAACCAAATTCCAATGTCTCAAATTTATGCTTGCGCACGATCATATCTTGGAAAAAAACTTCACGTGTCGGCATGTTCCTACACACAATAAGCAAATGCAAGTAAATGTTCAATATAAAGTATGGTGAAATAAGTTCAGAAAACCACTTATTCCATTTGATGTTGTGTAGGCTACTCGGAAAATCTATGGGAGGAACATAAGGCTTGAGTTCCTTGTATAGGAGCGGTGCCTCAAAAGAGACATCTTCTGCTTCCTTCGCTTTTTCTTCCATCTCCTCATTTTGAACTTCTTCACCTACAACACTAGAAAGATCATCAGAAAATTCATGGTTGATAATCTCATCATTCGAAGGGATATTGGTAGCTTCTTCTTGCTCCGTTTGGCAGGGGAATTCTTCGGGCTCCTCCTTTTGAAAATCTTCTATTAATTGCCCAATTTGTGTTTCTATCTTTCTTAATGAAGCATCAAAATTCTGCATTCTCTTATCAGAGTCTTGGAATCTTTTATCCACATTTTGTAAAAATTGCTTCATTGTATCCTCCAATGATGGTGAGACCGGTTGCTCATAGGTATTGACTTTATTGTAGCTCCACGAGAAGTCTTGATGATTCCTCCAATTCGAGTTGTAAGTATTGTCATATGGTTCATAACTCGACCACTGATTGTTGGAATTTCCATATGATTCATTGATAGGCCACGAATTGTAGGAATTTTCAAATGGTCCATGCATAGGCCTCATGTTGTAGGAATTTTCAAATCGTTCATGTATAGGCCTTATGTTGTAGGAATTCAACACTTGAGTCTGTTTTTCAACATATTCTGGAAATTCTCCTCTCCAATGGCAGCCCCATAGATCATGACCAACCATTCCACATATCTTGCAAACCCCTTGTTTTCTCCTCGAAGTCATCGAAATCATCCCCTCTATCTGTTGACTTAAATCAGCTAGTTGCATAGTAAATCCGTGAAGTGTTTCTCTTTCCTCATCATAAGCGTGTTGTCCGTAGAAGTTCATTGTACCTGAAAAGAAAACAAGAAAAAGGAAATAAAAAGAAAAAAAAAACAAGAATAAAAACTATTAATTAATGACTCTACTACTTAAAAAAAATTAAACTAAAATTGAAACTACCAATAAATTCAACTAATCCCCGGCAGCGGCGCCAAAAACTTGATGTGTGTAAATCGTGTTTATAAAAACAATACTCGCAAGTGCACGAATCGGTGAAGATATCGTAAAACGGCAAGTAAGGATCGTTCCCACGAGGATTAGAGATTTATCTGGTTAAATCCAATTCTAATTAAAGTTAAACTGAAAGTAACCAAGAGATTGATGTTGATTGATTTAAACTAAAACTAAGAAAGCAATTAAAAAGAATTGGTTGTGATCAAGGGTGAGAAAACACTAGGTCATCAATGATCCCCAATTATAAACACTCAATGCATGGATTAATTTGTAAAAAGATTCAATCAATTCAAGGGTTCATTCTTTATCTTTAATATGACTATTACCATATGATCGTGGGATGAGTCAAGAATTCCCAACCACTATTCACCCTTGGTAAACCCGTTAAGCGTAAGAAATAAGAACCAAATTCTGTACTTGGTTGGTCTATGCTAAAGATAAAATTCACTCATTCAAATGAGCATTAATTAAGGTTAGGTTTGGTCTATACTCTAACCCTAATTCTCAGATAGTCTTAACCCTAAAATAATGCTAAATAATTATCCACCCTTGGTCTATGGTGTGAATGAATATTAAAACTAATGAGAGTCAAGCAATTAAGAATAATGAACAAATCAAGAATCGAGTTGATGAAATAATATTATTAATCCAAACATGAGCATTCACAAAAGGTTCACATTGATTCCCTAGTTATTGAATTAGTTACACATCATGAAAATATAAGGAAAAGGAAAAGAAAAGATAAAATCCATTGAGGCCTCAAACGGATTCTTCAAATCTTCAATAATGAATTCTTATTTGTCTTCGAATCTTTGAATATGTAACGATGAATGAAAGAATTGTTATGTGATGTATGGTGATGGTGTGGTGGGGGACGGCCCCCTTGGTGGCTTGGGACCTCCCTTGGCTTGTCTCTCCCGAAATTAGGGTTCACATGGTGTTTAAATAGATGTAGATGCTATGTCATGTCCTTAAACAACAAGGAAATCAATTCCAATATAGAACTCTACCTTTTTGGGACTTTATTTCTTTCTTAATCCAATAAAAATACTATTTATTGAAGGAATATTAGGATTAGGTTTCAACTTGTTTGCACAAGACTTCCAAACAATTCCAAGAAGGAAATATTTCCCATTCCGACAACTTGCAAAATAAATCCCGTCATTATTCACGGAATTATGACTTATCTGACAATTAGGTACTAAAACAGGCATAACTTCTTCTAGAAATATCGGAATTGCGATCCGTAAAGTGGGCCGGAAACTAGACTTCCGGGGCTTTCGATCCATAGGTAGTAGGACACACGATTCGATCGGATCTGAGAGATATAGGCCCCGAAATACGACTGTTCTGCACTGGCCGAAAATCGACTTTTTACTATTTTTCTCCAAAATAACATATAACACCTCTTGAATGGAATGTGACCTACACATGCTCAACAATCACATAAAATACCTAATTTTACCTAAGAACAAAGCACAAATAATAGGAAATGGGGACCTAAAACATGTACAGAAATAGACCGATCAACTTCCTAACAAATAAGATTTCTGAGGGTATTTCGGGATTGACCGACCCTAAGGCTGCAATTCTCGAGTTAAGCTCGTGAGATCTGAAATGATGGGTTACACTCACGAAGGTTTTGATTATTTTTGTTAATTAAAAACCTAACTGAATGAACGATGGTTGAATGATATGGAATAAGAGTTATTCTAGAATATCATTTGATTGAGAATGTCTCGGTCCAACATACAAAGACTTGACCGACCCTAAGGAGGCACTTCTTTGTGGTATGTTGGATTGTCGTGGTATAGTAACTAGGTTTAGGGCAGTTCTAGTTCGTTAAAAATGTGCATGCATCATGTTTAAATTTATGCCAATGCACTCGCACTTGTTTTAAATAAATGACTGAATGAATGTTTTATTTATTTCAGCAATAATATCTTTTGCATTACTTCAAATTCTCGTAAACGACAAATTAACTGGTGATAACTACACTAAGTGAAAACTTAACATTAATGCAATATTGGTCACCAAAGACCTCAAGTTTGTGCTTACGGAGGAATGTCCTCCAGCACTTGCTGCAAATGCCACATGAACTGTTCGAGAGGCATACAAGCGAAGGGTAAGCCCAAACCTTAGAAAGCCCAAAGCAAGAAGAAGTCCAAGAAAAGTAAATATGATTTACTTGTTCTTGAGCCGTGTTTAGTGGAAGATGATTCTTCACCCTGGATAGTTGATTCGGGGGCCACTAACCATGTTTGTTCTTCTTTACAATGGACTGATTCTTGGACACAACTAGAAGAGCAAGCCTTCTCAATATGTGTGGGGTCAGGGGATGCCGTGTCCGCACAAGCAGTGGGCGTAATTAGATTATGTTTTTTTGTAATAATTATATAGTGTTAGACAATGTATTTTATATTCCTGGATTCACACGGAATTTGATTTCCGTTTCTAAATTGTTAGAACAATCGTATTCTGTTATTATTGGAAAGAATGGTCTAAATATTTATTCAGGAATTAATGAAAACAATTTGTATGTGTTAAGATCGTTAATACATACTACACTGCTTAACACCGAAATGTTTAAGGTTGAAAAACCAAAAACTAAACGACATAAGATTTCTCCAGATAATGACACGTATCTCTGGCATCTAAGGCTTGGTCATATCAACCTTGACCGGATAGACAGACTTGTAAAAAGCGGACCTTTAAGTGAGTTAAAGGTTGGCACCTTACCTGTCTGCGAATCTTATCAGGAAGATAAGATGACTAAGAGACATTTTACTGGAAAAGAGCTTAGAGCTAAAGAACCACTAGAGCTTATACATATAGACGTCTGCGGACCGATGAATGTTAAAGCTAATGGTGGTTATGAGTATTATGTCACCTTTATAGATGACTACTCAAGATACAGATACGTCTACCTAATGCAACGGAAATCGGAAACATTTGAAATGTTCAAAAAATTCCGAGATGAAGTTGAGAATCAATTAGGTAGGACTATCAAGTCACTACGATCGGATCGTGGAGGTGAGTACCTTGACCAAGAGTTTGAAGACTTCTTGGTCGAGCATGGGATAGTTTCCCAACTCACAGCTCCCGGTACACCTCAGTAAAATTGTGTATCGAAGAGGAGAAATAGAACCCTGATGGAAACGGTGAGATCTATGATTAGTTTCTCATTATTACCAAATTCTTTTTGGGAATATGCGTTACAAACAGTCAAATCTGTTCCTAAGACTCCCCTAGAGTTGTGGAATGGTCGTAAAGCTAGTTTGTGATATTTTTACATTTGGGGGTGTCCAGCACACGTGCTGAAGAACAGATTTGAAGCTAGACTCCAAGTCTGTTGTCTGCTTATTTGTAGGATACTCCAAGGAGATTAGAGATGGACACTTCTATAGTCCTGAAGACAACAAAGTATTCGTATCGACAAATGCAACGTTTCTTGAGGACAATTACATTAGTGACCATAAACCTTGTTCTAAGATTGTATTGAATGACTTGGAGCCTGGTGAGACTAGTCTTCATCAACAAGGGTTGTTGATCCACAAACATCTAAGAGTCAGATGGTTTCTGATTAGGATACACTACCACCTAGACGTAGCGAGGGGGTTGTGAGACAACCTGAAAGCTATTTATGTATAGGTGAGGGACAAGGTGTTGTCTCTACTGATAGTGTGGATGATCCATTGACATTTAAGAATGCAATGGAAGATCCTGATAAAGAGGAATGGCTTAAAGCCATGAATCTCAAGATGGAGTCCATATACTCTAACTCAGTCTGGGATCTTGTAGACTTACCGGATGGGTTGTTGATCCACAAACATCTAAGAGTCAGATGGTTTCTGATTAGGATACACTACCACCTAGACGTAGTGAGGGGGTTGTGAGACAACCTGAAAGCTATTTATGTATAGGTGAGGGACAAGGTGTTGTCTCTACTGATAGTGTGGATGATCCATTGACATTTAAGAATGCAATGGAAGATCCTGATAAAGAGGAATGGCTTAAAGCCATGAATCTCAAGATGGAGTCCATATACTCTAACTCAGTCTGGGATCTTGTAGACTTACCAGATGGGGTAAAACCCATAGGGTGTAAATGAATCTACAAGAGAAAGAGATGAGTAGACAGGAAGGTAGAATACTTCAAAGCAAGGCTAGTGGCCAAGGTTTATACCTAAAAAGAGGGGGTCGATTATGAATAGACCCTCTCACCAGTAGCCATGTTTAAGTCTATTAGGATTCTCTTATCCATTTTTGCTTATTTCAATTATGAAATTTGGCAAATTGACCACAAGACTGCATTCTTGAATGGCAATCTTGATGAGAGCATCTATAAGATGCAACCAGAGGGATTTGTGTCTCCGGATCAATAGCAAAAGGTTTGCAAGCCGTAAAGGTCCATCTATGGACTTAAGCAAGCATCTAGATCCTGGAACATTACGTTTGATTATGTGATCAAAACCTATGGCTTCGAGCAGAACATCGATGAGCCTTGTGTCTACAAGCACATCATTGATAAAAAAAATATAGTTTTCTTAGTGCTATACATAGATGATATCCTACTCATTGGGAATGATGTGAGAGTGTTGTCTGATGTAAAGGGTTGACTGGCTAGCCAATTCCAAATGAAATATTTGGGATAGGCGAGTTATGTTCTAGGTATTCAACTTATAAGGGATCGTAAGAACAAACTCATAGCACAGTCTCATATATCATATATCGACAAGATTCTTATGCGATTTTCGATGCAAAACTCCAAGAAAGGTAATTTACCTTCTAGGCATGGAGTTCACTTGTCTAAGGAACAGTGTCCTAAGACACCTCAAGAAGTTAAGGATATGAGACGTGTACCCTATGCATCGGCAGTAGGTAGTCTCATGTATGCTATGTTATGCACGAGACCGGATATCTGCTATGCAGTGAGAGTAGTCAGTAGATACCAATCCAACCCAGGATTGGATCATTGGGTTGATGTCAAGACAATTCTCAAGTATCTTCAGAGAAAGAGAGACTATATGCTAGTGAATTCCGGACAGGATTTGATCCCGTTAGGATACAAGGATTCTGATTTTCAGTCAGGCAGGGATTCTAGAAAATCTACGTCTGGATCAGTATTCACCCTGGGTGGTAGAGCCATTGTGTGGAGAAGTATCAATCAATCTTGCATTATTGACTCCACCATGGAAGCCGAATATGTAGCCGCTTATGAAGCTGCTAAAGAGGTTGTTTGGGTCCGTAAATTCTTGAGTGATCTGAAAGTTTTTCCAGATCTGGATAGGCCTACCACACTTTATTGTGATAACAGTGGAGTTGTGGCTAATTCTAAAGAACCAAGAAGCCATAAGAGAGGAAAGCATATAGAGAGAAAGTATCATCTCATTAGAGAGATAATGTAGAGAGGAGATGTGATCGTCACAAAGATAGTCTCACAAGACAATCATGTTGATCCATTTACAAAGATCTTACCGGCTAAAGTGTTTTCGGGTCACCTAGATGGTCTAGGGTTACCAGACATGCCTCACATGCTTTAGTGCAAGTGGGAGATTGTTGGGATTTTTACCCTAAAGATGTAATTTGTAAATGGATTTATGAAATAAATAAAAGGAAAAGTTCAATTCATTCTTGTTGTGTTGTTTATTTTATAACTTGTGTATGTATTTAACATCCAAGATTGCCAAATGTAATCTCGAACTGTGTATATGAGTGTCATATACGGATGGATACAATAAGAGATGTGCAATCTAAAGAGTCCATAGATAGCAAATAAAACTGGGTACTTTATTTGTGGTTAATCTATAGTTGCGGTCCATTCCGTAATATACGGTGATTCTGTCCTGAATTATTCATATGTAGATATGAGAATGAAGGCACGTATGATGTGATCATATAGGATTGGGTCATGATTTATATGAATCTCTCACCAAGATCCGTCTACCGATGAGATTCATATATATCAACTAATGATGGCTATATGTGGGTGATCTTAATCATGAGTGTCTTATCGAATCATTCAGGTTAGATCGTGGTATTTGATATACAATGGGTGAGGTCGGATGCAGTTCCCGATCAATATGCTCTGTATGTTGGGATTACGGTTTGGCTTGTGGCTGGAAAGGTTTGTACACAATAGTGGAATCCACTCCTTCTTGTGAGAAGTAGACGGTAGTTCCCTTAAGGGTTGATTCGGGGCTTGGACAATATGAGTTATCTCCTAGTCTCGTAAGGAAATATGATTTATTGTCCATTAGATAATCAACGGTACTTAAAGGATATATGTAATTAGAGGGCTATAACGGACATTATGACCCAGCTCTAATTATGAACTATTGTAGAGGATCACACTATATGTAATAGCTATATCGATGGACACCGAGTTGTATCGGTTTGTGTAAAAGTGTCTGCAGTTGAGAAAGTGCAGCTTCGGGTTTTTAGTGGAATAACACCGGAGTTAATAATCAAGGAATATTAATTAAAGAGTTTAATTAATGATTCCGATGATTATTGGAACTCAAAATACTATGGGTCCATTAGGTCCCCTTGCTAGCCCGATTGATTTAGGTAACAAGGGTCATGGTTAATTAATTGGATTGTCCAATTAATTGTGTTAAAAATGTGACACGTATATATTCGAGAATTAATTGAGTAATGAGATTATTTAATTAATGAATGTTAATAATTAAATTAATCTAATTATTTAATTATATTGATAATTATGAATTATTAATTAACTATTAATTGGAGGGTGTTAGTTGATATATGGATTTAAGTGAAGATAAAATAATAGGATTATTTTATTTTACTAAATCATTTATCTAAGCATTTGAATTTCAGTTTAAATTTAAAATGCTTATTATCACTTTTAATATATTAGATATATTTGAAATGGATAATTAAAATATATATATCAATTATAATACAATAGATTGCATTGGATGTAAATTGGTGTGTGTACATATATATAAGTGTTTGTATAGGATACGAACAAGAACATATATATATATATATATATATATGATATATATGTTTTATATATTAAGAAATATAGAAAAAATGCATGTATAGTTTTGTGAAAAGAAAAAAAAGACATGCATCAGGTGAAAGAAAAAGTAAGGCGTGTTTTTGTTTTTGTTTTTGAAGAAAAAGTTGTTTTGGTTTTCTGTGGTATACCTTATACACATGAAAATAAAAATAAAAAAATCAATATATATTTTTTGCATGAGATGCTATTCATGTGTGCATGAAATCAATACACCAAATTGAGAAGAAAGTGTTTCTTCAAGTATTTCTCTACATCCTCCATTCAAGTTTCTGAGATCGTGACGGGCCCACACTTAGTTACCAATCCCAGGAGATAGCGAGGAAGATCGAGTGGTTCAGATAGGAGCACATCGTAAAGTGAAGAAGCTTCCAAACGTTGGTAAGATTGGTTCAGACAGGAGCATAACGTAAAGTGAAGGAGCCTCCAAACGTTGGTATGTTTTTCTTCTCTTTATATCGATTTCAATTTCCTGTGTTTACATATTGTATGTTTTAGTTTCGAAAAATAATTACGATCCCAAGTTCACTGGTCACTGATACATATTATGATCTGTATTAAAAAATTTAAAACCTAGTTCCGCTGCGTAACCGGTGAACAGGGTTCCAACACCTAACACTCCTCTAGTTGTTGGTTCAAGTGGCCAACAACAAACTTCGGAAGGTCTTATACCTCACGGCAAGAGAGCAAAATGGTGGAGGTGGTTTTCGATTGAGGAACGGAATATTAACGGAAAAATTACGACAAAAGCGGTATGTAAATTTTGCAAAGCAACTTTATTGAATGATAGTACTTGTGGTGTTAGCCACATCAACAGGCATGGTGAAAAATGTGCGAAGAAATACGCTCCAAAAGATCCACACTAAACTACGCTTATGCAAAATGAAGGAGGTCAAATTTCTACCTTTAGATATAATCAAAATCTATGCGAATCGGTCTCGCTCAATACATTACATCTGTTGAATTACCTTTCTTGATTGCTGAATGTAAGTATTTTGCAAAATTCATTAGTGTATCTTCAACCTCAATATGTTCCTGTTACTAGAAATACAACTATACATGATATAATGAATTTATTTGATCAACTTAGACTAACTTTGATATATAGGTTTGACATGTTTAAGGGAGTCATTTCGGTTACATCAGATTGTTGGACAGGATGTAATAGATTAGGATATATTTGGATTACATCTCATTTTATAGACGAAATTTGGATGTTACAAAAAAGGATAATAGCTTTTCGATAACTAGAATTTCTGCATACTGCTAGAGCTATTTTTACATCACTTATGACCATTTTTAGAGATTTGCATATTGATGATAAAATTTATAGTATTACATTTGACAATGCATCTTCTGATAGAGCTACAATTTCTATGTTCGAAAATTCTTTAATAAGTCCGAGAAGTAATTTTTATCATATGAAATGTGTTTGTCACATTATTATTTTGATTGTGCAAGCTGGCTTGCAAAAGATTGATGATCGCTTAGAAAAAAAATAGAGATGCCATTCAATTTATTGCATGTTCTCCTACCCGTAACGGTGAATTTAGTCGTTTTTATGAAAGTTAAAATTTGTGAAAAAGGAAATTTTTACTTGATGTCAAAACTCGTTGGAACTCTACCTATTTGATGCTACAATCATGTGTGAATTATGATAAAGCTATTACGCTTTATTATAATGAAAAAATCAAAGAGGATATTTTGACTGATATTGATTGGGATATTTTATTTGCTATGATGAATTATCTTAGAATTTTTTATACTGCTACTTTGGCTTCTTCTGCTGTTTATATACCTACCACAAATTTAGTTTTAAATTGTTTATGGAAAATGGCCACTGCATTTAATCAATATAGAGATGTTGTATGTTTCACAAATATTTGTAATGCTATGCAGACTAAATTTCAAAAATATTGGAAAGAAACTCCTATGATTTTTTTTATTGCTGCTCCATTTTATCCTCGGATTAATTTGTCGGGGGTGGAAATGCTAATTGATGATATTAAAGGATTTTTAAAAACAAGTCTTGATGTTACTATGGAGGAAGTTCAAGAATTTTTTAATCAAATATTTTTTTGGTACAACTTAAAATATGGTCCAAGTAATACATCAACTAGTGCTTCTACCCATAATGAAAACTCTAGTGGTGATGGACAATATGGACAGAAAAAATGTTTGGAACCGATTGGGAAGTAAAGGTAAGAGACAAGTTGGTGAGAGCTCCACCATGGTAGGCTTAGAGTTAACCAAATATATTGACACTGAGTGGCAAAGTTTACTAAGTGAAGAAGAATCATTAAATTTTGATATAATGTCATGGTGGAAATCACATGAAAGGTCTTTGCTTATGCTTTCCATCATGGCACATGATATACTAACGCCCCTGGTGTTAACTGTAGCATCGAAGTATGCTTTTAGTGCAGGTGGTAGAGTCATAGATGAAAGATGTAGTCGACTTGGACCAGACATCTTGGAAGCTGTTGTATGCATAAAGGATTGGGCAGATGCAAATCAAAGAGCACAAAAATGGCAAGATCAAACTGCTATAGAGTTTACCAATTTAACATTATCAGATGGATCATCTTCTACGTAGTGACTAGTGACTAATGATGCCAATTTAATATTTTCATCGGTGAATTTTTAATTTTTTTATTAGCTAAAGGGAAAAACAATTGTATTTAGTATAATTTAATCATGTAAGAGTAAGATTGAGAAATGCAAATGATAGGTAGTTAAGTAGGTGCCAAACTAGTTGAGATGTATTTAAATCTACAGTGATGCAATTCTCATCTAAATATATATTTTGTAAATTTTTTATTTGCAAATATATTATATATATATATAAGTAAATGTTTAAATCAATATCATCACACATTTTTTAGTTAGTTGGCAAGTCAACTGATTTATTTTGGCTGATTCAATTCCTAATGTGATCATTATTTTCAAAATAAATTTGGCTTTGAAAAGGGCCCAAATTCGATTGGGCCCGAATTAATCCGACCCAACCCTTAATACTTTGGTCTTAGGGGCTGGGCTTAACTCATGTTTAAAAATTACAAATCCGGTCCAGTCCGATCTGCACAGTACCTATGCCCAGTCAAAGTCTGATCCGAACAGTAACTGGGCTTGAAAATTTCAAGCCGGGCTATTTCGGCCCGGCCCTTTTGATACCTCTACATACAACGGAACACAAACAAGATAGCAATCTCCCATCAAAAACACAAACAAGAACAAGAAGGGTTTTTTTTTTATTTGTAACTGAACAACAACAACGATGACGACCTTGCTTCTCTTTCCTCTCTTTGTGTCTTTCTATTTTTGGGTTCTTGTTGTATGGGTTTGAGTCTTGCGTACACAGAGCAGAGCAACGATTTTTTGATTTTGAATCCTTCAGTTGATCAGTGACTTTGGTGGGAAATCAAATTGGAGAGTATTTTGGTAAACTTGAACAAGTTATGTTGAATAAAGTTTGAGTGGTGCTATTGGTACACCCACCACTAAACTATTTATGCCCCACTTTTTAAATTATTTTAATATTCTTTTTTTCCTTTATAAAATGACTTAAATAAACATACAATTTTTATTAAAAAAATCTTGTACAAACTAAAACTAATAAAACCCCTAATTTTCTTGTTTCAAAACCATAATGACATAGATTATTTCAAATTATTAAATATTTACTATTTTTATTTATATTTTCTTTCCGATCTCGATCTCATATTTCCCAGGTTTAATGTTTATTGATTTATTACTATTTTTGTTTATATTTTCTTTAAAACCTCGATATCATATTTGCCATTTTTAATTATTATTTATTGATTTTATTGTATCACATGTTTGTTTTTTTTTTCTCCAATTCTAGATCCATGTTTGTTGCTTCTTTTTTCTTTTGGTTTATTTTATTTTAGATCTTATAGGTATACTATAATTTGTATCAATTTTTTTATTAGATTTATTCCAGATATTCCAAAATTAATTTAATGTTATTTACAAAAAAAAAAAAAAAACAACGAAATCACAACCAAGAAAATATAATCTCTGACAAAACGAAATCACACCAAAACTCTAACTCAATCGCTAAAAAAAAAACCATTAGACGATTGATAACACATTCACAATCTACCACAAACAATCCAACTGACTATAATTTTTTTTTTTGTATCTAATAAAGATGGTTTTACCATGAAATAAGAAGAAGAAAAAAAAGTCCTACAAATGGATGTGAGAAAACTATATATAAATATATAATGATTAGAGATTGAGTGTATTTCTATTTTTTTTAAAAAAAAAAAGATATGGGATGTATTAAGTTTTAAAAATAAGTAACAGGGTAGTTATGGAAATAAATAAAAAATAATAATAAAACCATATAATTTTATATAATTAAATCAAAATTTAAAAAAAAATGGAGCATAAATAGTTCAATAGTGGGGGTACCGATAGCACCTCTCTAAAGTTTTTATAGGTATCGAGGGAAATTTCGGGTTAGGGGTTTTAAAGGGTAATTTGGTAAATGTGGTTGGCAAAAGCTAAAATTGTAATTTTTTCACCAATGGATTATTTTAAAAAAAAAACTAAATATTGAGAAATGCCATTTTCTATTATTTCCGGTTATTAGTTAATCTTACCAATAGCATATAATATAAATTGAATGGATAATATGTATGTATGATGATGCATTCTTGACCTTTTCAGACAGCTTTTCCAACCGTCAACTCCCAGCAAGTCTAGTCACATTGACGTTGTGGTAGCTCCATTTATACAACAGGAGGAAACAGCTACCCATTTGTTGCCTTAAAAATTCAGCAAAACGATCAATTACAGTCAACACGAAAATATTATCCGTCAGATTATCGCAGAATAATGGGGAGAACTGTAAGTATGCGTAGTGCTAGATAGCTAATTTTTGAGTCGTCATTAGACACAAGATCCTGATCACACAGTTTCATGTTTTTTGTCATAAACCTTACCAGAAAAGTAGCGGATGTATAGACATAGGGTGTGTTCGTGTTATTCGTAAGAGATGTAATCGGATATGATTGAATTAATTTTAATATTATTTACATGTTTTGTGTAATATAGGATATGTTTAAAAACTGAGTTATGCTACGTTTGGAATGTCATGGATTGGAAAAAATAGATCTAAAAATCCTATTAGATCTGGAAATCTTAAAACAGAATAATTTAAAAAAAAAAAAGAAATTGAGAAAGCTTTTTCCAGATTTCTTCAAATCTGAAAAAGCTTTTCAAATCGGGAATGAAGAAATCTGGAAAAATCGATGATTTCTTCAAATAAAATTTTAAAAAAAAACTTTATCTGTTTCAAAACCGGAGAAACGACATGAAAACTTAAGAGGATCCGAGAACAATAGCAGAGTTAAAGTGGCGATTTTTAGTTAGAGGAAAAGGAAGATGACAGCTCATATGACCGTGAAGAGCATCTTTAGAGACAGAGTCATCACCATCTTCATCAACAACGAGAAGGTATCATTATAATAACAACAGATCTTTTTAATCATATAAAAAATTGTCATCAAGAAAAAAAATCAAGATATATGGATTGGGTTTTGAATAAAATCGAATCAAAATTTTAGTTTAAAGCTGTTTGGATCCGATAAACAAATCAAATCCATTCCCAAATATCTCAGTCCGGGCACCATAAGGGCAAAACAATAAATAAAATAAAAAAGCTGTCTGTCTCTCGTATTTCATGGTCCCCAAACTCCTCCACCTTGATCGATTAGACACCGATAACTTCTCTATTTAGAATTATAATTTTTTTTTTTTTTAAATCCTACTTTTAATTCTCTCTTCCTACCAATCTTTTTGTTTTTAGTTTCGGATTTCAGAAACATTTTCAATGGAATCATCATGAAGAAATGCAAAAAGCGAGAGAGAGAGTCTCAAAGTGATGAAGAAGATGCTGACGATTGACTAACATGAATCCCACCGTTTCGTCTGGACTAATCTATCCCAAGTCAACGGGATAATTTCTTTTGACCGGATAAATTAATCCTACCCATCGACTCACCATGGAAAAGGGATTAAAATCAAACCTTTTCGCAAACAAACGCAGCTATAAAGTAAAAGAAAAAAAAAATAACATTTCAGGAGTATAAAACACCACCCATCGATACATCCGGTACATCCAAGATTTTCTTAAACTATAAATCTACGAGCCTATTGGCGAAAATGAATACACCCTTTGATATTGACATCTTCGTACCTCCGCTTAAGCTGCAATTTTCTCAAAAAGTCGGCTTCAGTTACAAATCAAATTACAGTCAAGATGGGAATAATTATGAAACCAGCATAGTGGGGGAAACACTGTATCTGTAATTGTATTGCTTGCTTTTTGAGTCATTTGATACACATGCTGAGACGGTTTCACGGTTTTTTGTGATAAACATTGTTAGAAAACTAAACAAGGTTACGTGATACCCTCATCAAAAAGTTGTATTCCTTTCAAAATTTAGGCTTATTTCATGTATACTTTCAAAACACATTCTTATTTCTTGTTATTAAGAGATGATGTTCCAGTTCCAGCTCCTTCAACATTTTCTAGAAACTAAAATGATATTGTTTATCAAGGTCCTTTTCTCTGATTAAGATGGTCCCCATATTTTGTGTCAAATATATATATATATGAAACTATTTTCATCTGTGTACAACGATAAATATATATTATTGTCTTATTTATAAACTATTAGATTCAATTGCTTTAACTACTCAGTCTCTATACACTTATCAATGTTTATCCATAATCTATGGTCGACATATAATATCAATCTGTACTGAACAGAAAAAGAATATATATATATATAATAAATTTTAAATCAGTACACACTGATATAAATTTGTTATGGCGTTGAATATGAACCATTAGATTTACATGCTTGGATTTAAAATTTATATAGTTGTCAACACTTCTCTATAATCAATGGTCCGTATGTAATGCACCAATATATTACACCATTACCATTACCTATAGGAATCTCATAAGAAAAATTGTAGGAATGTCCTATCATATAGATAACTTGGAAACATTTGTATATGAGACCGTCATACCACAATATTATTTATGTGTCCATAGATTCAATAAAATTGTGTTGCATATTTCATAATCTTATCTCACAATTATCATCTAACCACCCATCAAGGTAATTTGACTAGTTTCTTACAATTTTATATGTTTGTTTGAAAAATTCTAAAGGTGAATTGATGCACAGTTTTGACTTGTAACGTGGTACTCGTGTTTCACTGAAAACTTTTTCTGTAACTTCAATGAGTGACTCACCACTTTAATTATTCAGGTCGGATAAAGTATTCTAAGATTTATTAAACACATTAATGTATGATGATTCAAATCTTAAGAAATTTACAATTGATTTCATATATATTCGCAATCCATATTCAAAAAATATATATCATTTCGAGGTTGGAGTCTCATTTTATGCATATTATAAGTATGAGAAGATTGTGGAAATGGTGAAATATGTCACATTTTTTTTATGTGTTGTAATGATATCACCGGTTTAATAGATTAAGTTTAAAAGACATCTATTATGGTGCACTATCCAAATTGCCCTTAAATAATCTATTTTTTATTATCATTGTGCTTCCATCTACACTTTGAAAACGATAAATTCTCACTCTCTCTCCAAAAAACTTGTCTCTCTCTTGATTTTGTACAAAAAGATAACATATATTTGTGATTTTCGTTAATATGTTTTCATATATTTGCGTGGTTTAACAATGAATTCATTCGTTATGTTTTGTTACCAGTCTTTATATGAACATGTTTGAACATTTTATTTTTAAAAGGATCGAGCATTTTATTTTTGAAAATAAGGTTTAGTCAAATCGAACATATTTGTAGCCAAATCGAGTCTTTTTTTTAATATGATCGAGTTTATTTTTGAAAGAATCGAACATATTTTTGAAAGAATCGAAAGAATCAAGCATTTGTCAAAGGATCGAGAATTTTTCAAAGGATCGAGATTTTTTTTCAAAGGATCGAGATTTTTTTCAAAGGATCGAGATTTTTTTCAAAGGATCGAGATTTTTTTTCAAAGGATCGAGACTTTTTTTCAAATGATCGAGATTTTTTTCTCAAAGGATCGAGAATTTTTTTCAAAAGATCGAGAATTTTTTTCAAAGGATCTATATATTTTTTTAGAAAATTAGGTTTAGATAAATCGAGTATATTTGTAGCGAATCGAGCATATACTAGAAAGAATCGAGGATTTTTTTTTTAAGAATCGAGCATATTTTTCAAAGGATCGAGAATTTTTTTTTTTGAAAAATTGGTTTAGTTAAATCAAGTGAGCTTTTTAGTAAAGGTTTCGAGCCTTTTCAGTACTGATCACATAAAAAAAGTTAAGGGGGCGCTGCCCCCGCCCCCCGCGAGCTGACCGGACAGCTCGAACACCACGAGCTCGACCTCCGAATGTGTCTGCATAGCATCTGAGTTTCAACGAGACTTTCTCTTTCTATTTCACAACTTTCACGGTAAAAAAATGAATGAAAAAAATCTGATGGAACAACTATTGATGATATTTTTGTCCGTTCACCATAATAGTTGTCTTTTAAACATAAATTATTATAGCAGTGACGATATTAAAATGTTACCTCTAAAAAGTGATATTTAACTTTTAAACCCGCAAGAGATTTCTCTCGATCTGATGAGAGTAAATATCTTCTGTTATAAAAGTAAATATTTAAAGTTATATATATATCTTGTGGGTAACATATGATCTTGACAAGTCATGGTTAACCCCTACCTGTTTGGTGTAAAAAAAATAAAAAAAAGTTTGGTAGATAGTGTTATCTACCGCTAGCTCCTTTAAAAACCAATTCTAAATACTGCAAGAAGAATCCCCTTTTCAGATGTTTCCACTTATTCCCACAACTAAATTAATGTCAAGTGCGCATGCATGTTAAAATTTCTAGGATGATCATCAACGAAGTGTGGGTCGTGCTCAAAAGTCTATTGAGTTGCTCTTAGCTTCTCATCCACTTAATACAGGAACCCATATATGTTACACATATTTTGACTTTTCCAAGTATCAAAGGTCAAGGTCTTAGAAATCCTACAAAGGCCGGAAATTCACTTGGCTGTATTTGTAATTTTTTTATTTATTTAGACACAGGTAATTTCTGGCCCGGACTTTCTAGTAAAAAAAATAGAACCTTAATTTTATAAGGTTACATAACCGGACCGAAGCTTTTAGAAGCTCAAAAGGACCTGCTTCTTCATCATGCATGCTTAAATCGTTCTCAATTAATATATAGTAGCATGGCCTGCTTCTTTAACATGCTTAAATCCTTTCTCAATCAATTAACACATACGGATTGTAGCCGTGTAGATTCATGTATATATAAAGAACAGGAATATAATTGTAGACGTTGAAAACGGTGGCAACAAAATCTCCCAGGTCAGCAAATTAACGTCTAATAAGATTGTGAAATAAAGGTAATGGAGACCACGTGTATTTCCATTTACAGAACAACTATGAGATCTCAGGAGGATTAGCCGGTGAAATTCGAGTCCTTTTTGCTCTCAAATCTCAACTAATTTTATCTGTTTGTTAGTATTTTATACAATGCAAGAGCAACCATTTGTTGAACAAAAAAAAAAGTATCATATATAGAAATATATTGGACTGTGAATTTATACGAAATCAAAAGAGTGGTTTGACTAAGAGAAATCTTCTTCTTGTTTTTTTAGAAGAATAGGAAAATCTTTGTGGGGAAAAATAAATCGTAAATATTTCACAACCAAAACACAAGGGATACAATGCTTTTCTACATTTTATAATACAATTTAGAAAACTAATAGATACTGTTCCTTCTTATAATGGTAAAGGAGAATTGAAGTCAAATTTTTTGTCTTTAGCTTTATAAGAGAAAATTGGTATAATAAACAGGAAGGTGGCAAGATCTCAGATTTTGGAAAATATAATATAACATATTTTGAACTGGATATGATTTTTTCAAGGTGCAAAGATATATTCGGACAGTCATGCTATTTTTAATTCATTTACTAAAATGAATAGAAATCAAGTTTAATGGGAAAAAGAATCTAAGTTACATTTCCAGTAAGAACTTAATTGATTTTCGTAAAAGGTAATCACAAATTGTCTAGCGTGTGCCTACAGATGTTAAATGGGGAGGCCTCCATAGCAGAGTTCAATCATACCAACGTGGTCCTGATTTTGAAAGTGAAAAATCCCCTCTGCCTTAGAGATATATTTCAGACCTATTTCCCTATGCAGCATGGTGTATAAAACTGTAACAAAAATCCTTTCCAACAGACTGAAGGCCTTCCTCTCTTTCATTATATCCCCTTGTCAGTCTGCTTTTGTTCCAGGACGTATGATTATTGATTATTGCCTCCTTTGAGATCCTTCACTCCATTGCTCATAAGAAGTCTGGGAATAAGGGGTTGATGGTTCTAAAGCTGGATATGAGCAAGGCGTATGATGTGGTCGAATGGGCTTTCTTCCGCCCTGTAATGGAGAAGATGCATTTCCTACCTACTTGGATTGCGCTTGTTATGGGCTGTATCTCCACCTCTAACCTGTCCTTCTTAATTAATTGTGAGAAAATTGTTGGGTTATGTGAAGCCAGAAACAAGTGAAGAAAACATTTATGGCAGGTGGCGCGGCGGCGACCGCGGCGGAGGCAGTGATCCAGACCGCGACACACACAACGAAGAATTCCAGAGGAGACATGTTGTGCGTACCGCGGCGCAGACAAGATGCACACACAGCGGTCTGTGGAACGGAGTTCCACAGGCGTGTTACGCATTTTGGACCGCGGCACAGGCATGTGCCCACACAACCTTCCAGACCGCGGTAGAGACGGGTTTTGCGAGGAAAGAGGAAATCATGCATGCACAAGTAATTGGAATTGGAAATAGATTCCAATTGGGATTTGACTAACCCTAGTGCTCTCATATAAATACCACCATTATTTGTGCTTAAAAGTGAGAAGAATAGAGCAGAAAAATAGTGCATAGTGTGTGAGAAAATTGCTAGAGAGAGAAAGCAATTGTAGAGAGACTGAAAGAGAGACTAAGAGATTGTAATCAACTCTGAGATATAGTGGATTGAATGCAGTGCGTTCCATGGACGTAGGCAAATTGCTGAACCACGTAAAATCTTTTGTGTCGTCTTTTATTATTGCTTTCTATTTTGAGTTTAGATTTGTGTGCTTGCAATTTCTTCTCGACAACAATTGGTATCAGAGCTTCGGGTTGGGGCATATTATTCACACAAATCCAGGTTCTCTCGAGGTCATCGATTTCATCATGGAGATGGAGTAAGAGAAGGAAACGCACAAAATTGAGAAATTCAATGGTTTGAATTTCAGCTTCTGGAAGATGCAGATGGAAGATTATCTGTACCAGAAGGATCTGCATTGGCCGATAAAAGAGAGACCAAAGAATATGACCGATGAAGATTTGGAAAAGAAACGAAAACCGAAGAACATGGATGATGATGACTTTGAACTCCTGGACAGGAAAGCATTGGGAGCAATTCGTCTCAGTTTGACGAAGCAGGTCGCCTTCAACGTAAAAGATCGACAAACAGCCAAAGATCTAATGGATACCCTATCATACCTAGACGAACAGCCTTCTGCGGTAAGAAAAGTCCATCTTGTCAAGAAGTTATCAACTTTGAAGATATCAGAGGGTCAGAACTTTAAAGATTTTCTAAACCAGTTCAATGAAGTAAAGAACGGGTTGTGTTCTTTATCTATGGGGTTTGATGAGGAGTTTATGGCGGCGTTTCTACTTAACCAAATGCCAAAAAGTTGGAAAACGACATGCCAGTCGATTTCCAACTCGTTCGGGAAAGAAAAGTTGAATCTTCAGCATGTTATAAACATGATCATGACGAAAGAGATCAGGATGCGCGAAGAGGGATCAGGGGCATCTACATCTTCATCATTAAGTTTGGAAGGTAAAGAAGGCAGAGGCAGAAATCGAAACACAAGTCAACGGGGAAGATCAAAGTCTAGAGGTAAGTCCAAATCAAGAAATCAGGCTAACTATTCGGGAAACCAGCAATGAAGCAAAAGGGATGCTGAATGCTGGAATTGTGGTAAGAAAAGTCATCTCTTGTATGAGTGTAGATCTGAGAAGAAAGATAAAGGCAAGATCAGTGCGAATTGTGTATCGGAGGAGTCAGATGACTGCCTTATCTGCTCGTTGGAAAGCAAGACGGAGTCCTGAGTCTTGGATTCGGGAGCGTCATTCCATGTCACACCTCACAGGGAATTGCTCGAGAACTTTGTCTCCAAAAATATGGGTAAAGTGTATCTTAGTGACTATCAAGCATGCGACATTACCGGGAAGGGAGATGTGAAGATTCAACTGCAATGGTCAGTTTGGAAGCTTGACAATGTGAGGCATATACCGGACTTAAGGAAGAATTTGATCTCCATTGGGCAACTGGCGTCAGATGGTTTTGTGACGACTTTCACAAGTGATAAGTGGAAGATTTCAAAAGGTGCAATGACAATCGTCCGAGGAAGTAAGAATGGGTCGCTTTACACAACCATGGATGGGTGTGGTTCAGTTGCTATGGCCGAAAGCAAAGACGGTCCGAACTTGTGGCATCAGAGATTTGGGCACATAAGTTCTCAAGGGTTGAAGTGTCTGCATTCAAAAATTAAGTTGCCAGATTTAAAATCCGTTGAAGTTGATTTCTGTGAGAGTTGCATTCTAGGAAAACAGAAGCGAGTGAGCTTCAAGAGGACCAGAAGAACATCGGTAAAAGAGAAGCAGGAACTAGTGCACACTGATGTTTAGGTTCCAGCTTCAGTCTCATCAACCGGAGGTAAACTGTACTTCGCCACTTTTATCGACGACCATTCCATAAGGTATGGGTTTACTTTCTAGAATATAAGTCTGAGGTATTTGATGCTTTCAAGAGATGGAAAGCCAGGGTTGCGAATGAGACAGGTTTGAAGATAAAAAAGCTGCATTCAGTCAATGGTGGAGAATATGAAGACAATGGGTTCAAGAGGTTTTGCTACCAAAATGGGATAAAGCTCAGTAGGACGGTTCTTGGAACCCCACAACAGAATGGCAAAGCAGAACGGATGAACAGAACATTGACTGAGCGAGCCAGAAACATGAGGCTACACTTAGGGCTGCTAAAACAGTTCTGGGCATAAGCAGTCAATACAACAACATATTTGATCAATAGAGGACTATCAAAGCCTTTGGACCTCGCTATATCAGAAGAGATCTGGACTGGGAAAGAGTTAAAACTTTCTCACCTTAAAGTGTTTGGGTGTGTCTCTTATGTACATGTAGGTGGTCATGCGAGGAGTAAGCTAGACGCCAAGTCGGTAAAGTGTACTTTGGTGGGCTATGGAGAGGATGACTTTGGTTACAAGCTGTGGGATGACCAAAACAGTAAGATGATCAGAAGTAGAGACGTTGTCTTCAACGAAAGGGTCATGTACAAAGACAGGAACACACAGGTGTCTGAGCCGGAAAAGCCATAATTTTTTGGACCGAATGATGTACAGGATAGAGAGATCATGGAACACATCAAACAGAATGATGAAGAGTAAGGTGTGCAGCCTCAGGTACAAGAACCAATCCCACCTAGAGATGTTCCAATAACACAGGTCCAGAATACATTGAGAATATCAACTCGAACTCCTATACCAAATAGGAAATACTTGCACTACATGCTGCTGACAGATGCGAGAGAACTTGAGTACTATGATGAAGGATGAGATGGAGTCGTTGGCATCAAACCAAACTTGGGAGTTAACCAAGTTGCCTGAAAGAAAGAAAGCCCTATAGAATAAGTGGGTGTATCGAATCAAGGAGGAACATGACGGTTCCAAGAGATACAAGGCACGACTCGTAGTCAATGGTTTCCAACAAATTAAAGGTATCGACTACTCTGAAATTTTTTCTCCTGTTGTTAAACTAACTAAGATCCGGTTAGTGTTAAGTATTGTCGCAGCAAAAGGGTTATATCTGGAGCAGTTAGATTTGAAGACTGCCTTTCTTCATGAAGATTTAGAGGAAGAGATATACATGAAACAACCAGAGGGGTTTGCGGAAGATGGCAAGGAAGAGTTGGTATGCAAGTTGACTAAGAGCTTGTATGGTTTAAAACAAGCTCTCAAACAGTGGTATAAGAAGTTCGATGGATTTATGCAAGGGAATGACTACTTAAGATGCAATACTGACCATTGTTGCTACTTCAAAAAGGTTAAGTCCAGGTTTATAATATTGCTACTTTATGTTGATGACATGTTAGTAGCTGGTGTAGATTTAGAAGAGATAAATAATTTGAAGAAACAACTTTCGAGAGAATTCGGGATGAAGGATTTGGGTCTAGCAAAGCAAATTCTTGGAATGAGGATTAGCATAAACGAACATGAAGGTACATTGAAGCTTTCACAAGCAGAGTACATTCGGAAGGTGTTACAGAGATTCATCATGGGAAATGCTAAACCAGTAAGAACACATTTAGCTAGTCACTTCAAGTTGTCTAAGGATCAGAGTCCGAAAACGGAAGAAGAGAAGGACTTCATGGCTAGAGTTCCTTACGCTCCAGTCATTGGAAGTATAATGTATGACATGACTTGCACAAGACCTGACATTTCCCAAACAGTGGGAGTTGTGAGCCGCTACATGTCCAATCCGAGCAAGCCTCACTGGGAGGCCGTGAAATGGATCCTAAGATACCTGTAGGGTACGATAGAGAAGTGTCTAACCTTCAAGAGAGATGAACTCAAGCTGGAAGGTTATGTGGATTCAGATTTTACCGGAGAAATGGATCATAGAAGAAGTACCACCGGATATGTGTTTACAATGGCGAGTACTGCAGTTTGTTGGGTGTCCCAGTTGCAGAAGATAGTGACAATCTCTAGAATAGAAGCTGAGTATGTGGCTTTGACATAAGCAAGCAAAGAGCTAAAATGGTTACAAGGGTTGTTAGCCGAGTTGGGATTCGATCAGGTGATGAATTTGTTACATAGTGACAGTCAAAGTGCAATACACTTGGTCAAGAATTCAACATTCCATTCTAAACCAAGCATATAGACCTGCGCTACCACTTCATTCGATCGTTAATTGAAGAAGGAGTGTTGAAGCTAGTAAAGATTATAGGAACTAAGAATCTGGCTGACATGTTAACCAAGCTAGTCACTACTGAAAAACTGGAGTTATGCGCAACTTCAGTGGGTCTTCAAGAGTAAAAACATAGGGAATGAGCGCACCGTTATTTATTCACTAAGTCATCAAGGATGGATGGAGAACGCCTATTTAGTTTCAGTCTTCAAGTGGGAGATTGTTGGGTTATGTGAAGCCAGAAACAATTGAAGAAAACAATTCTGGTAGGTGACGCGGCGGTAATCGCGACGGAGTCAGTGACCCAAACCGCGGCACACACAGTGAAGAATTTTAGAGGAGACATGCTATGCATACCGCGACACAGACAAGATGCACACTCCGCGGTCTGTGGAGCGGAGTTCCACAGGCGTGTTACTCGTTGTGGACCGCAGCACAGGCATGTACCCACACAGCGGTCCAGGGGTTTTGTGAGGAAATAGGAAATCCTGCGTGCATAAGTAATTGGAATAGGAAATAGATTTCAATTGGGATTTGACTAACCCTAGTGCTCTCATATAAATACCACAATTATTTGTACTTAAAAGTGAGAAGAATATAGCAGAAAAATAGTGTGTAGTGTGTGAGAAAATTGCTAAAGAGAGAAAGCAATTGTAGAGAGACTGAAAGAAAGATAGAGAGATTGTAATCAACTCTGATATATAGTGGATTGAGTGTGGTACGCTCCATGGACGTAGGCAAATTGCTAAACCACGTAAAATCTTTTGTGTCGTCTTTTACTATTGTTTTCTATTTTATGTCTATATTTGTGTGCTTGCAATTTCTTCTCGACAATAAAAACCTGTTATGTGATGCCCTCGAGAGGTATTAGACAAGGTTGCTCTCTCTTTCTCTCTCCATATCTCTTTCTACTCTGTGATGAAGCTTTTTCTCATGCTTAATCACCAATTCATAGAAGAATGGTAGAATTTTGGGTGTGAGATGTTGCAGGGGCATCCCTCTCTTCAACCACTTGTTTTTTACGGATGACAATATGGTGTTTTGCAAGGCCTCTACTGACAGCAGCAACCACATCCATATGCTTCTAGGTATCTATGAGCAAAGGTCGGGCCAACAGATAAACCTTTAGAAATCTAGAATCACATTTAGTCTCGACGTTCCCACGGTTGTTAAGAGAGATATTCAGGGGATCTTTGATAATGCGAATTGCAACACTCGGGACAAATACCTTGGCCTACCTATGCTTATTGGAAGGAATAAATGTCTCACCTTTAACGAGATAAAGGAGCGGGTCTAGAGGAAAGTCCGTAGTTGGAAAGGGAGTCTATTTTCTGCCGGAGGTAATGAGATCCTTATTAAAGTTGTGGCTCAGGCCATCCCCACTTATGCCATGAGTATTTTCTAGCTCCCGGTTGGTTTATGTAAAGTGTTTAATGCTATGATTTCCAAGTTTTTGTCCGGTTTGGTATTGCTATAACTTTATTAATAATCACCGTTAGCTGTGCTGAAGGAATAATCAGCCGTGAAGTTAATCAACAGATATTTGATTAATTGTAATTTTAAAGCCATTGTATAACTCAAAAGCAGTATAAGTATGTTTGGTAATTTTATTACAAAATTTTTGAGATTAGTTACAATGATTAAAATGTGTATAGTTTAGAAGTTAGAACTCTATTTCATTTTTTTTTTCATTAATTACATATATTAAATCAATATTTAAGTAAATATTCAAATTGGAAAAAAAAATCCATGAGAACAATAAAATTATGTTTCAAAGATTTTATAAATCAAATCAATATTTAAATAGAATATTTAATTTTAAGATGAAATAAGGTATATAAATGATTTTAACTTAAAATAAGGATAATAATGATATTTTAAAAGATGCATTAAATGTTAAAATAAATTATTTTATAATCACTTTTAAAAAGTAACCCATCATCTACTTCTCAAAATCACTGTCAAATTTGTCAGATTATCAATTAATCACTTTTGGAACTTTTACCAAGCATCATTTTAAATCAAAATTATAAAACAATCTGATTTTAACTTTTCAAAAGCAATACCAAACTGACCCTGAATGGACGGATCTTTGTATTCCAAAATGTTTGGGAGGCCTCATGTTTAAAGACTTATCTTAGTTCAATCAGTCTCTTCTGGCTAAGCAAACGTAGAGGGTGCTCAACTGTTCGAACTCTCTTGTTGCGATGGTGTTTAAAGTGAAATATTTCAAGAAGTCGGATTTCCTTCAGGCCACTTTCAAGCCTGGGTGCTCCCATCTTTGGAGGAGCTTCATTAAGGGGAGGTCCCTGCTTATGAAGGGTCTTCGCTGAATTGTGGGGGATGGTAGCAGTATCAGGGCCTTCAAGGATCAGTGGATCCCTAGACCCACCTCCTTCAAACCCGTCACTTTCAACCCTGGTGGAGATTTATGGGTCTCTACCCTTATTGATTAAAGCCGACATGATTGGGACATGGCAAGACTGAATCAGACATTCCTCCCTATTGACCATAAGGAACCTTTCCATCCATGTGAGTCTGAGTAGGGGCCAGGATCGCCTCACCTGGCACTTTGAGAAGCATGGGATCTATACCATGAAAAATGGGTACATATTAGCAATGAAGCAGAGAATCAACGAGTTTTTTTCCAAATCCACATTTTCCTGTAAGTGATGGTCTTCTCTGTGGAAAATTAATTTCCCCCCTAAGGTCAGAATTTTTATTTGGAGAGTTTGCTCCAACGCCATCCATTCTCTGTCTAATCTGTTGAAGAGGAAAATTATGGACATCCTTTGTGTAGATGTCGTTCGGGTGTGGAAACCCTGCCTATTCCTTTTTTTGGTGCTTGGAGGCTAAAAAGGTTTAGGGGTGTACTAGAGTACTAGGTTTGACAACTTCTTTGACGAGTTCGGGATCTCCCAGCGGTGGACGTTCTGGTGGGAATCCTCACCTTGGGACCTGGCTTCCATTTGTATTATCGCTTGGGCTTCATGGGAAAATTGTAATGCCACCCTTAACATGAATAAGCTTACAGGTCCGGCAGCCTTGGTCACTTGGGCAAGGAGTTTTCTTACCGAATTTCAGGGTGCTCTTTAGGTTACTGGCAGCTGTGATGCCATCCCCATCATCCAATATTTTGGCGATTGGATCCCTTTTGGTCAACTTAAGCTGAATTCCGGTGTGGCGGCTCGTAAGGGTGGCTGGGTTGTTGGTGTGGGTGCAGCGATTAGAGACTACAATGGAAGAGTTCTTGTGGCTTTTTCCAAACCCCTAACAGGGTTTTTTAGTGTCGAAATTGGTGAATTCCTTACCCTTCGGAAGGGTCTCCTCCTCGCAAAGACTCATTGTTTCTCTACTCGGATCACGGAGGTCATTGTTCCACATTTTGCATCTACTATAAACTCGACGGATATCTTCTTAGATGATGCTAGTTTTATTATCAATGATATTATAGGCCTTTTTTGTGAAATTGGTACATGTATATGTCAGGCCTTTCCCAAATCGGGCAATGCCTAGGCTCAGAACCTTGCTTTGATGGCCCTCTCCTCTATCAAGGAGTATAGTTGGCTGGATCCTAGCCTTTCGTATATTTTTCGTGTGCTGTAATGTCCTTATGGCATTCTCAAAAAAAAAATAGGGGTAATCAGAAATTAGAAATTAAACTCCCTTTCTTTGGTTAGAATTCCTGATCAGTAAAAGCATCTATTTTAAATTATTTAACTTTTTAAGTTTTTTTGACGGTATTTATCTATCCACCTATCTAGACCAGATCAAACCGTTAACTTGAGAGTCATTTGCTTAAACCACAAGCTCGTCAATCTACCAGTTGAACTACGTCTATAAGAGCTTACTTTGTAGGCATTTTTTTTATGGTGATGATAATTTTAACCTTAATTAACATTACTAAAGAAGACAAAAAAATTCTAAACTTATTATAAACCAATTTTTTTTAAAAGAGTAATGTTATTTTTACCAAATTTGGTGCCCAACTATAATCTATTTATTTAAATTGTATTAGATTAACATGACTTAATCCATTCATGGGAAAGGGAATTAAATAAGGAATTAATGGTCATAGTATTGAGCTTCAAAATTCAATATAAGGAATATATGTGCTTACTAAATTTTGGGAGAATTAAATTCCATGGACCCTACACATATAAGGAATTAAGTTCCTGATTGAAAGGGAACTTGATTCTCCTCACTTACCTTATGAATCAAATTCTCTTTCTTGATTGAAAAGGGAATTCATATCTTTTTATACTTATTTTTTTAAAATAACTATATATATGTATTATACTTCACAGTTGATTTTTACTATATATATATATATAGAGAGAGAGAGAGAGGAAATACCTCTTTTTAGTGAAAAAATTTGAAGGTTTATTGTTTCTACCTAAGATTAGTATTTTTATTGTTTTTACCCAACAATTGACTGTAGAGAGTTAAAAGGCCTTCATTTTTTTTTTGTCCGAAAGGTTTTTCTTCTCTTTATTTATTAGGTCATTAAGTCAACTTCTACATCTCATGCTTTCACTCTCTTTTCTATTTCACGGCTTACCATTTTTTTCTCTGAAATTTTTCCTTCTCTTCAATTTGTTCAAATCATTGGTCTCCTTTTTCGATCTTCAATCTCTGGAATTTCGGTCTCCCATTTTCGCCCCTTCAAAAAGGCTTATCGAAACTTGCTTTGAAGGATTTCACCGATCAACCCCAACCCCGATCTGAGAGGTGAGCGACGGCTGCTGCGGCATGATGAGAGGCTAGCGGCGACGCTGTGTGGAGAGGCGAGCAACGATGACATGTTAGGTATAGGATTCTTCAAATACAGAAATACCATTTGTGCAGCATGAATAGATACAAATTACATTAAAGATTTTGTTTCAAACATTTTTGCTAATTTTTGGATCTGGGCCATCTAGTAATCTTCTCTTCCTTGTAATGGTGTAATCAAAATCTGTTATTTTTTTTTATGTTTTGTGTTTGTTATTTTTGTGTGCCTTTTCTCAGTGTTTTCTTGTTCATTTTTCAGTATCGTTTGTTTAAAAAAAATGGCATTTTTGACATTTTAATTCCAAAATGTTTGAAGCATCCTGGTGAGTGATATTGATTAATGTGATAGTCTAATTAGGTTTTAATTTCATATTCATTGATGATTTGCTAACGATTTTGTGGTGGTTCCATGATCCAAGTTTTAATTTTGTACAGATATTGAGTGTTCTTATGTTAATATATTCAACCAATTTATTGTTTATATGAAATTGAATTGTCAAAAACAATTATTACTAGTGGAATTTAATCTGCCCTTAAATGGATTTTCTAGATTCTGTTGCTTAAAAGTCACTGATATGAATAACATTTGTGTTGCTCTAGCCATTTTATGTTGTATGAATAGCATGTGTGTTTAGTTGGATAGTAGTGGTGTTTTTAATCAGGTCGGAAACATGTGTGTGTTTAATCTGGTAGGAAATAGTTGTGTGTTTAATTTGGTAGCAATTAAGGTTGAAGGAGATGGTTTCCTTTGGTGTGTTTAATTGATTACGCTTGGTGTGTTTAATTTATTATCCTTGGTGTGTATTTGTTTTTTGTCCTAGTGTGTAAATTGATTTGCTTTAGTTTGTCTAATTTTGGTTCCATGGTGTGTTTAATTGATTTGTCATGGTGTGTTTACTTTGGTTTGCCCATGGATGTTTAATTGTTGTTTCCCTGATGTATTTAATTGGTTTGTCGTGGTGTGCGTAATTGGACTGCTCTAGTATGTTTAATTTAGTTGGTCTGGTGTGTTTAATTTGGTTTGCCCTGGTGTGTGTAATTGGATTGTCCTGTTGTGTTTAATTTTGTTTGCCCTGGTGTGTGTAATTGAATTCCTCTTGTGTGTGTAATTGGATTGCCCTGGTGTGTTTGATTTGGGTTGTCTTGGTGTGTTTAATTTGGGTTGACATGATGTGTTTAATTTATTTAGCCTAGTGTGTTTAATTTGGTTTACCCTGGTGTTGTGTGTAATTAGGTTGGCCTGGTGTGTTTAATTTGGTTTGTCCTTGTGTGTTTAATTTATTGTACCTTGTATAATTTGTGACTGATTTAAAAAATTAAAATCTAAATGTGAGATTTTGATTGGTTTAAATACAGGAATGAACCCAATGAAATTGGTAATCACTTATGGTGGCAAATGGGCGGGGAACTTTTACGAGAGTGGTGAAACAAAATTTGTCAAAGTTCATAGGAATTTGATATATGTTGAGTTGTCTAGGGTGGTACAAGGGGTTGCCAATGTTGACAGAGGGTAACAACAGAGAAGGTAGATGACATGATTATATTATGTTTTTCAGTTTGTATCTGTTGGATGGATTGTACTTCAATTAATAAATATAAGTATTAGATTTGGTTCTGTCAAATATAAGCATTAGATTTGGTCATGTCTTGTGTATTTGTAATTTGCTCGGAAACTTCAATCAAGTATTCAACACACTGTTGTCAAGAATTAAACACGTCGGTTCTATTAAACAATTAAATACATCAGTGTCCTAAAATTTAAACACACTAGTGATCAAGAATTAAACACACTGGTTGTCAAGAATTAAACACAACGGTTCTTAATAGGTACTGTAAAATTTTGGACTTTGATACAAATTTACTTTAGCTTTTTTAATTCCGGGAGAGACACATCATTGATAAATCGAATCTGTTAATGAAAGTAGTTTTTTTTTTCAACAACCAACTGATTGTTTTTCCGGATCTGAACCCAAATTCGGGTTTTCTGGATTCCTACATGGTCTTCGACGATTTCCTCAAGTGGAGGAGATTGAATCGATTTTTTCAATGATCGGTGCGCGTTTAATTGATTCAAATTGGAAATATTTTGTTTTTAATTGAATTAGAAATAAATGTGTTTAATTGGGTAACACTATTGTGTTTAATCTTGATGCTACAGAATGTACGTACATCCCTCCTTGTGATTGTCACTGTCATGTGATTTTTGCCACTGCCATGTCTCGAAATTTTATCAGATGATAAGATCATAACAGAAATGCATGGTGTATCGCGTTACATGCAAGTGTTTAGTTAATCTAGGACAATATAAAATAGAGTAGTACTTCACAGGCAGTCAACTAAATATCGGTCATAATCAATATTTTCCATCGGTACAATTAAAATAACTTGGGTTCAATAAATTAAACGAACCATATTTCATCAATTAAACAATAGCTCATACCAATTAAACACACCTATTTCGAACCTAATTAAACACACCTATTTTCTACCCAATATAACACACCATAACCATCCAATTAAACATACTTATTTCCTACCCAAACATGCACATATTTCCTACTTAATTAAGCACACAAGAACTATCTGATTAAACACATCAGTTTCATTTAAACATTCATCTATTTCGAACCCAATTAAACACACTTATTTCCAATACAATTAAACATACAATTGCTACCAAATTAAACACACACCGCTTTCCTACCTGATTAAAAACACCAGTGCTATCCGATTAAACACAAGTGCTATTCATACAACACAAATTGGTTGGAACAACACAAATACTATTCATATCAGTGATTTTTAAGCAACAGAACCCAAAAAATCCATTTGAGGGCGGATTAAATTCCACTAGTAATATTTTTTTTTTGACAGTTCAATTTCATGGAAACAATAAATATATTAACATTAGAACACTCGATATCTGTATGAAATTAAAACTTGGAACATGGAACCACCATAAAATCGTAAGCAAATCATCAATGAATCTGAAACTAAAACCTGAATAAACTATCACATTAATGACAAATGACAAATCGGCCGCACAATTAAGCACAATTTTCTACTGTTCCCCTTTCCTCTAACCTTCTCAAACTGTCTTCCCTTCGATCACATATAAGGCTTCACAGACATTATTTGGTCCTCTTAGAAGAACCTGAAGTTGCATATAAAAATAGTCAGATTTCTTTTACTCAGTTGGTTATAGATTTCTATAAAAAAAACATTATATATACTCATCAAATACATCGATGCTCAAAAATGAAACACATCAAATAAACACACCAAATCTGTACTCATCAACAACAAATTAACAACACCTATATTTCAATAACATTTTTATCCCATCAAGCATATAACACATTTCCCTCTAAAAGTCATAAACATATAACACATCATAATTCAAAACCATTCTACAAAGATAAACTTCACCATTTTGCATTCATCATAATAATGGAAATGTCTAAGTTTGCCGTATTCTGATTATAACAACAGTACCAACTTCATTTTAAAGAGCTCTTATATAACTAAACAAAACAACCATTTTAAAGATATATTAGAATTGAAGGTCATTTTCTCGGGCTGCAGCAGCTAGGGCTTGTCCGTATCCATGGTATGAGTACCTTCTTCTATAAAATTAAAAATAAAAATAAAAGGCAATGAAACAATAGAATTATATTCGTTTTCATTGAACATATCATCGCACAATCATTTGAAAAAAGAACATATAATCGAAAAAGCTAGAGATAATTTTGAGCCTAGAAATTCGTCTAAGAATCTATGAGAGAATTATATGTAACACTAATAAAAAGGAATGACAATGGGTCGGGTTTGAGTGGGTTTGGCAAAATCCAAATCCAAACCCAAACCCGCGACAATTTGTGTCATCCAAACCCACCCATGAACCTACGAAAATAAACGGGTTCAGGTTTGGGTTTCACCCGCGGGTTTGGAGGAAACTCAAACCCGTCCACGAACCCATGAAACAAGCGGGTCCACGGGCCAATTTTCTTTTTAGAAAAATATTTTTATATTATTTAAATATATGAAAATTGTAATTTTAAAGACTATAAATGTTTAATATAGTGAAAATTTTAACTAATTTCAAGTATATTTCTTAGTTCAAACAAGAGTTATAGAAGATAAAACGCACGTACACACACACACACACACACACACACACACACACACACACACACACATATATATATATATATATATATATATATATATATATATATATGAGAGTTGAGAATTACAACTTAGAATGGGTGAAATGATTACATTTTATTCTCTATATAGTTAAAAGTGTTTTTTTTATTGGAGTTTAGATTTATTATATTTTAAATAATAAATTTTTTATAATTTTTATTTAAACAGGTTCGCGGTTCGTGGGTTATCCATGAGTTTATTTTCTCAATCCAAACCCGCTGGGTTTTTACTATACGGGTTCGCGGGTTCGTGGGTTGTAATTTCGTCTCCCAAACCCGTTCCAAGCGGGTTGGGTTCGGGCAGATCCCACATGTTTGGGTTTTATTGTCATCCCTACTAATAAACAATTTAGTGTCAAGGGAACACAAAATTGATTTCTTACTTAAAACCAACTTCTGAACTAAAATCTCCTTACTCTTAGTACAATTACATAGACCCAAATCAGATAGACCAACTCAACATTATCACTAACACAAAAAACTTATATTGAGTGTAACAAAATACTGATCCACTCATCCTCTGGTAGGATCCTATCAGCTTTATTTTAATCACATTGTTTTTCTTTATCTTGGAAGCTATCTTAACAAAATACTAACCCATTCATCCCCTGAACTAAGATGACAATTTGACTTCATGGAAGCATATGCAATATTGTATTTCAATTTAAATTCTGAGGTTTTCTCTCCTCTCTCTTCTCTCGATTTTTCATGATTGCTTTCCTTTTAGAATTTTCCACAAATCATGCTAACTATTTTAACATGCAAATCATGCTAATACCAGATATAAAAATCCATCTAAAACTTCAAGCTTTCTTAATGTGTCTATGAAAATCACAAATTCAAATCAATTTGTTAAAATCCCAGTTAAAATTTAGAAATCTATCACAAGTGAACATAATCGATTTGTTAAATCTCTATCACAAGTGAACAAAATCGATTTGTTAACATCCCTATTAAAAGTTTGAAATCTATCACAAGTTAACAAAATAAATTTATTAATGTATAAATGAAAATCAATTTCGAAATCTATTAACCAAAAATATAAAAAAAAAATTGAAACCCTAAAATCAGATGTAAAGAGGAAGTGCAAACCGTTGGTGACTGCACGTCGTCGTTGTCGGCTCTTTGCGATGGTCGTCGTCATTGGCGCTGGTCTCTCGAAGTCGTCAGCTCTGGTCGCCTCTCCTCTCTCGTGTATCATCGTCGGCTCTGGTCTCTCTACGTCTGCACCGTCGTGGTGGTGGTGGTCGTCAACTCTGGTCTCTCTTCGTTGGCTCTGGTATCTCTTTTCTGGTTTGACAGTAACACAAAGAATGAAACTCAAGTGTCGGTTTTGTGCTTTTGTGGTTTTCAATTAGTTTTTTAATTTTATTTATTTTTTAATTGATTTTGAATTTTTTTTTATTCAGTTTTGTTTTTCAATTCATTATGACTGAAGGGTAATTTTGTCCCAAAAATGAAAATATTGGTAAAAACAATAAATTTATTAATCTTTGGTAAAAATAATACACACTAAATTTTTGGTTACTTTTATATGTATATATGTGTGTGTATGTGGTATTAAAACAAAGGTTTGATGAAACTTAAAATACTATACTAGGACAAAAAAAAATTGTGAATTGACATGAATTACATGTTTTTGCTTTGGATTTCCTTTTTTTTTTATTAGCTACGGTTATACATCTCATATATATATTGTACACAAAGGTATTTTTCTAATCAACTTTGTATTAATTTGATTTCATCTCTCTAATTTTAAGAACGTTGGTAAAAACAGTAATGGAATTTAGTAGCTTAATTCTGATTCCCTTACATTCTCTTTCCAATGGAACTTGTTTCCAATTCTTTGTATTCCCAGTAAACGCGCCCTAAAAGAAATTTACTATAATACCATTTTTTGTGTTGGTCAAGCTCTTCCATCGATGTTTCATGATTTTTTTAGTAATCTCTTATCCAAATTGAATCCTTATGCTTACCTAGTCATAATCAAATGCATTCGTTGAGGGTATGGCTATATTGTTGGGAGACTAAATCCCAATAAGGTTACTAAAATTTTATTACAAGATTTATCCAATACTTAATCGACATATGGCTTACTTTCAAATTATTATTTTTTTTCATTTTTTTTTATTTTTTATAAAAATGTAATAATCTAATTTAATTTAACTTAAATAATTGTGTTAAATAATTTTAAAAGATAATTAGATAAGGATTATGCATATCTTTACAATAAACTTTTGTGATTTAAATAAATATGTGATATTTTTTTTATTATTTGAATTTGTATTTAATTTAATTGAAAATTTATAACAAGAATTAAAATATTAATTATTTTTTATATTTTAAATTATTATTATTTTCAGAAAGAAAAATATATAATTTTTGTTTAATTTTTAAACTATTTTTGATGTATTATATTTTGAAATTAATATTTATTTGATTTAATTTTATAAATATTTGTAATATACTAATTTTTAAATTAAGATTTCATTTTAAATATTTATAAATATTTTTATTAATTTTTAAACAATAAATTCCAGTTTCAAATTTATAAATTACGTGTAACATAATTTTTGTACAATCTAACAAAATTTGGATAAAATGTTATAATTTAGATGTGTGTGGCAACAATTTCAACATTGTAACAAATTTTAAGTGATATGTGACAATAAAGTAGTAAATCGCAACAACTTTACCGTAACTTGTAACAACTCAATTTATATGGATAACAAAATATGTGTGTTTTGTAATTAACAAATTTCACGTAGCAAATTACAGTTAAAACGTTTGTATTAACAATTTCTTGTTGGTTTGATATATAACGATAAATTAGTTATAGGTTGTATCAACGTTATCATATCATGTAACAACTCATTTTATATGGTTAACAAAATATTTGTACTATATAACAAGTTTTATATAAATAAATAAAAAATATAATTAAGATGTATGTGGTGCCCTCAAAGGTGTAGCTCAAGTGGTAAATGGACGAGCTTGAGGCTTGAACAAATGACTCTCAAGTGAGAGACTCAAATCCTATCAATGGTAAAAAGTTTTTTTTTTTAAACCCTAATCTAGATAGGTGGATAAATAGTGTCAAAAACAAATATGTATGTGGTAACGATTTAATGTTGTAACAAATATGACGTAATGTGTAACAATAAAGTTGTAGCTCGTAACAACTTTGATGAAGCATGCAATAACTCAATTTACATGGATAACAAAATATATATGCTTTGTTACAAGTTTCACGTGGAAAGTTGAAATTAAAACATTTGTGGTAACAATTTTATATTTGTTGATATGCAACAATAAAGTTATAGGTTGTAACAACATTGTCATATTAAGTAACAACTCATTTTATATGGGTAACAAAATATTTGTACTATGTAATAAGTTTTACATAAAAAATTGTAATTAAGATGCATGTGGTAACGGTTTAATGTTGTAACAAGTCTGACATGATGAGTAGCAATAAAGTCGTAGCTCGTAACAACTTTGATGTAGCATGTAACAACTCAATTAATATGGATAACAAAATATATGTGCTTGGTAACAAGTTTCACGTAGAAAGTTGTAGTTAAAACATTTATGGTAACAATTTCACATCGGTTTGATTTGTAATGATAAAGTTATAGGTTATAATAATGTTGTCGTATCATGTAACAACGTTGTCATATCATGTAACAACTCATTTTATATGGATAACAAAATATTCGTATTATGTAACAAGTTTTATATAAAAATTATAATTAAGATGTATGTAGTAACGATTTAATGTTATAACAAATATATCATAAAATGTAACAATTATAATATACATTGTACCAACTCTGTTGTAGAATGTTAACAAAACATTTTATTTAAAAAATAAATAAAATATTCATACTATGTAACATGTTTTATGTATAATTGTAAATATATTATTTATAGTAACAATTGTAAACATATTATGTTTTTATTTAAAAAAAAGTAATAATAATATTTATTGATTCTGATTAATATTATAAATTTATAATATAAGTTTATTTGTTTTTATTTAACCGTTCAATTTTTATAGTAGAGGTGGTAATACACCTCCCATCCATTTTTATAAGCATGTATGAGAAGTTTTATTCCCGGAACGTAGGAGTAGTTATCTTTTGTTATAAGAGTAGATATCCGGACCAAACATATATTGTTTGATGCCGGTAGGTTTCTATCATAATAATTCTTGTAATACTTAAAAAGAAAAGAGTACTGACAAAATCATTTATTTTTTTATTAAATTATATCTAGTATAAATATAAAGAAAATATATCCAATATAAATATTTTGAACGCATTTCAATCAAATAGTTTTACATAGCTAAAAATATATGTTGCTAATTATAGAGCCCCATTGAGAGATAAATTATAACTAATTAATATAATTTCTTTCATTTTAGTCGTTAAGTCTTTATTATTTGTTCATTATTATATTTTTAATATGTATTTTACTTAATGTACGTGGTGAATTTATATATCGTGTTATTGTTTATTAGAAATATCAATAAATTTATATTTAAATTCATATATTATTTCATTATATACATTATTGTAATATTTTTACTATATCATAGGTATGAAATTGTAGTTATGGATCATTTTCATTAATGATATATCTTATTTTGTGTTCGAGAAATGATTAGTTAACTGCAATCGAAAGTGCTAAGATATAAATTAACAAAAGTGCTATATTTTTTAATAAGGTATTTTTTTTGTCAAGATTATTGTTTTCTTACATGAATATTGTTTTTTAATTTCTTGTAATAAATGTATGATTGTATCATCAGTTATAAATAAATTATAAATTATAAATTATAATTATTTAATGTAAATTCTTTATTACTTATTCATTAAAAATTAAATCCTTTTTCAAAAAATAAAAACAAATTTATATACTTTCTTGTTTCTTACTAATATTAATTCTTTAAAGAAAAAAGAACCTATTGAAAAGGTTTCAAGTTTTTATTTAAATAAAAGATATTAATTTCAAATTTTAATAACATTTATTAGAGTTGTTTTTATTCAATCTAATGGTAGTTATTAAATCTTATTGAACCAGTAAGGTAGTATACCCCACCGGTTGATTATATATGCCCTTGAATAGATCTCGTCTTATGTCATTATATCTTTAAATAATCAGCCTATAAATCTTTATAAAAATAAAACACTGCTATCGCTCTAGCCCTATTTGCTCTAGCCCTCTGTGGATGGAAACTTACGAGCTCTCTGTTTATCTATCGATGTTCAAATACTGATATATATATATATATATATATATATATATATATATATATATATAATCTCACCATTGTTTATGAAACCACAATAAGTATAAGGAAACAGTTTCTTTCGATTATGAAAATAGACATCCAAACCGTATTTATAGTGTTTGATTTTGATAAGTTTCAGAGGATAACTTGTTTAAGTCACGGTAGACAATTGTTTAAAAATAAAAAATAAAACACTGCAATTGTCAAAGGTCCATTGCATTAGTGGATGAACACTTATATTCTCTATCGACTGACACTTTTGTATGTATTGTCCCATTAAGATCCATAAAAGTGCAATGAGCGTGAATAGACTTCTACTGATTTTAGAAGCCGACTTCTTCCGATAGTAGGTTCTGCTAGAGAATTGTTCAAAAAATTAAAAATAAAACCATAGCTAGTGGTGTGTCCAATTTCCTAGAAACTTTTCAGGAATTAACATACCGGGAAATATTGTAATGTGGCCTGGTATGAATTGAACCAAGTAGCTTATAATCATGCACGAGCACCCAATTAATTCATTCATTCTATTATTTACACTCTCTCTCATTATTAGCTGGCTTGCAATGATTAAGGCAGTTGAAATGAATGAGAAAATGTAGTCTAGCTATGATTGAAGGGATATATTCACTACCAACCTTCACCAAATACTTGCGTTTCAAACTTGAAAAGATTGATTTCTCGATCTCCTCTCTTTTTTGATGATGTGCTGCACTCCACCATCGATAAATATCTTTATCAACCTATACAAATAATAATAGCAAAAAACTCTCTTCTTTTCCTTCCATGCATGGCCTACTGAGGAAGGCTTATTTGGTGCAGTCAATGCAGTCTGCAGCAGACACAACTGATGATCTGAATCTATTTTGGAGGTTTTGAGGAAGCAAACATCTTTACGCCAAGTCGCCAAGACTCATTTTTTTTAGTTTATCTGTCTACGAGTGGGATATCAAACTAAAGTACAGCTGCTTTAGTTAGATGTTTTTAATTTCTAAGCCTTTCCCTTTCTATCGATTTCTCACTTGTACTCTTTCTCTTTGTCAATTTTTATTAACTTATCAATTTGGATGCAAACAAAGTTTGCTATACATCAAATCATGTTTTTTGTCTGGATGAGATCGAATTCTGATCTATCTATCTAGGGAAGAGATTCCAGGCACTATATTCACTATCAAATCAACTAGGTGTCATAGCAATCAAAGAGAGCAGCTGGTAGGGTAGACATTTGTCTTTGTTAAGTCTAACTGGTCTAACTAAATTCTTTTAGCTCTTTAAAAGTAATTTGAAAATATTCTTAAAAGAGAATAGTCACAATTAATGTCAATTCATCTGTTGACCCTTTCATAATAATAATATATTAATCTGTCGTCAATTTATATAAAACTATCTTATTCATAATTTATTTGTCAATAAATATGATTATTAATTTTAATTCAACATTATATATAACAATAAAATATAGAAATATTTATATTTATTTCCAAATAATTATATTAAAATTATTCTTGAATATAAATTAAATTAAAATTCTTAGTACAACGAGTGGCTAAAGCCAGTTTGGTACTGTTTCTAAAAATAGAAAATCAGATTATTTTATAATTCTGAAATAAAACGATGTTTGGTAAAACTTTCAAAACTGATTAATTAATAATTTGACAAGTTTTGACTGTCATTTCGAAAAGGAGATTACTTTTTAAAAATAATTATGGTCAACATTTAATGCATCTTTTAAGATATCTTTATTATCCTTATGAAATCAAGTTAAAATTATTTATATACTTTATTTCATTTCAAAATTAAATATTGATTTGATTTATAAAATATTTATAAAATATTTTTATTGTTCTTATTGGCTTTTTTTTCCAATTTAAATATTCAACTTAAATATTAATTTAATATATATATATATATATATATATATATATAATTAATGAAAAAAAAACTGAAATACGATCCTAAATTTATATATATATTAGTCATTATAACTAATCTCAGCACTTTTACAATAAAATTACCAAACATATGTATATTGTTTTTGAACTATACAGTAGTTTTAAAAATACAATTAATCAAACATATGTTGATTAGCTTCACAGTCGATTATTCCTTCAGTAAAGCTAACAATGATTATTACAAAAGTTACAACAATATCAAATTAGCTTTAAATCTAGAATAATGTATTCAAATAATCTTGCGGATGCGATTTAGATGTCTTGCTTGAGGCCTTCTTTCTTTAAGTAGATGATGGGAAGAAAGACTCACAAAATTAAATTACGGATCTGGTTAATTTGTGCATCACATACACAAGTTAAGGTGGTATCAATCTAAATTAAAAGAAAAAAAAACTATGTTCTTAAATAAGACATAATTAAAAGTGTGTGTATATGTGTATGTAATATTTATGTTTATCTAAATTTATATACTACACCCTTAAAGCATAGCTTAACTGATAGATGAACAAACTTGAGATTTAGATAAATGACTCATAGATCAACGGTTTGAATCCTACCGATGACAAGAAGCTTTAAAAAAATTACATTGTTTAGATAAGTAAATAAAAAATAGTGTGATTTAACAAGTGAATGTGGTGCACTGATTAAGATATTACTTAAAATTATAAGCGCACAATGTAGTTATTGTTATTTTAAAACCAACCTACTACAAATAAAAAGCACAAAGAAATGCATGTTCCACATCTTATTTAGTGGTTGTATTACATGATACTTTGTAGATTAATCACTACGTGTTTTAGAAGGGATTAATCACTAATTAAAAGCATTTGATATAAAGAAAAGCATGTTTTGTTGGGATCAATTGCTGCGATTAAACACACCAATTTTCTTCAATTAAACACACTACCAGTTTAATTCCTAATATGTTTAATCTGTGTTTAATTCCTAGTATGTTTCATATATATGTTTAATTCTCATATATGTAGTAATTTTCCAATGAAAACTTTTACGATACACACTTTAAATACCTTTGATAAAACTGTATGGAATATTTTGAATCTTGATTTTATTTTTTGTATGCATCCTAAGAAATTTAAAATACACATTTGGTAAAAATTTATAAATTTTTTGGATTTGAGAACTATTATTTTCTAATTTTTTCCTATTTTTAAATGTTTAATCGCAGCAATTGATCCAACAAAACATACTTTTCTTAAATTTTTTGTGCAGGACCCCCTCATTGTATCAGCACCTTTTAATGAAAGCTCTTGTATTAATCCAAGGACTGTTACTAAAAAATTTATCCTTTTATTTTATTATTTTACAAATTAAAATAAAAAGCTTATCATTTTATTTTCTTATTTTACAAAAACAAGTTAGATAAAGAAACATACGGTAATCATATAAAAACAAAAACAAGAGTTATAATTGATCGAGGAATGATAGTCATCTACCAAGTGTCGCTCTCTAATAGCAGTAATGAAAAAAAAAGGTCCAGTTGAATCTAAATCATCATGTTTCTCTTTTTGTCTTCCTTTATCTAGTTCCTCTTCCAATTAAGTATCGAATTCTGGTTTTCTATACTTGAATTTCCGGCATATTTGTATTAGATTTTTTTTTTAAAAGAAAAAAAGTTATATATGAAAGTAGTATTTTCTACAAACACCCAATGATCAAAGCGATAAATACCATTGACATTATTATTATTATTATTATTATTATTATTATTATTTAATGTGTATCAATACTTTCAATTCAAGGACATTAACCATATATATATACAAAAGAGAGGGGGAAGAGAAACGTAATGATTTGACCTAGCCCTGTATTGTTATGTAATGTTTTTTTTTCATTAATGTTATTTGAGAGCTAGGAGATCGAGAGAACTTTCTACGATTCCTATATCAATTATAACTCTTGTTTTTTTTTTTTTATATATGTTGTATGTTTCTTTTTATTTAATTTATATTTGTAAAATAAGAAAATAAAAGGATAAGCTCTTTTTTTGTAAAACAAAAAAAAAAAGGATAATTCTTTTAAGGGCAAGTAATATCTAAAGTAACTGATTTGGTGAGAAAGTCCCTATATGGCCATTAAAATTTTAAAATGTCTCAAATTAGACATTTTATGGAAAGAACGTATTTATTGTTGTCACTTTATCCATTAATTGTTTGAAGTCAGTTTATTTATATTATAACCCGTTACAATATAGGTCAAAAATTATTAAAATATGTTTTACACCGGTTTTTTAACTGATTTTTAACAGGTTTTAAACTAATTTTTTTTACCTGTATTTTGAATATATATATATATATATATATATATATATATATATTATCCTGAATACTTTAAAAAATAGAAAATATTGGCCATAAAAATTCTTATAATGAAATCATTACTATATATATATATATATATATATATATATATATATATATATATATATATATATATATAATTAAATAATAAATTGATCATGAAGTAAATTTGATGTTACCCCAAATTAATCAAGAAATTAATCAAGTAATAATAATAAGTTTAATGTCACCCATAAACAGAAAATATTACCCATAAAAAATAAATTAATCAAATCATTAATTTTTATATATAATCAAATAATCAAAATACATATAATATTGTCCATAAATTTTTTATGGATGTCATGTCACAGATAACAGTAACTTTCAGTTAGATTTTAACTGAAATTGGCTGCTAATGAATATTTTTTTTTCCAAATGATGATTTTAAAACAACTTAAACAATCAATGGGCTTTTTGGAACTCCACCCACCAATTAATGATGTCTAGTGTTATTTCTCTTCTTTTACTAACAATCCTATGATTAATCCAATGTCTTTCATTAAAAGGTGTTGATTGTAATACAATGGGGGGTGCTGAACAGAATATATATATGTGGATCTCTCATGAGGGATCCTTTATTTTAATTTCGGTAAGGACCACCATGAAATCACATTGATTTGAATGATTTTTGTAGATGATAAGTTCAATGAAATCTATCTATAAATAATTTTTTTTTTAAATCAAACATTAAAACTATTTATCCCAATTTTTTTAAATGGCATCGGAAAAATTGGTGAAATATATGAAAATTCAAGAAAAATAGTTCTAGTACTTGAAACATTCTCAAATTTTATTCATAAATAGGTTTCGATGAACTTATCATCCACAAAAAAATTCATATCAAAATTCATTCAAAGCGATGTAATTTTATGGTGGTTCTTACCGAAATTAAAATAAAAAATCTCTTATGAGAGAATATATATATATATATATATATATATATGTAAATGTAATTACCACCTTGAAAGTAGGATTGTCAACACTATTGTCCAATGTGGTTTAATTTGGCGGTAAAAAATACTAATTCAAGGTGACAATATCTCGTCTTGGGTTCGAGTAACCATACACGATGTGGTATATAGAAATAATAATAATAAAAAAAGTAAGTAGGGTTGTCAATGTAAAAATGTGACAAGGGTTGCTATCAAATCCTTTAATCTTTTCCATATTTGGATCGAATAAAAATGAATGAAAGGATGTTGAAGTTATAAATTTAAATCAAAATTTTAAATTGAATAGATGAATCTTGAAATCACAAATTTAAGTTAAAATTTTAAATTAATATGTTTGACCCATTATTAAAAAGGAGATAAGAATTTATATTTGTTTATGGATTTTTTATATATTTCAAGTTAAACGGGGATGCATAGAACATGGGAACAAGGATAGGGGATGGGGCTGGGGATGAGATTGATTTTCAGATACCTGTCCCAAAATGACCCATTGACAACCCTACTACAAAATAAATTAAATTAGTGTGAAACGTGAGTTGATCTTAATTTGAATATTAAAATCTAGCTTGTCAGTAAGTTTTTTAATATATATATAGTTTTTCTCTCCTCATGACCGAACTGAACTTTTAAGGTTATGATGAGACTTGTGAATCATTGATTAAGTTTAAGAAGACTTTGACTAAACTGAAGTATATATGAATGTAATGATTGATAATTGTGGAACTGATACAAATAAAATCAATTCGTACAAAGGAGCAAAAGATTGTATGTGTTTGCATATATAATAGTGGTAAACAACACCAATTGGATTCATTTTTTAGCACCAAAGTATGTAATAAGACAAAAATTCCATTTACTTCACTTTTCTTTTTTCGTTCTCTTACTCTCAAGAAAAACAACTTTTCAATTCCGTCACTTTTTCACAAAAAAAAAAAAGAATCTCTCAAGAAAATTGTAAAAGGATTGTGATTTTATCTCTTTTGTAATTGTCTGAGATGAAAAAGATGATCGACGAGAATAGGGAACAAAAACAATCACGAAAGAACATAAATCAAAAGAAAAAAAACGAAGAAAAAAAAAGGGATCTGAAATATTTTAGAAAATAAGTCTCGGATTCTAGGAAATAAGTTTCTGAGATTTTGTTTTTGTTATTTTTGATACCAATTTTTGGTCTTCCCAAAACTTTCTAAGTGTAACACAAAAAAAAAAAAAAAAATTAGTGCCATTACGTCTCATGTTGGTCACTCGAGACTCAATGACATTATTATTTTTTATTTTCTTTACATCTTTGTTGACCTCCATTGGAACTCAAGGTCCTTTCGAACTCTAATGTAGTTCTTTTTTACCTCCATTGATGGAGGCACCTCCTTCAATAGAGGTTTTTAGAAGAAAAAAAAACTCAAAGAAAAAAAGAATATATAAAAGGATAAAAATAAAAATATGGATATTTTTATCGATCACCATACTTAGGTACTAATTAAACTAAAATTATTAAGTTGGTGTTAGTCCCAAAAGTGTATCTTCAAAGAGTGCTATAAATTTAAAGAACTCAGGTGGAAATATACATAAATGACACCAAATCCATAGAGACTTTTGGGATTGACAATAAGTTTTTAATTGAGTTTAAGTAGCATCAACGGAAAAAAAAAACCCACCATTCTTTTATTATTATTATTTTTGCCATTTTTAGGTTTGATTTTTTTTTTTAAAAACCTCCATCGAAGGTTGGAGGTCGGAGAAAATGGAAAACAGAATTTGGAAAATTTCTTAGTTAACCAATAAGTCTTGAAAATTATAAAAAAAAACCCAATACGTCTTGGAAATATATAATAAATCTCGAAAACACTAAAATAAATCTTATAAACTAAAATATGCAAGACTTATTTTTGTGATTATGTTTTAAAGATATTGTTGTTGTAGTCCATCTTCAAGCCCAAACCAGAAGCCCAATGATGAAAGGAAGTTGAAGCCAGTAGAAGCCCAACATAATTGCTCTAGTCCAAGCCTGTCTTTCACTTATTCGAACGAAACCGTTTGGTGCCCTATCAAGTTGTTTTGCTGATTCAAGATTTCCAGCTGATTTAGCAACCAATGATAGGTTCTTTTGGTGAGATGTGGCCCTTATCTGATAAAGGGTATATAAGCGGAAGATAAGAAGAGAGAGATCACTTTTGATTTTTAGGTCATCGTTCATATCTCAGAAGTTGATGCAATATTTTTAATCTTAATCAATTTAAAAGATTTGTTCGTTTACTGTGATCGGTGATTCAAGGTAGTTCAAACTAATTAAATCGATTAACCTTACTAAATGCAATAAGAGTAAAAGGCATAATGCTTGTCTTGAATTGATATTCTAATTCACTAATATGCAAAATCAAAGAAACTAAAAGACACAAAAACTCACATGAAATTATGAATATGAGGGAATGCTAGGGAATCAATGCAACATAATTAAACTACTTAATGTAATCCATAAGTCTCATTAAAACACTTAAGTCCAAATGATAGAGTTTGTTTCATGAATCACCTAATCCTTCCCATTACTCACACACAGTCATGTAATGAGCAATAGTTCGAATTAATTTTTAATTAAAACTCTAAACCAATTCACACATAGCATGGTTATGAATATGGAAATTTTCTCAATTATTAAGCTTATAGTTAAAGATTAAATGGGATGGTCACCCACATCTAACCCTTGACATCATATATAAATTAATCATAACACAAACATTCATTGAGGTCTCATTTGAATATAAATTGAGGAATTATAGCAAGTATTTCAATAAAAGAGACTACCAAGGAATTTGATTAAAAACCATAAGACTGTGGGATTACAAAGAGTTGTTCAACCAGTTACATTAATCTCCTAACTTAGAGATTAGTTACACATCAAGGAAAAGAAATAAAACAAAGAAGAGTTAAAGAAGAAACCCAAGTTGGTCATTTGAGGTTCCTTGATTTGTAAGCTTCCTCTTCTTACTTTCCAAGGTTCCAAGATGGATGGAGGAATGAAAGTGTCTAAGGATGGTAATGGAAGGGTAAAGGTGTCCAAAAGTTCATGTGTCTAATGTTACATCACCAAAATCTAAGATGGGTATTTATATGGGTCTAAAAATAGGCCAGGAATTAACCTAGAAACGCGTGTTGGCGGACTGTCGCCTCCTTGTATGTCGTGGTGGTCTATGATGACAATTCAACCGAGACAATTTGCTTCTTTGATCCGTGTCTTCTTTCCAGGCGACACTTCGAGTGACACAGGTTAGAAAAGTTGATGTCGCGTGTCGTGGTCTACCATGATGACAATTAGACTGTGACATGTCACTTTCTTCAATTTCGTGCATGCTCTCCAAACGACACTTTAGGCGACTCATAAAACAGGTTTTTATCACCTGTCATTTCGCATCCTTCCATGACGACGCACCATGACAGCGACATCTCGTGCCTTTTTGTCCAAGTTTCCCATTTCCAGCTCTTTTGGGTCCCAACTTCACTCATATCTCCCATATGATGCCCCTAATATAAAATCCTGCAAAAACATTTAATCGAGCCATTAAACACTTGATTTTACCTGAGAATTGGGCAATAAGCATAGGAAGGGGGACTCGAAATCTATTGTCATCATAGCCTGATCAACACCCCCCAAACCTAGCCTTTTGCTCGTCCTCGAGTAAAATCAAGAGAAAACAACAACAAAAACAAACAAGCAAACAACATGAAGACTCGATAATAACAATAGAAAATCAAACAACAATAACTCAAAAACCACATTTTCAACTGGTGATTATATGCAAAGAGGTGTGGATAAGGAGAGTAGACACATGCAAAACATTCTCAAGCAACTCGAAGGCACTCACGGGACACACGAACAAACGAATCCCACGCCTAGAGTGCTCTCGTGTCGGGAACTACTCACTCTCACACCTTGAACATAATTCGCTTCTGACTCTAAACCTCACGTGGACATTCTCTTTTCTTTCCCCTCGGAGTCTTAAGTTCACACTCATGCAAATTATGCGAGGATAGAGTTATGCATGAGAATCAAATACTTGCATACAATAAGAAATGAAACGTTATTATTTTGGTGAACTAGCCTAGGAAATGAATCAAATGCTATAGACGTGGAAGATCATGCTTCAACAAACATTCCCAATCTAGATTTCATAGTAGATCATTTAGGTCTTCCCTTTGGTTGTAATGGGGCTATTAGGTGAAATATGGTGAACAAAGAATAGAAAATGGAATTCAAAATTCACCAATCATGCTAAGACACAACACGATACACCCAATACTTAAGCTCTATTCACATCGCTCGTGGCACTAGTGATTAAGCTTGACTTTTCTTACACTTGTGCTATACATGAGTACTTTACTAGTGAATACTTTACAATTACATACGAGACTCTTTTTTTTAAACACCTTAAACTCAGAAGTGCAAATTTTCACACTTTTACATTTTTAAGCCTTTTTCTTTACCCATTTATATGGTGTAATGTGGTTCCAAAAGAAAGGTAAGTGTTTGGCCTCAAAATTGGCTTGGGAGCACACAAATAGGGAAAAGGAATGTGTTTAGGCTAATTTGAGTGGTTAAGCACACACATTGCCTAAAATCATTTCCACCATTTCATCTATCAAGGGAATGTAAGTATCCATCAAAAAATCCACAAATATAATGCAATGTGATGTCCAATGGCAAATGATGCGCGTGACGAGACAAGTGTTTAAGATGAAACAATGATAACACTCAAATGCGCTTTTTAAGGCTTGTGTTTATGAACTCACTAGGTGGTCTCCACTATTAGAACAAGGTGTTCGAGCACCAAGTTCCCTCAACTTGAACACAAAAGGATGGGACAAGCTCATGAAGTGCAAGTGAGACCCTTGAGCGAGAACAAGATGCTCAATCGAGTACAGTACATATAAATAAACTCTCACGCAAACTCACAATCAAAGCATCACACCCAAGCTACTTGAAGCTCGAAAATTTTGGGCATGCAACTATTTTTGAAAAGTTTGACTCAACCAAAAATTTGGACTCAAAATGAAATCAAAAATTTGACATAAAAATAAAATTTAGGGCTCAATAAAACCAAAATGACCAAAACGACCGAAATCGGCTTTGACACCCTCAAACCTAAACTCAACATTGTCCCCAATGTTGACAATGAGAGTCCGACGAAAATGCGCCTAAACCACAAAACAACATAATTCAACAATATAAAATAAAATAAAATGCACAAAAGCTCGATCAAGATGGCATAGAAAACTCTCAATGGCAATTAAACATCAACCATAACACAATACAACACACACCCTTATTCTAAACACAAATAATCTAAAACAAAAGAAATGATGCAAAAGTACCACTACGATAGAAATAAAATAATAAGAGTAATTAAAATAAGTACGAAATATAAATGAAAGTAGTAAAACAAAATAAGACAAGTCTAGCTACATAAGTACAACTCAAAGCTAATAATGAGGTGGTAGTGGTGGCCATGAGGCTTCGGGCATCAATTTCTTCCCCTTCCAACCGGCTGCTGCTGCTGCTATGTCTTCTGCTTCCTTTTTCGTTATCTCCATAATAGTATGGACAATAGCTTCCTCCTCTGAAACTACTGGTCCGTCGGTTAGGTGAACTGGGAACTGAGGCTGGAATCCTTACTCTGAAGTTGAACCTGTACTTTGGGTCCAAGGGTATGGAGGCTAGTAACCTGGAGCTGGATATGGATGCCACAGATATGGAACCGGCTTCATCTTTCTCTCATACGCCCCAAGATAGAGCTCCTGCCTCAAATCTGTAATGTCCTGCTGAATCCTGTATCTGCATCAGCCTGCTATAATTTGGAGAGTTTGGTAGCTGCCAACAAATGCTCTAATGTAGGGAGGGAATCATCATCCTCAGACAGCCGCTCATCATCAACACCATCTGCCTGCTAATCTTGATCGGGCTCCATTTCCTCGTCATCTGATTGATTCTGAGCTACTCTCCCTTTTTTCTTCTTGGGCCGACTGCTCTCTCCTCTGTCGGTCTCACCAGACCCCTTCTAGGAAACATTGAATACCATGTACAGATCCTAAAGTTAGGCTCGATCTCAATAAACTCATTGGAAGACACATCCATGATCTCAACAAACTCATCGGAAGGCACGTCCACACCCATCTCCTGACAGAAAAATATGATAAGACAAGGGAACATCATTGCTTTCTTCCATGTTATGTCCCTTGCTAACTTGTGAATCTCTATTTTCACAATCATCCCCACATCTAGAGGATGCCCATGTTTATTGCAGTAGAGCAAGGTGGCTACCTCATAAGATACCATAGTACGATACCCACATGGCCTTAAAGAATGAAAAACGAAAATATGCCAGAAAGTGATCTCTAGTAGAAACCTCTTCTGCTTGATCGGGTTGGACTTGGAATTCCAAAAATCCATAGGTTGTGCTACCAAACTGTTGGCTAGGTCAAAGTTCATTTTGGAGAAAATGTCAAGCCGAGGAACTCCCTTGAACATGGCGACTGTGTGTGGAAGTTCAGTCCTGTAATGTCTGTTAATGTCCCTAGAGTTGATGCGGACTTCTTTACCACGAACCAATACCGAACTTCCTAAACTGTAGTTCCTCTCGATTACCCCTGCGTAAAATTCTTTTACAAGCTGAGGACAATATTTGGCAGGTCTGTGAACAAAGGTGTCCCAACATATTGCTCGAACCATCCCAGGAATCGAAGTCTCATGCAACTCGCTTAGGTTAATCCCTCTCTCAGGTATGAAATTTTTCCCACTGAATTTTGCTATCCTTGCCAAAAATTTGGGGTTTTCGACACAAGGTAGAATCTGCCTCTTTCTTTTTTCTTGGCCCCCTTCTCGGCCTTTCCATACGGCTGTAATCCCCTGTCTCAGTACGGCTGGAATCTATCCTAGCTGTCTGCTTGGTTCTAGCCATTTTAACACTAGAAAAGAAACGGTGTCACTTCAATTCGGATCACACAATCTGGTAGTACTCCGGCACAAGTCATACAACTCCGGTAATCCGATACACCACGGATGCAACAAACCACCACCACATAATCACAATATATGCAAAATAATAATACCAAATATCAAATAGCAAGTAATCCCGAAATTTACCCCCAAATGTGCTCTAATTCATCTAAACTCAACCAATTTCTCCCACAAATCCTCCAAAAACACGAAATCACTAGAAAAATGCTTCAATAAACTTCACAAACTGTTAACAAAAAATTTGCTCGAGGTGAGAAATTTCAGCTAACACCATTGAGACCGTTACCACGGAGGTGACGATCGGGGTAGATACCTCATACCTACCTTGTTTGAATATGAATATATTGAAAATGGGAATATATTTCTTTATTATAGATCATGCATGCCATACAAAAATCTCTCGATTACTCTCAATCTCACTAGGATATAGCAGGGTGGCCACCTCGTGTCTGTCGAATAGTAGAATACAACGACTGTCATGTTCTGATTACAAAATTTCGGCCATGACTCATCCTTTTTTGTTTCTTCTTCCTTTTTTCTCTCTTGACCCTCTTTTCTTAGTGCATATTTGGGTGTATTTATACACAGTTCAAATAGGTTAAATTTGTGATTCTCCCGCCATGATTCTCTAAATCCCTTCCCTTCATATCAGACAGGATTTCTTATTTAAAATTCATTGACTTTGGATTAATGACAGAGTTGAGAATATCTCTATTGGGGATAATTTTGTTTCCTCTTTGGACTCAATCTCTTGCCCCGCACGTACGTGGCGATTTAATGTTTATTAGGTGTGAATATGATCATATGCCTTCATGGCGTGATTCTTTTAGGAGGTCATCGAGTACGATGTTCACTGTTTCATGAGGCGAGGTTAATCCATGTCATGGTTGTGGTACTAGACTCTCGGATCGACCTTTCCAGGTCCCTTAGAGCTTGGGATAACCCCATGGAGCCTCATTAGTGATAACAGGGCTTTCGACGAGCTTCCTGCTACCTGCTACCTGTCCAAATAGGTCTGAATCTTCCCCGGCTAGATGAGGCAATTTCAAGGTATGCGCCCATTGATTAACAGATTCTCACTTAGGTTTGGAGAGGATGGTGGGATCCTGGGGAGGTTACAAGGTAGTTTCGACCTCGATGAGCCTTGATTTGATAGAAGGAGCTCGATTCGTTTGTGTCGAGCTTCACCTAGGATGCTTCCTAAGTTCGGTGACCATTCCTCACTTCTTCGAGGTGGCTCCAAAGCTTGATCCCAGGGACCAAGGTTCCATGGTGGGTCATCTTAGGCTTGGAACCGGGCCAGGGGAGTGGAAAATTTCTCTTTGGTCCCAAGCCAAATTTGGCTATTAACAGAAGTCCCCTCTGACTTGAACACCGGTGATTGAGTTGGGGTTGGAGTCAAATTTCCTATTTTAATCTAGAAAATTTCCCTCCATTATCATTATAAAAAATCTCAGAGGAAGTCTTTCATTAATTGCATGAGTGATATGGCGAGCATAGACCGGTGTAATTCTCGAAACAATCCGGCTGTGTTATGGCTTTTCCAGGTTTCGAGGCAATCCTATCGAAGGTTTTGTCGACGTCACTACTCCCTTCGCTTCTACTTATACCCAACTCCATCATCACTTTCCTTACGTTTTCTTTTAACTTCAAACTTTCAAAAATCCCTCACTTTTACTACGCTCTTCAGCCACGCTTCCGCTTCTTCTCTTTTCATCTGCCTTCGAACCTTATTCCATTATGTTGAAAGTGAGTCATGACTCCATCGATTCTATTATCGATGGTGATGAAGTGTCCAATCTCACCCTCGGGAAGAGAACACGAAGGAACATTGATAGTGATGACTTTCCATTTAGCCCATAAAAACGCTGGTCGAATAGAAACGTTGCTATCGGGACCGGGTTTTCCAACAGGCCTAATAACCCTCTGAATAGTGGATGAAGATTCTGACGGTGAACCCAAGGATTTTGCTACCAGGAGGGGTCAGGTTATAATTGCCGGTTCTATTCTGGAGAGGCCTCTTCCCTCAGATTTTAGAGTTATCCCGGACTCAACCGCTGACCCCAACTTGCTCGATTGCCTGCAGTCAAAGTATGACATCCTCGACAGTGTTACTCTCTCTATCCCTCACAGGAATTATGACGTCTTCAATCTTTCCAGCGGTGTGCTCCCAAATCATGTAGCGGCCCTCGAGAATGGGGTCAGGCTTCCTCTTCATCCTACTCTTCGACGGGCTCTCGTCGCCCTACAACTAGCTCTCATTCAGCTTACGCCCGCCTTTTAGAGGCATCTGATAGACTTTTTCATGTTGTGGATGAAACAATGTGAGCTAAGAAAAATTACTAGGGAGCCCGAAGCAGAAACGCTAGTGTACATTTTTCAGATTGGAAACCTGTCCGGAGCTCACCGAGGTCAATTATATGCCAAGGCAAATAACAAGCTCAATTTCATCATCCTTGGTGGTTCGAGGAAGGACCCTGCTTGGAATGAGGAGTGGATCCTAGCGGAAGATGACTGGCGAAGCTCAACCTTCATTGGCGGGCACAAGTTTACGATTCCCATAACTTTCAACGATAAACCATCATAGGGTTGGGATTCCTTGCCCGCTGAGTCAGAATCTGTGTTGAAGACCATCATTGCTAGGAACTACCTGAACCTGAAATTCCCAACTACTGATCCTTTTGATTCTCACCGGGTAAACTGCTATCTACGAATCTCTGATGATATTCCTCATAAGTAACACTGAACCATCATGTTTTGTTTTATTGACTAGTTCGATTCTGGCAGTTTCCCTTTTCTTTTTCTTTTTTAACAATTTTTGTTGTTGCTCCAGCTTCCCGCGAAGTCCAACAAGCTTGCACCCCTCCCTCCTCTGCCAAATTGAGTCGGGGAATCTCTTTGGATTTCTCAGAGAAATGGGGGCCAACTGTTCCTGCTGGGGCCTCATCTGCTCTTGCTCAGTCATCCTCCTAGCACAGGTCCAAGATGGTGCTTCTTGCATCACAGGCTACCAAGGTGCGGGGTAAGGTGGCCTCTGTTTCTGAAACAGCCAACACAACAACGATAGCTCCTGCTCTAGTTGTCCCTACTCTTACTTCTGCTTCTGTTTCTGCTTCTGTCACCCCCGCTTCTATCTTGCCAGACATTTCTGTCTCTTTATCTATATTCCCAGCCCCCAAGCTTTAGAGGACCTCGAAGCTGGTGTTGAAAGGGTCCCCTCTGTTCACCCATAAAATCAGTCCGACTTTGCCACTCTAGACGAGGTCTTAAGGAAATTCGTCGCTTCCTGCCCTGGAGGCAGTCTTTCTATGATGGCTTCAATACCCGTAGACATCCTGATCACCAAGGGGTCTGCTCTCTTGGCCGAGGTAATCATCATCTTTTTTTTTCTAACTTTTTGTTTCATCACTTTCTAACTTGGACTCCTTTATAGACCTTCAAATTCAACGTGGCTATGGGCACCAGGTGGTTTCTCTTCGCGATTAGGTTATCAGAGCTGAGGCTGAAACCGAGTGGGCTATATAGTTGTTAGCATGAGCTCAATATCTAGTGCAAGAAATGACCTCTAGCAAAAAAGGGGATGGGTGTGGAGCTAACTGAGCTTTATTGTGACAACAAGAGGTTGAAGCTATCTTTCGATCAAGAAACCCTCCGATTTCAATGTCGATCAAGTCAGCAGGATTCCTGAAAGGCTGATGCTAAGATGCTAGAACTTCAGAACCAAGCCTTGCATGCTCATGTGGTCAAGTTACAAACGGAAGCAGATGCCTCTTTTAGTGGCATATATTTTTATACCTCCTTCCAAGTCGTCGAAGCCCTCCCTATTCCTTTTGACCTTTCTAGTATCACCGGCTGGGATAGAGAGGAAATCATGACCAGGGCTACAGAGATGTCTCGCCTTGAGGGTGACGAAGCTCATCCTTCTAGCGGGGTTGAAGCAGGGAAGCAAACAGTCATGACAGATCCTTATTTTCCTCCTCCCGTCTTGCTAGTCTCAGGTCCCGGGGAAACTTCTAGCGGGGTTAGGTCTGCACAGCAAAAGGGGGACCTGCCAGAAGGCTGGGAGAAGGTCCACAACCTCCTTGAAGAGCCCTCTAAAGAAGAGTTGGAGGTTGAGCAGAATATGATTGAGTCTCTGGTAAACCTTCTCGATGCGGTCATCCCTCCTAAGGTTATGACGGTGGTTAATAAGGTCTTGAGGGAGGACCCATCTGAGCAACAGGAAATAGAAGATCCTTCGGAGGAGGGGGTAGCAGACGAGGGCGGTCATGGCGAGCAACCACCAAAGGAAGGAATAGCAGGAGTCGACAAGAAGAAAGTTGGTGTCTGATACAGTCTACTCACCACTAGACTTTGCTGCCCAAAAAAATGGGGTGGGCTCCCTATTTTATTTATATTTTATCTAGTTAGCTTTTCTTTACCGTTCTTTCATTTTCTATAGCCGCCCAGAACTGGGGTTTGGGCTCCCTACTTGATTACTGTAGCCTTTCTAGGGGTTAGGCTCCTGTATCATTAATGAAGACTGACTTCATATTTCATTCGTACTTGTTTCAATGAATTTTGACTTGGCTGACACCTCTTGGCCTTCACCATGACGCGACCTTTGAAATAACTTGAATTTGGTAAAAATAAAGAGATATAAAATTTAACCAAGTGTGGAAGTAGACAGCTAGCTCGAGCTCTCAACTCTCAGCAGAAACTTGTAGCTTGATGACTTTAGTGAGTAGTCCCCTTATATGATTTTAAGCTAGTTGTCACATGTTACAAGCATGCAATCATATGCACATGGGGGATCAGGAACTAGTAATAACTCAGACATTGGAGTTAAGGTAAGAGAACTTTCCAAGCCTAGGTCCCTCTAGGGGGTTGTAGCCCGATCAAAGTATCAAGAAGGCTCGATAATTATTTTGATCTCGAGATCTGGATGGCAACTAAGCTCTTACACTCAGACCCTTCTTGGGGGTGGTAGCTTGACCAAGGTATCAAGAGGGCTATCTAGCTATTTCCTGATCTCGACATTTAGATGGCAACTATACTCTTACACTCAGATCCTTCTTGGAGGTGGTAGTCTGACCAAGGCATCAGAAGGGCTATCTAGCTATTTCCTGGTCTTGAGATCTGGATGGCGACTACGCTCTTACACTCAGACCCCTTTTAGCGGAGGGTGGTGCCTGGCCAAGGCTTCAAGGATAGCGAGGGGGCTTCTCCGGCTAATCCTTGATCTTGAGATGGCTATGTCGAACTTACCCGTGTAGACCCTAATTGGATATGGAGACAGTAATGTAGAATATGATCGAAGATGGAGAAAGCAAACATTATTGATAAAAAAAGGAGTACATTATTATTGGGGGTTTTACTAAAACCTAAGTGGAGGTAGTCTGCACACGAGTCCCCTGTTTAGGGGTAGTACTTCCTCAGGTGATCTGCATTCCAGGTGTGATCGATGGGCCGTCCATTCATGTCATCGAGCTTGTACGTCCCGTTGCGGACCATTACCTTCAATAAGTAAGACCCTTCCTAGTAGGGTCCTAGAACCCCGCCTGACCTCACCCTGGTACTCTATGTAACCTGCCTGAGGACTAAATCCTCTTCCTTAAAGCTCCTGGTCTTCACTCTTTTGTTAAAATACCTCACAATCTTGCTCTGGTAGATTGCTACCTTTTTTGCCACCTGTTCTTGTTTTTCTTCCAAGAGATCTAGACTAGCTCGGAGCTTGACCTCGTTGTTCTCTGGTTCAAAGTGTTGTACCTGAAACGAGGTCAACTTATGTTCTATGGAGAGGACAGCTTCAACCCTGAAGGCCAGAGAATAGGGTGTTTCCCCGGTTGTTGTCCTCCTCGTGGTTCGATATGCCCAAAGGACCTCGGGAAGTTCTTCAACCCATTTTCCCTTCTTCTGTTGCAGTTTCTTTTTCAACAGCTTCTTAACGGTTTTGTAAGTTGCTTCAACTAAACCATTTGTTTACGGGTGAGCTACCGATGTAAACTGGAGGTCAATACCCAACCTCTCACAATAATCTCTAAACCTCGTGTTGTCAAACTGTTTTCCCAGGTTAATGACTATGACCAGCGGGGTACCGAACTTGCATACCACATTTGTCTTGATGAACTTGGTAGTAGTTTCCTCTGAAATCTAGGAAAGAGGGCTTGCTTCGACCCACCGGGTGAAGTAATCAATGGCGATGATAGCAAGCTTTGCTTGCCCAAGGGCTATAGGAACCGGTCCAATCAGGTCAGACCCCACATTACGAATGAGTACGGTTAACTGAGTGAGGACAGCCGTTCAGTGGTAGATGACCTAGGTTTGAGGTCCTTTGGAACGGCTCGCAAGATCGGACAATCTCCTTTGCATCCTGATGGATAGTCGGTTTATAGTATCCCATTTGAAGCTCCTGATAGGCCAGAGTTTTGCCGCCGATGTGATTTCCACAGTCCACAGCATGAACTTCTCTCAGCGCCCAACTAGCATCATCGGGGTGTAAGCATCGGTGCAGAGGAAGGGATTTACCCCTTCTGTAGAGGTACCTATCTTTTAAGCAATATAGGACCAAAGCCCTCTTGATTCTCCGGGAATGGTCGGACTTCTTTAGGAGCTTTCCTTCCTGGAGGTAAGCAACTATGGGATCCATCCAGCATGACTATCGCTCTACGGGCTTATTTCTCTACTCTCGCCTATACTTGGTTGGGAGATCATTTGAAAAGGAACCCATTTTGGTAAGGTCTGGCCTCCATTCATAGCTATCTTGGCCTAGACGTTTGCTCGATAATGCTGTTGTCGTGATACTTGCTCGATCCTGAATCCCTTAAATTTGTGTTTGAGCAGTTGCACTTGTTTTAAGTATGCAATCATGTTGTCTCCTTTAGCTTGATAGACTCCGGAAACCTTATTGACTATAAGCAATGAGTCACTCTTGACCTGCAGGTAGTCGGCCCCGAGCTCGACGGTTGCCTTTATCCCGGCTAAGAGGGCTACATACCCCGCCTCATTATTGGTGACCTTAAATTCGAATCTAAAATAGTGGCCACACTTAGTTCCCTCTGGGTCTATTAGAACTATACCCGCTCATCCCCCTACTTGCCTAGACGCTACATCCATGTAGAGGATCCAATACCGGCAACCCACCATCCAGCCGTCAAACTCCGGAATCTTCTCAGGAGTTATATTTGTCACAACGGAGGTTTCTTGTCTCGGGGACATTAAGAACTCTACCACGAAGTCTGCCAAAGTCAGGCTTTAATTGTGCTCCTGGATTTGTATCTTAAATCAAATTGGGTGAGTTCCAGAGACCATAAAACCAATCTACCAGATACGTCCGGCCTTTGTAAAAATTGGCAGAGAGGTTGGTCTGTCACTACTGTTATTGAGTGAGCTTGAAAGTAGGGACAGATCTTTCTTGCCGAAGTCACCAGAGCATAGACGAGCTTCTCCAGAAGAGTATAATTTTTCTCTGGCTTGGTTAGAGCATGACTTAGTTCTTCGAAGGTCGTCCTAATGTCCTTCTGCGGTTGGTGACTTGGTGATCATGTCATCGATGTATACCTCCATCGATCTTCCAATCTTGAGATTCAACAATCGATGGACCAACCGCTGATATGTAGCTCTCGCATTCTTAAGCCCGAATGTCATCACCTTGTAATAGTATAAACCCTGCCCAGTAATGAAGCTAGTCTTGTTCTGGTCGGTAGGGTGCATCCTGATCTAGTTATACCCTGAGAATGCATCCATGAAGCTTATGAGCTTGTTCCCGGACATGGAGTCAACCAACTGATCAATCTTTGGTAAAGAAAAGCTGTCTTTTGGACATGCCCGGTTGAGATCGCTGTAATCAATGCACATACGCCACTGCCCATTCACCTTCGTGACCATGACCACGTTGGTGATCCATTCGGGATAACGCGCTTCTCTGATGAACATGCTCTGAATAATTTATCCACTTCCTCCTGGACCATATTATTTCTTTCGATGTTAAAGTGATGCCTTTTCTGTTTGACAGGCTTGAAGGTTGGATCCACTGCTAATCGGTGAGCAGCCAATGACATTGGGATCCCGAGCATCTCGTCATGACTCCAAGCGAAGTTGTCATTGAATTCTTTAAGGAGCCTAATCAGACCCCCCCCCCCTTCACTTCTGGCTCGAGGGTAGGTACGACCTTGACGACCTTCGAAGGATCATCCATCAGAATGGGTCTCTCTTCTAGCTCTTCCACAGAATGCTCGTTGGCCCATTCCCTGCTCTGTTTTTCTACATCTGGCATCACGGGGTCATCCTTTGGGTGATTTACAGGCTCTCTATCTTCCCAGGCCATCCCGGGTGTTACCCTATCTTGGATCATTGTGACCTGTGCAAATTGTTTTACTAGAGCTGTTGGATTTGCAGATATTGCATAACACATCCTGGTTGCTTGCTGGTCACCGCGTATCTCTCTCACCTTGTTTCCTATCAGAAACTTTAGGACGTTGTGGTAAATGGACAGGACCCCTTTCAAGGATGACAATAAATGTCTTCCTAGTATCGTATTGTAGGCCGAAGGGGTATCTACCACCACGAAGTCGGTCATAACATTTTGCTGGAGAGGTATTGTTCCAGCATTTACTGGGAGGATCTTTGATCCTACAGGTATGATCGAATCCCTAGTGAATCCATACAATGGGGTAGTATTGCTTCAAATTCAGCTTCTCCAATGTGTCTTTAAAGAGGATGTCGACGATGCTGCTTGTGTCAACAAGCACGCGGTGAACCATACTGCTAACGATCTGTTCCGTGACCACCATAGAATCGACATTAGGCTGCATGGCGTTGTAGATGTCTGCCTCGGTGAAAATAATCTGTGTTACCTGGGAGAGGTCAGTTGTGCTCTGATCAACCTTGAAGATACCTCGCCCTTCATCTACACGGGGAATCTTCCTCTCATGGTTTTTTCTAGAATTATGAAGGTATGTATCACCTGTATTTTCTGTATCAGATCCGCCTGCTCCCCATTTCTCTTCTCAGCATGTTCGCGGATCTTTGCCTGCACTTCCCTTCCAATTTGAATATTATCCCCGACCTGTTGCAAGAAATTTATCAGACATCCTCCCCCTATCAGGGCCTCGATTTGATTATGCAGGTTGTAACACTCTGAAGTGTTGTGACCTATGTCTTCATGAAAGTCGCAATACTTGTACCAGTTCCTCCTATCGACAGGGGCTTTCATGGGTACGGGCTTTTATAGTAGCCCCTTATCCCGAATAGCGAGATAAATTGTTTCATGTGATGCATTCAAGGGGGTGTAGTGATCATACCTTTTCTCATCTCGCGTTACAGGGGATACTATCCTAGGAGAAGGTGAATCTCGCAGAGGGGTCCGCCTTACTGGATACCTTTCTTGCTAGGGTTGAGAAATGGGGAAGCGGTATGTCGACCTATTGGGTGGTCTATTTCTGATTTTTCTGAGCTGACTTAGGTCTAGGAGTTTCCTCTTCTAAAGCTTCATCGTTCTCATATCGTCATGTTCCATCTTGACCTTGAGCTGCTCGTCGACTTCGATTTGCTCTAGAGCCCGATCATAGGCTTCTTGGTAGGTTTTTTGAGGTCGTTTCGCAAAGGACCGAAAAAGCTTGCCCGTCCACAGGTTTCGCCTGAAATTGGCAAGGGTTTCTTTCTCAGTGAAGACTCCCATCTGGATAACTTCTTTATGGAACCATTCCACATAAGCCAGGAGGGTTTCCCCTCTCTCTTGGATCACGTACTGTAGATGGATGAGATCCTTCAATCGGGGTGACTCCCTAGAATTTCTACCAGAAATCAGTTGACAGCTTTGTGAAGGAATCCACATTGCCAACGGTTAGCTTTCTGAACCAGGTCATAGCATAATCTGTCAGTGTAGTAGGGAACATCCGGCACATAGCAGCCCTGGTTGTGTTTTGGAATTCCATCTTTTGGATGAAACTCTCTAAGTGGCTCAAAGGATCCTCCGTACTGGAGAACTTGTCTAATGGCATCTTAAAATTTGGTGGGAGCTCGCCTCCCAAATCCTTCTAGTAAAGGGGGCGTTCATCTCACTCAGGGAGTCCTTTTTAACCTCCTTACCTTTCCCTCTTTTCAACTGTTGGATTTCCTTCTGCATCTTGGACAACTGGTCCCTCAGAAGCTTATTTCCATATTTCTCGGAGTCGACCTTGAAGCTCTCGTTATCAGATCTCCTCGACGAACTGGATATCTCCACTTTGCCATCTTTAGGGGCAGCCTCTGCTTGCGCAGTTTGTCGGATACCAACGGCCTCAGCTAGAAGGTTCCCTTCTGGAAGTCACTGGTTAAGGGGGACTGCGACGTGCCCTTGGTGGAGCATCAGTTGCTGACTTGACCTGCCTGGGTTGATAGTAGGTCAGCCTGTCTTGAACTAGGTGGCATAGGGCCTAGCCTGTCCCGGATAGAAGTCGTGGGTCATAACCTATTGTGGGCAGGAACCGGTGGAGAGGGTCCCAGCCGATCAAAGGCAGGTTGCCTGGCAGCGGATCTGCTCGCCTCTTCTCGAGTACCAAGATCTGCTAGCTTATGAGCAATTCCTTTTGGGCTAGACGGAGGCGGACATTCTCCACGATGGTTGCAGCATGTTGGTTGATCATAGTTTGGGTCATTGCTTGGTTGGTGCCCGCTCCATGTCTGTCTGATACAAGGCTGGCTTGTGATGCTTGGATTTTCTTTCCTTTTTCTGCCCTATTTTGTCGAGGGGGCTGACTGATGTCTCGAGGTTTTGAGCTATCCTTGGGAGGAGCGAAGCCTCATAATTACTGCAAAACAATAAACTTGTAAATATAAAAATGGTGGTGTGGGTTTGTTCCCACAGACGGCGCCAGAAAGTGTTAACGAAAATTTGACTCTATGTGAGAGATTTCAGCTAACACCCACGAAACCGCTACCACGGAGGTGACAGCCAGGGTAGATACCTCATACCTACCTTGCTTGAATAAAGGTGGGTGTTCAAGTGTGAATATATTGAAAATGGGAATATATTTATTTATTATAGATCATGCTTGCCATACAAAAATCTCTCGATTACTCTCAATCTCACTAGGATATAGTAGGGTGGCCACCTCGTGCCTGTCGAATAGTAGAATACAACGAAGGTTGTGTTCTGATTATAGAATTTCGGCCACGACTCATCCTTTTTTGTTTCTTTTTCCTTTTTTCTTTCTTGACCCTCTATTCTTAGTGCATATTTGGGCGTATTTATACACAGTCCAAATAGGTTAAATTTTTGATTCTCCCACCATGATTCTCTGAATCCCTTCCCTTCTTATCGGGTGGGATTTCTTATTTAAAAGTCATTGACTTTGGATTAATAATGGAATTGAGAATATCTTTGTTTGGGAAAAGTTTGTTTTCTCTTTTGACTCAATCTTTAGCCAAGCACGTACGTGCGATTTAATGTTTATTAGGTGTGGATATGATCATGTGCCTTCATGGCTTGATTCTTCTAGAAGGTCATCGAGTACGGTGTTCACTGTTTCGTGGGACAAGGTGAATCCATGTCATGGTTGTGGTACTAAGGGCTCGGATCGACCTTTCTAGATCCTTCGGTGACAACGGGGCTTTTGGTGAGCTTCCTACTACCTGTTCAGATAGGTCTGAATCTTCTCCTGACTAGATGAAGCAATTCCGAGGTATTCGCTCATTGATTAATAGATTCTCACTTAAGTCTGGAGTGGATGGCGGGCTCCTAGGGAGGCTATAAGGAAGTTTTGCCCTCGGGGAGCCTTGATTTTATAGAAAGAGCTCGATTCGTTTGTATCGGGCTTAACCTTGGATGCTTCCTAAGTTCGGTGACCTTTCCTCACTTCTTTGGGGTGGCTCCAATGCTTGATCCCAGGGCCCGGGGTTCCGCGATGGGTGATCTCAGGCTTGAAACTTGGCCAGAGGAGTGGAAAATTTCTCTTTAGTCCCTAGCCAAATTTGGCTATTAACACAAACAAAAACCCACCCTTCAATTTGCACAAATTTTTTCAAACCCCAAAGATTCCAAAAAGTCCCCAAATCAACCCTATAATGTGTAAATGAAGATAGAACTAGGATTTGGGACTAGCAAGGGCTTAAAGTAAGTGAAAAGAAGAAGGAATTACCGATTGCGTGGGCTGGAAGTCATTGATGTCGTGTGGAGGGAGAATTGGTCACGATTGAGGTTTGAATTTTTGGTGAGAAGTTGCCATACCACGAACTGATGCTTTTATAGCATGTACTTGTCACGGTTGTAATGTCGCGGTCATCCATGACGGAAATCAAGACATTCGACTTTAAACAATGCCTTTTTGGTTCTGAAATTCTGGTGTTGCGGTCGTGCAACCACGTGACTGGTTGAGCGACACATCGAGTGACAGCAACCCATTGAATGTGTGGTGTGGTTGGTGTTGCGGTCAACCATGATGGAAATCATGACCGCGACATACCGCAGGTTTCCTCGTTGAAATGTCATGTTTGGAACATCAAGCGACACACAGACGACACCTTAGGCAACAACAACTCATCTTTGTTGTTACGTGGTATTGTCGCAGTCGTCAATGACAACATCCCGATCGCGACATACTTGGAAAAATTCCTCTTTAATGTCATTCAGTGGTCCTAAGTGCCTAATTTGCACACATACTCAACAACAAACATATCAAGGTCATTTGCTTGAACAATTGGGTCGGGAAAGCTTAAACTTTAGCTACTAGACTTGTTTGTAAAATGAAAAATCACCCTCAAACATATGTTTTTCCACACCTTGCACTATAATCACAATTGTTTCTAAAAATTAAGGTATGGATGAACTTAGACTTGGGAGTGAAGTAGAATTATTACCATTCACATTTATTACCTAAACTTAAAATTATTGAAAAGAAGATACCTAGGTGGGTTGCCTCCCACCAAGTGCATTATTTAACGTCTAGGCAAGACGTGGTGAGAGCACTACGGCTCTTGAAGCTCTATCTCTTCCAATCAAACAGTCTTCCCATCCACAATAGTGTCTCTTGCTTTATGAAGTTCACCTTTTCGGACCCAAACTTGTCGAATCTTTCTTAGCCTTCTTTTATGCATGCTTTGTCTCTTTTCGCACACTTCCATGAATTCAACACATTGGACCTTTTTATGACCCCTAGTGTGGTAAAAATGACATTTGTAAGGAAAATATGACGAACTACCTCCGGTCTTCTTAATTCTTGCCCTTGGATGGTTTGCATCTCTCTCGATGGTGTGGAGTTATGGAGTTGCTTCATTTATGCTTCGGGCCTTGGTCAAGGTTTCAATTGTTTGTTTGGCTCTTTCAAGCTCCACTAAGCAGTCATATTCCTTGACCTTCGCTACCTTTAAAGTAATCTCTTTTTCGCTAAACTCCTACTTTACCGCATTGATTTCCTTGTCCGCTTGCTTCACTTGCCATTGCAACTTCCTAGTGCCTTGGGCAAAGTTTTCTTCTTGCTCTTCTATCAACCTTGCAAGATCTTCTACCATATTGATTGCTTCATTCCTTTCCTTTTCTAGGATTTTCATCCTTTTCATCAAGTCAGTGTTTTTGCTTACATGCTCATTAATGTCCAACAATGCTTGTTTGCCACATGGATCGCCAATTTGACTACTTTCCTCATCTATATTCTCTTAAAGCGCTAGGATTTCATTTAAATACTCAATTGGATTCCTAAAATAGTCTTCTGTCTAAAATGTACCTACAGCAAGACAATCAACAGAGCTAGTGAATTTCTTCAACCTTCCCGGAAATGGAATTGGTGGAATGTAGGGATCGGGTGACTTATGTAAAAGAGAATTCTTCTCAGGAATCTTCTCTACTACTACTTCCTCTTCTTCTACTAAAGTCTCCTCCTCGATTTCTTCTTCCAATTCTTTAGCCTTTTTCCTCTTAGGCTCTCCACGTGTATCTCTGGTGTCTAACACTTGGGCACTCCTCAAAACTGTCACTACTTTAGCTTGTTCTGATTGGCTAGGAAGTCTACCCGACTCATTCCTGTGAATTGTGTCAGCTACTTGCCCTAACTGTGTCTCCAACTTCTTCACCGATGCCTCTAAGTTGGTGAACCTTTGCCCGATTGCTTGAATGAAATTGTTCAAGTTCTGACCTGTCTGTTGTGAACTCTTAGCAAGGCGGGTAACCAGATCCTCCAAAGAACTCTTCCTAGGCTGATATGAAGTCGCATCTCAATCACTCGAGTTGGGTCAGACCATTAGAAGTTGGGATGGTTGTGCCACCCCGGTTTGTAAGAGTTAGAATATGGGTCGTTTCTTTCTCTTTGATAGTTTAGGGCTTGGACATCCTCCGTCTCATAAAGTACCATTTCTCTACCTTGATGATCCCTTTCATACACCATGTTTGCCCCTCCTTGTTGTTGACCTATATTTCTTGCCATTGCCTCCACTTACTTGGTTAACCTAGCCATTTGTGTTGCCATCTTGTTAGGTTTTAGATTGTGTTGGCATTAATTCCATATCAAAATGATGTTTACTTGTAATGATTTAGTTGTTTAGATTCATGATGATTCAAGCTTCAAAGAAGAAGGAACAACTAGTCAAAGCAAGTTCAAAGTCTTCAAAGAGAAAGGATGCCATATGGTTCTACAAAGGTATACTAAGACCTTATCTTTCTCTTACAAGGCTTAGGCACACTCACACAATTCATACATTTGTGTCCCTGTATCGTTATGCACCATTATAGACATACACACGCAATTTATACATTTATGTCCTTACATCGTTGTGCGCCATTATAGGCACACAAATACAATTCATTCATATGTGTCCCTGCATTGTTGTGCATCATGTATAACACATTCACACACTTGAAAATGAATGCTCATGCATTGGTATGAAAATAAAATGTTTTGGAAAATACATGATTGGAGACTATCTCTATGTAGTTTGCATTCTATTATGAATTATGTTTGTATGTGTATATATTTGTATAACATGGATATTGAACTTGATTTTAGTCTTAAGTCATTCTTGTTTGAGTTCCGGTCATTTCGGTTACTCATACTATTGATTTCAAGTTCTAAGTCAAAAGATACTACACTTTCAACTCATGTTGCATACATTGTCTTCGTCTTCATATATCGAGTTGAATTATTATTTTCTGGGTTGAGTATCTTATATGTTCATGTCCGTGAGAGAGTTATGGCTTGTAATCCGTAAACGGATTCAAATTCCGAGTTAGGAGTCCGGAAAACTGTCAAAGAATGCGAGGGGATCGCGCGAGGAAAAGAAGTGCAACCAAGCACTCTTTCCCGAGATGGCGCGTGGCCATCTCGGTACAGAATGCTTGCTGCCCCGAGATGCCCACGTGCCATCTCGGGTAGCAAGCATGCTTGGTGCACTTAAGGTCATTTTGGTCCTTTTTCTTCTTTTCTTTCCCTCTCTCTTATATATTTCTTCCCTCTCACATTTCATTAAAAAGAAGAGATTCAAAATTTGAGTGCAGAATTTTCTCCCGAATTTTCTCCCAAATTTTCTCACCTTTCAAACACCATAACTTCTTCATTTGAACTTTGATTTGAGTGATTCAAAGTTGAGAGTGCTTGTCCGTACATTCTTCATCTTTTCTCTGAAGGTTTGAGTTAGTTTTATTACTGTTTTTGGAGTCTAATATCACAAAAACGGGACTGCACCAAATCAACTAAGGTATTGATTTTTCTCTCAAAGTTTTCTTTTAAAACTTGGTCAATTGCCTTGGGTTTTCTTCTTCAACATATATATGTGTCTTTTGATTGTTTTGATTAGATTTTTGAACTCATTTAAAGCTAGATTGAGTTTCAATTGAAATCTCACATGTTGAGTTAAGTTTTGATTTTGCCTATGTTTTCACATGTTTGGGATTGTATTGTGCTAGCTTTGATTCTAGGACTATTTGATGGTCTTTGATTGATTGATTTTGTGAAAAATAGTTCCTCACATGTATTAGGATCTCTTTGGCTGAAATCTCACTATAATACATGTGCTTGTGTTCTTTTGAGCTATTCATGTGCTTTGTTGAATCTATGAATAGGAAATATTCTCTAGAACTCTTGCTTTAATCTAAATGACTTTGTCACATGATTTTAGCATGTTTTTGATATATGAGATTTAAGCTTGATTATGTGTTAATTGAACATATCTTGTGACTCAAGTTTTAGATCTATGCATGTATCTAGGTTGTAATTAATGTTGAACATATCTTACATGATCTAGATGGATTAAACATGCATGATTGACTAGACTACATTTGTTTTGTGCATTTATGCTCATGTCTAGTATTTTCCATAAGATGTGTTGATCATAACATTCTATGTTGCGTGCTTGTTTGCGTTTTGCATTCATGATCACTTAGATGCCTTGTGAGAAGGAAGTCTTGATAATAGGTGTGAGACCTATGTTGTTGAGCAAGGAAGTCTTGGCAAGAGGTGGGAGACCTCGAATTGTCAAGCAAGGAAGTCTTGCCTAGGGTCGTGAGGATCCGGAAGGGTGAGCGAGGAAGTCTTGACTAGAGTCGGGAGGACTCAGATAGTTGAGCAAGAAGTCTTGTCTAAGATCGTGAGGATCCGGAAGGGTGAGCGAGGAAGTCTTGACAAGAGGTGTGAGGCCTCAGATTGTTGAGCAAGAGGGCGATATCTTCATGAGTAGGATATGAGGGTAGTTTCTAGGTGAAGGGGTCACTTGAGAGATTGTACTTGTCTTATCTACTAGTGAATTTTGTTTGCCGGTGGTTGCTAACCCGTGGATGTTTCTTATTTGGAGGTTTACAACGTTATATCTTGTGTCAAATTTTCTCTATCCCTATCTCTCTTATATTTGTATTTGTTATTTGAATACTATGGATAGAACGTTATATGTAAGTTGACTTCCTTTCTATAATAAAATTGTGTATGTGTTATGATTACTTGTTTGTACCACACTTTGCTTGTTTTATATATTGATTAAGTGTCTTTAATTGATATATATATATTGTGATACAAGCAATCTAGAGGGACAAACTTTTGTTTGTTTCTAAGGGAGTCGAAAAAGGTGGCTAACCTATTCCCCCCCTCTAGGTTAGCCTTGAGCATTTAACCGTGTTTTTATTTTCACATCTCCGTGTCTTGACTAACCCCATGTTTTCCTCTCCTTCTTGAAGTTGAACTTCTATGTTGGGAGTTGAGAGCTAACGTCTCATATATTTCAAAAATTTCAGCGGCAGATTTATTGGTGATCAAACCCCCACGTGCATTGTCCACTGAAGCTTGCATGAAGGTTGTCAACCTATCGTAGAATGTGCAGACCTTGTACTTATCGGTCACCATGTGAGGAGGGATTTGTTCCAAAAGTTGCCTATATCTTCCTCAAGCCTCATGAAAAGGCTCATCATCTTCCTCGGTGAAGCTTGCAATTTGGATTCAAATCTCTTTTATCTTCACGACCGGAAAAAACCTATTGAAAAAGACTTGGCACACTTCATCCCATGTAGTTAAAGATCCTGCCCTTAAAGAACCAAACCACACCTTGGCTCTATCCTTTAGGCAATACCTAAAACATCTCATCTTTAATTGTTCTTCGGTGAGTAGGGATGCACATTTATCCCCGGTGCCCCAAATCCCCACACCCTCATCCCTATTTGGGGTTTTTTTTAGGGAAAAATAGGGAAATTGGGGGAGGGGGGATGGGGATGATTTTCATCCCTAAATTAAAATGGGGATGGGGATGGGGATGGGGATACCCTTCCCCATCCCCATTTCCCCATTTCCCCATTTTCCCCACAATTAAATTGAAATGGGGATGGGGATGGGGATGGAGATCCCCATTTCCCCCAAAAGTATATAAATATAATTATAATATATATTTGAATTATTTGAAACATTTTAAGTTGAATTTGTAATGCATTGATATTTTTTATTTGTAATGAAAGGTTTGTTTTTTTTAAAATTTAATTTATAATTTTTAGTTAAATAGGGAAATGAGAAAATGGGGGAACGGGGGATACGAGAAAACATAAAAAAACGGGGAAAATGGGGAATTGGGGATGGGGATGGAGGGACCTCCCCCCAAACATCCCCATCCCCATCCCCATCCCCATTTTCCCCAAATAGGGAAATGGGGGGATGGGGGAAGGGTCAAGGAAGTGGGGATGGGGACGAGGGGACCTATATCCATCCCCATTCCCCAAACGTGCATCCCTATCGGTGAGTCAGCCTATCGGGAAGGTCTCCAATATAAAATGATAATCCTTCATGAATTGTAAACAATCTTCGGTCGGGTGGCCATTGAAAGAAGGAAGCATGGCAATGTGAAGTCCCTTGAGCTCATCGCTCCTAGTCGCCGCACTCAACACTATGGGTGACGGTTGATGCTCAATCATAGGTTGGCCAGATTCTCTTATAGCTATAACACCTTGGTTTTCCTCATGTGTAGGTGCCCTCGGTGGGTCCACATTCTCATTCCCCTCTTGATCTTCCATTTCTGAAATCGATGTACTCTCTAGATCGACAAAGATATCTATACCCTCAAACTGCCTAGCAAGCCGACCTACTCGATTTATGTTGTCGATGACTGAAAACAAATTTCTTCCAAGAGAACGGTGACCGTGCATACACCTGTAGCCCTGAAACACCAAAAACAAAAATACCAACGAAGTAAAAAGAAACTAAAAAATTAAAATTAAAATAACTAACAAAATAAAATAAAATGACACACACAACCTAAATCAAACTAATTAGGCTCAACTAATTAATATACGTCGATCCCCGACAACGATGCCAAAATTGATGCAGTATTTTTAATCTTAATCAATTTAAAATATTTGTTCGTTCATTGAGATCGGTGATTCAATGTAGTTCAAACTAATTAACTCGATTAACCCTACTAAATGCAATAAGAGGAGAAGGCATAATGCTTGCCTTGGATTGATATTCTAATTCACTAATATGCAAAATCAAGTAAACTAAATGACACAAAAGCTCACGCGAAAATATGAATATGGGGGAACGCTAGGGAATCAATGCAACCTATGTAAACTACTCAATTTAATCTATAAGTCTCATTAAAGCACTTAAGTCCAATTGATAGGGTTTGTTTCATAAAGCACTTAATCATTTCTAATACTCACACACGGTCATGTAATGAACAATGGTTTGAATTATTTTTTAATTAAAAATCTAAACCAAATCACACATAGCATGGTCATGCATATGAAAATTTTCTCAATTATTAAGCTTTTAGTTAAAGATTAAATGGGATGGTCACCCACATCTAACCCTCGACATCATATATAAACTAATCCTAACACAAACATTCATTGAGGTCTCATTTGAATATAAATGGAGGAATTAGAGTAAGTATTTCAATAAAAGAGACTACCAAGGAATTTGATTAAAAACCATTAGACTATAGGATTACAAAGAGTTGTTAAACCGGTTATATTAATCCTCTATCTAAGAAATTAGTTACACATCAAGGAAAATAAATAAAACAAAGAAGAGTTAAAGAAGAAACCCAAGTTGGTCATTTGAGATTCCTTGATTTGTAAGCTTCCTCTTCTTGCTTTCCAATGTTTCAAGATGGATGGAGGAATGAAAGTGTTTAAGGATGGTGATGGAAGAGTAAAGGTGTTCAAAAGTTCGTGTATCTAATGTTGCATCACCAAAATCTAAGAAGGGTATTTATATGGACCCAAAAATAGGTCAGGAATTAACCTAGAAACGTGTGCTAGTGGACTGTCACCTCTTTGTATGTTGCGGTCATCTATGACGACAATTCGACCATGATACTTCAATTATTTGATCCGTGTCTTCTTTCTAGGCGACACTTCGACGGACACAGGTTAGAAAAGTTGTTGTCGCCTAATGTGTCATGGTCTCCCATGACAACAATTATATCGCGACATGTCTCTTTCTTCAATTATGTGCATACTCTCTAAGCGACACTTTAGGCGATTCATAAAACAAATTTCTGTCGCCTGTCATGTCACATCCTTCCATGTTGATGTACCATGTCCGCGACATCTCATGCCTTTTTGTTCAAGTTTCCCCATTTCTAGCTCTTTTGGGTCCCAACTTTACTCATATCTCCTATATGATGCATCTAATACAAAATCTTGTAAAAACACTTAATCGAGCCATTAAACACTTGATTTTACCCGAGAATTAGGCAATAAGCATATGAAGGGGGACTTGAAACCTAGTGTTATCATAGCTCGATCAGAAACTATTTTTCTCTATATTTTTTTTCTTGTGTTCTTGATACTTATCTTGAATATCAAGGTTCTCTGTTGTGATTTTGTGAGATAGATAAAAGGGTAAAAGAGAGATCTGAGTGTGGTGATTCTGTTAATGTAACTTATGAGTTGTTTTGAGTTGTATCTCATGTCTATTGTTGGCTCTAGGTTACGGTTGTTGAGTGATTCTTGTTCTAGGTTTTCTGGGTTCCTTTTGAGGGCTATTTTCGTATAATTTCTGGGTAGATCAAAGGTTGTAAGAATTTTTTATATAGTGACAGGGTCTCTCCCAAGAGGCTCAACATGGATGTAGCCTCATTCATGGCTGGACCACAATAAACCTTGGGTTTTCTCTTCTCTGATTTTTTTCTTTCATTTCTTTTACTGGTCCTTTTTATAATATTTGATTTAGTAGTTGTTTGGTTATTGTCAGTTGTGGTACTTTATAATCTGTTCTTGTAGCAAAAGATATTTCTTGTAGGTTTTCTTTGATAAAACAGGACAGTGTTGGTTCGTTTGAGTCGACCAAATTAACCAACAGTGGTATCAAAGCTTGACCCGTACCAACGGTGGAAAATCAGGACCAAGAACAATAGGCGGTCGATCCTCCAGTTATTATACCACCGGTGGCAGAGCTTTCAGTCTCTGACGAATCATTTGGAGAAGGTGATAACAAAGATAGCAGTGAATCTGCTAGCAGCGCAGGGGAGGTAAAACTTTCCAATTTTAGTGATTTTGGTAATTTCAATTTCACATTTATGAACATGAAATTTGAAATAGATAAATTAGATGGCACTGGGGATTTTTGCATTTGGAGAATAAAGGTGAAAGTCCTTCTCTCCCAGTAGAAAATCCTTAAGGCCATTGAAGGTTCTGATAAATTACCTGACTCATTAACTGTAGAATAGAAAAATGATATGCTTGAAATGGCTTTAGGCACTATTATTTTGAATTTATCTGATAATGTTCTTAGAGAAGTTAATGAGGAAACAACTGCATGTGATGTTTGGAAGAAACTCGAAAGTCTGTATCTTACTAAATCTCTAACCAACAAGATTTCTATAAAATAAAGACTATTTAGCTTTAAAATGGACCCTAGTAAAGGCTTAGGTCAAAATCTAGATGAATTCAAGAAAATGACCATAGAATTAGCCAATGCAGGAGAAAATGAAAAGCTAAGTGATGAAAATGAGGCTATTATTCTTTTGAACTCACTGTCTGAATCCTTTAAGGATGTAAAAGCTGCTATTAAATATGGTAGGACTTCCTTATGTTTAGAAGAATGTATTTCTGCTCTAAAATCAAAGGATCTAGAACTTAAGATAGAAAAGAAAGATAATGGTGAGAACTTGTTTACTAGAGGTAGACAGACTGTGAGAAATAGCAATAATAATAATAACCATAATAATAATAAAGGTAAGAGTAGAAGCAAGACACCTGATCGTAATAGATCTCAATCTAAAAATAGAAATGGCAGTAGAAAATGTTATTATTGTGGTAAAGAGGGTCATATTAGAAGATATTGCTATGAGCTTAAGAAAAAGAACCAAGAAAAGACCCACATTAATGGTGATGCAGCTGTTGCTTCTAAATCATTTGAACCTAGTGAAGTCTTAGCAGTTACAAATAAAGATATAAAAGTTGAATGGATTTTAGATTCAGGATGTTCATTCCACATGACACCTAGGAAAGATTAGTTTACAGATTTTAAGGAACTTAGTGGCATCAGTGTGCTGATGGGTAATAACCAACAATGTCAGGTGGAAGGAATAGGCTCTGTTGTTGTTAGGATGTATGATGGTTAGATTTTTTAAGAATGTTAGATATGTGCCTAATCTGAAAAGAAATATGATTTCTTTAGGTGTATTTGATGAAGAAAGATGCAGTTATAAGGCTGAGAGAGGTATCTTAAAGGTTTCTATGGGTTCTTGAAAGGTGATAAGAGGAATGGTCTTTATGTTTTAAAATGTGAAATTGTTATTGATAATATTGCTAATGTAGCAACTAAAACTAATAACATTGCATCCTTATGGCATAAAAGACGTGGTCATATGAGTGAAAGAGGTTTAAATGAGTTAAGTAAACAGAATTTACTTAATGGGGATAAGATTAATAATCTGGAATTATGTGAAAACTGTTTCTTAGGAAAACAACATAGGCTAAGTTTTAGTACAACTCAATATAACACCAAGAGATCCTTTAATATGTACACTCAGATCTTTAAGGACCCCCTAAGGTCCAAACTCATGGTGGAAATCAATATTTTATATCTCTGATAGATGATTTCACTAGAAAAGTCTGGGTATACCTATTGAAGTCTAAAGATCAAGCTTTTGAGAGCTTTAAGGCTTGGAAATTGTTAGTTGAGAATCAGACTTCCAAGAAAGTCAATGTACTAAGAACTGATAATGGCCTAGAGTTTTGTAAAGATAAATTTAATAAATTCTGCAGTGTTAATGGCATTGAAAGACATAGAACAGTTTCGTACACACCCCAACAAAATGGAGCAGCTAAAAGAATGAATAGAACAATCCTTGATAACGTTAGATGTTTACTCATAAGTTCTGGTTTGAGCAATAAATTCTGGGGTGAGGCTATTGCCACAACTACTTATCTAGTTAATAGATCTCCATCTACTACTATAGGTTTAAAAACACCAGAAGAAAAATGGACGGGTAGGCCTCCTAGTCTAAAACATTTAAGGTGGTTTGGCTGTGCAACCTATGCTCACCAATCTGAAGGGAAACTTGAACCTAGGTCTTTAAGTAGTGTTTTCTTAGGCTATCCTTTAGGTGTTATGGGATATAGAATTTGGCTTAAGGACTATAAGGTTTTAAAGTTATAATTAGTATAGATGTTGTATTTGATGATAATAGAATGCCTTGCAAAGATACTGATAATACTCCTAAATCTGACCTAAATCCTTCTAATGACATTGAAAATAAGACTCAAGTGGAAATTAACAATCCATTATTTGAACCCGGTTCAGCTTGATCATACTGATGATAATGAATCTGTCCACATTGATCATGATAATCTTATGGAAAATAGTCAAAATCAGCCAGATGTAGGAGAATATCTAGCTGATTATGAGTTAGTTAGAGATAGGGCTAAAAGAATTATTAAACCTAATAGCAAGTATGCTTATGCAAATATAATTTCCTTTGCCTTATATCCAGGTCAAGAGATAGAATCAGCTGAACCTAGAGTTTTGAAGAAGCTATGAGTTCTATAGATAAACAAAAATGGCCTAATGCAATGAAGGAAGAGATGGAATCTCTTGAAAAGAATGGGACCTGGTCTATTGTAAAGAAACCACAAAAACAAAAGATTGTGGATTGTAAACGGATTTTTAGGATAAAAGAAGGTTTAGAACATACTGATCAACCTAGATACAAGGCTATGTTAGTTGCTAAGGGTTTTACCTAGATACAATGAGATTTTTTCACCAGTAGTCAAGTATAAAACTATCAGAATTATGCTTGTATTAGTCAGTTTTTATGATTTAGAACTTGAGCAATTAGATGTTAAGACAACTTACTTGCATGAGGATTTAGATGAAACAATATATATGTCACAACCTGAGGGCTTTGAGTCTAAGTCTAAATCATCCTATGTCTGTCTTCTAAAGAAATCTCTCTATTGACTGAGGCAAGCACCTAGGCAATGGTACAAAAGGTTTGATAATTTCATTACTAGCTTAGGATTTATAAAGAGTAAATATGATGCATGTTTTTAATTTACTAGTGAAAATATTCTCAATTCTGTCTGCCTACTCTTGTATGTTGATGATATGTTAATTGCTAGTAAAAGTTTGCCTAGCATTAGAGGGTTAAAAAAGAAACAGAAAACTGAATTTGACGTGAAAGATTTAGGAAATGCTAAAAGAATTCTAAGGATAGAAATTGTTAGAACTAGGAAAGAGTCAAAATTGTGTCTTAAACAAGAAAATTATATGTTAAAGCTTGTGTATAGGTTTTCTACGAAGAACAACAAACCTGCCAATGTTCCTCTTTCTCTTAGTTTTATGTTATTTGTTGTTTTATCACCTAGATCTATTGAAGAGAAAAGATTTATGGAATCCATACTCTATTCTAGTGTTGCTGGATCTATTATGTATGCCATGATTAGTAATAGACCAGATTTAGCACAGTCCATTAGTGTTTTATCTAGGTACATGGCCAATCCTGATAAAGGTCATTGGAATGCCATGAAATGGCTGTTAAGGTACATTAATTCAACCACTACAAATGGTTTATTGTATAATTGTGCAGACTTAACAGGATATGTAGATTCAGACTATGTGAGTGATAGAGATAAAAGAAGATCTACATCTTATTTTTTTCACCATAGCTGGTTGTTGTGTAAGTTGGAAAAGTCAATTGCAATCTGTTATGGCTTTATCCACTGTAGAAGCTAAGTATATTGCAGTGACAGAAGTTATTAAGGAAGCAATATGGCTTCAAGGTTTTTTAGGTGAAATTAAGGTTTTTACAAGGAAAGCTATAGTTTTTACTGACAGCCAAAGTGCTTTGTTTCATGAAAGAACTAAACATATAGAAGTGAAATATCACTTTATTTGAGATAAGATCATTGAAGGTATTGTTGAGGTTGAGAAAATCTCAACTGAGGAAAATCCAGCTGATATGGGTACAAAAGTTGTTCCCTATAGCAAGTTTAAGCATTGCTTGAACTTGCTGAAATTAGGTTATGGTTAACTTGTTTGTTGTGTCTTGTAAGCCATATTTGCTTTGGAGAGATCTTTGTTGCTATATGTGAATAAATGCAGTCTTGTTTGCTGTGAAGATGGACTAGGTGGAATATGTTGTTGTAGTCCATCTTCAAGCCCAAACCAGAAGCCTAATGATGAAAGAAAGTTGAAGCCAGTAGAAGCCCGACAGAATTGCTCCAACCCAAGCTTGTCTTTCACTTATTCAAACGACACTGTTTGGTGCCCTATCAAGTTGTTTTGCTGATTCAAGATTTCTAGCTAATTTGTCAACCAATGATAGGTTATTTTGGTGTGATATGACCCTCATCTGATAAGGGGTATATAAGCGGAAGATAAGGAGAGAGAAATCGCTTTTGATTTCTAGGTCATTATTCATATCATAGAAGCTATTTTTCTCTGTATTTTTCTCTTGTGTTCTTGATACTCATCTTGAATATCAAGGTTCTCTGTTGTGATTTTGTGAGAGTGATAGAAGGGTAAAAGAGAGATCTGAGTGTGGTGATTCTGTTAATGTAACTTGTGAGTTGTTCTGAGTTGCATCTCAGGTCTATTTTTGGCTCTATGTTAAGGTTGTTGAGTGATTCTTGTTCTGGGTTTTCTTGGCTCCTTTTGAGGGTTGTTTATGTATAATTTCTGGGTAGATCAAAGGCTGTAAGAATTTTTTATATAGTGATAGGGTCTCTCCAAAGAGGCTCAAAGTAGATGTGGACCCATTCATGGTTGAACCACGATAAACCTTGGGTTTTCTCTTCTGTGATTTTTTCTTTGATTTCTTTTACTGTTCCTTTTTATAATATTTGATTTAGTAGTTGTTTGGTTATGGTCATTTGTGGTACTTTATAATCTGTTCTTGTTGCAAAAGATATTTCTTGCAAGTTTTCTTTGATAGAACAAGAAAGTATTGGTTGGTTTGAGTCGACCAAATTAACCGACAGATATTTTTATCATAAACATATTTTTGATGCTATTAAAATTTAAATTATTAAATTAGTGTTAATCTTAAAAATAAGGAAGTAAAGAGTGATATAAAGTTTTTGAATCCTATAAAAATATCATTGATTAATACCATCTTTTAGAAAGAGTATTAGGATATCTTATATAGACATGTAAATGAACAATTTTTTATATTTTCTAAATTCTATCAACACTGAATTTCAAACACCAGCGTAACTTTTTAAATAATCAATTTCTATAAGTTTCTACTCATGGTCTTCAGAAATAATATGAACTGAATTTTACTTAATTATAGATTGTTATGAAGAAAACAAAAATCTTGGAAATAATGCCAAAAAATATTTTGTATGCCGCCTCCATTAATTCATCGAAAACGATAAATATCATGATCTATTTAGGGACACATTGACCAAAATTAAGGGCAAGTTCATGAATACCAAAACAAAATTATCGAGGAATTAATAGAAGAATTTTCATCAAACAAGCAACATTGCATTGGTACCCACCACCACCTATAGTAAACTGTAGCTTATAACTTTAATAAGAGATTGTTTTTTCTCATTTTAGTCATCACAAAATGACAAATGATGAAGATAGTAGTATTGTTTCCTTTTCAAGAATTAAGATATTACGTCTAATGTTTTGGAAGTAGTTTCACACTTATAAAACTATATGACTTTACAAGTATAGCTTTTAACCGGATCGTTTTATAATAGAGTTTTTAATGATTAGAATTTTTAATATAAAAAAAAGTTATATATTGATATAGAACAAGTGGTTGAATCCTACATGACTTTGTGAGACCATCATAAATTCAAGAATAAATGATTTTAATTGAAGGGGATCGAAGAGATCTTCTGAAATCAAAACCTTTGGTGTTAATGCACGACATTTTTCGACCAAATTCCATCATTTAGGTCCCGAAATCGCAGTTATTTCCTTTTTGGAAAATTTCATTTTTAGCCATAAGTTGACTTTGACAAGCCATAATCGTCTACCGTTAATTCTGGTTTGTTTGTGGTCGCTAGTATATTTTATTTCCGCAACTTTTGTGATTTCACTATTTTTGATAGTTTTCGTTATTTTAGACAGCTTTTGATATGTAATCCCGTTTCTTATCCAACAAGGATTTGTGTTAGGGTTTTTTTTCATTTTAAATAGTATTGTCAGCTGAAAGGCTCATTCAGTTTTTATTAAATAAAATTTCAAAACATGTTTCTTAATTTCTAGTGGATTCCAGTTTTCAACAGAATTTAGATGTCGGTCTAATTCTTTTTACTTTTTCACCGTGTCATATATTGGTTTTAAGTTAGTAGATTATTTATCGGTTTATCAAGCTTTTGGTTGTGATAAATTAGGGTAATGCTACACTGTCTCAAAAATATATACAATCAAATATGGCAGTCCAGTAAAAGAGATAATGAGAGTAAAAATATGTCAATTCATTAAATGAACTGGACTGCAACATTGAATTATACATATTTTTAGAATAATTTTTTGGAAAGAGTAATATTTTTTGATAAATTATAAATAATGGCATAAACAAAGATTTATAATATTTAAAAATTTACAGGTACATGAGCATATATATGAGTTAAAAAAAACACAAGTAAATGAATTTAAAAACAAAATCACAAATTCAAAAATAATGGTTTGAACTTTCAGGTGAAAGAAGGCCTATGAAGATGGAGACAAAAATAATGTCAAATAAGTATTCAAATAAAATAGGGTTTTGGTATATGATGAAATATTTGAAATTCATAGAGGGGTGCGTATTGACAATGTATCTTTATTATTAAAGAAAAAAACCTCAAAAAGAGTTTCTTAAGATAAGTCTAAAATTTAGGCTTCTTAAAAAAGACACAAAATAGTCTTTTTAAGATTAAAAAAGTTATTTTTGAAATTTGTCAAACAATAAAAACAATAAAAACAAAAAATAAATAAAAACTTAAAACAACTTCTAACATTTAAAATAGAAAAGGAAAAGGAAAACGTTTTTTGACCCTTACAAAAATCATACCAAATCAACGTTAAACTCATCATTTCATATAATCATATTTACTTATTTAAATATTTGTTAATACTTTTTAATTAAATTAGTTTTGGACTACTCAACCTCGTGTTCTTGATTAATTTACTTCATCTTCTTCAATACCTATATATTCGTGGATTGATAGCCGAGACTGTAACTGACTAATCAAACCCACAAATCTCATTACAGTGCATATGGATGAGCTAACCACTAGTTTTACAGAAGAGTTTAGATCTTGTACTAAGCTGTATGGGCAGAGGTAGAGAGGGACGGGTAGAGACCTAGACAAATCTCCAAAGTTCATATTAAAAAAAATTAAAATAGTTGTACAATGTTAACTTTTTTTCACTTTTGGTCCCATTTTTCTTTTTTTTTTTTATATTGGTTTCCGATCTTGAATTTCTGGTTTCACTTTATAAATCTTTATCCTACTGATATAGATCTACTAACCGACATGTATAATTAAAATTTTATATATTTTATTTATTTCTCTTTCATTTTAAAAATGCAATATCTCTAAATACAGTGTCTTATTCGCTTTAGACCAGCATAGCAGTGGATCTTTATAGAATCTGATTAATTACCCTACACTTTTGTCAACAATTAATTATTTGTATTTACATTTATAAGATTTTAACTGGTAATAATATTTTTTTTTTGAAAGTCAGTATAAAATATTTAAAACCGAAAACGCGTACACAGAAAACTTGGACCCGTCCTGTAAGCGTTTTTCGGTTGCTGTTTTTCGAAAATAAAAATAAAAATGAAAACAGTATTTTTGGTTTCATTTTCGATTTCTGAAAACGCGTCTGGTAGCAAATACTGAAAGCTGTATTTTAAAAATGAAAACGGAAAAAACACGTCTGGTAGGTTAACCGAAAACTATCAAAAATTGAAATATCAATTTTAGTATTTTGTTTAATATAATTACAACTATAAACAAATTGATTAAATAATTAACCAATATAAATTTTATATTGTAATTTTTAAATTAAACAAAAGTAACACATCAAAAATTAATTCAAAAAAACATATCAAAAAAATGAATTAATCAAAACATAATACATTAAATATTATTTATATTATAATAATATATATATTTTATTTTATTTTTTATAAAATATTATTATATTTAATATCGAATAATATATAATATATTATTATATTAATAATATATTATAGAATATTATTTCATAATATTTACATAATTTTATAATACATAAAATAATATATATATATAATTATAATTATAATTATAATATATATAAGAGGACCATTTTGGTAATTTAAAAATCTTGTTCCGTTTTGTCCTAGTTATATCAAACACATAACAGTACAATTAATAGTTTAAGATTTTTTTTAATATAACAAAAATGAAAAACAAAAACGAAAAACGAAAAACAAGTATTTTATGTTTTTCAAATCTTTCACTTTTAACACTGGTTTTGTTTTTCATTTTTTAAAAAAATTTTGAAAACAAAATAAAAAACGGTTAACGAACACGTTTTGCGAAATCGTTTTTGAAAAATAAAAACGAAAACGGATCGAAAAACGACTATTGGACGGGCCTTATATAAATAATCATTCTAAAAACAAAACACAGTCTTGACTGTTGGCGGAGAATAAAAAGGAAGTTGTGAGTTGAGTATTCTAATAATAATGCACGTGACACGTCAATATCCTCTTATCCAATAGTTACCATTCTTTGTCACCATCCACCAAGCTAATTGCCTTGTATATAAATTGGCACGCAGGTGCACTTGGAACGGCAAATCCGACCCGAAATTTCCTCCATTATCAATCCTTGTCTGAAAAAATGGCGGTGACAAGTTCAGGCCCTAGGGTGAATTTCGCTGCACCAAGAGGGTTTGCAAAGACTTTTAAATCAAAGTTGAAGGAGACACTTTTTCCTGATGATCCATTTGGAGGATTCAGGAATGAAAAACCTGCAAGAAAATCCTTCAAAACTTTGCAGTATTTTGTTCCTGTCTTTGAATGGTTTCCTAAATACAATTTCAGTAAGTTCAGGTTTGATCTCCTCGCCGGTATCACCATTACCAGCCTTGCCATTCCTCAAGGCATCAGTTATGCCAAACTCGCCAACCTTCCTCCCATTATCGGCCTTTGTAAGCATCCTCCAATTTTCGTTTTTTTCTTCTGCCTGTCTGTCGTACGTATAAATAAGAAAATGTTAACGGGACAAAACTGTGAGGTTCAATGGGTCAAAACAGACCATCCCTGGTGGGGTTGTGTTTTGATATAGATGGTGATTATTTTTTCTTTTTTGTTGTAGATTCGAGTTTTATTCCGCCAATTATTTACACGGTGTTCGGAAGCTCGAAGCATCTTGCGGTGGGAACGGTGGCGGCATGTTCACTGCTTTTAGCTGAATCAATTGGAGAAAAAGTAAACGTGAAAGAAAATCCAGATTTGTATCTGCACCTGATTTTTACTGCCACCTTCTTCACCGGCATTTTTCAGACAAGTTTAGGTTTTCTAAGGTCAGATCACATATATTATTTCTATAGACGATTATTGTTATATATTTTCCAGAAAATAATTAGTTAATCAATTTATATAATATTGGTGCAGGCTGGGAATATTGGTGGATTTCTTATCACATTCCACAATCACTGGGTTCATGACTGGAACTGCTGTGATTATATGTCTACAACAAATGAAGGGCATGCTTGGATTGAAACATTTTACTTCCAAAACCGACGTCGTACATGTCCTCAAAGCTATCTTTCACAACAGAAATGAGGTCTTCGATCATCACTCTCTGCACTTCTATTCCTGTCATCTATACGTATCTTAATAATATATAGTAAATTAAACGGCAATTATCGCAATTTTGTAGCGATACAAAACTGTTTATCGGTGAAGGCGTGAAGCCACGACCGAGGCTAGAGGGGTCATAGCACTCTGGGAGAAATGACTCCGCTTCTAGTTTCATATGATAAACACGAATACAAGTTCCTGTACATAAAATTACGAGAGATCCTGCACCTAATTGGAACTCGTAAATTAATAAAGTGTAACATTAATTAGGAATCCTAATTAGGAATTCTAATAAGGGAAAGTCAACTTAATTGTTAATTTGTAATTCCTATGGTTATTGAAATCAATTATAAATGTTATAATTATTAATTTACTAAACGTGTGATGAGATGGGTTAATCCAACGATACTTATGTATCTTATATTGTGGATGTGAGTATTCCCTTCTCAATTAAAAAAACCTCAAATTTATACATATGTATACACGTGTTCAAAGCGGTAAAGTTGTCATTTACTCGTCACTCTGTGGATCATAATAATGACCAAAATTCACTTTCAACTTAAAATAATAGAGAGCATCCATTATAAATGAAATTAATAATATTTTGACTTGTTGGTGCAGTGGAGATGGGAGTGCTTTTTGGTCGGCCTGGTCTTCCTCATTTTCCTTCAATTCACCAGATTCTTGGTGAGTTCTTCTCCCTCTATTACCAAAATTGAGATATAAAATAATATTTTAAATTCTTCATTTTACCCTAATTAGTTTAACATATAGATATCTCTCCAAAAGTTCAAGAATATTTTTATAGTAGAATAATAAATTTTTAGTAAGTATATATTATTATTTTAAATGTTTTATTGGAAAATAATTATTCAATATACTATATGCGTAATAAATCACGATGTTTATTGGAAAATTTATTATTTTATGAAAAGTTTTGTGTACATTAAAATCTTATTTTTACTCATAAAATCATAAAGTGTAAAGAAACTTCCATATATAATGGGATTAGTCGGTGTCTGTTTACGCTAGATGCACTAATTAAGCTTTTGTTCATAAGTTGTCTAATGTCTAAGGGTCCGTTTGGGAGAACTTTGTTAAAGTAGATCTTTTAGGAGTAGATCTTTTGAAATAAACCTTGGAAGATATCGGTCGTTTGGTTGTCAATTAGAAAAAGATTTTTTAAATTGTAAGGTTACTAAAATATTTAAAAACTATTTTAAATGATAAGGTTATATTAAACTTTTTAGTGTTATTAAAAACACTTAAAAAGATCTACTTAGAAAAATCTAAAATTTGAGTTTCACCAAGCAGAGATAAAACAACTTTTTTCAATCTCTCTCAAAACTCTACCTAATGATAACCAAACGACACGATTTTTTTTAAAAAAGTTTTTTTAATTAAAAAAACTCTTATAGCCAGTAGACAAGTTCTTTTAAAAGGGTATTAATATTCATTTTCATTATTATATTAATATTCATTTTCATTATTATTATTTTTTTGGAAATTTTAAGAGGAACAGAAAACCAAAGCTATTTTGGGTATCAGCAATGGCTCCTATGGTCTGTGTTGCAGTCGGCTGTATTTTCGCTTTTCTTGCCCCTGTAGAGAAACATGGAATCCAAATTGTAAGGCGTCTTATTTTACTTGCCATCGATCCTTTCTTTTCATAATTATGATTTTTTTTTTAAAAAAAATATCATATTCTTAAATACGTATTGTCATATAACATGAATTATCATATGTGGAATGCTGCATGTTCTTTTTTAATGGGATCCTAGTTTATAACATGTGACCATCAGTTTTGCAGTTGATTGTCAAACGTGATAAACTATAATCGCGAATGAAAAAAACATGAGAAATTTCACGCTTGAAACATCATCTTCATATATAAACTATATTAATTGACGTGTATATGTAAATCTAATTTGTTTTGGTCCTCATGTTAGGTGGGAGAATTGAAGAGAGGAATTAATCCTCTGTCCCTGAAGTACTTGAACTTTGATCCTGAATATCTACCAGCTACTATCAAAGCTGGGGTTGTTACAGGCCTTATAGCTATGGCTGTAAGAAAACTATATATTATTCTTACCAATCATTTTAATTTATTTATTTTTTGTTAATTAATTAAATGGTAAAAAAATTAATATTCATAATATTCCTCTGATCATCAGGAAGGAATAGCAATAGCAAGGAGCTTTGCAATAACGAAAAATGAACAAATTGATGGGAACAAGGAGATGGTAGCTTTTGGTTTCATGAACATTTTCGGATCTTTCACTTCATGCTACCTGACAACAGGACCATTTTCTAAGACGGCTGTGAATTTTAATTCGGGTTGCAAATCACAGATGTCAAATTTCGTGATGGCGATATGCATGATGCTTGTGCTTCTTTTCTTGGCCCCAGTCTTTAAATACACGCCTCTTGTTGTTCTATCTGCCATTATCATGTCTGCAATGATTGGACTTATCAACTATAATGAGATTATTCACCTCTTCAAAGTTGACAAGTTTGATTTCTGCATTTGCATGGCTGCCTGCCTTGGTGTTTCCTTCCTTACTATGGAGACAGGTCTCATCTTGTCGGTATGAGTTTACTCAGAATACAAGTTGGCTTATATTAGAGTGCTTAGATACCCATTTCCTATTTTTATGTCTAATGGTTACTGATATAATATCAGAACCAGATTTAACCTAAGACTCCTGGATCACATATATCTATGTATGTATTTATTCTGGAATCTGCATCTCCATTACTAACAGCTCAATTTTCTTTTCAATTCCTTCCAGGTGGGGCTTGCAATACTGAGGGCACTTATATATGTGGCCAGGCCTGCAACTTGCAAGCTTGGTAAAATACCAAATTCAGAATTATACAGAGATATGGAGCAGTATCCAGATGCAACCGGGGTTTCGGGAATCTTGGCTCTACAAATCGGTTCCCCTATTTACTTTGCAAACAGCAATTACATCAGAGAGAGGTAGTTAAGCAGTTGATTCCTTGTAAATTAATGGCACGTGTTGTGTTTGGTTTCTTAATTTGTTCTTTGTGAAATGTTTGGCAGGACTTTGAGGTGGATCCGGGACGAAGAATCGTTATCAGATTCAAAGTCAAATACAGTGGAGCATGTTTTACTAGATTTATCTGGAGCTACAGCCATTGACATGACAGGTATCGGGACATTGATGGAAATTCGTAGAATTCTGACAGCAAGGGACATCAAGTTTGGAATTGTAAATCCGAGGATTGAAATTATGGATAAATTGACATTGGCACATTTCGTAGACATAATCGGCAAGGACTCGGTGTATTTGTCCATTGATGAGGCAGTTGAGGCATGTCGGTTTTCACTTGTTTAAGTTGCAACAGCCAAACAAGATGATGCTGCTTCTTAATTAACATTTAAGACGGTACTAGTGTTTAATTTGTTTCAGTTGGTCGGATCCAGCAATGCTAATGTAAAGTGTAGCCCTCTTTGTTTATTCAGGATGCATGCTTTCTGGGTTGAGTGGGTGAACTTTTTGTATCGATTGACTATATGTCTAATGGGTCGATTGTTTTTTTCACTTAAACTTAATTAACCTGAATCATAATTATTAACTTGTTTTGTTTGTTTTTTTAATTGGTTAAACAACTTAAGAATCCTAAAAAATAACTTAAAATAAAAAGTAAAAAATCATGACTTTTCACTTAATTTCAAATCACTGAATTACATTAAATGCAATCCAAGATCTTTTCTTTTGATACTATCACCCATATATAACATGTTTCCAATTTCATCATAATTATATATGGTATATAAATCTTTTATTTTAAACAGCTTTAAAAATAAAAAAAAAGAACCCTAATAACTTCTAATATTGGTGTTTAATATCAATAGTTCAATACTTTATTTTGATATTATGGTAATGTATAATATATATATATATATATATATATTAGATGTTTTGAGTGAGTTTTTACCGATATCCTTTCCATTTTTTGAAAAAAAAACATTTTCTTTTCTTAATAAAAATGAAGTTTATTTGTAATCGAAAAAAAAAATCATGATCATATGTGTTCATATATAATTATTGTTTTTAAATAGTTTTTATTCTATGTTATATGTATAATTGTTTAACATAGGTATAAATGTAAAATTACTTATTTTTAGACAATTTTACTTTTAAAAAATAAATGTGTTGACAATACATTCAGATATGAGGAAAAAAAAAACAAACATATCACATTCAGATTTAGATTTCAGTCTCTATTCAGTCTTCAGAAAACTTCAAGACTATTCAGTTTTCAGATAAAAAAACAAACGACCCATAAATATATAAGAATGGCTTGAGATATGTGTTTAGTTGTTCTAATTCTGTTGAAACTGAAAATATTTTTTTTTCCCTTTGTTGGGCCAAAAAGCAACCCAAAATGGGGATGAATTGGGTTAACACCAAAGTTGTTGGACTAAAAAGCAACTCGAGATGGGAATTAATCGGGTTTACACCAAATTCAAAAGCTTTTTTAACCACAAAAGTACACTTATAAAAAACATGCAAGTATATACATAAACAATTGAAGTATAAGAGTAAAATTGGTGTAATAAAGAATTCTTCAGAGCATCTCTATTATATTGCACCAATTTGGTATTAAAAGAATATCTTTTTTACATCGATTTTTTTTCCACTCCAATGTATTCATGCTAAATTTTACATTAAAAGAGCATAATTAAATAATATTCTTCCGATACATATTTATATAATAATAATTAATTTTTATCAGTTAACTTATACAATAATATTGATTTTTTTGTTTGGCATAACAATATTATTCTTAAATAATTACTCGTATAATATCAAAACAAAAAAAAAATTAGAAGGCTGAATATTATTGAACTTATTTATCCAACTAGTTTTGACTTTATTTTTTCAATTATTTTTTTTCACATTAATGTTTTTCCAATTATTTTTTCCATCTAATTTTCTCTTCATTTTCTATTATAAAAGTCAAAGCACCTCCATTTTTTTCTTTGAAATCATTGTTGTCTTTTTATTGTTTTTGGTTTTTGACGGTATCTATCTATCTAGATATCTAGAATAAGTATTTATTTTAAGCTTTTATCATTTGTAAGATTTGAACCGCTGATTTGGGAGTTATTTGTTCAAACCCCAAGCTAGTCCATTTACCAACGGAGCTATGCATCTAGAGAGTCTTTTTATTGTTAAGCTATGTTATAATTTGTGCTTTATTTTAGAGTTTATTTATCTTATGTATTTAATTGCAATAAATTAAGTTTTTTTTTTATTGTTAACGAAAAATTTACACGAGGTGAGAAATTCTAGTTAACACACTCGAGATCACCACTACGGAGGTGGTGACCGGGGTTGGTACCTTAGGTACCTAACTTGTTCGATCATAGGTGAATGTTTGAATGTGAATACAATAAGAATGGGAATATAAATCTTTATTATAGATTGCGTATGTCATACAAAAATCTCTCAAATACAGTTTGTCAAATACTCTCAGTCTCGTTGGGGTATAGTAGGGTGACAACCTCGTGTCTGTCGAAAAGTAGAATATAACAGCGACCGTGTTCTGATTACAGAATTTAGGGCTAGAATTGACTCTTACTCTGTCTCTTTACTTCCCCAATCCCTTTTGGTGATCATGCTTGGCCATTTATACACAGTCCTACTAAGTCAAATCTCATTGTTCTCCCGCCATTATTCTCTTAATCAAATCCCCTCCTTATCGGGCGGGATCATTCGTTTAAATGTTATTGACTTTTGCTTAATTACGGAATCAAAAATATATAGAAAAATGATAAGTTTGTTTCCTCTTTGGACTCAATCACCTGCCTTGCACGCACGCGGTGGTTTAATGTTCGTTGGAGTGTAGATATAATCATGTGTGTCTTCAAGATGTGAGGCCTCATGGAAGTCGTCATGCATGGTGTTTGTTCCTTCAACGAATGAGAGAGGTATATATGTGTTCTGCTTGTAGATACTATGAGCTTGATCTAACCTTTCCAGATCCCTTGGAGCTTGGGATGGCCCTCATGGGCGCTCTTTGGTGGTAATATAGCTTCGTTGAGCTCCCTCCTTTCGGTCTAGATTGGTTTGATTCTTCCATTAGCTAAGTAGAGCGATGTTACAACATTAACCTAAGGTCTTTATAAACCCTTTTTTACACCTGGAGAGGATGGCGGGCTTCTGGTGAGGTTACAAGGTAGTTTCTGTTGGGGTTTATGCCCTAAAGATGTAATTTGTAAATGGATTTATGAAATAAATAAAAAGAAAAGTTCAATTCATTCTTGTTATGTTATTTATTTATTTTATAAACTTGTGCATATAAATTTAACATCTAAGATTACCGGATGTAATCTTGAACTGTGTATATGAGTGTCATATACAGATGGATACAGTAAGAGACGTGCAATCTAAAGAGTCCATAGATAGCAAATAAAGCTGGGTACTTTATTTGTGGTTAATCTATAGTTGCGGTCCATTCCTTAATGTACGGTGATTCTATCCTGAATCATTCATATGGAGATATGAGAATGGAGACACCTTGTATGATGTGATCATATAGGACTGTGTCATGATCTATATGAATTTCTCACCAAGATCCGTTTATCGATGAGATTCATATATATCAACTAATGATGGCTATATGTGGGTGATCTTAATCCTGTGTGACTTATCGACTTCTTCAGGTTAGATCGTGGTCTTTGATATACCATAGGTGAGGTCGGATGCAGTTCCCGATCAATATGCTCCGTATGTTGGGATTGCGATTTGGCTTGTGGCTGGGAAGGTTTGTACACAATAGTGGAATCCACTTCTTCTTGTGAGAAGTAGATGGTAGTTCCCTTAAGGATTGATTCGGGGCTTGGACAATATGAGCGCTCTCCTAATTCCATAAGGAAATATGATTTATTGTTCATTATAGAATCAATGGTGCTTAAAGGATATATGTAATTAGAGAGGTATAACGGACATTATAACCCAGCTCTAATTATGAACTACTGTGGAAGATCACACCATGTGTAATAGCTATATCGATGGACACCGAGTTGTATCGGTCTGTGTAAAAGCGTCTACAGTTGAAAGAGTGCAGCTTCGGGTTTTTAATGGAATAACACCGGAGTTAATAATCAAGGAATATTAATTAAAGAGTTTAATTAATGATTCCGAGGATTATTGGAGCTCAAAATACTGTGGGTCAATTAGGTCCCCTTGCTAGCCCGATCGATTTAGGTAACAAGGGTCACGATTAATTAATTGGATTGTCCAATTAATTGTGTTATAAAAGTAACACGTATATATTCGGGAATTAAGTGAATAATGAGATTATTTAATTAATGAATTTTAATAGTTAACTTAATTAAATAATTAGATTATTTAATTATATTGATAATTATGAATTATAAATTAACTATTAATTGAAGGGTGTTAGTTGATATATGGATTTAGGTGAAGATAAAATAATATGATTATTTTATTTTACTAAATTATTTATCTAAGTATTTGAATTTAAGTTTAAATTTAAAATACTTATTATCACTTTTAATATATTAGATATATTTGAAAAGGATAATTAAAAGATATATATCAATTATAACTCAAGAGATTGCATTGGAAGCAAATTGGTATGGATATAGAATACAAAATATATATATATATATATATATAAAAGAGAGGTTGACTTTTTAACAAAAGATAATATACGTAATATATATATATATATATATATATATATATATATATATTTGTTTGTGAAACAGTGATATAGAGATATTTGTGCCAAAAACGAAGCAGAGTTATATATATATATATATATATATATATATATATATATATATATATATATATATATATATATATATATATATATATATATATATATATATATATATATATATATATATTTATGATCAAGGATGCAGAGGAATGAAATTTGTTTTGATGAAAAAGCATACGTAGGCGATATGTATATATCAGTGCAGGCGAGATAGAAAACAATTAATGCAGACGGTTTTTTTTTTTTTTTTCACCTGATTCACAAAAAATTAAAATAAATAATAAATAAATTTTGCATGAGATGCAATTTATATGTGTGTGAAATCAATACACCATATTAAGAAGAAAGAGTTTCTTCAAGTATTTCTCTACATCCACCATTCAAGTTCTTGAGACCATGACGCGTCCACACGCAGTTACCAGTCCCGGGAGATAGCAAGGAAGATCGGGTGGTTCAGACAGGACTTTCTAAACGTTGGTAAGATTAGTTCGGACAGGAGCATAACGTAAAGTGAAGGAGCCTCCAAACGTTGGTATGTTCTTCTGATTTTTGACGATTACAATTTCTTGTATTTACATATTGTATGTATTAGTTCCGAAAAATAATTACGATCAAAAGTTCACTGGTTCCAAATACAGATATGATCTGTATATAAATTTTAAAACCTAGTTCCGCTGCGTGACCGGTGAACGGGGAACCAACAGTTTCGACATCGGGGAACTTAGGTTGTTATGCGTAGGGCTTCCCTGGGTGCTTATGGAGCTCGATCTGATCGTGTCGGGCTCCACCCTGGACACTTCTGGAGCTCGACGATCTTTTCTCGCTTCTGCAGGCTGGCTTTATAGCTTAACTCCAAGGTCTAGTGTTCCATGGCGGGTAATCTTGGGCTTGGAACCGGGCTAGGACAATGGAAAATTTCTCTTTTGGTCCCTAGTAAAATTTGTCTATTAACAAAAATATTTCAATAATTCAAGGTTTGGATAGGGAGAGAGACTCGAACCCACAATCTTATGGAGTTGACGTGAGAGACGTACTACTGAGCTAACCTAATCTTGTATTGCATTAAATTAAGTTATTATAAAAGTTTGAATTAGTTAAATGATTTAATTAATAAGTAAATTAAATATGTATATCAATATTTGTATCATTTTAATTATCTCAAGAATTCTTTCCAACGTTATATATATTTTTGGATTAAATATTGTTATAATTAAATATATAAGGGTTAAATTAGTGATTTAAAAAATAAAAATATATTGATGTGACATTTATAACAAAAAATTAAAAAGAAAAGAACATGATGTAGCTATAGTACACACCAATTTATTTTTTTTTTTTGGTCGGTTGGAGTTTTTTTTTTTTTCCCAATTTTATGTTTTTAGTGTCTTTATGTGTTCGTTGGAATTGCTCTTATAATGTCATCTCTAATGTATAACATCAAGCTTTACACCGGTTAAAAAATATTCTTACACTAAATTTTTGTTCACTCCAACGTTTACACACCAAAATTTTTACACAAAAAAACATCTTAAAAAAAATATTCTACTTATATTTGTTCTAAAAGTTTAATGTTAATTAATGAGTAAATTAAATAAACTAAATATATATACGGTAATTTTTCTATCAGTGTGTACTGATATAATTTATTTCAGTACGTTGCATGTGGATAATTGATTATAGAGAAGCTTTAACAAGTATATACATTTTGAATCAAAGTATATAAATCTAATGGTTCATATCCACCAACGTATTGACGAATTTATATCAGTACGTACTGATTTGAAAATTTCTAAACATATATATTTGTGGATCTCAATAAGATCCTTCAATTATATATTTTTTAGGAATACATATTATTTTAATTAAGTATAAGCGGGTTAAATTATGGATTTTAGAAAAATTAAAGTGTTGATTTGGTTGATGTCACATTTCGAAATTAAAAAAAAAAATTACCGCTAGGTGAGCAATGCAATGCAAAACTCTATATTAATTTTGAGAAATTTTGATTTGTGTTATCTTAAAGTAACGTTATAGTTGCTTTAAATGTTACTTTAAGAGTACGATTGGTGTTCTTACCAAACTCTTTTAAGGGAACTCTACTCTCAAGTAAATAATTAGCCTTATACGTACAAAATGTATCTCATACTCAAACACAAATTATGAAAGTTTACGTACAATATGATATCTCTATTAAAGAGGAAATGTGAAATCAAGCACAAATTAGCGTGTGATGTGAATTAATGAAGATTTTCACTCATAAAGAATTAAGGGCTCCTTTTTTTAAGATAAGTCGTATTACCTCTTTTAACTTAAATTTGTTTACAACTTGTTGTAAAGGTAGCTTCCTACCATATGTCTAAATCGGTTGATAATTGTAGTACACCTATTATACACATGTCATCTTGTGAATAATGATACCATGTATATATTTGTAAATTGTAATAAACCCCCTATCTTTATTTGCCTATAAAAAGGCCATTTATTGTAATTGTTTGTATGTATACTAGAAGTCAATAAAAAAGCATATATATACATAAATGTATATCTCTCGCCTCTCTCCTCTCTCCTCTTCTTGTTTTGGTTTTATATTATTCTATATTATTATTAATATTTATTACTTCATTTATTATTTCATTTTAATTTATAACATGTTATCAACACGATGCTATTATTTTCAGAACCTGAAGTTTCTGAATTTATTTTCATTGGAACCTGTAGTTCCTAAATTTATTTTCAGAACTTAAAGTTTCTAAATTTTATTTCCATTGGAACATGTAGTTCATAAATTTATTTCCAGAACTTGAAGTTTCTAAATTTATTTCCAGAACCTGGAACTTCTGAATTTATAACCATTAGAACCTGAAGTTCCTAAATTTATTTTCAGAACCCGAAACTTCTGAATTTATTATTACTAGAACCTGAAACTTCTAGATTTTTATTTATCAATACCAGAACCTGTAGTTCTGAATTTTGTTTCTCGCATTTTGTTTACTTTTACGCAATTTACTTTCTTGTAACTTTTTTTCAAACAATTTGGTCACTCATCCAAAAACCTGAAGTTTATGGATTTATTTATCATTAATGGAATATGAAACTTTTGGATTTATTTACTCACAAATATTCTTTTATATATCTGAAAATTTAAATTCCTCGGATTTTTATCAAACCAGAAGTTCTGACTCCGATTGTGTTTTTCAGATAACCAAAAGCTACAAAAATATCAAAACCTGCAAGCCTGAAGTTTGCTGCACTGGAAGTATCTGGGGACAACTACATGTTCGGGGTAATTGACACCAAATTATTGTTAAAACCAGAAGGATTATATTATACCATGGTTATTATCCGTCACCATTTACATGAAGATCTAAAAGCACAGTACCTAACTGTTACGGAACCGGAAGTTCTGTGGCAAGAATTAAGAGACCGTTTTGATAACCAGCCCAATGTTGCATTACCAAATGCCAGGTATCAGTGGCAACATTTACGTTTTCAAGACGATAGGTCAGTCTTTGAATATAACTCTGCTTTATTCAAAATTGCTACACAGTTGAAATTGTGTAGTCAGGAGGTAACAGAAAATGATATGTTGGAAAAAATATTTACAACATTTCATGCCTCAAACATGATATTACAGCAGCAGTATCGAGAACGTTGATTCTCAAAATATTCAGAGTTAATCTCATGTCTCTTGGTTGCAAAGAAAAATAATAAGCTTTTAATAAAAAATCATAAATCACACCCGACCAGCTCTACATCATTCCCAGAAGTGAATGTTAATACTGTTGGGGGGACATAATCGCGGCCGTGGACGTGATCATGGTCCTTACCGTGGTCGTGGTCGTGGTTGGGGTCGGGGTCAGGGTCGGGGTTGTGGAAGAGCATATAATTATTCTAATCCGGGTGGTTATATGTAAAACATCCCAGAAGCAAAATGTTAATAAGGTCAGACCAGATAAAGGAAAGAATATTCAAAAGGGAACTAAGAAAGATGATTGTGTATGTTTCAGATGTGGCTGTCATGATCATTGGTCACGTACATGCCGCACACCCAAACATTTGGTTGAGCTTTATCAAGCATCGATCAAAGGAAAGGAAAATGGGAATAATCCTGAAACCAACTTTATGGAGGATTCAGATTTTATGGATATTACCTAGTTTAATGTTTCTGATTTTCTAGTTGATTCAAATGACAAAGTGACCACTTCAATTGGTGATGGAAATATCCATACCAATTAAGTACTATTTGTAATATTTTTGATATCATGTGAAATGCTTCTGTAAATATTCCTTATATAATATATACTTTTGATCACTCCATCTAATATGCATTTTATTTTTTCTTTGTGAAGCATAACAAATATGTCTCTAAACGATAAATTGAATGATATTGAAAAGCAAGGTACATGGGATATATGTCTAGTCGATAGTGCAACGACACATACGATTTTACGGAATCAGAAATACTTTCTGAATTTAACTTTACTTAAGGTAAATGTTAATACAATATCAGGTCCAGCAGATCTGATAGAAGGCTCCGGTAGAGCCATGATATTGTTACCAATCAATACTAAGATATGTATCAATGATGCTTTATATTCAAGTAAATCCAGAAGAAATCTTCTAAGTTTCAAAGATATAAGGTGTAATGGATTTCATATAGAAACCATAAATGATGAGAATATCGAATATCGAATATCTGTGCATTACTTCCTATAATTTAGGTCAGAAAATCATTCTGGAAAAACTATGTGCTTTATCATCTGGGTTATATACACTCTTATAAGAGGTGTAGAAGTTTATACAGTTATGAACTAGAAGTTCTCAGACCCAAAAATATTTATGCTCTGGCATGACCGTCTTGGTCACCTAGGATCCACAATGATACGAATAATCATTGAAAATTCTCATGGGCATCCATTAAAGAACCAGAAGATTATTTTATCCCATAAAAGTCTATGTACTGCATGTTCACAAGGGAAATTAGTTATAAACCATCACAATCTAAGGTTGGCTTTGAATCCCTGTCATTCCTACAAAGGATTCAAGGGGACATATGTGGGTTTATTCATCTATCAAGTGGACCGTTCCGATATTTTATGGTCCTAATTGGTGCATCCATCAGATGGTCACACGTTTGATTATTATCAACACGTAATGTTGCTTTTGCAAGATTACATGCACATATTATAAGGCTTCATGCACATTTTCCTGATCATCCGATTAAATCAATACGCCTTGATAATGCTGGTGAATTTACTTCCAAGACATTTGATGAATATTGCATATCAGTTAGGATTGATGTTGAACATCCAGTTCCACATGTTCATACTCAAAATGGATTAGCAGAGTCACTTATCAAGCGTCTCCAGGTAATTGTTGTGAACTTTATTGTTGCAAACACAATTACCAATTTCTGTTTGGGACATGCTATTTTACATGTTGCTGCATTAATTCGTCTTCATCCCACTGCTCATCATCAATATTCACCAGTACAACTTGTATTTGGCCATCAACCAGATATTTCTCATCTGCGTACTTTTGGTTGTGCATTATATGTCTCAATTGCACCTACACATAGAACTAAAATGGGACCCCAACGACGTTTGAGAATATATATAGGTCTAGATTCACCATCAATTATTAGATATCTGGAACCTTTAACTGGTGATCTTTTTACTGCACGATTTGCTGATTGTCATTTTGATGAAGGAAATTTCCCATCATTAGGAAAAACTTCTCCTGAAGAGAAGCGTGAATTTTCTTAGAAAGTCCCTAGTTTAATTCATCTTGACCTATACACATCTCAATGTAAGAATGAAGTCCGTAAGATAGTTCATCTTCAAACAATAGCAAATCAGTTACCAGATGCATTTACCGATGCTACTAGGGTAACCAAATCATACATCCCAACCGTTAATGTGCCGGCACAGGTGATTGTTCCAGAAGAACGATCTAAGCAAATGATAGCAAAAGATTCATCTAATGCATGCAAGAAGTGTGGTAGGCCACTTGGTTCAAAAGATATTGTTCCTCATAAAAGGAAAAGAAATTACCAGGATCATGTTCTTGTTATTATAAATAAATCCACTTTCTCAAAATCGACTCCACAAGAGTTTGATGTCCCTGAAAGGACACAAGTCATTAAAGTGACAGAAATCCCTAAAGAGATTCAAGAACTTAAAAATGAGGAAATTTCTATAAATTATACAAGAGAAATGTGGAATCATGAGGAAACAATCATGGATGATATATTTTCATATACTGTGGCTGCTGAAATTATAAATGATGATTATGAGTCTTATTGTATTGATGATTGTAGGCAAAGGTCTGATTGACCTAAATGGAAAGAAGTAATTCAAACTGAATTGAATTCATTAGCCAAGCGTAAAGTATTTGGATCAATAATCCAGACGTTTGGAGACCTCAAACCTGTTGGATACAAATGGGTTTTTGTATGAAAACGTAATGAGAAAAATGAGGTTGTGCGATATAAGGCACGACTCGTAGCACAAGGTTTCCCACAGAGACCGGGTATTGATTTTGATGAGACATACTCACCAGTAATGGATACAATTACGTTTCGATTTCTAATAAGTTTGACTGTCTTAGAAAGACTTGAAATGCGTCTTATGGACGTCGTAACTGCCTATCTATATGACTCACTCGACTAAGATATTTATATGAAAATCCTTGAAGGGTTTAGAATGCCGGAAGCATAAAACTCGAGACCTCACAATTTATACTCAATTAAATTACAAAGGTCCTTGTATGGATTAAAGTAATCTGGACACATGTGGTATAACCGCCTCAGTGAATATCTGATTAAAGAAGGATATATTAATAATCCTATATACCCATGTGTCTTCATAAAGAAATTTGAATCTGGGTTTGCTATCATAGCAGTTTATGTTGATGATATAAATTTGAATAGAACTCCAGAAGAGCTCCTGAAAACTGCTGAATATTTGAAAAAAGAATTCGAGATGAAAGACTTGGGAAAGAAAAATATTGTCTCGGTCTAGAGATTGAACATAAATCAAATGGAATACTTATCCATCAATCAGCATATGTTGAAAAGATCCTGAAATGCCGGTATGGTTTTACAGGGAGAGAAAGGGGAGAGGAGAGAGAAAGAAAAAAAGAAAAAGATAGTGTGTTTGGGGATAATTTTTACATAAGGGCATTCAAATAATTTTTCAAAAAAATGATTATTAATGAATAAATTTTCATTTTTGGTTAAAAACAAATTTTCAATATTATATGTAGTTATTTTTAGCGATTTCCACTTAAAAAAAAGTTATTGATATTGTCTGTACAATAGCAGAGGCCCAACTTTCATTTCCAAGGCTCGTAGTGATATCCATCATCTACGTTAAAGCCCACGGATGCTATTGAGAGCTGTTCCCAATACTTGAAATTAGTCACCCAAATAATTGAAGATATTGATCATAAATATATTTTACTCGTGAACTCTCAATGTAAATTAACTTGTAGTTCATCACACTATCAAGATTAACATGAGAAATCAATTAATTAACATTACGATATTTCGAGAAATTGGTGTGCTAAAACTATCCCGATAAAAAACAAAACAAAACACCTTCATCATAGTCGTAAAAACAATGTGTCCATGATTAGATCCACTGTGCAATCGCACAGACTGATCATCATGTACAATGCAAACACTCATGTTTTAATATTATATATATTTTTTAATTATTATAATATTTCGAAATTTTGGACATAATTTAAACTTATAATTTCTTAAATATGGGTGTGAGAAGCTTACACCGAGCCAACTTCATATTATCCTTACGTCTTGATTAATAATATAGAATAAATTATCGAATATCAATTTACATAATTAATTCTTAAAGGGCACTAAATACTAATCCTAAATAATCAATTTACCTTACAATTTAATCTTCTATAGGTCTTAGCCTGGTTTCGAAATTTTAACTCAATCATGTGTGATACGGCCCTAGGCCCAACAACCTTTTTTTTAAAAAATTCTTCTGGAATCACGAGATGGTTAAACATAATTATCCCAAATTATAAATCAGCCATATATAAAATAATTAATATGTTATAGGGTATGTTATCTTATGTATTTGAATTTGAAAATAAATTTGAAGTGTTAAAATAAAAAATAAAAAATAAAAAATCTCCCTTAACTTATTGTTTAATGGGTAGATTAAAATGTATTTATTCAAAAACATCTCAAGAAATCTAGGGTTTTATTACGAACTAACATATTTAAAAGTCTCAAGCTAACAACTAACATCTTTTCGAAAAACTTACAGAATTAAGGGTCTGTTTGGGAAAGTTTATCAAGTAGATCTTTTTACGGTAGATTTTTTTGAAGAAAGCTTCCACAAGTGGAGCTTTTAGAGAATAGATGTTGATCGTTTGATTGTCAATTAAAAAAACTCTTTTAAGCCGTAGATTGTCTGGTGAAATAAAATTAAAAAACTCTTTTAAATGATAGAATTACCAAAAGTGATATATAAAAGAATTTAACACTTAACCAAACAAGATTATGAGAACATAACATTTTTTTTTAATATTTTTGAAAAATACTGTATTATAAAATAAATTTATAAAAAATACAAGTTCAATTGAAACTCCAAATAGAAAAAGACATATAAGAGTTGAAGAATATAAAATTTATATATATATATATATATATATATATATTGAACTGTTGGAAACACCGCAACAGAAGACAACCAAAACACAACAGGACCAAAAGCAAACAAAGCTCCTAACAAGATAGCTACAAAGAAACCACATAGAAAAACAAAGCAGAGAAACAACAGGACACACATAAACAATAAACAACAACAAGGAGCTTCCGGTCAAAAACAGAGAAACCCAAAGAAAATAGGCAAACATAAACTAATTAGTTTTATATTATTAGCACAATTTTTTTTAATATCAAAGAAAAATATATGTATCAGGTTCAATATCACCGGCCAAATAACACAAATTGGTGTAAGAACATTGTTCATGCACACATTACAAGAACATTATTTCTAATCTGAAGTAATTAAATGAAATTGCAAAATATTATAAGTACAATAATACAAGTTTGGAATAAATTACTAAAAATAAAAAACATAACAATAATAAAATATTTCAATAACATAAACCAAAATTAAAATAAATAATCTAAACTAATATTCACGGTGAAGAACTGCAATTCGACCACGTTCCTCATCCATCTCACGTTCATGTAATGAATTGGTGCCTTGTTCTTCACCAACTATTTCTCTTTCATTTTCTCCTTCTTCCAGGAGTAGATCATCATCATCATCATATGACATGAACTCTTGATCTTTGGTAGAATGAATTCTTATGAAATTATGAAGAGTCATTAAAGCTATTACAATCTTCACTTGCTTACTAAGGGGAAGCTAGGTATTTGACGTAAAATCTTCAATCTATTTTTCCATATGCTAAACGTTCTCTCTATAGTACATTTCAAATATGAGTGTGCATGATTAAATATTTCTTTTTTCCCTCTCGGTTGACCTCCACGTCGATAATCCGGAAGATGATAGTGTTCTCCCTTGTATGGCCCTAAATACCCTTTCATATGAGGGTATCTGGAATCTACAAGATAATACTTACCTACATTGATAAACAAATATATAATTTAAAATGTAGAATTATGAAATTAATATAAATATTTCAAAAAAAAAAAATTACTTGTATGTGGATGATGAAAATACAATTTTTCTCTTCGCAAGGCCTCCAACGCGTATCATGATGAGCACTACCTTCCCATCCAACCCATGCAAAAACAAAACACATGTTAAAATCACATACGTCCATCACATTTTGGATAGGAAACCCTTTCTACCAATATATGGTATTTGCTTTGATGCAGGCATTACAACTGGTATATGTGTTCCATCTATTGCACATATGCAATCTTTGAAATATGGCCAATATTGATCATTATCCTTAACTTTTTTTAGGAATTCCATTAAAATGCAGGTCAGATGGTCTCACAATATCAATAGTCATCTCACAAACAACATCCAACACTAGTTTAAACCATATAGATATAGTCTCACTTGAATGCTGAAATCTCTATTGAACCATTCTATTCCTGAATGCATGTCTTAGTGTGATAAAAAACATAGCTACTGGCTCAACTAATGATATATCTATACCCTTTGGAAGGCCATATGTTTGACTCGGCACATTGTATAATTTCATAAAGATATGTTTTTCCATCCTAAATTGTTGGTGACACCTATCTTTATGACATTTTATCACCTCTATCCCAAATTTATATCCTGTATGAGATGATGTTCTGCATGTCACCTTCAAACTATATTTTAAAAAATGATGAATGCAACTCTAGTATGTAAATACTTATAGTCATCGTTACTTTCATCACTGTCACTATGTTCATTATCATCATCACTGTCATCACTGTCACTATGCTCATTAGCATCATCCCTTTCATTATTCTCATGCTCATTATTATCAAGATTTTCAAAAAGTTCCATCTATAAAGTAAGGAAAATGCAACTGTTAACGGAGAATTTACTCGAGGTGAGAAATTCAACTGTTAACGGAGAATTTACTCGATGTGAGAAATTCCGGTTAACACCCTCGAGACCATTACCACGTGGTGGTGGCCGGGGTTGGTACCTTAGGTACCTAACCTGATTGAATAAAGATGGATGTGTAAATATAAGTGCAATGAAGATGGGAATGTAATGGCTTTATTATCAACTGTGAATATCGTACAAAAAGACTCTTAAACACTCTTAATCTCTCTGGGATACAGTAGGGTGGCAACCTCATGCCTATCGAATAGTAGATAATAGTGGAGGTCGTGTTCTGATTACAGAATTTAGGCTGAAGTTCAATCTCCCTCCCTCTTTTTCTTCTCTGTTTTCCGTAATGTTTTTCTCTCTATTTTTCTGTCCTTTTTGTTGCTTACGTCCGACATATTTATACATGGTCCAGGTAGTTCAAACCAGTGAATCTCCCGCCATGATTCTCTGAATCCGTTCCCTCATTATCGGGTGGGATCTCTTATTTGAAAGTCATTGACTTCACATTAATAACGGATTCGAGAATATCTTTGGTGGAGATAAGTTTGTTTCCTTTTTGGACTCAATCTTTTGCCTTACACGTACGTAGAGTTTTAATATTCGTTGGAGTGTAGATATAATATCGTGTTTATTCATGACATGATTCTTTATGGAGGTCATCGGGTTAGCAATTTGTTGTTTCATAGAGCGAGGTAGACCCATGACTTAGTTCTGGTCCCAGAAGCTTGGCATGACCTTTCCTGGTCATTTAAAGCTTGAGACGGCCTTGTAGGAACTCATTTGGGGTAGCATGGATTAGGCGAGCTTCCCTTTTCTTATCCAGATAAGTTCGAGTCTTTCTTAGCGAATTGGAATGTAGCTATAGCATGAACCTGATATCTTTAAAGGCCCATTTTTATGTATGGAGAGGATAACGGGCTTCTGCGGAGGTTGGCGGGCTTCTGGGGTGGCTGCAAGGTAGTCTCGACCTCGGGGAGCCTTGATTTGGTGGGAGGAGCTCGATTCGTTTGTGTCGGGCTTCAACTTAGATGCTCCCTGAGCTCAGTGACCTTTCCTCACTTTTTACGGGGTGGTTCCAAAGCTAGACCCCTGGAATCGGGGTTTCAGGATAGGTGATCTCAGGTTTGGATTCAGGCTGGGAGAGTGAAAAATTTCTCTATGGTCCCTAGCCAAATTTAACTATTAACAGAAGTCCTTTCTGACTTGAACACCGGTGATTGAGTTGGGGTTAGAGTCAGATTCCTTATTTTAATTGAAAATATTCCCTCTTTTATCGTTAACAAATCTAGGTAGAAATCTCCTCATTAATTATGCTAGTGACATGGCAGGAAAAGACCAGTGTATTCCCCGAGATAATTCGCCTACGATACGGCCATTCCCGCGATTCGAGGAATCCCACCGAAGATTTTGTCGACATCGCTGCTTCTCCCACCTCTATTTAAAACCAACTTCTTCGTCACTATTCCTCACGCTTCACTTTTAAACTTCAAATTTCAAAAATCCCTCTATTTTGCAAACCTCTTCAACTACGTCTTTGTCATTTCTCTTTTTCTCAACCTCTAAACCCTATTCTATCATGTAGAAAGTTAGCCATGACTCCGTCGATTCCCTCATTGATGCCGCAAAGGTTTCCAGTCTTGCCCACAGAAAATGGGCTCGACGAGACCTTGACAGTGACGACTCACCTCTGACCCCGCAGCGTCGTCGGTCGAACAAGAAATTAGATATCGGGATTGGGTTTTCTAATCGACCAAATAATCCCCTGAGCTTGGTTGATAAAGATTCTGGTGAGAAAAATAGGGACGGCGCTGCTGAGAAGGGCCCAGTCACAGTTGACGATCCTTCTCTAGAGAGGCTTCCTCCTTATGAATTCAAGGTCATTCCAAACTCCACCGTTGATCCGCAGTTGATCAGTCGTATGAGGTCCAAATATGGCATTCCTGACAGCGTCTCCCTCACAATTCCCCACAAAAACTACGATGTCTTCTATCGCCCAAAGGCGTGATCCCCATCCATGTGGCGGTCTTCGAGAATGGGGTCAGGCTTCCTCTTCATCTTACTCTTCGACGGGCTCTCAACGTCTTCTAGCTTGCTCCCCTTCAACTGACACCCGACTTCTGGAGGCATCTGATCGGCTTTCTCATGTTGTGGAGAGAACAATGCGAGCTAATCAAGGTTACCCGGGAGCCCAGAGCTGAGGAGCTGGCATAACTCTTTTAGATTGGAAGCCTGTCCGAGACTCCTTGGGGTTAGTTCTATGCCAAGTCAAAGAACAAGCTCAATTTCATCATTCCTGGTGCTTCGAGGAAAGATCCTGCTTGGAAGGAGGAGTGGATCCTAGCGAGAAATGATTAGGGAAGCTCGACCTTCATTGGCGGGCATGAGTTCGTAGTTCCTACCGCTTTCAACGATAAACCCTCGTAGGGCCGGGATTCCTTACCTGTAGAGTCTGAGGTTGTACTGAAGGCCATCATCGCTAGGAATTATTTCAATTTGAAGTTCCCAACTACCGACCCCTTCATCTCACAGAGTAAATAGTTATCTGTGAATTTATGATGCTACTCCTTGTAAGTAACACTGAACCATCTTATTTCATTTCGTTGATTAGCTCGGTTCTGACAACTTTCTTCTCTTTCTTCTCTTCCTCTATTTTTTTACACAGTTTTTGTTATTGCTTCAGCTTCTCGCGAGGTCCAGCAGGCTCGTACCCCTCCTCCTCATGCAAGACTACCCCGGGGAGCCCCCTTGGCTCCCTAAAAAAAAAGGGCTTGCTGATCCAGTTGAGGTTTCGACTGCTTCAGTTCCATTACCTTCCCAAGTTAGCTCCAAGATGGTTATTCTTGCATCGCGAGCTACTAAAGTTCTAAACCAAGGGAGGCTAGTTTTCCAGACCGCTGATATGACCACCTTTACCCCTTCATTGGTGGCCCCTACTACAGCTACTACCCCTTTAGCCACGTTACTCGTTGCCTCTACCGCTCCGTCTACACCCCAAGCTCTCAAGCTTCGACGAAACCCCGAGGACGGTGTTCTAGAGGTTCCCCCTATCCGCTCCCACCATCAGTCAAGCTTGATGGGGCATGACGAGGTCTTAGAGCAGATCGTCGTGTCTTGCCCAGGTGGCGGACTCCTTAGGATGGCTTCAATGTCCATGGACATCTTGCTTACCAAGGGGTCCTCTCTTCTGGCTGAGGTAACTTATCCTTTGTCTTTCCTATGACTATGGGCGCTGAACATTCACTAATCTTGGTTTTATACCCTGTAGGCCTTCAAATTCAATGTGGCAATGGGCCATCTGGTAGCATCTCTCTGTTAACGGGTTACACAAGCAAATGCTGAAGCTGAGAGGGTCATGGGGCTACTTGCGCAAGCTCAAACTTTGGTACAGGAGATGACTTTCAGTCAGAAGAAAATGGAAGCAGAACTGGTCGAGCCTCAGTACGATCATGAGATGACGAAACGCTCTCTTGACACGGAAACCCTTATATCTGAACGGCGGGTCAAGCAGAGGGATTCCTGGAAAGCAGAAGCCAGAATGTTAGAGGTCGAGGTTCAGGATCTTCGTGCTCAAACGGCAAAGCTGCAAGCCGAAGTAGACATTTCTTTTAGCGAGGGTTACTTCTATGCCTCCTTCCAGGTTGCTGAAGCTCTCCCTTCCCCCTTCCCCCTTCCCCCTTCTACCTATCAGTTATTGCCAACTAGAATAAGGAGGAGATTTTGACCAAGGCTATAGAGATGTCCCGTCATGATAGTGACGGGGCTAGGGCTAGAGCTGGAGAACAAACGGTTGTAACAGATCCCCCTCTTCCTCGTATGACTCATTACATGACATTATATCTTGTCTTATTAATGTTAATCCAAACAAGTTGTCCATCCAAACGAAGTTCATATATAATTCATCAAAGGTTATAGCACCGTTTGAAGTTGTGAAATGTGATGATGTGCAAGTATTCATGTGTAAAAATTCCATTGTGAATACGAGAACCTCATTATATGTCACTATAGAACGGAAAACAAAAAAGATTTACATAAGAGTGTTAACGATGTTTAAAAAACAGGAAAAATTTAATAAAAGTGTTGACCAATTATTGTGTAATTCAAGTGTTGCTTTACAGTGTTGTGTAATACTGACCGTTTAGTTTAAACATAATTGGTCTTCATGACTTAATATTTTAGGACAAATTTACAATATTCATGACTTAGTAATTTTACTCGTACTAGAGCGGTGCTTGGTACATTTGCTTGTGTTGCTCATTACATTTGCTTGTATTATCGACTTAAACTGATAGGAAAAATTTACAGTATTATTAAACATGACTTAAACATTTGCTTGTGTTGGTACATTAGTTTGAAACATTAGCAACCGTTGACGAAGTGCTGTTTTTCTTCGTCGGGAAATATTCTGAAACCTTTAGTAACAAATCAAACCTCTTCTCCATTTTAATATCCTGAAATATAACATAAAACCATAAAAATAAAATAAAAAATCAAGACACATGTTTTAACCGAAGTCTTCCTAATCAAATAAATAAATAAGCATTTGCAATTTAAAATTTCAAACGCAGTTAGGAATTCCAACTGCTATTGAGAATTCCAAATAAAGTTAGGAATTCCAACTACGGTTGAGAATTCCAAATGCAGTTACGAATTCTAACAGCTGTTGTGAATTCTAAACACAGTTAGGAATTTCGACTGCTGTTGAGAATTCAAAATGCAGTTAGGAATTCCGACTGCAGTTGAGAATTTTAAACGCAGTTAGGAATTCACAATACAATTGAGAATTCCAAACCTAGTTATGATTTCCAAACTACACAACCACTACAAGGTTTTTTGTAACTTGAGAATTCCTGTGTCTTGAAAGCTGCAATATGCAAATGTTGAAGGTTTTCCATTATGTTAGAGCCTATTAAATTGCATTCAATACTAGCTGTCCCTACAATAGTACATATCACAAATTAATTGATTCAAGATCAAAGCAAAACGATCGCTCAAACGAAAAGTATGAGATCAAAGAGTTGTAGAGATTTTTAAATACTAAAAATGAAACAAAAAATGGTTTCCTGACTAACAAATATATAGCCTTTAATTTGCATTTTGTCATGCCCATCTTCACAGAGATCACATAAGCAGCTTCTTACAAATGCATATGTAATCCAAACGGTAAAAATAGAAAAATAATTCTAGTGAATTAAATTTCAGATGCAAATTGTAGCAACATCAAGGTATCAATTAGTTACCTTCCTGTCAATAGTGTGGTGCGGTAAATCAGCATTGTCTTGTTCAACTGCCATGACAGACTATCTGGTAAGATTAATATGAAAATGAATCAGTAAAACTCTTGATTACAAATGATGGACAAATTACAAAAGAATATAAATTGGCTGACCTAGGAAAGCTTATTGGCTGCCATTCTCATCGATGAATTTGCAATCTATCATTACGCAAGGGATGTGAGATATCTTAGACAACTTAAGGCCCTTATACTTTCTGCACCGTTTTCACAGCATAGGACATACAAAAATATGCAATTCCATTAGTGAGAACGGCATGCCTATTTTTGGAAATGATATGAGATTTGGGCAAGAGTGGATATACAAATATACAAGAGAGGTGAGGTTTTGGAAACCATCTGAAGATAGGTATTTCAATTTTGGTAACTCTAAAATGATCAGATGAGTTAAAGAAGTGGTCAACATCGTTCCTATCTCAAAGACTCTACATCTGGGCATTCACCGATATCAAGTGGTGAGAGAGAGGTAAGCTTAGGCAGGCCACACTGAATCAGTTGCTCATCTGGGCATTCACCAATATCGGGAATATAAGATTTTTCAATGGATTTTTAGTTCGATTTAAGAAAAATCTAATTAAGGAATAAAAGTTCAGGGATTTTTAATTCAATTTATAGATTTTTCAAACTCAAAACAAATTAGGGTTCTAATTCAAATTATGAATTGAATCAACATAAAGACAGGCTAGTTTATCCTTAGTCAAGAAAGCACTATCATTTTAATTAAAAAAAAAAAAAAATACTTGTCTCACTATCAAACTATATTACAAGCTCAATTATCACATTCAGTTCAAAAGTAGATATTACAAATCAATGAATTAGTGGACAGAGTAAAAGAAAACAAGAAATTTGTACAGAGATTGATTGAACAAGAAATCAAGTAATCCTTAAGAAAGCAGAAATGTTTCCCCGATAAGTCGAAAAGAACCAAAGGGATTATCAACCAAAAAGCACATAATCCCTTAAGACCTTAGACTCAAATATCATACACAACCCAAACTTTAAACTAGTCGGAGAAACGACAAGGATAATTAAAGAAACACATTCTTTCAAAACAAAAATAACGTTCCAAACGTGAAGAACCAAAACAACACCACAGAGGGAGTTATAGATCCATAGAGCTGAAGAACCAAAACAACACCACTGATTTTACAGATCACAAAACAACACCACAACCATTCTCCTGATTTTTATTGAACTTTCCCAGAAGCCAAACGGAGTTTCCGACGTCTTCAAGCTGCCGTCGTGTCGTCGTCTTCAAGCTTCTGTCGCACCGTCGTCGTCTTCAAGCTTCTGAGAGGTTTGGTCGATTTGAGAGAGAACAGGGATTTACAAATTTCAGAGAGGTTTGGTCGATTTCAGAGAGGTTTGGGTTTTAGAGTGCTATGCTAGGAATGTAATTTTAAAATTTTAAAAGGGCAATATTGTCTTTCAGCAACCTCAAATGAGTTAGTTTTATGAGTTTTTTAAAAAAGTTTGGTTGTTAACATGATAATCCCAAATGGATTAGTTCTCAATAAAACTACTCATTTGGGAATATAAAGATTACAGTTAACTTGTTTTTGAAAAAGTTGTAAAACTAAAGGCCGGTTTAATTTTTCATTTAACACATAATGATACTTAATGTGTGTTATTAAGTTGTTTTTATTTTTATTTTTTAAGTGATAAAATCACTAAATGGACTCTTAAAATCATTGGTTATAAAAAGTTAAAATTTTTCACTTTTCACTTAACAGCAAATCAACTGAATATATATTAATTTATAACTTTCAAATTTATCCTCATAAATCTTATCTAATTTTTTGTTCTATCTTCTCTCACACCCTTAACCATATTAATATTTTTTTTCTTCCTTCTTACTATTTAAATAATTTTAGCAGCCATAAAACCTAGTTTTTTCAAGACTCCAAAATCTCCATTTGAATCCAACGTTTTTTTAATTGTATTCAAACATATTTCGATTAGAACTTTTTTTTTCTCATAATTTGATTAGTTTTATATTATGTGATTAGAGAAAATTATAACTTAAAAAAAAAAAACCGGTTTTGTAAATAAACTTAAACCAACTTAATCATAAAATACATGTAGTTTACATGTGTCGTAAACATCACGATATCATCTATATATGCTTAAATAAGATACTCTCAAATTCGACACTAATTTTGTTAATTTATATATATATATAATTATGTGTGATTGTGGCATTTTTATATTGTATGTTCACATTTATAAAGCATATGGATTTCATTATAAATGTATAATTATATTATTATAATTCCACATATAAACATTGAACATGTTAAAATATAAATATATAACAAATAATAGTTGAAATGGCATAGATGTAAAAGTATTTATTTTCATATATTTGTAACTTAAAAAAACAAACAACTTATCAATTATATTCATTTTTCAGTTTTCAGACAACATTCAGTCTTCAGTATAATTCAACACTATTCAGTCTTCAATTGAAAAATCAAACGCAACGTAACTAGTGTGCTAAATTTTAAAAAATTACTCGCAAGCGCACGAGTCTATTGTAAAATAGACTATACGGAGTACGAGGTCAATCCCACGATAACTGATACAAAATTAATAAATCTAAATTTAATATAATCTTAATCTAGTTAACGAAAGGTGAATTTTGAATTAATTAAAACTAAAAACTAAATTAACATGCAACTCAAATCAAAACTAAATTAAAGTTCTAAAATTGCATACTTTACTCAATGGAAGAAAAGTCTGAGGTTCGAAATACACCATTATTAACACTACAATGTTTTACTATTCGAATTATTAACTCTTAGGATTCTGAGTAGCAATTTAGAAATCAATCCAATGTTTTCTCAAGATTTGTCAATTACGTTCTTAAAAATTATTTTTTTATAAATTCTTTATTCCAGTTGACTTAATATATAAGACCCAAATATTACATGTATCTAATATTTGAAAAAAAAAAAATAGATAATCAATGTTCTTAATTTAAACATCAAAACACAAAGCCCGATTAATAAAATCAATCGTAATTACCCAAAATACTTGATATTAAGGGTGAAACAATTTAATAAATATCAGTCAATGAAAAACAAGAATCATAAACATTAAAATCAATTTGGAAATTATACTGAATAGTAAAACAATTACAATATCAAATAGATTTCATCCTACACCTCAGAAAATAAATTAGAAATACATTACGGTAAATTGAATAAAAACCTAACATGATTACGTCTACTGTGCTCCTAATTTGCAACTGAAATTCGGTGCGGACGCTAAGCACAGTTCTTCTTGCCCTCTTCAAGCTTCACGCTCCACGCTCCACGCTCCAAAATCCCTTTTGCTTTCTTCAACCCTTGTTTTTTTGTCTTTTTTTCTTTGACTGCTGTGCACACACCCTTCTCCAAATCTCGCTTTATTTTTGCTTTTATAAGCCTCTCAGATGATCCCCTCTTCTTGACCTAACTTTTTCTTTTTATTTATGCGTGGACTAGACTCTGCACATGAACACAACTTTGATCACACCTTTTCTTTATTGACTTGGGCTTCACTTGTGGTCTTGGGTTTTTGAATGGTTTGGACTTTGAATTGGGCTTGATTTGAATAAGCTTTTGGGCCTGAAAATCTTCTTTTGATCCAAATCAATTTAATCCTATTAAATACTCCAATTAGCTTCAATTTCAAACTCGATTGCTTTTTATTCATATTTCACGTAAATGTATCTAATTAAAATAAAACTAATATTAAAACTGAACTATTAAATCTACTTTTAGGGACAACAAATATATATAAAGGGATATTAAAATTTTAATTATTTTAGTTTGCGTTTATCTGGATTTAGTCGACTAGTTTTTAAAACTACTTAATTCAGTCATTCCGATAGAAAATCAATCAAAATAGATAGACTGTCAATGTCAGACGGTGTAATGACCGAAATACCCTTATAAATAGTGATGATTTTAAAAAGACAATTATTCCCTTATTAATGTCTGTGATGGAAAAGTTTGAAACTTCAATTTTACTATTTTACCCTTAAATTCTAAAATCTGAAAACAAAAGCAAAACAAATTAAAATTAAAATTAAAATATATAAAAAACTGATTACAATTATTATTATTATTATTATTATTATTAAATAAATTAAATTTAAAAAAGATTTGATGAAGATCCAGACCGTCTTCATAAGATGGATGGTAGAGATCCACCGATTTATTTTTTAAAATATAAAAAAAAATATTGGAATTAAAAAAAAACAATAACAAATTAAATTTAAAAAAATATATATAAAAACATATTAAATCTTCACAAATTATCTTTCAACCTTCAACATTCAACATTCAACATTCAACCCTTAACTCTTCATCTCCATCAACAACCATCAAACCAGAAATCGTTATCATCAACAACAATCAACAATCACCTAAAAATCGTTATCACCAACCCTTATTTTATTTTATTTTATTTTTTACAGTTCCATCATCATCAACATTACACTGCCAAAAATTACAACTATCATCATCAACAACATTACACCATTGTCATCAACAACCGGTGTCACAGTCCAAGAACCTAGAACAAAAAAAAAAATTAATCTTTACCAGTTCAGCACAAATCACAGTTCAACTGGTGTTACCATTGTTTTCTACACACCAGAAAGCCAATCCCCACCACAACTACAACTCAACAAACCCTAACCATAACTTCCACCGCCGCCGCCGACACCACTACTGAAACACCATACCCTAGCTATCGAAATCACAATAATGACTACACATAGCCACTCTGATCTCATCTCTCTCTCTCTCTCTCTCTCTCTCTCGTGATCGATTTCATCTCTCTCTCGATCTTGATCAATTTCATCTCTTTCTTGATCTCGAGATCGTGTCTTCGATTCGGTCGTCATGGTTGACTGTTGAGGTGTTTGGTGGGTTAGATCTAGACGGTGGGTTTCGACAGCATCGCTGGTGGTAGTAGATTTGATGATGATGGGTTTGGATGAATGGTGGTGGTGGTGATATGATGATAACGGTGGTGATGGAACTAACCTATTCAGTGAAACATGATGTTCTAGGAATATTGGTTTTTCTTGTCACTGTACAAAGATCTTTCAAGAATTTAGCATAAGCGGGCACTTGCTGAATAGCATCAAGAAATGGTATGTTTATGTGAACTTGCTTAAACACCACTAAAACATCACTGTATGGTATGCCTTTCTTTAATGGGACAAATCTTAATGGGAAAGGGGCCCTAGGGTCATAAGGTGCAGTAGGTAAATCTAGCTTTAGTGACTCTCTAGAAATGGGTTTCTAAAATATTTTCTCCTCACTAGGCTCACAATCTCATTCAGGACTCTCAACATTTTTCCTCTCCTCAAGTACACTCACATGATTGTCTATTTTTTGACTAGATCTAATGATGGTAATGGATTTGGCTTCCTCATGACCCTTATCATAAATGGATCCTATCTCAAACTGACCCTTAGGGTTAGGAATTAGCAGACTAGATAACTTTCCTTTCTCTCTCTCCCCTATGATATTGGCTAACTGACGCACTTAAGTTTCCAGTTTCAGAATAGATTGGGTTGTTTGCATAAATTGCTGAAAAGTGTCATCTAAGGAAGGTTTCCTTCGAGGAGCAGTTAAATGAGGAGTGGACTGAAAACCTGGAGGATGTCATGGATTAGGGGCAACAAATTATTACCCTCTATGATTTGTTAGAGGCTGGTTTTACCTCCAAGACTCAAAGGTAAGGCTTCCTCATTCCTAGTAAGGTTTCCTAGGACACTTTTCACAGATACATCATCTCTCACCTCATACAATCCCTCTTTCTTAGGCTTCTCTCTTTCATTGGTAAAATCTCATTGCTGAGAATTTTCAGATAAAGTTTCAAGGAATTGCCAAGCATCGTACTATTCAAGTTTAAGAATGCCCCACTATTCATCGACTCAATCATATTACGGTTAGACATGTTCAAGCCATTCTAAAAATACTACACGAGTCTCCACTCTCCACAATTCAAAACCATGGCAGGACACCTTAAAAGTAAGTCTTTAAATCTCTCTCAGCACACATAAAATTGCTTACCCTCAGTTTGCCTAAAATCTGAAATTTCTCTCCTTAAGGCATTTGTTTTTGACATTGGGAAAAATTTAGATAAAAACTTACTAGTTAATTGGTCCAAACTAATGATTGAATTAGGAGGAAGTGATTCAATAATGCTTTAGCCTTATCTTTTAAAGAGAATGGAAACAGGTGAAGCCTAATAGACTCATCTGAGAAATTTTGGAACCTAAAGGTTGAACATATGTCTAGGAATTCCTTGACATGCATATAAGGGTCCTCTTTATCTAATTCATGGAATGGTGGGATGAGCTGTATAACATTAGGTTTAAGCTTAAAGTGTGTTGCCCTAGTCTAGGGCAACACAATGCAAAAAGGGTGAATAGGTGTAACCGATAAAAAGTACTCCCTAAGAGGTCTCTCATCGGGTCCTACAGGTTCCCCTACTTGATTGTTGTCATTATTTCTATCATTTTCAACCATATTAAATGCAAGATTGTTAATCATAATCAAACGATTATATGAATCCTGTCCCAAAGCACATATAAACTAGCATAGATCCTAGCCACAAATCTCTAGTCCTAAGGTCACTATTTTTCCAAGCAAAGGAAAGCACACAACAAAAAGAATGAGACCAATAAAATACTAAAATAAAATAAAAATAAAATAAAACAACCTAGCTGCTGGCAATAAAAGGAAAGCTAATTAAAGAATGCAACAAAAACAATAGTTCAATAAAGCAAACACACGGAAAAAATAATTCAAGCTATGCACACAAATAATACCAAGAACAACTAACAGCCAACAACTCAAAAAGATTGGCACAACAGTATCAAGAATAAATAAATAAATAAATAGCAACTAAAAGAGACACTAACAACTGAAGCAACAACTCATAAAAACAAAACAGCTAACTCTAATTTTTTTTTTTCGTTTATTTAAAATGCAAAAAAATAAAAAAGAAAAAAAAAAGTAAATCCTAAACTAAAACTAGTAGAAGAATCAAACCAAATCTGGATTAACTAATCTTTCAATCAATCCCTAACAGCGGCGCCAAAAACTTGTTGTGCTAAATTATGAAAAATTACTTGCAAGTGCACGAGTCTATTGTAAAATAACTTATGCGGAGTACAAGGTCGATCTTACAAGGACTGATATAAAACTAATCGAGTCTAAATTTAATATAATCCTAATCTAGTTAACGGAAGGTGAATTTTAATTAATTCAAACTAAAAACTAAAATAACGTGAAACTAAAATCAAAACTAAATTAAAGAACTAAAATTGCAAACTTTACTCAATGAAAAAAATTCAGAGGTTCGGAACCCATTATTATCAACACTACAATGTTTTACCATTCGAATTATTAACTCCCGAGATTCTAAGTAGCAATTTAGAAATCAATCCAATGCTTTTTTAATATTTGTCAATTACATTCTTAAAAATTAATCTTTTGTAAATTCACTATTACAAAAATGTTAAAAGACAACGCTGCTTTACATTGGTTTTTAGGTAACCGATTTGAAAAAGCTTTAGATATCAGTTAATAAAAAAACTGATGTCTTAAATATTACAGTTTGAAAAGACATCGGTTTTTAGGAAAACCGATATGGATTTATTTTACAAAAAAAAAAAAAAATCCATTAAAACTAATCTCTTAAATAAATTAAAATAATCATTTTTTTTGGATAGGTAAAATTTTAAATTTAATAAATTTACTTTTAAATCATTTATTTCTAAAAAAATTAAAAAAATAGTTTATTTATTTTGCACCCTCCTTTTCATACTAAGACACGTTAATAATTCAATTACCCTGATAAATTTGGAATCCGAGTATTATATTTGTTTATTAAATTACCATATGCATGTAGAGAAATATCCTCATGTAGTGAGAATTGTATTCCAAATAATACTTACTACAATTGATGTCAGTAATCTTCTATAGAGTATAGACCCATAACTCGATTATATATATTTTAAAAAATATAATTTTAAAAAAACATATAAAATCAAGATTCATAATTTAAAAATCAAAACACTAAATCGAACTAATAAAATCAATCGTAACTACCCAGAATTCTTGGTATTAAGGGTGAAACAATTTAATAAATATCAATCAATAAAACAACAGGAATTATAAATATTAAAACCAATTTAGGAATTATACTGAATATGGTATTAAGGGTGAAACAATTTAATAAATATCAATCAATAAAACAACAAGAATTATAAATATTAAAACCAATTTAGGAATTATACTGAATAGTAAAACAATTGTAATATCAAATAAGTTTCATCTTATACCTCAGAAAAAAAAAAACAAGAACACATAGCGGTGAAGTTACAAAAAAAAATTGAATAAAAACCCGAAATAATTACGTCTACACACACCTAATTTGTAACTGAAATTCAGTGCAGACGCAAAGTACAGCTCCGCTTGCCTTCTTCCAAGCTTCACGCTCCAAAATCCCTTTTGTTTTCTTCCTGCTGCGCCAGCTCGCTAAAACCTTGCCTTTTGTCTTTTTTTTTTCTTTGACTGTTGCGCACACACCCTTCTCTAAATCTAACTTTATTTTTGCTTTTATAAACCTCTCAGATTGTCCCCTCTTCTTGACCTAACATCTTCTTTATATTTATGCGTGGACCACACTCTGCACACGAGCACAATTTTGATTACAACTTTTCTTTATTAACTTGGGCTTCACTTGTGGTCTTGGGTTTTTAAATGGCTTGGACTTCGAATTGGGCTTTATTTGAATAACCTTTTGGGCCTGAAAATTTTCTTTTGATCCAAATCAATTTAATCCTATTTAATGCTTCAATTAACTTCAATTTCAAAATCGATTAGTTTTTATTCATGTTTAATCAAAATGAATCTAATTAAAATAAAGCTAATAGAAACTGGACTATTAAATCTATTTTTAGGAACAATAAAAATATAAAAAATATGCTCATCACTAACTCTTTTTTCATGGGAACAATAAATATATATAAAATAATACATTTACTTGCTAACTTTTTACTTTCTACTTTATTTACCCATTTTATACCTCTTATTCCCATTATTTTCTTTTCCTATTATTTCCATCTCTCCCCACCACCTATCATTAGACCAACTAGCATGCTCTGCATCAAGGTTACAAGAAGTACAGATTCACTGAGGTCAAGTTTAGAGAAACATAGTACAGGGTATCAAGGATCTACTGTATTGAAGCAACATCATCGATTATCATCAGATCATGCTTGTATCAATAGTGATAGGAAATTGTCATTGGTTTATTAACGTTGACTAATCAAGATGTTGGTTAGCTGTTAGGCAGTTACTGTTAGAAACTAACTTGCTGATGTGGATGTAATTCCTTGACACTGATTGGTTGATAATATCCGACACTCCTGGTGTGTTAGAATTTCTAATAAGAATCAGACTCTTGTAAAACGAAATTCAATTCAATAAAGTTCTAATCTCTAAGCTTCTCTCTGTTAATAGAGTTTCACTAAGCTTCTACTATGTATTCTCTTTGTATACTTTTATCAAGCACCTGGTGCTTTTATCAAACACTATCTACTATTTTCAATTATAACATTCCTGATTGGAAGCTCATTCACAGTAATATAAAATAAAGCAACCCAGTTTAACATTTTTTTAAGGGAAGAAGTTCAACATCAATCTTGTAAATGTTCCTTTAAAAGTATTGTCTGCTCATGGCTAGTATATTGAAAAAGACCTCACATTCATTTTCTTGAAGTTTCTCTGAAGCCAAACAGAGTTGTCGTTATCATGCAGTCGTCGTCGTCGTCTGGCTTCAGTTGAGCTTTCTTGCTGCTTTCGTTAAGTTATTGCCGTGCTTCCATCAAGTAGTAGTCGTGCTTCCGTCACTTTTGTCATGTCTTTGTCGTTTCGATGCTTACGTGGCGTCATCGAGCTTCCCCTTCCACTTCGCTTCACTTACCTGGACTCTTTCATTCTTCTTCTTTAGATACTTTGAGAGAGATTGGGGTTTCAATGTGTTTTGAGAGGGGTTAGGGATCTTTGTTCGTTTGATAGAATATGTTAACGGGAAATTTGCTCAAGATGAGAAATTCCAACTAACACCCTCGAGACCACTACCACGGAGGTGGTGGCCAGGGTCCGTACCTTTGATACCTGACCTACTTAGATAGAAACGAATGATTGAATGACAATAGCAAATAAGAGCTTTATTATTGAACACTCGTGATATACAGAAATTTCTCACATACACTCACAATCTCTTTGAGACATAGGAAAGTGGCAACTTCGTGCTTGTCGAATAGTGGATACCATGATGGCCGTATTCTGATCACAGAATTTAGGCTCGATGTAATTCCTTCTTCCTTTCACTTTGTTTTCTTTTTCTTTCATTCTCAGTTCTTGAGAATACTTAGGCATATTTATACATGGCCGAATTAATTTGAACAGGTGTATCTCCCGCCTTGATTCTCTGAACCTGTTCCCTCATTATCGGGCGGAGTCCTCTATTTGAAAGTCATTGACTTCGAGTAAATAACGGACTCAAGATTATCATCGGTGGAGATGAGTTTGTTTCCTTTTTGGAATCAAACTCTTGATTTACACGTACGCGGAATTAATGTTGGTTATTACGTAGATATGATCCTGTATGTACTCACAGCATGATTCTTCATGGAGGTCACCGAGTTAGCTACTCGTTTTCTTCTAGAGCGAGGTAGATCCATGCTTTGGTTCTATTCTCAGAAGCTTAGGATGAACTTTTCTCGACCCTTTGGAGCTTGAGACGTTCCTGTAGACATTTCTAGGAGGTATCATGGATCTGATCCACTTAGAGGCCCTCTTTTTCCTTGTATTGTGGAGGGGCAACAGATTCCTGGAGAGGTTGGTGGGCTTCAAGTTTAGGCTACGAGTTAAGTTTGACCTCTTGGAGTCTTAACCTGGAGGGAGCTTGATTTGCTTGTCGGGCTTCACTTTGAGTGCTTCTTGAGCTCGGCGATCCTCCCTTGCTTCCATAGGGTGGTTTTGGAGCCCGACCCAGGCACCGAGGGGTTCCTGGGTAGGTGGCCTCGAGAAGCACAGACTTTAGTGTTCGCGTGGGGGCTCGACCTAGCTTCATCCCAGGTAGTTACGAAGCTCAGCGATCCTTTCTTACTTCTGCCGGGTAATTTTATGGTCTGCTCGGGGTCTCAAGAATGTCGAATTTGGACTTTGACTTGGGCTAGGAGAGTGAAAAAATTCTCTTTGACCCCCTAGCCAAATTTTACTATTAATAAAAGTTCCATCTGACTTGAACACTGGAGGTAGAGTTGAGGTTTGAGTCAGATTCACTAATTAATTGGGAAATTTTCCGTTACAAGGCAATTACTGGGGATCTTTGAATGAAATCTTCTCATTAATTATTCGGGTGACGTGTCGTGGGCGGACTGGTACATTCCTCGAAATAGTCTGGCTACATTACGGTTGCTTCGAGATTCGAGGCGATCTTACCGAAGATTTTGCTGATGTCAACGGCTATTCCACCTCTATTTAATCCCGACCTCATCATCCCTTTCTTCATGCTTTCTTTCAATTTCAAATTTTCAGACTTCCTCTCTTTTATTGTTTTCTCCGACCACATCTTTGTCTTTCTTTCATCCACCTTCAAGCTCTTTTCATCCAACAATGTCAAACTCCTATGACAGCATTGAAGCCATGGTCGATGGCACTAGCGGTTCTAATTTGGTTCCTCAAAAATGGGTGTGAGGAATCTCAAGCGACGAGGACTCCTCACCGGTCCGTCAGCACCGCCGCTCCAGTAGGAATGTTTCAATAGGCTCCAGCTTCTTCAATCAACCCGAAAATCCTCTGAACTTAGTTGACGAGGATTCCAAAGTAAGGGAAAGGGACGACGTCGCTAGGAGGGGGAAGTCACGGTAGTCGGTCCTCTTTCGGTGGAGCATCCGCGGTATGACTTTAGGGTCATTCCCAATTCTACAGTTGATTCGGACTCTCTCGATCGTATAAGATCCAAGTATTGTATTCCTGACAGCGTTTCCCTCGCCATCCCTTGCACAGACTAGGATGTCTTCAACCCTCCCAAGGGAGTCCTTCCAATTCACGTGGTGGCCCTCGATAGCGGGGTCAGGCTTTCTTTCCATCTTACCCTCCGGCGGGGCCTCAATGCCCTTCAACTAGCTCCTCTCTAGTTGACGCCAGGCTTCTGGAGGTACTTAATCGGCTTCCTTGTGCTGTGAAGGGAGTAGTGCGAGCTCGGTAAGATAACCAGGGAAATTGGAGCAGAGGAGTTGGCTTTCCTATTTCAAATCGGGAGTCTAGCTGAAGTCCCCTGAGGTCAATTTTACGCCAAGGCTAAGAACACGCTTAACTTCATCATCCCAGGAGCTTCAAGGAAAGACTCAGCCAGGAAGGAGGAGTGGATACTGACCGGTGGTGAGTCGTGGAGCTCGATCTTCATAGGCGGGCAGGAGTTCACGGTTCCCACGACTTTTAATGACAAACCAACCTGGCATCAGGATTCCTTGCCCGCTGAATCTAAAACGGTGTTGAGGACAATCCTTGTCAGGAACTATCTGAATTTAAAGTATCCCACCGCTGATCCCTTCGATTCCCGTAGGGTGAATCAATATCTGCGGATCTCCGATGCTACCTCTCGTAAGTAATCCCAAGTCATTACGCTTCGTTCTGTTAGATGGCTTGCTTCTTACATCTTTTTTTTAAACAGTTTTTGTTGTTGCTCCAGCTTCTCGTAAAGCCCAGCAAGCTTAGACCTCTCCCCCTCCCCCTTCTGCTAGATTGTCCTGGGGGGTCTTCTCGATTACCTCTGAGAAAGGGGGCCATATCATTCCAGTTGCTGCTTCACCTGCTCCAGTTCCATCTCGTACCCAAGTTAGGTCCAGGTTGGTTATTCTTACGTCACGGGCTTCCAAGGCGCTGACCAAAGGAGGTCCTGTTTCCCAGGCTACTAATACGACCGCCTCCGCCCCTTCATCAGTGGTCCCAGCTACAGTTATTGCTTCTTCAGTTACATTACCCACTTCTTCAACTGACTCATCTGCGCTCCAATTAGTTCAGGCTACAGGGGATCCCAAGACTGGTATTCCTGAGATTCTCCCTTCTCGCCCCCACCATCAGTCTGGCTCAGTTGGTCAGGACGAGGTTCTAAAGCAGTTCGTTGTGTCTTGCCTGGGTAGCGGGCTTTCTATGATGACTTTAATGCCCATGGATATCATGCTTACCAAGGGGTCTGCCCTCCTGGCCGAGGTAGTCATCGCCTTTATTTTCTGTGATTGCGAACTTTGATCGCTCTCTAACCTTCGTTTCATACTTTGTAGGCTTTCAAGTTTAATGTAGCAATGGGTCACCAGGTATCCTTTCTCCGTGATCGGGCTGCCCACACGGATGCTGAAACTGAAAGGGTCATGAGACCTCTTGTAAAGGAGATGGCTTCCAATCAGAAAGAGGTTGAGGCTGAACTGAGCGAGCTTCGTTGTGATCATGAGAGGATGAAGTGATCCTTTAACCAATAAACCCTTAAGTCAGAGTGGCGGGCTAGGCAGATAGACTCTTGGAAGGCTGAAGCCAAGAAGTTGGATACCGAGAATCAAGATATGTATGCCCGGATTACCAAGCTCCAGACCGAGGGGTATTTTTATGCCTCTTTCCAGGTTATGGAAGCCCTTCCCCTCCCCTTCGACCTCTCCAGTATCACCGGTTGGGATAGAGAAGAAATCATGTCTCGGGCGGCAGAGATGTCTCTCCCTAATAATGACGAAACGGGTCCTTCTACTGGAGACGGAGTTGGGAAGCAGCCTGAAATACCAGATCTGCCTCCTTCTGTCTCGACCTTCTCAGCGTCAGGTCCCGAAGAATCTTAAGGAGGACCTACTGAAGTCCGAGATCCCTCTAAGGTGCCTTCAAAGGAAGAGCCAGCAGTATGGGAGATTATTCCAGAGTCAATGGCTAACCTTCTTGATGTGGCCATACCTCATGAGGTCATGGCGGTGGTCAATGAGGTCTTGGGGGAGGACCCTGCTGAGCAACAGGCACTCGAGAGGACCCTGCTGAGAAACAGGCACTCGAGGGGCATCCTTAGGAAGAGGTGGTGGAGGCGGCTATCCAGGATAAGGGTATCACCAGCGAGAAGAGTCGGGGGTGAGGTTCATCCGGAAAGAGGGGAAGCTGGAGGGAATCAGGATGACGAAGAAGTTAGAATCTTTTTTCTTGTAACTTGTTCTGAATGCCCGGAAAAGGGGGTGGGCATCCCATCCTTACTCATGCTTGATCATTATTATCATTCATCTTTTTTTTTGTAGCTTAGAACCAGGGGTTGGGCTCTCTGATCGATTGTTGTAGTCTTACCGGGGGATATGCTCCCCATTTCATTGATGGAATTTTACTTTAGGTCTGGTTCGAATTTTGATTAGCATGTACTTGTTTTAACTTTGATCTCCATCTAGGTACAACCTCTATAGTAACCTGACTTAGCTTGGGAAAAGTAATAAGATAGGAAAATTGCTTAACTGTAAAAGTAGATAGCTAGCTCGGGCTTTTCGACTCGACAGAGACTTGTAGCTCAATGACTTTAGTGAATAGTCCCCTTGTTTGGTCATAGACCAGTCCGCACTTGCCACAGTAAGCAACCACATGTACACGGAGAATTAGACACCAGTAATAACCGGGACATTAGAGTTTAAGCAAAAGAGCCATCCATCCTCGAGCCCCTCTACGGGGTTATAGCCCGAATGAGGTATCAAGTAGAGAACTGTCTAGCCCTCTCTTAGGCTTGGGATCGGAAGGGCTACCTCACTTTTAAACTCGAGTTCTTCTTGGGGGTGATAGCCCGACCAAGGAATCATGAGGGCTATCTAGCTGTTTCCTGGCATCGAGATCTGGATGGAAACTATGCTCTTACACTCAGACCCTTCTTGGGGGTGGTAGCCCTACCAAGGCATCAGGAGGGCTATCTAGCTATTTCTTGGTCTCGAGATCTGGATGGAAACTATGCTCTTACACTCAGACCCTTCTTGGGGGTGGTAGCCCTACCAAGGCATCAGGAGGGCTATCTAGCTATTTCTTGGTCTCGAGATCTGGATGGAAACTATGCTCTTACACTCAGACCCTTCCTGGGGGTGGTAGCCCGACCAAGGCATCAGGATGGCTATCTAGCTATTTCCTGGTCTCGAGATCTGGATGACAACTATGCTCTTACACTCAGACCCTTCCTGGCGGGGGATAGTGCCTGGCCGAGGCATCAGGGATAGCAATGGGGCTTCCCTGACTAATCCCTATTCTTAGGACGGTAATGTCGAATTTCCTATGTAGACCTGAATCTTTGTAGAACATAGTTGAAGATGGAGAAAAAACAGACTTTATTGATAAAAAGAAAGGAGTACATTATTGTTGGAGATTAAAATCTAGGTGGAGGTAGCTTGCTCATGAGTCTCTTGTTCAGGGGTAGAATTTTCTCAAGTGATCTGCATTCCAAGTATGATCGATGAGTCGGTCATTCATGTCTTCGAGCTTGTATGCCCCATTGCGGGCCACCACCTTTACCAAGTATGGCCCTTCCCAGTTTGGCCTCAGGACCCCGTCTGACCTCTTCCTGGTATTCAATGTCACTTTCCTGAGAACTAGGTCCCCCTCCTTAAAGTTTAGGGCTTTAACCCTCCAGTTAAATTATCTAGCAACCCTGTTCTGATAAACTGCTACCTTCTCAACTACTCGATCTTGTTTTTCTTCTAAGAGATCCAAGCAAGCTCGGAGCTTGTCCTCATTGCTCCCTGGTTCAAAATGTTGGACTCTAAAGAAGGTCAGTTTGTGCTTAATGGGAAGCATTACTTCAACCCCGAAGGCTAGGGAGTAAGGTTGTTCTCCTTGTAGTGCGGTAAGCCTAGAGGACCTCGGGATGCTCCTCAGTCCATCTACCCTTTTTCTGTTGTAGTTTCTTTTTTTAACAGCTTCTTAATAGTCTTATTGGTGGATTTCACCAACCCATTAGTCTGGGGGTGGGCTATTGAAGCGAACCTAATGTCGATTCCCAATCCCTTGCAAAAGTCTTTGAATCAGTCATTATCAAACTGCTTGCCGAGGTCAGCTGTAATGGCAAGAGGGGTTCCGAACCTGCAAACCACATTATTTTTTATGAATCTTATTTTATTTTCTTCCGATATCTGTGAGAGTGGTCCAGTTTCAACCCATCTTGTGAAATAGTCGATTGACACGATAACATGCTTGGCTTGACCATGAGCAGTTGGAAGCAGTCCGATCAAGTCGACTCCCTACATAGCAAAGAGGTATGGTGAGCTAAGGGATGACAATAGCTCCGGCGGTAGGTGACTCAAGTTTGCGGTCTTCTGGCAAGCTTCGCATGATTGTACCAAGATCTTTGCATCTTGATGGATGGTTGGCCAATAGTACCCCATGAGGAGTACTTGATATGCTAGAGCCTTACCACCAATGTGATTCCCGCATTCCCTGAAGTGAACCTCTCTCAATGCCCATTTGGCATCTTCAGGATGTAAACACCGAAGCAAAGGAAGAGATTTGCCCCTCCTATACAAGTACCCATCCACCAAGCAATATTGAACCGAGAGTCTCTTGATACTCCTAGCTTGGTCGGGCTCCCTAGGGAGCCTTCCTTCTTGGAGATAATCTACTATTGGGTAACATGGCCGCCGATCCATGGTATAAGTATCGTTACATGTTGCTATGCTTGGTAGGGAGATCACTTGGAGGGGGATCATAAGCTCGTTTTTCTTGCTTTACGTACCCATCATTTTGTATAGTTTTGCTATCATTTTCTTTGTGAACTCCATCTTTTGATGGTCTAAGTACTAAAGCAGGTCCTCTATAGCCAGGAGTTATCCTTGTGTGAAACTGGGAGCTTTCTGAGCGAAAAGAAGGTTTTAGCTTAGTATAGAATGAGAAGTGCGGTACGGGTACCACACTAGAAGAAAGTGCATACCGCACTTCGTACCGCGCAGCAGGACATCAGAAATACCAGAAGAAAGTGCAGTACGAGTCGTAGAAGTGAACCGCACTTCATACGGCACAGGAGAGCAGCAGAATAAGTGCGGTACGCGGAGTCGAAGTGAACCGCACTTCGTACCGTGCGAGATGGCAGAGGAAATTATACAAGGCTTCAAGTGCGGTACGCAAACTACACCAGAAGGAAGCGCAAACCATATCACGTACCGCACAAGATTCTAGCAACCAAAATTAAACTGATGTGCGGTACGATGTGTCGAAGTGAACCGCACATTCTGGCAAATTTTGATTACTCTGTTTCGTGAACAGATGAGGCTTTATTGTGGGACCCCCTCTCTTATCTCTGATTAAACATTGAGGGGGGATGTTCCTAAAGGATGAGAGGGTGTTTTTGGGACCCTCCTACACAAGTGGGGGGGGGGGAGGGCTTCTTGTTTCCTTTAAAGTGAAGAGAGAGAGGTGAGAGAAAAGGGATCTGAGAATTAAAAAACATACCAGACCAGCTCTGCTATTTGACGATTTTAGGGTTTTCTCTTCATTTCTGGACTGAGTTCTTTAAGGTTTGATAAGCTAGGGCTAGGTTTGGTTGATCCAAGGTAGCTAGGGAAGCTCAAGCTATAAGAGATTGAAGCTACAATTCAGTTTTATCTTTTTAACTCTTCTCTTCTCTTGTTTATTTATATTGATTCATGATTTGTATTGATGTTAGCTCATCTATGTTTATTTTTGTATAGAATGAGCTAATTATTCTTATGTTAGAACAAGATGATGCTTAACCCTTGATTCATATGTGATAGACTCTTTGATTTCTCTAGTTTTGTGCTTGTGGAGCTATATGGATGTTTTGAATACATAAGGCTTTTACTTAATTGATCATTTTGTAATCGATCTATGGTTGGATGCTAAGTACCGAGAGGAGATGTATTTGACAATGCTTAGATAAATGTTCACTATGCTTGACTAGAAAGTTCTTGAACCACTAGGCTAGCGTATAGGGTTCAAATTGTATTCTAAGTGCTTAATGAGTCTATACATATTGTCCTGATTGCTTGAGAAAGATTCCGGGTATGTATAGATATGATCTCTAATACATCGAGAGAGGTTAGAGATTTGTTTAAGGAATACGAATCTATAGCCTGTACACGCACGAATTAGGAGTCAAAGAATTCGAAGTGTGTTATTAGGAGGGTTAAAGCGGATTCGAGTTCTAACATGTTATCCATACATTTCTATAAGTGTTAAGTTAGATAATTTAGTTTGTGTTTGAGTTAGTTTACTTTATTGCAATTCTTGACAACTCATGTTTTAGATTGTTCAAATAGTTGACAAGCCTTTGAATTCCAGTAATCATAACCTTTTCCCCTGTGGGAACGATCCCTACATTGTCACTATACTATCGTTACGACCTCATGCTATTGCGAGAGTCAACAAGTCTAGTTTGACACGATCTATTTTTTGCGTCGCTGCCAGGGATTAAGTTGTATTTGATATTGGAAATATTTGGTTATAACTAATTTGAACGTTTTACTTTTAAATTTCTTATTGTATCATTTCAGGCAAGTTGCTATTGTATGCACCAACGTACAAGGAGTGACAGCCCGTAAGATCTGCAATTTGATTTCGATATTGATGGAACGGCAAGGAGAAATCACCGAAATTGCCAAAATCGACTAAGAAATAGAGTAATGGCAAATTCTGATGATGTTTAAAATCCTCCCATAGTTACGGATCAACCAGAACTAGTCCAAGGACCAGTAGATATCAGGGGAGTTGACCAAATGAGTCTCCACGAGATTACCAGTCCAATGGTGGACTAGAATGTTTCGTCCATTAGAAGACCAACAGCTGTAGCTAATAACTTTGAGATCAAACCAGCTATGATTCAAATGATTTGGAACACGATTCAGTTCTATGGCAATCCACATGAAGACCCGAACCAGCATCTTCAGAACTTCAACGAGATATGTGAAACCTTCCGCTACAATGGAGTAACAGAAAACTTCACCAAGCTAAAGTTGTTTCTGTTCTCTCTAAAGGACCGAGCGAAAGCATGGCTACAATCACTACCACCAGATTCCATTGAATTTTTTGAGCAGTTGGCTCAGCAGTTTCTGAACAAGTATTTCCCTCCAGGAAAAGCTGCCCGCCTTCGGAACGACATAACTTCCTTTGTGGCATTTTTTAAGGAGAATCTCTACGAATCATGGGATAGATTCAAGGAGTTGATTAGGAAGTGTCCACATAATGGATTGGCAAAATGGCAGATTTTGGAATCTTCTTACAATGGAATCTCAGAAGCAACTAGGAATTTTGTGGATGCAGCTTCAGGAGGGTCGCTCATGACCAAGACAACAGATATGGCCTATGCCTTCATAGAAGGAATGACAAGTGATAATAGCCATATGGGGGAAGAAAGACAGGTGCTGAAAAAGGGTCTTGGCGTCCTTGAGGTTGACGAATTGACAAGTGTGAAAGCTCAACTTGAATCACTTACTAAGCAAATAATAGGATGAATGCGGGGAGTAGTCATGCTATAGATGCTTGCTGTGAACTATGTTCAGGACCACATATGAGTTCCGAATGTCAGGATGGGAACCCATTTGTTTCAGAGTCATTAGATCAAGTTGCTTTCATTGGATATAATAAAAACTTCAGCAACCAACAAGCAACTCAGAATCCTCAGAACAATCCCTATTCAAACACGTATAACCCAAGTTGGAGGAATCATCCAAACTTCTCTTGGAAGGATAACTAACAACAACAAGCACAACCACAACCACAACAGAATTTGATCCAGAGACAACCTCCAGGCTTTGACAACCAACAACAACTTCAGGGTTACAACCGACAGAATCCTGGTTATCAGAACCAAAATCTAGCTTTTGAGGCGGAAAGGAAGCCAATAATTGAAGATCTTCTTTCCAAGTACTTGGTGAAGATAGACGGCCGCATGGATGCCCAAGCTGCCACACTTAAGAAGCTAGATGCTAATATGGACCAGATATCGCAGCACAACCAAGCCTCAATTAAAAATTTAGAGATGCAAGTTGGTCAGTTAGCCAGGGGAGCCTAAATGAGATAGCAAGGGACCTTTCCCAACGATACGATCACGAATCCAAAAATCAATATCAAGCAATCACTCTAAGGAGTGGAAAGAATGTGGAGTTACCGAAGGACTTTGGCGTAAGAGAGGAGGTTGTGATGAAGGATAGAGAGGGAGTTGAGGTTAATGAGAATGAAGAGTTGAGAAATGAGGAAGTGATCTTGGAAAAGGATCAAGAAAGTGAACCACCAACACCTCCACAAGTCAAAACATATGTTCCACCTATTCCATATCCGCAAAGGCTGAGAAAGAATAAGGATGCTCAGAGCTTTACAAAGTTCTTAGAAATGTTCAAGAAATTGCAAATCAACATCCCGTTTGCCGAAGCTCTAGCATGGATGCCGACCTATGTGAAGTTCTTGAAGGAGCTTCTATCTAACAAAAGGAAGCTAGAAGAGTTCGAAACGGTAACTTTGATGGAAGAATGTAGTGCTATACTACAGAACAAGCTTTCATCCAAATTGAAGGATCTGGGGAAATTCACCATCCCTTGTACCATTGGTACGTCAGAATTCAGTAAGGCTTTAATTGATTTGGGAGCTAGCATTAATCTAATGCCATTCTCAATTTTCCAAAAGTTAGGAGTCGGAGAAGTTACGCCTACCAATGTCACTTTGCAACTAGCGATCGATCAATCAATCAATTATCCAAAAGAAGTGATGGAAGATGTTTTGGTCAAGGTAGACAAGTTATACTTCCCAGTTGACTTCGTGATTTTAGACATGGAGGAAGATGTAGAAGTACCTCTACTCTTAGGAAGACCATTCTTGAAGACTGTCGGAGCTATGATAGACCTAAGGGATGACAAGATGACTTTCAGAGTTGGTGAGGAAAAGATCGTATTTGATATGGTTAAAATTGTGAAGAAGCCGGATCCAGTAGATGATTGTTTGAGAGTGGAGAGTATGGATACAAGTATAGATGAACTTCTAAAAATGAAGGAAATGGATGCACATTTGCTAGCTTGCATCAGTAAAAGCGCAACAACTGAAGATAAGGATGAGGAAGTAGCGGAGTGTGCAGCGAGTTTGGATGTAATACCGGTGTGGCGAACCAAGAATAGATGGAGATTCGAAGACCTTGGCCAACGCAAGCCAAGAATTCCTCCTTCTATAGAAAGGCCTCCACTACTTGAGCTAAAAAAATTACCTTCTCACTTAAGGTATGCCTTCCTAGAATAACCAACAAGTTTACCGGTGATTTTGTCATCTCTATTGAATAAAGTGGAAGAAGGAAAGTTGTTGAGAGTTCTTAAAGAGCATAAGAAGGCTATAGAGTGGTCTATTTCAGACATTAAGGGAATTAGCCCATCCTTGTGTATGCACAAGATCTTGATGGAAGAGTAGTTCAAGCCATCAGTGGACAACCAAAGGAGATTGAACCCAAACATGAAGGAGGTGGTAAAGGTAGAGATCTTAAAACTTCTAGATGCAGGAATTATATATCCAATTTCAGATAGTCCGTGGGTGAGCCCGGTTCAGGTAGTTCCAAAGAATGGTGGGATCACTATAGTATAAAATGCAAACAATGAATTGATTCCCACCAAAAAGATTTCTGGATGGAGAGTGTGTATAGACTACCGGAAGCTGAATAGTGCTACAAGGAAAGACCATTTCCCACTGCCTTTTATTGATCAAATGCTTGAAAGATTGGCAGGACACGAATACTACTGTTTCCTTGATGGTTATTCAGGATATAACCAAATCCCTATAGACCCTGAAGACCAGGAAAATACCACATTCATATGTGCTTATGGGACATTTGCCTACAAAAGAATGCCGTTTGGGTTATATAATGCTCCGGCTACGTTTTAGAGGTGTATGACGGCAATATTCTCCGACATGGTGGAGAAGTTTATAGAAGTCTTTATGGATGACTTATCGGTTTTTGAGACATCTTTTGACAATTGTTTAAAGAACTTGACATTTGTGTTAGAGAGATGTGAGGAAATGAATTTTGTTCTCAATTGGGAGAAGTGTCTATTTATGGTGAAAGAAGAGATAGTGCTTGGTCATCAAATTTCAAGCCAGGGAATAGAAGTGGATAGAGTGAAGATTGAAGTGATAGAGAAGTTACCACCTCCTGTGTCAGTTAAAGGCATTAGGAGTTTCTTGGGGCACGCCGGGTTTGACAGGCGCTTCATCAAAGACTTCTCTAAAATTTTGAAGCCCTTGTGTACTTTGTTGATGAAAGATTCACCTTTCGTATTTGATGCAGGGTGTCATACAGCTTTTGGCCTTTTAAAGAAGGAGCTTACATCGGCTCCAATCATTTCTACCCCAGATTAGAGTTTGCCTTTCGAATTGATGTGTGATGCCAGCGATTTTACGGTGGGAGCAGTTTTGGGGCAACAGAAAGAGAAGAGGCTTCATATGATTTACTATGCAAGCCAAACCTTGAATGACGCCCAAGTCAATTATGCAATAACAGAAAATGAGCTTTTGGCTATAGTGTTTGCATTTGACAAATTTAGATAGTACTTGGTAGGTTCAAAGGTCATCGTGTACACAGATCATGCAGCCATAAAGTATTTGTTGAACAAGAAAGACGCGAATTCTCAATTGATAAGATGGGTTTTGCTCCTACAAGAGTTCGACTTGGAAATCAAGGACAAGAATGAACATAGAACCTTGTAGCAGATCACCTATCCAGGTTAGAAAGAGATGAAAGGGAAGAGGTAATGATTCCAATCAATGAGAAGTTTCCAGATGAGCAATTCTTCGCTCTGAAAGATCTTTCGGTTCCATGGTTTGTTGACTATGTGAACTATCTAGCCAGTGATATTATGCCTATTGACGTGAACTATAACAAAAGGAAGAGGTTTTTGCATGAACTAAAGTGGTATTTGTGGGATGAGCCATTGTTGTTCCGAACTTGCACGGATGGAATGATAAGAAGGTGCTTACCGGAAGAAGAGATGAATAACGTATTAAGCCATTGTCACTCCAGAGAGTGTGGGGGACATTTCGGTGGAATCCGAACAGCACGAAAGATTCTTCAATCGGGTTTCTGGTGGCCTACCCTTTTTCATTATCCTAGAATCTTTGTAGAAGCGCTCGATAGGTGTCAAAGAACTGGAAACATCAGTAAAAGGGATGAAATGCCATTGAATTTCTTGTTAGAGGTGGAATTATTTGATGTGTGAGATCTAGACTTCATGGGCCCTTTCTCAAATTCACACGGGAATCAATACATACTGGTAGCAGTGAACTATGTGTCTAAATGGGTTGAAGCCGTGGACACTCCAGTAAGTGATACGAAAACAGTCACTGAGTTTCTGAAGAAGCATATTTTCTCACAGTTTGGCATGCCAAGGGTAATAATGAGTGATGGAAGGTCACATTTCTGCAATAAACAATTTGAAGCATTGCTAAGAAAATATGGTGTAAGGCATAGAGTGACCACTCCTTACCATCCGCAAGCAAACAGGCAAGCTGAAATATCGAACCGCGAGCTCAAAAGTATTCTAGAGAATACCATTGGGGTTTGGAGAAAAGATTGGGCAAAACAACTCGATGATGCATTATGGGTGTACAGAACCGCTTTCAAGACTCCAATTGGCATGTCTCCTTTCAGGTTAGTGTTCAGAAAAGTATGTTACCTTCCAGTTGAGTTGGAGCATAAAGCCTTTTATGCGGTAAAGGCATTAAACTTCGATATGAGATCTGCTGGTCATCCAGTTGAATGAGCTTGACGAAATGTGTCTAGATGCTTATGAGAATGCCCGGATTTACAAAGAGAAAAGTAAGAAATGGCATGATAATCAATTGGTAAAGAAGGACATTCAGATGGGTAATCAAGTCTTACTGTACAATTCAAGACTTCGTCTCTTCCCTGGAAAGTTGAAGAACAAATGGACAGGCCCATATACTGTGAAGCGTGTTTTCCCATATGGAACGGTGGAGATCGAAAATGACGCAAGTGAAAGCGTCAAGGTAAATAGACAAAGGCTAAAAATCTATCGGGAGCATAAGACTGATCAAATCATGGAGGTAATCCACCTCCGAGACCCCACATGAGAACGAAGGAAAGGTACCATATCTGTAAATAGTAAATTTAGTTTTCAGTATTAATTTAAATTTCCTTTGGAATGGTATAATTGTTTTTTTGGTTTTATTGCATGGTGAATCACCCATTTTCACCTTCACATTTGATGTGATTTCATGAGTTTTTGAAAGAGTTTAGGAGTGTAAACGAGAGGGAGAAAATTCTGGAAAAGACTAGAGCAAAAGGAATGCCTTCATCAGGCTATGGCTGGTAAGAATTACGGTACACGAACCGCACAAGAAGGAAATGCGTACCGCACTTCATACCGTGCATAACGGCAGAAGAATTAAAATGCCCAGGTGCGGTACGATGCGTCGATACGAACCGCAATCTGGGCCTTGAAACAAGCGATGTGCAGGCCATATGCAAGTAAGTGCAGTACGAAGTGTCAAAGTGAACCACACTTCGCACCGTATCTCGTGAAAATTTTCGAGATTTAAAGAGCCAAGTCTCGACAATCTCTCATTCTTCCCTCTCTCCCCTCTTTTCAAAACTCTCTCAAGCTAAGGTCTTCTACGAATTCAACCGGTATGTAACTCTAACTTCATCTTCTCTCTCTCTTTATCTTTTATTCATGGAATCTTGCCCTAGATTAAGCATATTTCAATCAAAATAAACTAGGGCATAGTTTTATGTATGATTGGGTAGGTTAGGGTTTCAAAATTTTGGGGGTTTTTCTTGTAGCTGCTTTTCTTGAGTTTCAATTTGTTATATAGACCACAATCACACACAAAATTCCATATTAGAGTATTTATAGATTGTTAGAGCAATTTTTGTGTGTGGATTTGTGGGTTTTTGAAGAGATTCCAATTTTAGGGTGATTGTGGGTGTAATTGAGTTGTTTTTTATTTATTTGTGTGAGTAGTTTTTCGCCTATGATGGAAGAATAATCGATAAATTTGGCTATATTTGTGGCTATGCTTGGCATCAATTTTGTGAAAGCTTAAAAAGAGATAGATGCTTTGGGTTGTCATGTTGATTGTGTTTGTTGAAGTGCTAGAACTAAGAGTGGTTGTGGTTTGTTTTTGTGTTTTTTGTGTTTTTTTTCTTGGTTTATTTTTGCAGGAACATAATCTCACAACTAAAGATGCCTCTCAAGAAGAATACAAAGTCCACTCCTACCGGAAAGAGGATTGTCGGATCATCATCCAGAGTGACGCAGCAGTGTGTGCGGAACCGTGATTATGGGAGACGAATGGAAAAGCTCAACGACGCGAAGATTATCTTTGAGAGAGGTATGCACCTTGTGGAACTCAAGGACACACCAGTCCCCACGACCGTGACGCAACGAGGATGGTAGAATTTTGTCAGTGTCCCGGGGGACGCTAATGTTTCATTGGTAAAAGAGTTTTACGCCAGTATGATACCAGAGGCAGTGAAGAAAGGTAGACCGGTTTTGGTAAGAGACATACCGATCATGATCAATCTCACCAAGATCAACGCTCACTTTGGCACATCAGACTACCCACAATTCAGCAAAGGGTATATGAGCTGGCATATCAATAAGTCAAGTTTGGCTATGGCGCTCAGAGGGACAGATGATGGTGTGTGGGAGCATGGTCACATGCTTAAGCAGTCAGAGCTTCCTCAGGAGTTGGCGTTTTGGAACCTTTTCGACACTTTCTCCCTCCTACCAACCACTCACAAGACTACAGTTTCAGAGCCGAGAGCAGATTTACTCAGCTGCATCCAAGCTCAGACAAGGATTGATATAGGCCAAGTTATAATGAATACAATTTTAGAGGCATCCTCGATTAATGTGCATCCGTAAGCAAAGCCAAGGTCAATCATCTTTCCTAGCCTTATCATTGCTCTCCTGAAGAAGGAAAGAGTCTTAGAAACTGCCACGGATAAAGTAAAGATCAACCCCATGGGAGACCTTAATAAAAGATCATGGCAGGACGTTACAATCAAAACAAAGGGAAATAAGAGGCCGAGGATTACTGAGCGTCCATCCAGCACTCCGGGTGAAGAGGAACCTGATTTCAAATTTGGGGAATCAGAGGAAGAGGACCAGGACTACTAGGACCCTGCATCACATTCCATGCTGGCTAAGATTTTGAGCACTATAGAGGGCATCCAGCTTGGTATGATTGGCCTCGATGATAGCCTGCAGATAGTGAGGGAGATCACAGATCTGATCTATTCTAGGATGGATCTCTTTGAGGAAGAGATGAGAGATTAGAGAGATATCTTGCTGACATCCGGAGGCAAGCTAGCTTCCAGACTTATCAGAGGAGAAGGAGACCTCGCCCGTCTTTTGCCGGCATCTTAATTTCTAAGGACCAGACTGCCAAGAGGGCTGCGGCAGAGGCTGAGAGGGTTTGAGTAGAGGAGACAACTGCATGGCAGGACAGAGGAAAGGGATACATATAGCACTGGCAGTCTGCTACCAGGATATCTCTATCTAACTTTTGTGTTTATGTTTGTTTTTTCCATATTATTATTGTTTTGTTGATTATAACTAGTAGAATTAGCATATGTTACGAAATGTGTGGATAACTCATTTTGGTTTTTGTTTAGCATATTTCAGATTTTTTCGGATTTATTTAGTTTTCGCTTCGAATTTTCATTCAGAATAATGTTAGATTTGGTTTGGGGTTGTTGGAATAGAAATTTAGAGAACATGATACATTGTACAATTTTTTTTGTTTTTCTTGCTAAGTAGAATTTCAGAGTACTAATCCTGCTCGAACGAGATGCTTTTGGGTTGTGCCTTTTTCAGACAGTTGTTGCATGCTTTGTCCCACTAGGGTTGTGCTTACTAAAGCCGCACTACATGGCTTGCACACATCTTGTTGGGACTTATAGTGTCCCAGTGAAGAGGGTAGCGCGCTTGAAATGTTTAGGTCATTAGTGGAGACTACCCTGTAAGTCTATAGAATCCAGAAATGCGTCACTTGAGCGATAATGTTATTTACCTCTCTATACACTTTTCCGTTAGGCATTTATGAGGCATCATTAGGAATCAGGCATGTTTGTAATTCTTTATAAGTTTGTTGCCATGGTTTCATTTCCGCTTGTTCTATACCTTTTGAGATGAAGTAGGCTTATGTGTGAAACTTGAGACAATGGCCTAAACATGTCCCATAACCGTGTGTGCTAAAAATTTCTGTGCAAATTTATCTAGCCATGTTACACACAACATCACAATTCCTAACCACAAACCCAACCTCGTGCTATGATCATGACTTGGTTGTTCTAATGAAGGCTTAAATAAAGAAGCTCGGCAATTTGTGCAGTTCGAAATGCAGCCAAATGAACCATCTTGATATAGATTTTTCTTTGATTTTTTTTTTAAAAAGAATTGATGCCAAAGAATGAAAAAGTTATGGCAATCAACACCTTTAAAGCTACTTAATTCTCTGGTGTATAATCAATGCCTAGTAAATTGGGCTAGCAAATAAGGTTACTCATTTTTGTACTTTGAATATCCAAGCTTGATCACTAGCCTCATCTGTATCTATACCAACCTAGCCTCGCCATACCATTGACATAAACCCAGTGAAACAAAATAGAAGTCCTAGCTGATCCTTAGGAAGGACTTGTTTTTGGAAAAGTTACCATGGTAACATGATATTGTCTGATTCTTGTTTACTTTTCGCTTCTCCTAAAATACTAACGTTCAATGATTTTCATATGTGCATTTCTTAATCTTTTCATGCATAACTCCAGTGTTGCGCATATGCTTGTTGAGTGAGATTAAGATCTGTGTGGAAAAACGAGAGTTGAATACGGTAAGGTTTAGAGTCAAGGCGAAATGCAGTCATATGACTTATGTGTTCGATACTTAGGGATCTAGAGTCACAATGTAGCCTGGAATTGCAATCCTTCGTGCTGAAGCACCTTGGTTTGCACTCCCCAGTGGTCATAGCATGCTAGTTTTCTGAATTTTGATTCACCCAAATCCGCATCTCGTTCTTCAGTTGTTTCATCAAGAAATAAAGTAAATCTAGATATAGTTTAGTTCTCTTACAATATTTTGTCCTAGGTTTTGCTCGAGGACAAGCAAAAATTCTGGTTTGGGGGTATTGATAAGCTCATTTTTCATGCTTTACGTACCCATCATTTTGTATAGTTTTGCTCTCGTTTTCATTGTGAACTCTATCTTTTGATGTTCTAAGTACTTAAACAGGTCCTCTATAGCCAGGAGTTATCCGTGTGCTAAACCGGGTGCTTTCAGAGCGAAAAGAAGGTTTTAGCTCAGTATAAAATGAGAAGTATGGTATGCGTACCACACTAGAAGAAAGTGTGTACGGTACAACAGGACAACAGAAATACCAGAAGAAAGTGCGGTACGAGGCCTCGAAGTGAACCACACTTCGTACCGCACATGAGAGCAGCAAAATAACTGCGGTACGCGGCGTCGAAGTGAACCGCACTTTCATACCGCGCGAGATGGCAGAGGAAATTATACAAGGCTTCATGTGCGGTACGCGAACAGCACCGGAAGGAAGCGCGAACCGTATCACGTACCGTGCAAGATTTCAGCAACCAAAATTAAACTGATGTGCGGTACGATGTGTCGAAGTGAACCGCACATCGAACCGCACATTATGGCAGATTTTGAATACTCTGTTTCGTGAACAGAGAAGTGGCTTTATTGTGGGACCCTCTCTCTTATCTCTAATTAAACATTAAGAGGGGATGTTCCTAGAGGATGAGAGGGTGTCTTTGGGACCCTCCTACACAAGTGGGGGGGTCTTCTTGTTGCCTTTAAAGTGAAGAGAGAGAGGTGAGAGAAAGGGGATCTGAGAATTAAAAAACACACCATACCAGCTCTGCGTTTGGACGATTTTGGGGTTCTCTCTTCATTTCTGGACCGAGTTCTTTAAGGTTTGATAAGCTAGGGCAAGGTTTGGTTGATCCAAGGTAGCTAGGGAAGCTCAAGCTATAAGAGATTGAAGCTACAATTCAGTTTTATCTCTTCAACTCTTCTCTTCTCTTGTTTATTTATATTGATTCATGATTTGTATTGATGTTATCTCATCTATGTTTATTTTTGTATAGAATGAGCTAATTATTCTTATGTTAGAACAAGATGATGCTTAACCCTTGATTCATATGTGATAGACTCTTTGATTTCTCTAGTTTTGTGCTTGTGGAGCTATATGGATATTTTGAATGATTAAGGCTTTTACTTAATTGATCATTTTGTAATCGATCTATGGTTGGATGCTAAGTACCGAGAGGAGATGTATTTGACAATGCTTTGATAAATGTTCACTATGCTTGACTAGAAAGTGCTAGAACCACTAGGCTAGCGTATAGGATTCAAATTGTATTCTAAGTGCTTAATGGGTCTATACATATTGTCCGGATTGCTTGAGAAAGATTCCGAGTATGTATAGATACGATCTCTAATACATCGAGAGAGGTTAGAGATTTGTTTAGGGAATACGAATCTATAGCCTGTACACGCACGAATTAAGAGTCAAAGAAGTCGAAGTGTGTTATTAGGAGGGTTAAAGTGGATTCGAGTTCTAACATGTTTTCCATACATTTCTATAAGTGTTAAGTTAGATAATTTAGTTTGTGATTGAGTTTGTTTACTTTATTGCAATTCTTGACAACTCATGTTTTAGATTATTCAAATAGTTGACAAGCCTTTGAATTCCAGTAATCATAACTTTTTTTTTCTATGGGAACGATCCCTACATTGTCATTATACTATCGTTACGACCTCGTGCTATTACGAGAGTCAACAAATCTAGTTTTTCAAAATCTGGGGACTCTCTGTGGTAAGGTCTGTCAGCCATTTGCAGCTATCTTGGCTAAGATGTCTGCTCGATGATTCTGTTGTCGAGGTATCTGCTCAATCCTGAAACCTTTGAATTTGCTCCTAAGCTGTTGAACTAGCTTCAGGTAGGCAATCATGTTATCCCCTTTTGCCTGATAATCCCCAGAGACTTGGTTGACTATGAGCAACGAGTCACTCCTGACCTGTAGGTAATCGACCATGAGCTCCGCGGCTACCCTTATTCCTGCTAAGAGGGCTTCATACTCTGCCTCATTGTTAGTGGCTTTAAATTCAAATATGAAGCAGTGGCAGCACTCAATCCCTTTTGGGTCGATCAGAACTATGCCCGCTCCTTCCCCGGCTTTCCCGGAAGCTCCATCAATATAGAGGATCCAAGACTTGCAACCTTCCGGCCAGCTGTCAGATTCTGGAATCTTCTCAGAATCTACGTTTGTTGCTGCAAAGGTCGCTTGGCCTGGGGGCATTGAGAGCTCTGCTACAAAGTCTGTTAGAGCTTGGGCTTTAATTACGGTCATAGGCTTATACCTTAAATCAAACTGGGTGAGCTCTAGGCCTATAAAACCAACCTTCCAGAAACATTCGGCCTTTACAAGAATTGATGGAGGGGTTGGTCCATCACTACTGCTATTGAATGAGCTTAGAAGTAAGGGCGGAGATTCCTTGCCGAGGTTACCAAGGCATAAGCGAGATTCTCCAAAAGGGTATAGTTCTTCACGGGCTTGGTTAGAGCATAGCTCATGTAGTAGATAGGCCGCTGGATCTTATCTCCACATTCCTTGACCAAGGCCACACTTACCGCAGTTTTTAAAACTGCCAAGTAGATTTGCAGTTCTTCTCCAGGGCTTGGCTTAACCAGTAGCGGAGGGCTTGACAGGTATTTTTTCAAGGCTTGAAAAGCTTGTTCACTCACTTGGCCCCATTTCATGTTTCTTCCCTGCTTAATAGCTTTGAAGAATGGGAGACACTTATTGGTAGACCAAGAAATGAACATGTTGAGCACTGCTACCTACCCGGTCAAGACTTGAACCTGTTTAAGCTATGTGGGGGAATCCAGATCCAGGATAGCCTTAATCTTTTTTGGGTTAGCCTCTATGCCTCTCTCATGGACCATGAAGCCCAAAAACTTCCCCACAGTTACCCTAAAAGCGCATTTGGAAGGGTTCAATCTCATCTGGTTCTCCCTTAGGATCATGAAGGTCCTACGAAGGTCGTTTAGATGGCCTTCAGAGGTTGATGACTTGGTGATCATGTTGTCGATGTACACTTCCATTGATCTTCCAATTTCAGGTTTGAATAGCCGATTGACTAACCGTTGGTATGTGGCTCCTGTGTTCTTAAGCCCGAAAGGCATCACCTTGTAGCAGTACAAACCTCGCCCTGCAATGAAACTGGTCTTTTCCTGGTCAGCGGGGTGCATCATATATTTATTGTACCCTGAAAACACGACCATAAAGCTCAGGAGCTTGTTTCCGGAGGTGGAGTCAACTAACTGATCAATTTTTGGTAAAGGGAAACTGTCTTTCGGGCATGCCCGATTGAGGTCGGTATAATCGACGCACATGCACCACTTTTCGTTTACCTTTGTGACCATAACTACGTTGGCAATCCATTCGGGGTAGCGCGCTTCCCTGTTGAAGCCTGCTTGAGTCAGTTTATCCACTTCTTCCTGAACCGTAACATTTCTTTCATTGTTGAAGTGATGCCTTTTTTTGTTTGATGGGCTTGAAGGTCGGATCCACTACCAATCGGTGAGCAGCCAAAGTCATCAAAATCCCGGGCATCTCTTTATGACTCCTAGTGAAGATATCATTGAACTCTTTGAGGAGTCCGAGCAAACCCTCCTTCACTCCCGGCTCAAGGGTGGCTCCGAATTTGACGACCTTCGAGGGATTACCCATTCGGATAGGAACCTCTTTTATCTTATCCACTGGTAGCCGTTGGCCCATTCCCTTCTCTGCTTCTCCTTGTTTGGCATCCCGGGGTCATCCTCGGGGTGATTTGTAGGTCCTACATCTTCTAGGGTCAATGCAAAGGTTGCCCTATCTTGGATCGTTGTTACCTTGGCAAGTTGTTTTGCTAGAGCAGTTGGGTTGGCAGACATTGCATAACATCTTCTGGCTACTTGCTGGTCACCCCAAAATTCTCCCACCTTGTCTCCTACCGGGAATTTCAGGACGTTGTGGTAGATGGATATGACCCCTTTCAAGGATGATAAAAACGGCCTTCTTAATATTGCATTGTAGGCCGACGGGGTATCCACCACCATGAAGTCTGTCATGATATTCTGCTGGAGAGGTGTGGCTCTAATGATTACTGGCAGGATTTTTGATCCCACGGGTATGATCGAGTCCCCAGTGAACCCATACAGCGGGGTAGTGCAACTATTGTAACACCACTGTTTCAAGTTCAGATTTTCTATTGTGTCTTTAAATAGGACGTCGACGCTGCTGCCTGTGTCGACGAGCACACGGTGTACCATGCAATTGGCAATCTGTACGGTGATCACCACAGGATCATCATGAGGTTGCACGGTGTTGTAGACATCTGTTTCTATGAAAATGATTTGTGACAACTGGGAGAGGTTGGTCGGGCTCTGGTCGACCTTGAAGATACCTCACCCTTCGTCCATACGAGGGACTTTCCTTGTGAGGTTTTTCCTAGAATTATTGAAGGTCGCAGCCAGAGTAGGCCCTTCGCTGATGGTATGTATTATCTGGATTTGTTGCATCAAATCTGCTTGCTCCTCCTTTTCTTTTCTAAACGTGCTTGCGAATCTTGGCTTGCATTTCCCTTCCAGTCTGAATGTTATCTCTGACTTGCTGTAAGAATTCTACCAAACATCCTCCTCTTATCAAAGCCTAGATCTAATTTCACAGGTTATAGCACTCTAAAGTGTTGTGTCCCACGTCTTCATGAAAGTCATATTACTTATAATGATTCCTCTTATCGACAGGGGCTTTCATGGGTGCGGGTTTCTATAGCATCCCCTTGTCCCCAAATGGCGAGATAGATTGTTTCACGGGATGCATTTAAAGGGGTGTAGCGATCATATCCCCTCTCATCTCGAGCTATTGGGGCCACTGTCCTAGGAGGAGGTGAAGCCGATGGAGGAGTTTGTTTTGCTGGATGTCTTTTCGATCTAGGTTGAGAAATGGTGAAGCGATACGTCGACCTATTGGGGGGTTTGTTCTGGCCTTTCTGAGCTTGCTTGGGCTTGGGAGCTTCCTTCTTATATTGTTTTATGGCTCTCATATCGTCGTGTTCCATCTTGACATTGAGTTGTTCGTCGACTTCAATTTGCTCTATAGCCCGATCATAGGCTTATTGGTAGGTCTTTGGAGGTCTCTTGCCAAAAGACCGGAAAAGCTTGCCTGCCCACAAATTCCTTCTGAAGTTGGTAAGGGTTTCTTTCTCGGTGAAGACCCCCATCCCGATGACTTTTTTTATGGAAACGCTCGACATAAGCCCGGAGGGTTTTCCCTCTCTCCTGGATCACGTACTGTAGATGGATTGGATCCTTCAATCGCTGCTTAACTCCCTAGAATTGTGAGCAGAAATCAGTTGATAGCTTCGTGAAGGAATCCACACTGCCAGCAGGTAGCTTTCTAAACCAGGTCTTAGCGTAATCTTGTAGCGTAGTTGGGAACATTCGACACATAGATGCCCTGCCCGTGTTATGGACCTCCATCTGTTGAACAAAGCTCTCCAAATGGCTCAAGGGATCCTCAGTCCCGAAGAATCTATCAGTCGGCATTTTGAATTTTAGAGGGAGCTCCGCGTCCCAGATCCTTCTGGTGTAGGGAACGTTCATCTCACTTAGAGGCTTTCTTGTCCTCCTTGTACTTCCCCTTCTTCATCTGCTGGACCTCTTTCTGAAACTCTGCCAACTGGTCTCTCAAGCGCTTGCTCTCAGGTTTTCTTGAGTTGATCTAGGTCTTCTCACTGTTAGACCCCTCTAACGAGTTGACGACCTCTACCCGATTCCTTTTTCGGAGGGAGTCTGCCTAGGGGCTTTGCTGGATTTCGTCCTCTCTTGTTCGGGCTCCTCTCCTTGAAGTCGTTGGGTGAAGAAACTCTCATCACTCTTGGGGAGGGACGTCTGTCTCGAACTTGACTTTCCTGGGTTGGTAGCATGGCAGCGTTTCGGGAACGGGGGGTATAGGCCCTAACCTATCCCGGATCGAGGGTTGAAGTCCCGTTCTATTACGAACTGGCTCTAAAGTGGTAGGTTCCAGGTGATCAAAGGTGGGTTGCCTAGTCCAATGCGGGTTGCCTAGTCCTGGGCTTGCTTGGTTCCCTTTGATTGCAGAGGTTTGCTTGCTGACTGTAATACCCTTAGCGAGCAACCGTAGGCGGACGTTTTCCACGAAGGTCGCCGCTTGTTGGTCAAGCACGACCTGGCTTCCCATACGGGGATTCAAAGCCCGTACAGTGGCTGGCTGGTCTGCGACCTGGTAATGGAGCCCGAATTATCTTCCTTTCTTCGAGACCTTTTGTGTCGATGCAGCGGAAGGTTGTCCCGATGCGCCTGACTGTTCTTAGGAGGAGCGAAGCCTCATGCCTACTGCAAAACAACAAACTTGTGAATATAAAAATGGTGGTGTGAGAGTTTCCTACAGATGGCGCCAGAAAGTGTTAACGGAAAATTTTTCCAAGATGAGAAATTCCAACTTACACCCTCGAGACCACTACCATGGAGGTGGTGGCCGGGGTCGATACCTTTGATACCCGACCTGCTTATATAGAAACAAATGATTGAATGACAATAGCAAATGAGAGCTTTATTATTGAACGCTCATGATGTACAGAAATTACTCACATACACTCACAATCTCTCTAGGACATAGGAAGATGGTAACTTCATGCTTGTCGAATAGTGGATACCATGATGGTCGTGTTCTGATCACAGAATTTAGGCTCGATGTAATTCTTTCTTCCTTTCACTCTGTTTTATTTTTTTTTTCGTTCTCCGTTCTTAAGAATACTTAGGCATATTTATACATGGCCGAATTAATTTGAACGGGTGTATCTCCCGTCTTGATTCTCTGAACCTGTTCCCTTCTTATCGAGCGGGATCCTCTATTTGAAAGTCCTTTACTTCGAGTAAATAACGGATTCAAGATTATCGTTGGTGGAGATAAGTTTGTTTCCTTTTTTGAATCAAACTCTTGATTTACACGTACGCGGAATTAATATTGGTTATTACGTAGATATGATTCTGTGTGTACTCACGGCATTATTCTTCATGGAGGTCACCGAGTTAGTTGCTCGTTGTCTCCTAGAGCGAGGTAGATCCATGCTTTGGTTCTGTTCTCAGAAGCTTGGGATGGACTTTTCTCGACCCTTTGGAGCTTGAGACGTTCTTGTAGACATTTCTGGGAGGTAACATGGACCTGATCCACTTAGAGGCCCTCTTTCTCCTCGTATTGTGGAGGGGCAGCGGATTCCTAGAGAGGTTGGTGGGCTTCAAGTTTAGGCTACGAGTTAAGTTTGACCTCTGGGAGCCTTAACCTGGATGGAGCTTGATTTGCTTGTCAAGCTTCACTTCGAGTGCTTCTTAAGCTCAGCGATCCTCTCTTGCTTCCATGGGGTGGTTTTGGAGCCCGACCCTACAGACCGAGGTTCCTAGGTAGATGGCCTCGAGAAGCCAGAACTCCAGTGTTCACGTGGGGGCTAGACCTTGCTTCATCCCTGGTAGTTTCGAAGCCTGGCGATCCTTCCTTACTTCTGCTGGGTAATTTTATGGTCTGCCCGGGGTCTCATGAATGTCGAATTTGGGCTTTGACTCGGGCTAGAAGAGTGGAAAATTTCTCTTTTACCCCCTAGCCAAATTTACTATTAACAAAATATATGTTAGGGATTTGAGACATGTTAGGGATTAAGAGTGTTGAGATAGGTTCGTAATTTAAAATCTTAAATGAATTAGTTTTGCAACCTTTTTAAAAACAGTTTAGTTGTTAATTTCATACTTTCAAATGGGTTAGTTTTTAATAAAACCCTAATATTGACTTTTGTTTGATTATATAAAAGACTTTTATGACCTTTAAAAAGGAATTCTATTTAAATATATATAGATAGAAAAACAAAAAATAAGTAAGAAATCGAGGAAAAACAAGCTTACATCTTTATCTCTTCCAACTTTTCAATCCCCATCTCTATCTTCTTTCACCAATGCATTACAAGTTCACAACAAAACCAAGCAACCGTCATTTTTCTTGTCAATCACATAACTTTAGTTACAATTTCATCAATGCATCAAAACCAAAACCAAAAAGCTAGCATCAAAATAAAACTCATCACTATATATCAACACACAATTCACCCTTATCAACACAAACTAAGTACCATCTGCACCAGACGAACACAAATCCTTAACAGTTTAAAAAAATCTAAAACAAAAATGTTTGGTGGTCGGTGGCCTTGCATGTGGCATGGTGACTTGAACTCATGAAATTGGTGATTCGAATTTTAGTTTTTGTCAGATTGAATAAACATTTTTTATCATCAAGCCACATTGTAATACGGTAACAAAATTATGGGGCGATTGCATATCTAGCATTTCTTAATGTTTAGTTTCTAGAAAATAGCCCATTGGTGAAAACATTATAAATATGGCATTTCCTAATGTTTAGTTTCTAGGAAATAGCCTTTGTAAGACAATAATACCATCTACAATTAAACCCTACAAAAAGTCAAAATTACCCTTTTACAAAGTGTAAGGATGAAACTCCCATTCTCTTCTTTTCCTTCAGTTGATTGAAGAAAATCAAAACATTCAGACATGACAGTGCCACCACCTCCTTCAGTTAAATGAGCTTACACTATCAATCTTCTTCTACAACAAATCCATCTAATTGGTTACTCATTCTTCCCATTTCAAATCCCATCGTCATCATTATTAGTTGGAATCCACTATTGTTCAAATCCCATCGTCCTCTCCGTTGGAATCTTACTCCCAATCGGAATCTTATCGGCGACTGAATCTTGACAGTGTCACCACCTCCTTCAATCGAGTTTGACAGTGTCACCACCTCCTTCAATCGAGCTTACATTGTCAAGCTTGAAATCGAGCATACACAGTCAATATAAGTCCCAAAATGACAATGAAGTTTGAAATGCCATCGTCCTCTCAGTTTTCTATTGTTGTTTTGGATAGAATGAGGGATTAAGGGTTTTGTATTTGTTGACCATAATTTTTGGGGTTTATGTATGTAGTATTATTGGGTGTAGTTAAGGTGTTTGATGAAATGCATGTTACATATCAAGCTTTTCTCTATTTTAGACAGAACTTCCCTTAAAGCAAATGAATAGTCTTAAGCATTATTCTGTCAACAACTCAAACTATCACATGAATAACTGGAAATGCAAATAAAGCCATTCAACATACTTCAGAGGTTAAGAGGCAGCAGTAGGTTGGAATAATATGTGTTCATAGGAAACATATTGCTAGTGACCATAGAACTTAAATGTGCAGTAGACAGAGCTTAAATAATTTGCTAATGCCTAAACTAGGTAATATGTTTATGAAGAAACAAAATATCCCAATGCATTCACTTAAACTTAAATAATTTGCTAGTGACCATAGGAAACACATTGTTGAGAAAAGAATATAGCCAAAAGCAAGTGATCATGTACATAACAACAATTAGTCCGTGAGAACGGCATCACTTACATATCTAATCATGGTGAAAAACATTTCTTAGACATTTATCAATTTGTAGTCTTTATGTACTATTCTATCCTCAAATTCATTCCAGAACTTTTCTCTATTGCAACTTATTTTATCAAACACCTTAACTACACCCAACAATACTACACACACAAACCCCATTTCCAGTTACTGTTGTTTGATACTATAATTGTTATATGGAACCCATTTCTTAAGCTCAGGTAATAACTTCTAGAGCCCTGTTATAAAATTTTTTGAGCCGTGGAAGTAAGATGAACTAGGCCCCGGTAGAAATGTTTTAAGACCAGGTATAATACTGTTTTGACTGAATTTTTTTTTTCAGGGTCTAAGGATACCATGTCTTGGTTGTTAGTTTAGTACGGTGGGCGTTGGAAAGGTAATCTGTTTACTTTGCCTATTTCATTTTCAGTATGTCTAACAAAAAAAACAACATAGCCTATGATGAATTGGTGGAAACTATATACCATCGGACAAGGATTAGTAGAGATAAAGTTGAGTTGAAGCTAACTTTGCATGTGAAAACGAAGAATGATACAGTTGCATTGTCTATTATGAGTGACGATGATGTAAAGTTTGTGATTATTCAAAAGGAAAAAGTTTAGACCACAATTGATGTTGAATTTGTCAACAAACATGAATTTTAACCTCCTACAAATCCAATCCAATCAGTATGTACGGTCTCTCCCATTAAACTGATCAATAATCCATGGTCTCCAATGGGTACTCTAAACTATAAATCAATTAGTGGTAAATAATCCACTTGCATCCTAGGCTTCACTCAGATTTATATCAGCAAGCAATGACTAGGCTATTCCAACATCTACTAGCAAACATGCAGTTGTGAATGATATTTCCGAAAGCATCGATACTTCTAGAAGGTCTGATAGTTCTAAAACCTGTGATACAGAAGATAAGAGTGGTGATGATGATGGTGTGCAAATGGAAACAGATGATGGAACAGAAGAACGAGGGGTAAATGGAACATCCAACAGTTCTTCACCTTTCATGAACACATAGTGGATATTATCAGGGTTAGAGCTTTACTTAATTAAAATTGTTTGATCAGTGGATGTGTTTGAAAAATCAGTAGACCAAGGTCCGTTATACAAAGGACAGATGTTCAAGGGCAAGGCATCATTGAAGTGTGTTGTAGGGATGTATGCATTTGTAGAGAGGTTTGAGTATAGGGTTTCAAGATCTTCTAATACACGATTCATTACCGAATGTACACAGAGAAGTTGTGGATGGGTTCTTCGGGCATGGAAGTCGAATAGGGAGACTTACTAGCATGTGAATTTGTTAGTTAATAAGCACACATGTGACAGAAATGACAACTACAACATTGAATTTAAACATGTAAGTGCCTGTGTGATAGGAGATTTGTTTGCATGTAAATTTAGCGATCCTGGACACAGTATCATTCTTCAGGATATAGTTTCTGAGATGAGGGAGCAGCATGACATACACCTCTCATACAACAAAGCCTACAGGTTGAATGAGCACTCTTTGAATTAGGTATTCGATGATCTATAGGAATCCTTTTAGGGGTTGTTGGCTTATTTTTATGTTTTAAAACAATCGAACCCCGAGATTGTGATAAAGATTAAGACCGACTCAAAAAATCACTTAAAATATGGATTCATGGTAATTATAGCCTCTAAAGAGGGGTTCAATTATGTTATTAGGCTGGTTATCTGTATCGATGCTACCTACTTGAAGGCTCGAACCAAGGGTGTTCTATTAGTTGTGGTGTACAAAGACGGAGACAATATGATATACCCTTTGGCATTTGTGTTACAAACTCTGAATGCATATAGTCGTGGACTTGGTTTTTGAAGAAACTCTATAAATTTATCCAATATCAAAACCGTGTGATGTTAGTTTTAGATCGGTACAATGGTATATTTAATGCAATGGAAGCTATATTCTCGGATGCAGCACACGGGATTTGTGCATACCACTTGGCATAAAATCTTAAAAGATTTTGCAAGTAGTGGGATGATGTGATTTGGCTTTACTACCGTCCTACGTATGCATGTTGTATCGAGGAGTTTGACCGTGCAATGGCTGAGTTGAAAGAAACCTACCATAAGGTTTACGATGAGCTCTTGGGCACTAGGATCGAGAAGTTTTCACGTGTACATATCACTAGAAAGAGGTACCTTTTTTATGATCATCGACATTGCTGAGTTAATGAATTCTTTCTACTTATGATCCAAAAATTGCCTATCATAACAATGATGGAATTTATTAGAGATTTGTCGCAAAGGTGGTTATACAATCATCGAACAAATACACATGAAATGTCTACATACTTCCGACAATGTTTGCAGACAAACACATCAAAGATAGGACAGAAACAACACATTAGTGTGAGATTCATCCCATTCACTTCAATACATTTAAGGTAGATGACAAATGAAAGGAAACAACAGTTGACCTTGACAAACGTTCTTACTCATGCCATCAATGGAATTTAGATAAGTTACCGTGTTCTCATGCAATGACGGTTGCTAGGTATTCTTCCCGGTCGTTTAACTATGTACATTTATCTGTTGTGGTTGATTTTACAAACTTTAATTTCTTTTTGTTGGTGTGTTATGGCCTAAGTTCAAAGGTGTGGCAATCAGCGCACTGGCTTCTAACCTTTACATAAAAGGATTTCTTAAACATGCTTATGAAATGGGTATCAACCCTATTCCAGATCCTAAATTTTAGGAAATTCCTAATACAATTTGAAATCGTATTGTATTTCCATGGAAGAAAAAGAATCAGCCAGGAAGACCAAAGAAGTTGAGGATACCATTTGCTGGGGAGAAAAGAAAGTTACAATCGTTTTCAAAATGTGGAAAAAAAGAACACAATAAAATAACTTGCCCAATACCATAATCTAGCACATGCAAACCAGATAAAAAAGCTCGAACCTGTAGCATTTGTAAGAAAGAAGGACACAATAGACTGAAGTGTCCAGACAAGCCATCTGAACTTACCTTACCTTGATTGACACGGACGAAGAGGATGCAACTGGAGAACCTTTGCTGAACTCTGATGAATAGTGTTGTATGGATTGTTTGCACATTTAAGGTGTTGTATGGTTTGGTAGGGAAAAGGTTTAGGCAATTTGTATGACGTATGTATATTAGTTTGAGTTAAACACTGTTAAACCTTAACAGGTTTATGTATCATTTGTGTTTACTTGAAATGTTATTTTGTATGTGTTTTTGTGATGGTTTATGGTGTATGTATATTTGTTTGTGTTGATCGTTGTTGCACCAAAACATGTTTAGGTTTATGGTGTTGGTTGAACCAAAACAAGTTTATGTATATTGATTTTGAAAACAAGCGTTTATTTGTTGTTTGACTGGCTTGTATTTGTTGAGGAGCTGTTACTAGCTGCTGTTATTGATTTTGATAATAGAAGATGAACAAAGCCTATGAGGAATGTTGTAGGCCTAGGAATCGGTACATTAAGCCTATGAATAAGGCCTAATTTCATGTAAGGAATGAAAATTCAATGACATGGAAACCATTCCTTGACCAAACATAATTGTACATAGGCCTGTAAAATATTTCTTAGGTTTATAGGTTTTTGCTCGCCACATCATCAATTGTGGCACGGGGTTAAGAAGGAACTAAGCCCATAATGTTATAGGCTTGAGAATTGGGACATTAAGTCTAGGAATAACGACTACACCCGTGGTGGATTTAATTTCGAATTAAATATATTATTTATAATTTTCTAAAAAAAAATCGGACTGAACGAGAATATTTTCAAAAAGAAATGTGCAACCATCAACGGATAATTTGGAACCGTACATGTAATACGGAAGACCAACTCAAGCAACTCCAACAAGTTACAAGATTGTGAAAGAACTCTTAGGCATTTAGTGGTTCATAATTTAAAGGTTTGGTTACTATCTCTAGTGTAATGGGTAGCGACATCCTTGTTGGACAGTTCAATGATCTCGAAACTTAAAGTATAGATTTCCATTGATACCCTTTCATTGCTGGAAAGTGGCGATCGTTGAGATTATTACGAGGCCCCCATAATTTCATCTACGAAGGAAAACTCAAAGAACTGGGAACCATACCTAGGCCTAAAAGATTTGTACCTAAGCTTGCAAAATATTTCCTAGGCTTAGGGGTTTTTGCTAGCCACGTTATCATGTTTCCTTGCCACATCATCAATTGGTAGTGGATTACAGTTCCCACTAAATCTTCTTCTTCTTCCTTAGTCAAACACTCAAAACCATCTTTTTCTTCTTCTTCACGTGTTCCCAAACCAAGAAACCTAAAAACTTGTGAATCTTTTTCTCTTTGTATACCAGTTGAAAGCAAACTTATTTGCTTTTCCCGTACCCCAAATCTTCATCTCACCCACATCTGCAGCTAAACAATCGAAATTTTTGTAACTTTTTTTATTTGTATACAAGTTCTCATATCTAACATATCCTTCTCCCGTAAACTCAAAATACATTTTTTTGTTATTATTATTTAAAAAAAAAAGACTTTGAAGGTTTTGTGTTGTTTACGAAAGAAGTTTGGTATACTGAAAATTAATCGAAATTTTTAGTCTTTTTTTTGTTTGAATGACTGAGAGGATTTTGTGTTGTTTGCAATATAAGCCTTGTATACTCTAGCATTCATTATTAAATTTAAAAATTTTCAATTCACAAATATCTGTAAAGTGTGTTGTATAAAATGGGGAAGAATTCTGTTTATGTTGTTTTCAAAGGAAGGAAAACCTGTGTGTTTACTTCTTGGTATGAATATCATGAACATGTAGATGGTTTTCTAAAAGCATCTTACCAGAAGTTTTACTCAACTGACGAAGCATATAAAGCGATAAGTAGTCGTTCCGTACATTCAAGCTATTCTAAGCCTGCATCTTCTGTGAATGTTGAAGATAAGGTATCTGAGAAGAGTCAAAGCACTTGTGTCATGTTGTTTTCATTTCTATTCGTTTTTATTTTTGGAGTTATAGTAGATAAGATTGTTTGAAAGATTTGTTGTTTATGTTTAAGTTGTGTTGTTGTTTAATATGAAACAAGAATGCATACGAAACTAGTTATGCTCTGTTATATTGTTAAACACCGATGGTCGTATGTGGATCTTGTTCTGTTCTAGTTGTATTTAAGAGTAATGAAAAAAATATAATGACAGCATATGAAATCTGTACAGCATGTGAAAACAAAACCAATTACTTTCATTAAGAAGTTAGACGGTACAACATGTGAATAAAAAAAATATAATAGTGAAATGTGTTTTTCTGTAGAAGGCAGATTTAGTGTGTTTTTCTTCAGGGTGATAGTGGTATATTGAAGTCTATCAACTTCTTCTGTTTTTGTTCAACAAGTCGGTAGAGTCCATTGAGTTCGTTGTCCCTTACTTTGATTTAAACATTTAAATTGTTAATTTCAGCTTCCAGATTCCAAAATTTCCCTATGAAAACAGTATAATCAACACTTAGTTGTTCTGCGTTTTCACGCTCCTTGATGACGGTCTCCTTAGCTTTTGCTATCTGTTCATGCATACATTCGAAAATGGCATTTAACCTGTTACTACTCCTACCATTTCCTTCCATTTCCACTTGTACAAATGAAGTGAGGAAAATATGTAACAATTGAGGAAGATTAAAGATTGAAGTGAGGAAAATATGTAACCGATATGGGGTATTTATAGTGAAACAAGATGACCTAAATCAGTGAAAAGTCACATTTACATTTTAATTGAACAATTGTAACCTTTAGATTTGAAATGAACCATTGTAACTTAAATGAACATTCATTTTCATTGTTAACTGAGCAGTGGGTAGACTAACCACTGTAACTTTAGTTAAAGAGATATAATATTGTACATATTTTTCTGAAATTAACAAGCCACCAGTTTATTGTGGGGCCGATATAATTTGATGTACTTGAGGAATTGTACCAAGGCCTGAGAGAATTGTTTCCAAACTTAAAAGAATTTTACCAGTCCTAAGAGAACTTTTCTAATCAGGCCAAAAAAAACTGCTCCCAGGCCTAAGAGAATTGTACCCAGACTTAAGAGAGTTGTTCTATCCAGGCCAAAGAGAATTGTTCTCAGGCCTAAGAGAATTGTACCCATGCCTAAGAGAATTGTTCTACCTAGGCCTAAGAGAATTGTTCCCAGACATAAGAGAATTGTTCTTAGGCCTAAGAGAATTTTTCCAAGGCCCAAGAGAATTGTTCCAGGGCCTAAGTGAATTGTTCCCAGACCTAATAGAATTGTACCCAGACCCTTACAATCTGTCACAGGTTGTTTTTCCTTTATATTGTTCTCATGCCTACGAGTATTGTACTCAGACCTAAGAGAATTGTTCAACCTAGGTCTAAGAGAATTGTACCTAGACCAAAGAGAATTGTTCTACCCAGAACTCAGAGAATTGTTCCAAGGCCCAAAAGAATTGTTCCCAAGCCTAAGAGAATCGTTCTCAGGCTTAAGAGAATTGTACCCAGGCCTTTAAAATTTGTGACATGTTGTTTTTCTTTTTTATTTTCACAGGGAATTTCATAATTTTAAGAATTTTATTTAACTAATTTAATAGTTGGTACAGTAAATCTGTAACAAAATATTTCCAGACTAAACATTCCCAGATTGTTGACATGCCTAGGCACAAAATACGTCATAAGCATTCCAAGCCTAAAAGAACTGCACCAATATTCCCAGCTAAAATATTGATTCCCAAGCTGTACACATTCCCAAGCACAAACTATTGATACCTAAAACAAAATTTTCTACGGGGAATTGTAGAGTTGACCATTGGTGTAATTGTCAATTGTAATGGCCTTAAAAATGTCTTTGATATCCTTTTGTCCAAAAACTGATTTCCATGGAGTTTTTACTTTAGCAAGAATAAAATCAACATACCTCATTAAGAATACACCACAACTGTATATGTAAAATGGTAGGATATGTCAAACATAAGTATCTTTAGGAAAGTAAAAAAAATAAATATATATGTCACACATACCCATCATCTGGTTATGGAATCAATTCATAGTGTATGCTTTGAACTGTGAATAGGCTGACATGAGGATCCACTTTCATTTCTACGTAGTAACCAACATGTTTTAATAAAGATGGCAATAGGTAAAGTAGGGCACGAATGTCCTTTAGCCAATGACAATTTCTGTCCCGTTCATTCAAAGAGTCAAATAACAGTACTTTTCCTTCCTTCAAAAGTATATGACATAAAACCCAATGGCCGAAAAGGTGACACGAGATGAGCACCTGTATATACAATATAAATTTTTTAAACAAATAAGAAACAAATTATGGCGTGTTGAAAGTTAATCTAGAAAAGGGGGGGGGATAGATTTTAATCAATTTTTACCCAATTTTCGTTAATGGCCAGGCAGATGAAAATATCCCTAACTAGTCACAATTATATAACAAGTATAATATGTGCGAAATTTAAATGACATCTGAAATATACGTGGAAACCCTTTAAATGGGAAAAACCACGGGCTATTAAGTGCGCCATACTCGAACCTCGAATCCACTAATGGTAACGGAAATACAACCTAATCCCGGTATGAGTGAACCTAGTCCAACTTGCTTGCGATTTAAGCTACCTAATCCTGAAAGTAACACAAGTCTTACTTCTCAATGAAGAGATAAAATGGCCTATGTGAATATATGAGAATATTCGAACAACAAACAAAGCTTGGGAACCTTATATACTTATCTAGGATAATGAGATGACATTTAAAACAATCCTAGATATAAAAAGCTAAATGACATGTTCATAAAGCTTAGCTGAACATAGATCAAACAATCCTATGAAGCTATCACAATACAACACTCAATCATTTCATCACGAACAATCTCTATTTGTATCTGGAATATATTCTAAGAGCATACAAATGATACAAGAGATGGATTGGTAAGACAACCACATAACTCATATGAAGATAGTGAGAAACTTACCAAACAAGATGTGATAATGCTTAACCATGTATGGATGCACTCTATATAGTCATAGATGTTGCAAGATGATGTTTATAAGATCAAATGAAAAGCTTTGAGTGTATAAAGGTGAGTACTTGGAAGATGTTTTCTCTTGAAAAGTGTTTTAAGAGAAAAGAATGAAAAATGGAACACTTGAAACGACATGAATATGAAGAGACACATTTATATGGGTTAAAAATGAAGTGATGTCGTTTTAAAAAAAAAATCTAGATCAACGTAGTGCGTGAGTCTGGACCCATGCTAGGCCGCACAAGTGTTCGTGCAAGGGCCTCAACTAGAGAGATGTAAAATCTCAACCAGTGAAATGCGTGGGACTGCACGGGTTCTAACCCGTTCAAGTGTCTGCCCATTGACTTGACACCGAGAGATTGAAAATCCACAATCTTCTCATTGCACGGGTAGTGCGCAGGTAGGTGTGCATAGACCCGGGCAATACCCTGTTATGGATTTTTCAAAGTGAAAAATCCACCATACCAAAACACACAATGAATGCAAGGTAAAACAATGAAGCACGCATGCATAATAATTCAAATATAACAATTCAAATGCAAGTGAGTGTGCGTATGTGTGAGCAGCACATAATGCATGTCAATTCAAATGCCAAGATGTTATCAAAATAAACATGCAAGAAGAGTTATTAAAACATGAAAGCACACATATAAACACATAACATATACTCATAAGAATTATGCATGAGTTGTAAGTGTGTGCAACTATCTCTTCACAGCAAGCAAGCACTTAGAATTTTACCTTTGCCAACTATCTCTTCAATACTCATAAGAATTATGCATGAGGACTTTACAAAAAAGATAAAAATTATTTAAGAAAATAGATAATGACAATGCAATGTCATTTCTAAAAAATTACCGAATCCATTTGCCACCAAGGTTGAGGGTACAAAAGGTCATGCCTGGTAACATGTCTGAGGATGCCTACATTTGGCTGTTAATTTAAAGGAACTAATTATGGGTAGTTTTCCCAAACATTGACAACATGAGGAAAAGGATCGCTAATCTTCTTAGCCTTTTTTAGTTGAGGAGAAGGAGGAGAACCAATTTCTTTCTGCTGAAGTCTTTCCTCCTCTTCCTTCTAAAATTTTGCTATCTTCCTCAGGGAATCTATTGTATCCATTTCAATTGCCCACTTAATCTTTAGGTTAGTCTGCATATACAACCATTAATTCCCAGCTGATAATTCCATTACCAGGCTTATATAAATCAAAAGCATACATGCATTAATTCCAGCAGATAATTCCTAGGCTCATGGCATCCATTCATAGGCTTATATCAATCAATCATAGGCTCAAAAGCTTACATGTATTAATTCCCAGTTGAAAATTTCTAGGCTTATGGCATTCATTCACAGGTTTATATTAATCAATCATAGGCTCAAAAGCATACATGGCATCAATTCCCAGGCTTATATCAATCAATCTTAGGCTCAAAAGCATACATGCATTATAACACATTTTCAAAAACATGCATAAACACATTTTCATGTAGAAAACTAGGGAGATACTTACGAAGAAAGATGTGTTAACCAATCCAATATTTTGCAAGTACTTCAGCTCAATGCTCGATCGCCTTATCCATAAGATATCAAAGTAACTATGAATGTGTTGTGTAAATGCAGTGATGTACGTTACGAAATAAGTAATATAAAGCCTTAAAACCAAAGAGAAATAAATAATTAATTATGTGACCAAATCTGATATCCATTTTTCGATGTTGACCAGGTCTAGAAAATCTTGACGCATCATAGGAAGAATTTAACCGGTATAAAAACTATTCAAGGCCAGCATTACATTATATTAGGAAAAATATTCAAAAATGAATACAGTATAATACCGACAATATAACAGATAATAGGAATGGAATATTACCTAAGTTGGTCTTCGTTCTTCCGGAAAGACGTGAACTCAACTAAGTTTATTTCGTCCTCGTTTGATTATGGTTTCCTTTTCTTCTTGGGCATGAAATCTGCCCACGGGCTTTCGAGCCACCTAGACCACTTTTGGCCCCTCTGTTTGTCGATGTCTCTGTATTCAACATCAGAGTCTGCCTCATCAAGCGCTACCATACTATTGGGAATGTTCGGCAGTAAGGCACACAGATGGGGATGGATATTCATCCACATCAAGGATAGATTTTTTCCCAAAGTTCTACATAAAATTAAATATTTAGTCAACCACAAACCATTGTATGCATGACAAAAATACTATTATAGAATGTACATCGACCATATCACCCTAAATGCAACATCCCCAACAACCACACCATCACTACCAACACCTTGCTCAGAACCCTTACTAATTTCACCAACATCATTCTCTTGCATATCATCCTTACCACCCTCAAATGCACCATCCCCATCACCAATAACATCATCTTGCTCACCAGCCTCAAATGCAGCATCCCTTTCACCAAAAAGCATCTTCTTCCTCACTACCCTTACCAACTTCAACAACAACATCACCATCTCGATAGACACTCTTACAAAGTGTGGTTTCGAACTCTGTGGGTTTGATGAAAAGAAAAATAGAAATTGAGGAGAACTTTTTTTTTTGGCTTGTGGTGGTAGGTACAAGTCACGGAGATCCAATATGGGTTACACAAGGAGTTTATTGAATATATAAAAAAAAATTGAACGCTCGAAGTCTCTGGTGGTGGTGTGGGGCTTATCCGGCAAAGCACTCCCTGTTCTAGTAGCAAGTCTTTCACTAGGTATGTGATGCAAGGACGAAAGGTCTTTCACAGGATTGGGTGATGCAATGTCATGTTTATCCTTTTGGCAGTTTTCCCCACTGGCCATAGAAGAGTATATGTTGTTGCTAGTAGTCCATAATTGTGCACAAAGAATTGGTCAGAAAATGATGCAATGTGTGTGGTGGACAAGGATGTCGATAGCTGACGAACTCCCTGGTAATCTGACGTGAAGAGTTGCACCACAATTTCAGCAGGTAACTTTCGACATGGTGCCGGAACAACGAACAAAAAGCAAAAGGAAGAAAAAAAAATCTTAGGATGGTTCGTTCCTAAGTGGTTATACCTTGTGGTGGGGTATGTTGATTCTTGGTGATGAGAATCGTGGCTGTGAACAAAGGTCTTGAGAATTCAAGTCAAAAGGGAGAATTGTTAGGTTTTGGCTCGTATTCTCTAGTGAACCCAATGTTAACCAAACAAGACTCAACTGATATGGAACTTTCTAGAGACGTGGGATAACGTTTGGAAGTTAAAGATGGTGTTTAAGGGAAGTTTGAAGACAAAGAAGAACTGAAGAAATGAAGTCTGGTGGGTTCCACGGCGTAGACCGTTGTGCAGACAGGCGCCTAGATCGCTGCAAGAAGAGCGGTCATGTCCAGGCGATCAAGCTCGGTGTGGACCGCAGCGGAGGCAAATTCATGTACTGCAGCACAGAGAGCGGTGGTTGACAGTGGCTTTTCGCGGTATAGGAAGCTGGGTTCACTGCAGGAACAACGTATTTTACCCAAAGAGGAATGTTACGAGTGGAAATAGGAAAGTGTTTTCTTCTAGAAGTTCTTGTGCTAATCAGAAAAGGAAAGAGTTTGTCTTCATGAAGAATAGGAAAGTCCTATAACAGGAAGACTTGTCATAAATAGGAAATAGTATTTTTGTGGAACAAGTAAGTCTTGTACGTTTAGGAGTAGCATTTCCTCTTATGTTAAACTCCATGTAACTAGTATAAATAGACCTTGTATCTAGGTTATTTTGTATGGAGAAAAAGAACACCATGTAACATCAGAGAGTAGTGGAGAGATCGGGGTGAGAGACCCGTGGGAATATCCGTGGAGGGATCTAAGGGAATATCAGTGGATCAAGTAAGAAATCCGTGGGTGATATTCAGGGGAGACCTAGGGGATATTGTGGGGTTCTTGGTAAAGATCTTGTGAGCGTGGTTTGGAGTTTGGGTGTGAGAGAGAATCCTGGAATATATGGTTGTAACAATTTATCATATAGTGGAATTTTCTCTATCGTTCTGACGGCCCGTGGTTTTTTACCTGATTTGGGTTTTCCACATATATCTTGTGTTGTGATTGATTTATTTTCTCTCATCTATTTTTCTGCTATTGACGTTATTAATTGCTATGAGTTATGGGCATATATTAGGCACGACGCTTCCGCATTCATCGGTTCCAGAAATTCTCCAACACAGAGACAATGGCTGCCAATAGTAAAGGGGACGGAGACGTTGGCTACTTGGTTGTAGCTGTTAATGCCTTAATGGCTATGTGAGGGCGTGAGGCCATCTAATTGTTTTATAAATATTGCTCTCTCTTTGGTTATATATACTTATATCTCACTCAAATTCTTTGTCATTTTCATACAATAATACAGCTTCCAAGTTCTAACCTTAAAAAATTGCTCAAATCAATTCTCTTATTTTTCTATTTTATTAATTACCAAATCCCACCCAATTCTTCTATCTTTGTGATCTTTCATTATCAGTCTTAGATGGCTCACAGACCTGATAACTTTGAGACACAATATGTCAACGAATGAAGTACTTTGGATCAAATGGTAGAGATAGAAATGGGTTTGGGGAGTAATCCCACATCCTTTCCAGCAGGTACCAATGTTCCTAATGTTGGGATTTATGTCCTAAAGATGTAATTTGTAAATGGATTTATGAAATAAATAAAAGGAAAAGTTCAATTCATTCTTGTTGTGTTGTTTATTTTATAACTTGCGCATATATTTAACATCCAAGATTGCCGGATGTAATCTCGAACTGTGTATATGAGTATCATATACAGATGGATACAGTAAGAGATGTGCAATCTAAAGAGTCCATAGATAACAAATAAAGCTGGGTACTTTATTTGTGGTTAATCTATAGTTGCGGTCCATTCCGTAATGTACGATGATTCTATCATGAATCATTCATATGTAGATATGAGAATGGAGGCACCTTGTATGATGTGATCATATAGGACTGGGCCATGATCTATATGAATCTCTCACCAAGATCCGTTTACCGATGAGATTCATATATATCAACTAATGATGGTTATATGTGGGTAATCTTAATCTTGAGTGTCTTGTCGAATCCTTCAGGTTAGATCGTGGTCTTTGATATACAATGGGTGAGGTCGGATGCAGTTCCCGATCAATATGCTCTGTATGTTGGGATTGCGGTTTGGCTTGTGGCTGTGAAGGTTTGTATACAATAGTGGAATCCACTCCTTCTTGTGAGAAGTAGACGGTAGTTCCCTTAAGGGTTGATTCGGGGTTTGGACAATATGTGTGCTCTCTTAGTTCCGTAAGGAAATAAGATTTATTGTCCATTAGAGAATCAACGGTACATAAAGGATATATGTAATTAGAGGCGTATAACGGATATTATGACCCAACTTTAATTATGAACTATTGTGGAGGATCACACCTTACGTAATAACTATATCGATGGACACAGAGTTGTATCCGTCTGTGTAAAAGCGTCTGCAGTTGAGAGAGTGCATCTTCGAGTTTTTAGTGGAATAACACCGGAGTTAATAATCAATGAATATTAATTAAAGTGTTTAATTAATGATTCCGATGATTATTGGAGCTCAAAATACTGTGGGTCAATTAGGTCCCCTTGCTAGTCCGATTGATTTAGATAACAAGTGTCACAGTTAATTAATTGGATTGTCCAATTAATTGTGTTACAAAAGTGATACGTATATATTCGGGAATTAATTGAATAATGAGATTATTTAATTAATGAATGTTAATAGTTAAATTAATTAAATAATTGAATTATTAAATTATATTGATAATTATGAATTATGAATTAATTATGAATTATGAATTAACTATTAATTGGAGGGTGTTAATTGATATATGGATTTAAGTGAAGATAAAATAATAGGATTATTTTATTTTACTAAATCATTTATCTAAGTATTTGAATTTAAGTTTAAATTTAAAATACTTATTATCACTTTTAATATATTAGATATATTTAAAAATGATAATTAAAAGATATATATCAATTATAATACAAGAGATTGCACTGGATACAAATTGATGTGTGCATATATATATATATATATATATATATATGTTTTATATATTAAGAAATATAGAAAAAATGCATGTATAGTTTTGTGAAAAGAAAAAAAAACATGCATCAGGTGAAAGAAAAAGTATGGCGTCTTTTTGTTTTTTGTTTTTGAAGAAAAAGTGGTTTCGGTTTTTTGTGGTAACCTTGATACACACGAAAAAAAAAATCAATATATATTTTTGCATGAGATGCTATTCATGTGTGTATGAAATCAATACACCAAATTGAGAAGAAAGAGTTTCTTTAAATATTTCTCTACATCCTCCATTCAAGTTTCTGAGATCATGACGCACTCACATATAGTTACCAATCCCGGGAGATAGCGAGGAAGATCGAGTGGTTCAGATAGGAGCACATCGTAAAGTGAAAGATCTTCCAAACGTTGATAAGATTTGTTCAGACATAAGCATAACGTAAAGTGAAGGAGCCTCCAAACGTTGGTATGTTTTTCTTCTCTTTATATCGATTTCAATTTCCTGTGTTTACATATTGTATGTATTAGTTCTGAAAAATAATTATGATCCCAAGTTTACTAGTCTCAGATACAGATTATGATCTGTATTAAAAAATTTAAAACCTAGTTTCGCTGCGTAACCGGTGAACGGGGTTCCAACAATTGGTATCAGAGCCAATTTTATTTTTCGGAACAGGAAATTGTTTTCGATGCTCCTAAATGTATGAATGTGTAGGCACCATCTTTATGATTGTATGAATGTTTATAATTAAATTGTTTAATTTAAACATGATTGATCGTAATTTTTTATGGTACTGTGAATTTAGGGTTCATGGGTTGTATTATTGTTATTGTTATTGTTATTTTTTTCGGTTTTTTTTATTAAATTGTATTAAAATATATATACGTAATACGTGAACCTGGTGAAAACATATGAAGTCAACGTCACAGAAGTTGTGCAATTGTTGCACAGTGTACGTGTGATAAATTAGATGTACAGTGTACATGTAATGAGAAGTTGTGCAATTTTAAAATTGCATGTATGTTGTGGGACCACAAGCAACACTGTGTGCAAGTGAGACATGTGTGGTGGCATTACAATCAACACACATGACCTGTACAACAGCATGCGTACGTTTCCAAAGGCAATTGTTGCCTAGTCCGTTCCGTACATATTTTCCGTTAAGGATTCATGAGATGAATCGGAGTGACCTGAAGAGATTGGATGACTCAAAAATTACAAGAAGACCAAGAAATGTCTTGGAAATTTTTTTGTAATTTTAGATTCCAATTTTTTAGGTTAAATAATCCACAATACTCGGTCAATTCGTATATACTTTATATTATGCGATGATAAAAGTATTGCCATGCATACGTATGTCATTTAAATTAGATGTGCCTACACAAATATATTTGATATGTCATATATGCATCATAACCTGATATTTTATGTATTTTTTTAATGTGATTAAAATGGGTTAATACATAAATTGACCATGAATAATGAGACTAGTTTTTTTTTAATGGTTAGAAAACTTGGTAATTCTCATTAATATTAATCAAGCTATTAAGATTTTAATAAGTTAGATTAATATGGTCATTTATTGTAATTATGATTAATATGATTAATAACCTAATAATAAATTAACCGAAAAAAGTGTTAGAGTTTTAATTGTTAAAACTTGGTAAACACTATCATAATAATCTGACCTTAGTAAACAGTTTACTGAATCTTAGATTATTCACTAATAGATTAGATTTTTAGTTGTTAAAAATCATTAATAATTTATTAGTTAATTAGAATTTGGTTCTAATTAGTTAATGCGCTAGATAACTTGATTAAAGTTAGTCGTTTAATTATGTAGAGTCTAGGTGCATTAACGATTAATAGAAAACCCTAATTTTAAATTAGTGAGTGGGAGAGGGATATATGACATATATATCCTGCGGTCTCCATCATTAGTTCAACACTGTGAGATCTGAGTGGGGTCTCGTGGCGGCTTTGCTTTCGTCCTCCCTAAGGAGGGTTTCCACAAATGTCAATACCAATGTTGACTTCCGATGTGTGTAAATCGTGTTTATAAAAACAATACTCGCAAGTGCACGAATCGTGAAGATATCGTAAAGCGGCAAGTAAGGATCATTCCCACGAGGATTAGAGATTTATCTGGTTAAATCCAATTCTAATTAAAGTTAAACCGAAAGTAACCAAGAGATTGATGTTGATTGATTTAAACTAAAACTAAATTAAATTTGTCGTATGTAAATTTTACCGAGCATACACGTCATTGATAGGAAGGAAAAAATAGTCAGGTGGACGCCCAAATGTGCATTCGGGAAATATCCTATAAGGCATCATTAAAGAGAAGAAAGCCCGAGTAAGCACATATTGAATGAAACCTACTCGGGATCAGTTAACAGCACTCGGGACTGGTTAAACAACGCTTCTACTCGGGCTCAAACGGTGCTACTCGGGACCATCAAGAATTACTCTTACTCGGGAATAAATACGACTCGAGTGATGCTTATTTCATACAGATTAAGTCATTAAATACGCGACGATATCCATCAAGAAGGAATCCCAAATAAAATAGAGCATTAATTAGAAGAGTCCCCAATCAAGAAATAACTTGATTTCTTTGCAAAGACTACATTCTTATAAGGAAACAAGTCCAAATTGAACTACACAACTAGAATCTCGATCGATTTCCATAAGAGACTCCGAAACAGGAAAGAAGACAAATCGACCTCAAGAAAGTAACCGAATCACAATTAAATACAAAGATCCTGTATTACTTGTACAAGGCAGATTAGGTTTCTATAAACATATAAATAGACCCATAATCTCGTCCAGAAAATATATAGGCAATATAGCATACAGCTATTATAGTAAATACAGAGAGAAAAAGAAAGATCGAGAGCTTGTAAACATCTTATTCTCTTAGTGGATTTTGGCTTGGTTGATCCTTCAACCACCCGTGGATGTTTCTCCGGCCATCAGAGTTTTACCACGTAAAACTTATCTTTGTTACTCTCTCTGCATCTCTTTCTCTTTAATTCAATAGCCAAAATCCAATCCTTGTTGGCTTTTTTGGCATAATCCAAAAATCGACGTCAACAATTGGCACTAGAAGGAGGGGTTGAACCTCTGAACTTGTTAAAAAGCAATGGCAGGAAGCAGAAGTAGTTCAGGGAATGGCCAAAAATCACCAGGCGATTTCCATATTGGCAATACGTCACAAGATCCTGCAGCAAACACAGAAAACCAGCCTGCGCAACTGGCGGGGATCCAACAAGTTTTTCCAACCAGCAGAGATCTTACGCTGCGTTTCCAAGAAGCCCTGCAGCAATTGGTGACGGACGCAGCAAGGGAAGGGATTGATCTACTGGCCGCAGAAGCACATACTCCCAATTCTCCACCCACAAGGCTCCGTTCGATGGTGGTGGGGCCAGAAATAACTATGCCAGAAACCAGAAGGAACTCTTCCCCAATCAATCCAGCTGGACAAAAAACACTAGAAGAGGAAAATCACCAGAGGCTGGATCACAATCAAACAATACGTGCCAGACATCGTAAATACGATCGGCGTAGAGGACGGTCATCATCAGAAGACAGTGATCAACACCATCATAAACGTCATCAAGGAGTCACACGAGAGTTCCGGCATCAGAGTGAAGAGTCTGAGGAAAGAATGACAGTTACCCAACGGTTCAACCGTCAAGGAAACCCGGTGGGGGACAGAGATGTCACAATCCAGAGCCTAACTCGAGAAGTAGAGAATAACAGGCGACAGATGGAGGCACTAGTCAGACGTTACGGCTGTAACGATCTATCCGACGATGACTCCGACAGTCCATTCACCAGGGAGATTTTGCGGACCCCTTTCCCAGAAAGATTCAGGATGCCGCATGTGGAGCAATTCAAAAAAGATACAGATCCAAAGGAGCACGTTAGACGCTATAAAAGTGTCATGGCTCAATATGCCCACAGTGACCCCTTATTGTGTCTCAACTTTCCGCAAACACTAGGGGACACAGGCTCAAGATGGTTGGGAAGACTACCCCCGGCAAGCATCGGAAATTTCAGTGATTTGAGCAGGAACTTCTCAAGGCAATTCCTGAGCAACGTTCACAGAAAGAAGTCGATGGCCTACCTCTCTCAAATAAAACAGGGGAAGGACGAGTCATTAAAAAATTACTTTGGCCGGTTCGGCCAAGCAGTATCAGAAATTGGCAGCGCTAATGATGAAGCAATTATTGCTCCCTTCACCAATAACTTGCAGAATGGACGACTATCCTTCGATTTGAGAAGAGCACGACTGACTAGGTATGCCGACATGATGGATATGGCGGAGGGATACGCTCTGGCTGAGGAAGAAGAGTTAGCTACAGGAGGAAGCTATATGCATGGAGGAAAGCCCGAAAAGAAGAATACCGAATCCAAGGGGCAGAAACAAAAGGAAAAACGGAAAAGGAACAGAAAGGAGAAAAACAAGGATGGGGGTAATGGGCTCAACGCCGAACGGTCCACAGAGAAATACCAAGGCAAATATACCAATTACACCCCTCTTCGAAAGAAACAAGAAGAAATTCTAGCCATCTTGGAAGAAAAGAATATGGTACAAGAACCGCGGCGACAATCACAGTTTGCCCGGAGAGATACAACCAAGTATTGCATGTTTCATAAAGAAACCGGGCATGAGACTTCAAAGTGTTTTCAGCTCAGAGATTACATAGAGACTCTTATTCGGGAAGGGCACCTGCGGAATGTAATCTTGAAAAAAGATGAGAGACCAGAAACCAAGAAAGTCAAGGTTGATCACAACCCTGGTCAAAACCAAAGAACCAGCCCCGAAGCCCATCAAGTAATACATACAATTTTCGGAGGACCTTCTATTGGGAAAAGCAACCGAGAACGAACTCAGGAAATCAGAGAAGCAGTATAAGAAAGGAATAACTTCGACGTAAACTCGGTTGAACCAGACCCGAAAAGGGTAAAGGAAGGATGGGACCCAATAGTCTTTACAGAGGCAGATTCCCATGGCGTCGATGTTCGACCTAATGACACTTTGGTTATAAGTGCCCGGATTAGCCATAGGGAAGTCCGAAGAAATTTAATAGATAATGGGAGCTCAGCAGACATCTTAAGATTTACAGCATTTCCATACTCCATTAAGAGGATTTGGGGGAATAGAGGTCAGGTCACTTGGGACGGTAAAACTACCTGTGAAGATCGGAACGGCACCATGCCAGAGGACTGTCCTGCATGACTTCGTGGTAGTTGACTTGGATAATTGGCCGTATAATGCATTATTGGGTCGGCCATTCCTGAATAAAACAAGGGCCGTGACGGCCACTTATGCATTAATGATCAAGTTCTCAACAGAACAAGGGGTTGGGATAGTCAAGGGATCCCAAGAGATGGCTCGAATAGCAAATCTGTCAGTATACAGAGACAAGCATGATGCTGAACAAGTGTACACCATAATGCAGCCAAATCAGTGTAAAAAATCCTTGTCATTCGAACTGGATCCAAGGGAGGGCTCGAATGAATACAAAACAGAATTGGTTGAAGTGGTACTTGAAGAAGGCAAACCGGACAAGAAAATCAAGATAGGGGCCAGCTTGGATGGAAAAGTCAAGCAAGACTTAACCAATCTACTTAAAGAATACAAAGATGTATTCGCCTGGAGTCACGAAGATATGATCAGGATAGATGCCCGAATGATATCCCACCACCTCGCAGTAAGCCCGAATGCAAAACCGATAATACAAAAGAGAAGATCGTTCAATCTTGAAAGAAGTCAAGCAATCAAAAAAGAAGTGGAAAAGTTACTAGCGACCGGATCAATCAGAGAAGTCAGCTACCCTCAGTGGGTCTCCAACGTAGTCCTCGTCCAGAATAAAAATGGACAATGGAGGATGTGCGAAGATTTCACGGATCTAAACAAGGCATGTCCAAAGGATATCTTCCCACTTCCAAGGATATATCAGCAGGTGGATGCCACAGCAGGTCATGAATTACTCAGCTTCATGGACGCTTACTCAGGATATAATCATATCCGGATGAACAAAGCTGATGAAGAAAAAACAACTTTCACAACGGATCAGGGTTTATATTGCTACACAGTAATGCCCTTCGGTTTAAAAAATGCAGGAGCTACGTACCAAAGGTTGGTCAACAAAATCTTCACTCGGTAAATAGGAAGGAACATGGAAGTGTACATTGATGACATGTTGACTAAAAGCGTCTTAGCAGATGAGCATGCCCACGACCTCCGAGAGACATTTGATGTTTTGAGAAGATACCAGATGAAATTAAACCCAAACAAATGTTTATTCGGAGTCCATTCGGGAAGATTCTTGGGTTTTCAAGTCCATCAAAGAGGAATCGAAGTTAATCCCGAGAAGATCCAGGCTTTGCAAGAAATGACCTCACCTAAAACATTGAAAGAGGTACAACGCTTAACAGGGTGTTTAGCCTTCTTGGGAAGATTCATCTCAAGGGCTACAGACAGGTGCACACCTTTCTTCAAGATACTGGAGTGGAATAAAGAGTGTGAGCAGGCATTCTTAAAAATAAAAGAGTACTTGGGGCAAGCTCTCATCCTCTCAAAACCGTAAAAAGGGGAAATACTTCAGCTATATCTGTCAATAACCGAGCTTGCAGCAAGTTCAGTCTTAGTCAGAACAGAAGATGGAGTGCAGAAACCATTGTATTATACTATCAAGGCACTCGTACCGGCCGAGACCAGGTACTCACAGGCAGAGAAGATAGCCTTAGCATTGGTTTCAGCAGCAAAAAAGCTGAGACCATATTTTCAGGCCCATACGATCCAGATTCTCACCAATTGCCCATTAAGGCAAATCTTACAAAAGCCAGAGATATCAGGAAGGCTTACTAAATGGGCAATCGAGTTAAGGATATTCATTATGTCCCCTGAACCTCCCTCAAAGGACAAGCGGTGGCAGACTTCATAGCCGAGTTCACAGAACCAAACCTGGAAGCAAAAAGACTGTTAGATAAAAGTTTCCCATGGAAACTATATGTTGATGGTTCTTCGAACACTCATGGCAGCGGGGCAGGGATCGTAGTTCGCACCCTATAAGAAGATGATGTTGAATGTGCCATGAGATTTGAATTCAAAGCAACCAATAATCAAGCCGAATACGAGGCATTGTTAGCTGGACTCAGAGTCTGCATAGCTCTTGGGGCAGATGAAGTTGAGATATTCAGCGATTCACAGGTAGTTGTCAACCAGGTTATGGACGAATACTAGGCCAAAGATGAAGGAATGATTGCCTACCGTGACATCGTAAAACAGCTCCTCCAGAAATTTAAAGAATACAAGATCGCTCAGATCCCCTGAGAAGAAAATGAAAAGGCAGACGCTTTATCTAAATTAGCGTCAGCAACAACCTCAATCAGACCTAAAACCATCCCAGTTGCACACCTCCTTAAACCGAGTACAGCTGAACCTAAGCATTTGGAAATTTCAGAAATCCGAACACCGCAAGACTGTTGGATAGTCCAGCTGAGAAGGTTCCTGGAAGAAGGCGTGCTCCCAAAAAATTCGGTATTAGCAAAGCGCATCAGGTATCTATCGGCTAGGTATACCATGATCGGAGGAGAATTATACAGAAGGAGGTTTTCTCGAGCTCTCCAGAGATGTATATCGAAGAAGATGCACATCGAATACTTCAAGAGATCCACGGAGGAGTTTGCGGGAACCACACTGGGGGTAGGAGTCTGGCGCATAAGGTACTCAGGCAAGGCTATTACTGGCCTACGCTTTTCTCATATGCACAACAGTGGTCGGAAAGTTGTAACACCCGTCAAAGAATTGCCAACGATATCCGACAACCCCCAGAAAAGCTCAGAAATCTCCCTGCCCCATGGCCATTCGCCATGTGGGGCCTAGACCTGATCTGGCCAATGCCAGCTGGGACACGGGGTGGAGCGAAGCACGCCATAGTAGCTGTCGATTATTTCACAAAATGGGCAGAAGCTGAAGCGCTGGTGCATATCACGGAAGCCAACACTACAAATTTTGTAAAGAAAAACATAATTTATAGGTTTGGAGTTCCGGACACTATAATCACCGACAATGGCACTCAGTTTGATAACCAAAAGTTCAGACAGTTGTGCGAGAAATATCATATTGCTAACTACTATGCGACACCAGCTCATCCACAAACAAACGGGCAAGTAGAAGCAGTAAATAAAATTATCAAGCACACCATTAAAGCAAAGTTAGATGACAAAAAAGGAAGCTGAGTTGAAAAGCTTCCTGAAGTATTATGGGCATATCGGACGACAGCAAGGACTTCAACAGGAGAAACTCCGTTCACCCTAGCGTTCGAAACAGAAGCTGTCATCCCAGTAGAAACATCCTATGCGTCCCCCCGGATCAGGCTATACGATGAAGAACAAAATGTTGATAGGCTACTACAAAGTTTGGATGAGCTAGAAGAAAAAAGGGAAAAGTCCTGAATAAGAAATACAGCCTATCAACAAAGAGTGGCTCGCCACTACAACTCTCGTGTTCGGATCAGGAAATTTCAGTTAGGAGACCTGGTGCTTAGGAAGGTGTCACTGAACACAAAAAATAGAGCCGCAGGATCCCTGGCTGACAAATGGGAAGGTCCATAGAAGATCGAGGGGATAGCTGGCCATGAGCTTATTGGATTGCTCGACCCAATGGAGGGGTGTTACCCCTACCATGCAATGCCCAATATCTGAAGATTTTCTATCCTTAATATATATAAATATATATATATATATATATTTATATTGAATATTTTATTCTTTTATTGGTAAGATAAATATTAAACTGTAATTTAAATCTATCGATTTTTTACAGTAATAAATAAAATTACTCGAAATTTCCGAAAGAATAGCATCTAGTTCGGGATTTAAAAAAAAGGGCATATGATAATAAGAACATATGGAAGCAGAGCATGATAATAAGAACATGCAAATAGAATTCTCGGGACCATCAAATCCCGAATGGGCGGAGAAGCTCGTAGGAGCATGCCAGCAGAGCAGAGTCAAAATAACCTTCGCAAAAAGGCAAACCCGATGCACCAGACTTTGGAAAAATGCTCGGGACACTATCGGGAGAAATTCCGGTGAAATGCGTGGCTGTGATGAAGCAACCTTTTTTTAAAAAAAGAGCTCAACGATTCGGTAAAACCTTGCGCATAAAAACTAGGGAGACGTTCTTGGTATTGCGTAAGGACTCGAACGTATGATCATGGTGAGCCTTGATGTAATGTTCGGGTAGCAATCGGGTTTAAAACACAAGTGCAAACTTGCCTGTTTCAAGATGACTCGGTTAATAATAAAGAGCCAGTTTAATAAGATACTTGGCAATTGAAGTCATTCGGGTAAAAACCGGTTTAATAAGATACTCGGTTAAGTTACCCGAACATGAAGCCAGTTTAATAAGATACTTGGCAATTGAAGTCATTCGGGTAACAACCGGTTTAATAAGATACTCGGTTAAGTTACCCAAACATCGAAGAAGCCCATTTAATAAGATACTTGGCAATTGAAGTCATTCGGGTAACAGCAATTGAAGTCATTCGGGTAACAACCGGTTTAATAAGATACTCGGTTAAGTTACCCAAACATCGAAGAAGCCAGTTTAATAAGATACTTGGCAATTGAAGTCATTCGGGTAACAACCGGTTTAATAAGATACTCGGTTAAGTTACCCGAACATCGAAGAAGCCAGTTTAATAAGATACTTGGCAATTGAAGTCATTCGGGTAACAACCGGTTTAATAAGATACTCGGTTAAGTTACCCGAACATCGAAGAAGCCAGTTTAATAAGATACTTGGCAATTGAAGTCATTCGGGTAAAAACCGGTTTAATAAGATACTCGGTTAAGTTACCCGAACATGAAGTCAGTTTAATAAGATACTTGGCAATTGAAGTCATTCGGGTAAAAACCGGTTTAATAAGATACTCGGTTAAGTTACCCGAACATGAAGTCAGTTTAATAAGATACTTGGCAATTGAAGTCATTCGGGTAACAACCGGTTTAATAAGATACTCGGTTAAGTTACTCGAACATCGAAGAAGCCAGTTTAATAAGATACTTGGCAATTGAAGTCATTCGGGTAGCAACCGGTTTAATAAGATACTCGGTTAAGTTACCCGAACATCGAAGAAGCCAGTTTAATAAGATACTTGGCAATTGAAGTCATTCGGGTAACAACCGGTTTAATAAGATACTTGGTTAAGTTACCCGAACATGAAGCCAGTTTAATACGATACTTGGCAATTGAAGTTATTCGGGTAACAACCAGTTTAATAAGATACTCAGTTAAGTTACCTGACCATCAGCCAGTTTAATACAACACTCGGCAACAATCAGCAAAAAATAGACCAAAACCATTCAACTCATAATAAAATTGAATTTTATTGCTCTTAAAAGAATGGTTACAGTTCAAAGAATGGTTCTTTACAAGTAAAAAATAAAGAATCAGAATCTTCTACAAATCTACAAAATTAAGGTTGCGAGGATTTCGAGCCTTTGCCAATACTCGGATCTGGCACCATCTCGTATTCACGAAGCAAGCTCTCATTAGACGGCCAAGTAATATCGTCGACAGTATCATCCCTCCATTGGTTGTAATCTTCACCCGGGACTGGCCCGACATCCGGGACTACACCCTCAACCGACTCTTTACTTGAGAAAAAGGTCGAGAGAGAATGCTCGGACGGAATCTCCAAATGCATAGGATGTGGCTCTTTGCCTCGACTACGACAGTAGGCTCTCAATTCCTTCATCTGAATATGAAGAGATTCCAAGGACCGATCCACATGGTGTTTGATTGACAGCTCCCAATTAGCACGGGCTTTCTCGGTCGCCCTATTCTTGACTTTGAAGAACTCGCCGGCCGAAACTAGCCCACGTTGAAATTCCCGAAGAAGTAGGGCATCGTAAGCAGAGGATCTTTTAAAACGATACACCCCTTGGACTTCCAGTTCCAACCTGACCTCTCGGGAAAGGGATTCAACTGTCAGAACTTGGCGCTCCAGATCTTCAAATTTTTGGTCATAAGCCGACTTCGCCTGCTCCGCCTTCTGCTCGGCCTTAAGCATGGATTCTTCAGCAGAAGAAAGAAGATTTTGAAGTGATGCAACCTTCTCCTCTGCCAGAGATGCCTTGTCCTCGGCTTCAACCTGTTTCGTCAGGCAATGGTCGATAAATATCTGTACAGAGCCGACCTCCTGCTGATAAGCCTGCTCAGCTCGAGCACGACCCTCCGCACTCGCCTTCAGCTGAGCCTCTAGACGCCTTATCCGATCGGCTTGACATTGTTGCGTCTGAACAAGCTCAGCAAATTTGGCCACCATCTGCAAAGGAATATACTTAGAAATCCGGCAGAAGCAAAACAATAAAGGAGTCAGAATTAACTGAGTTAGATTTAACTTACATAAGATGCGCCGTTGAAAACGTTTTGGAGACGTTCGATCAGTGAACCATCTCTAAAATCGCTCTAGCGGTCCTCCCCGATATAAGCCCGACCGGAGGACATATCATGTAGCATATCTTGGGGAGAAAGGAATAAAGGAACCCCCGAGGGTTCAGCTCCCAGATTTCCAAACTCGGGGGCAGAAGAAACCCTATTCGGCTCTAAGGATGGAGAAGGAACCCCCGAAGGTTCAGCCCCCATATCTTCAACTTCGGGGGTAGAAGAAGCTCGGTTCTGAAGTGGCTGCATCTACTGATGCTCCAGCACCAACACTCAGGGCAATCTCATCCGTAACATCTTCATCGCTGGAGTCAATGAATGAGACTACCCAAGGAACTTTGAGAGGACGAGACGGCGAACTAACTGCCTTTCGCTTCTCACCGGGAGAACGGTGGAAGTTAAGATCAGCAGTAGGATCTTCCTGCGTATCGCCCCGAAAAGACTCAAAGAATTCGACACCAGCAGGCACTTGATCTGTCGAGATGTTACCACCGTCGCCAGCTTCAAACCGTCTAACAGGCTCTTCACCTGGATCCTCATACTGCCTCTCCCTATTTTTAGGTAGCTGGGTGTCAGTCGACTCACCTTGGTCACTTGGACCAGCAAAATCCTGAGTAGAAGGCTGAGATTCCCGATCAACGCACTCGGGAATTTGCTCAGCAATATCAGTTTCCTCATCAGACTAGGGTGGAGCAATACCCTCATCACCTTGACGAGAAGCTTCCTTTCTACTCGCTTGTAGAATCGCCTTCACCTGGCGAGCCTAAAGATCGCTAACAACGTCCGTATCAAACACTAAAAAAAAAAAATTAATTATGTTTTAAAAAAAAAGCAGAGAAATACAACAGAATGGGCGCCGGGTTACTTACATCGCCTGCGATGGCCCGAAATCTGTCTGAAGAAGCCGAGCTTTATCAAGTCATCCTCTTTGAAAAGATAGCTCTTGCTCATCTTTTCTAGAGTACGAACTGCTGCCCGAGTCAGCCTTTTCAGCTCTGAATCGCTATAGTCAATTGTTTTCTTGTTCCATACTTCGGGGGAATAAAAGAAGCGGGGAACACTCAACACCATTTGGGAATCCCCAGATTGAACAGTGATATCAAGCCCGAGAGCCCCTCCAGCAAAAAACCAACTGTTCTTCCAAAATTTCTTGGATGTAGGGAATCCCCATATGAAACCTTTTTTTTTGGGTCATTAGAAGCATCGACCCCCCGATTCGCCTTTGCTTCTTTGGGAACCCAACCGTCCGAAGAAGTAGACGCAAGAAAATAGGTCCCCGTTCTGCTAACCTGCCTCAGCGTAAAGAAATGTCTGATTTCATTCGGGGAAGGCGGTGAAAGGTTCATTCGACTGAACATGTGCCACATACACATCAAGGCTTTGTAACTATTCGGGCCCAACTGAGCTGGGGCTATCCCTGCTTCAGCCAAAAACCAGGCAATAAAAGGCTGAAGGGGAAGTGTGACACCACAACAAAGTATCGATCCGTAAATCGCGACCATGCCCTCAAGAGGATTCCATACGGCTCTATCCCCCGCAGGAACCAAAGTGACTGAGTCGGGCAAGTCGAATCGGGAGCGATATTTTTCTATCTCAGCTAGCCCGACCACATTCGGCTCAGTATCAAAGCCACTTGAGCGAGTATCAGAAAACAAAAGACGAGACGCCATGTACACTTCATCAACGTCACCCTCGTTAACAGTCTGTGCCCTGGTTTGAACGCTGCTCGAGCCGTGCTTGTATACCTTACTTCTGCTCTGATGTTTACCCATCCTTCGAAAAGATACCCTGTGATTAGAAATATCATAATCACAACTAGATGGAGAACTCGATACAAGGCTGAAAGCAACGTCAGGGTGAGGCCCAGAAACATCAACCTCTAAGAATGGAGGTTCATCTATTGGGATATTCCCCAGTAATCGTTTAATGCAAGATACTAACTGGAAATCCCCACGTTCTAATGCATCAAAAGCGATTTTAAAGAGACGATGACGGGAAGATGGCCCCATTAAAACTAACCTTGAATTGAGATGGATGCAAGATCTTCAAGCGGAGAATCGTGAACTTCTGGATAAAAAAATCTGAGTCTAAAGAAATTTCTGTTGAATTTTTGAGAATAAACCAACAATGTCTCTCAGCGAAGAATTTAAAGATGAGACGGCACGAAACCCTAGGATTTCCAAACGGGAAAAAAATTATGACAAAACTTGATGACGTAGGCGGCGTTTGGGGAAACACAAAAAATCATTTTTCATAAATGATATTGAAAAACGAAGAGACAAGGGACGCGTGTCAAAACAGGAAGTAGCCCTCAACCGTCAGAACTTCAAAACGTCGCTATCATTTAAGATCTCGAGTGATTGAGCGAATCGAAATTACAGAGTCACCATTAAGACGCTCCATTATGACAAGACGGCTATTCTGTCTAGAGAAAATTAAGATGATTAAAATACTCTTGCCCGAAATGAAATTTTCTCAGCAAAAATATTTTAAGGGGGTATTGTCGTATGTAAATTTTACCAAGCATACACGCCATTGACAGGAAGGAAAAAATAGCCAGGTGGACGCCCAAATGTGCATTCGGGAAATATCCTATAAGGCATCATTAAAGAGAAGAAAGCCCGAGTAAGCACATGTTGAATGAAACCTACTCGGGATCAGTTAACAGCACTCGGGACTGGTTAAACAACGCTTCTACTCGGGCTCAAACGGTGCTACTCGGGACGATCAGGAATTACTCTTACGCGGGAATAAATACGACTCGAGTAAGAGTTTGATGCTTATTTCATACAGATTAAGTCATTAAATACGCGACAATATCCATCAAGAAGGATCCCAAATAAAATAGAGCATTAATTAGAAGAGTCCCCAATCAAGAAATAACTTGATTTCTTTGCAAAGGCTACATTCTTATAAGGAAACAAGTCCAAATTGAACTGCACAACTAGAATCTCGCTCGATTTCTATAAGAGACTCCGAAACAGGAAAGAAGGCAAATCGACCTCAAGAAAGTAACCGAATCACAATTAAATACAAAGATCATGTATTACTTGTACAAGGCAGATTAGGGTTCTATAAACATATAAATAGACCCATAATCTCGTCCAGAAAATATATAGGCAATATAGCATACATCAATTATAGTAAATACAGAGAGAAAAAGAGAGATCGAGAGTTTGTAAACATCTTATTCTCTTAGTGGATTTTGGCTTGGTTGATCCTTCGGCCATCGGAGTTTTACCACGTAAAACTTGTCTTTGTTACTCTCTCTGCATCTCTTTCTCTTTAATTCAGTAGCCGAAATCCAATCCTTGTTGGCTTTTTTGGCATAATCCAAAAATCGACGTCAACAAAATTAAAACTAAGAAAGCAATTAAAAAGAATTGGTTGTGATCAATGGTGAGAAAACACTAGGTCATCAATGATCCCCAATTATAAACACTCAATGCATGGATTAATTTGTAAAATGATTCAATCAATTCAAGGGTTCATTCTTTATCTTTAATATGACTATTACCATATGATCGCGGGATGAGTCAAGTATTCCGAACCACTATTCACCCTTGGTAAACCCGTTAAGCGTAAGAAATAATAACCAAATTCTGTACTTGGTTGGTCTATGCTAAAGATAAAATTCACTCATTCAAATGAGCATTAATTAAGGTTAGGTTTGGTCTATACTCTAACCCTAATTCTCAGATAGTCTTAACCCTAAAATAATGCTAAATAATTATCCACCCTTGGTCTATGGTGTGAATGAATATTAAAACTAATGAGAGTCAAGCAATTAAAAATAATGAACAAATCAAGAATCGAGTTGATGAAATAATATTATTAATCCAAACATGAGCATTCACAAAAGGTTCACATTGATTCCCTAGTTATTGAATTAGTTACACATCATGAAAATATAAGGAAAAGGAAAAGAAAAGATAAAATTCATTGAGGCCTCAAACGGATTCTTCAAATCTTCAATAATGAATTCTTATTTGTCTTCGAATCTTTGAATATGTAACGATGAATGAAAGAATTGTTATGTGATGTATGGTGATGGTGTGGTGGGGGACGGCCTCCTTGGTGGCTTGGGACCTCCCTTGGCTTGTCTCTCCCGAAATTAGGGTTCACATGGTGTTTAAATAGATGTAGATGCTATGTCATGTCCTTAAACAACAAAGAAATCATTTCCAATATAGAACTCTACCTTTTTGAGACTTTATTTCTTTCCTAATGGATTGTGTTTTTTTATACGAGGATGTAGTTATCTAGTACATATGTGTTTATCTTCGAGTTGCTAACTTCGTATTGGCTTGCTAACTATGTATGGTTTGGTTTCGATCTGGGTTTATGGTAGTGGTGGTAGGGATTTGGTAATGGTGATCGGTGAAGGAGTTGGTGAAGGTAGTCTGGTGGTGATGATAAAGGACTGTAGATTGATTGGTGGTTAGGATGGTGATTTAGGTATTTGGATTTGTGGAGATCCAGATAAAAAAATTTCTTTAAATTTAATTATTTTACTTTTTTAATTTAATTTTTATCATATATATATATATATGTGTGTGTGTGTGTGTGTGTGTGTGTGTGTGTGTGTTGACACGTGGTATATCATTTTTTAAAGATAAAAAATACCCTTAGAACCATTTAATTTGACTAACGGTTGACTCACTGAAGAACGAAATTGAGTACTTTTTGAAAACATAGGGACCAAACCAGTGAAAAATGAATAAGTGAATACAAAACGGATAATTCAAAAAAATGTATAGGGACTCAAATGATAATATCCCTATATATAATTAATATATCTTAAAGTGTGGGAGACACCTCTCTCATAAAGTGTTATTCAGACGGTAGAGCCCTTAGAATATCTCTTATAATCTCTCTTGGAGACTACTTTATTTAAGGGTGTATGTTAGTACAATAGACTATTAAATGAGTATGTGATTCAAAAATACTCCCTTAAATGACCTATGAAATATTTTTTTATTATAATTTAAATGTTAGATATTGTCTTTAATACATATTAGATAATGTTTGTCTTTAATAGATATTAGATAAACAAAATACATAGAGTTTTTTAAGGAAATAAAATAACATTAAATTGGTGGAGTCCACTTTAAAGGGTTCTGAAAACACCTATTAATTAAGAGAGTGAAGTGCTCTTAAACACAATTAAGGGAGTCATTTAGAGAGATGTTGGAGTTGGAAAAATACACATACTCTCTTAATTAAGTCAAGGGATGTCTTCAAGGAGGCTGCTGGAGATACTCTTAGGCACTTACGTGCAAGGGTGTATTTCAAAAAAAAAACTACCTTATTCTAGCAGTAATTAAACCCTTTTTAAGAATATGTGGTTGAATGATTAGACAAATTTAGAGCATCTCTAATACTGTGCAAATTTAGTGTGTCAATATTAAAATTTAGCATAGAGTGCAAAAACCTTCATCCGTTGTAGTGTTAAATACTGTGCCAAATTTAACACATGCTATATTGTATGCCAAAAAATTGACACACAGTATAGTATATTTCAAATTTAGTATAACAATAAATACTCATTTTTTTAATTATAAAAATACTATTATATATTTATTTTAAATATTTCAAATGATTTAAAATTTAATATACATTAATGATATTTCAATCCAAATCTATTTAATACAACTATTCTTTAACAATTTAATGAATTCATTAATGTTAAATGTTGATTTTTATAATTTTAATTAATAAAATAATAAAAATAACATGTTAAATACAACCGTGTAATGAAACACAATACTAAATTGTTGTATCAAATATAACATTTTACATTTTTTATATCAAATTTAGGATTGACAATTACATATGCATTAGAAATGATCTTATATCACACAAAAATAAATATTTAGATCAACAACAATTAAAAAATATTTGATTGAGCGTGGAAATTTCTTCAAGTGGATGATTCATGAGCCGTGAACCTCCCTCCTCCTCCCAAGCATAACTGTCAATAACTACCATCTCTCTCCAAATTTGAACCAAGTCTTTGACTTCTTTCCATAAAACACAACCACCAAATATGGCATCCTCAACATTTGCTGCCTAAAATCAGCAACACCTCCGGGCAACTAGTACATGCAAGTAGAAGAAGAAGAAGAATATTTTCTCAGACGATTAATGATTCATTTATGAATTATGACAATCTCCACAGACTCAAGTCCTCCTCATCCTCCTCTTGAGGTTCACCCAGTTTGTTTACCACCTGAGGCCACCACCTTTCACAAACTCAAGCACAGACTCCGTGAGATTTTCTTCCCAGACGACCCCTTCTACATTTTCAAGAATCAAAATTTTCGTACAAAACTGATTCTGGGTTTTCAATATTTCTTCCCTATATTACAATGGGCCCCAAGTTACACTCTTAAACTATTTACATCTGATATCATCTCTGGAATCACCATTGCAAGCTTGGCCATCCCTCAGGTGTTGATCATATATTTTTTGTTTTTCTTTCCTGGGAAAAATGTTGTTTGATTTTTTTGAAACTATATTCAATTTTTGCATTGCAGGGAATCAGTTATGCTAAACTTGCAAATTTGCCTCCTATAATTGGACTATGTATGTGCAAAAACACTCTCTTAATGATATAACTAATAAAAAAATAGTTGTTTTGCTTTTTGTTTTTTTATTAAATCAAGTATTATATGTTATTTTTTCTTCAGATTCAAGCTTTGTGCCACCATTGATATACTCCGTTCTTGGGAGTTCTAGGCATATGGGCATCGGTCCAGTCTCGATAGCATCTTTGGTCATGGGAACTATGTTAAACGAAGAGGTTTCTTTTAACAAAGACAGAGATCTCTACCTCCAACTTGCTTTCACTTCTACTCTTTTTGCTGGCTTATTTCAAGCTTCATTGGGGCTTTTTAGGTCAATTAATTAGTTTCTTTATTCAACTCTATTCCGATTTTCTGAGAAATCTTGTTAGTAACTACCCAGCCTAAAATGTTACGATGATACGTCCAACAATCATATTTAAGCATACTAACACATAAAACTGATGGGTTTGGCTCTTGGACCAAGCCCAAATGCACATGAAAATTGCATAACAAATATGTGTGGGGATTTGAACCCAGAAATCCTGAGATAATGATTAGCTTTTTGATTCAACTCTATTCCAATTTTTTTAGAAATTTTGTTAGTAACAATCATACATAAAATATTAAGACTCAACAATAATATTTAAATATTCTAACATATCTGATTATGAATTTGATTTTTTTTGTAATTTTAACGTGGGGAAAATTTCACTAGCATTGTTTTAACTGATTTAGCTGGACCTTGATAGGTTAGGATTCATAATAGATTTTCTGTCAAAGGCGACTCTGATTGGGTTCATGGCTGGAGCAGCAGTGGTTGTAGCGCTTCAACAACTCAAAGGATTACTTGGGATTATTCATTTTACAGAGAAGATGCAAGTTATTCCTGTCATGGAATCTGTTTTCAATCGCAAAAAGGAGGTAAAAAAAACACGCACACAACATAAACTTCAACCTACTTTTATGCACACAAAGCAAAAGAAAACATGCATTGATTCGGCTTCTCTGATGAGCAGTGGAGTTGGGAAACTATTGTAATGGGCTTCAGTTTCCTAATTCTTCTAGTTGCAGCCAGGCAAATAGTGAGTTCAGTTTTATCACTTTCGAATTCACGTTCACCAATTTTAGATTATTTTTATCTGTGAAATCGATTTGTGACATGTTGGATTTAAAATATTTCAGAGCTTGAAGAAACCGAAGCTGTTCTGGGTTTCAGCTGCAGCTCCATTAGTATCCGTGATTCTGTCAACTCTTTTGGTGTTTCTTCTTAAATCCAGATTTCAAAATGTTACAACAGTAATGAAATAAAAGTTTTGTTTTAATTCGAATCTTGAAATGTCACAAAATCTTCATTAACTTGTGAATTTAGTTTAGATGATTCATTTTTATACAACAGATTGGTCATTTACCAAAGGGTGTGAATCCACCTTCAATAAACAAGCTACATTTTCATGGCTCTCATTTAAGCCTTGCTATCAAAATAGGCCTCATAACAGGCATCTTATCTCTGACTGTAAGTACTCTGAAATCTATATGGCAATGAAAATATTCAATTGTCAATCTCTTGTAATAATTTTTGTTTTTCAATATCATAGGAAGGAATTGCAGTCGGACGAACATTTGCTTCGATGGAAGATTATCAAATTGATGGAAACAAAGAAATGCTGGCATTCGGACTTATGAATATAGTTGGTTGTTGCTTTTCATGCTATGTTACTACAGGCAATTAATTATCTCTGGAGATTTTTTTTTGCTTTGTTCTTGTACCATTATTTGATATTTGCAAAACTCCTTATGGTCACCCTTGTTCATTCACTCAAATTTAGGCTCATTCTCTCGTTCTGCTGTAAATTACAATGCTGGAGCGAAGACAGTTGTTTCGAATATAGTTCTGGCAGCAATGGTGCTTGTAACACTGCTTTTTCTGATGCCATTGTTCTATTATACACCAAACTTAATCTTAGCAGCAATTATCATCACAGCTGTTATTGGACTGATAGACTATAAAGGTGCAATTCATTTGTGGAAGCTTGACAAACTTGATTTCTTGGTCTTTTTATGCTCCTTCATCGGTGTTCTATTCTTCTCTGTGCAACTAGGACTCGGCATAGCTGTAAGTGATTTCAATATCTTGGAGTTTTTGTGCAAAATTGAATTAACCGGTGGAATCTACTATCTTTTTTTTCTTCCCGGAAAGTCAGGTTGGAGTGTCAGTACTCAAGATTATTCTCCACATTACACGTCCGAATACAATGGTGTTGGGGAATATTCCGGGGACTCAAATATACCGAAGCATCAATTGCTACGAGAATGCATTAAGGGAACCATGTTTCCTTATTCTTAGCATTGAATCTCCAATCCTTTTTGCAAATTCAACTTATCTCCAAGAAAGGTAAACACTACTCAGCAAGATCAATGCCTTAATGATGTTGTTCTTGTTAGAATGCTTAAATATTATTGTTAGGTCATTTCCTAACGGTCTGGCTTTATAGATCTGATATGGCTGCTAACTGTTCTCACTACAGGGTTTTAAGATGGGTCCGAGAGGAGGAAGAGAGAATCCAAGAAAACAATGAGATTGCCCTAAAATGTGTAATTTTGGACATGACTGGTATGTATGCAATAATCACAAAGCTGTTTGCATGGTTAACTACTGCTTTCTAACCAAGTTCCTGAAGCAGTGAAAGTCTAATTAATTCAATTTCATTTACCGAATTTCAGCAGTGACAGCAATAGACACCAGCGGTATCGATGGCATGTATGAACTTAGAAAGAGGCTGGAAAGAAGATCACTTCATGTAATGAAATCTTTCTAATTCTGCCAAGATATTTATTCTTTCCCTGGAAAAAGGCCAAAACTAAGTTTTTTATTTTTGTTAATTCCATTTCTTGTAGCTTGTATTGGTAAATTTGGCAGGAACTGTAATGGAGAAGCTACATCGGTCAAAATTACTTGATCTATTCAGATCAAACGGACTTTATTTGACAATTGGAGAAGCGGTGGCAGACTTATCATCATCTTCCTCCTGGATCGTCCTGGGACCTTAAATGAACATAGAGAAATTATGATTTTTAGTCCTACTTTGTAAGTAGCAAAGATCATATAATTGTCTTAGGATTTCATGATCAGCCTCATGAGAGGATGATTGTGATGGTTTGTAATAGTCCTTTTGAAGGTTTTCCTTCTGAAATGTACAAAGTTGATAAATGTATCGTCACTTTTTGGTTACTATGAAACTATATTAAATATTTTCACGCAAGAAGCTCCGGTACCTGTTATGATAATAAATGGCTAAATACCCAAACCTTCTGTTATATCAGAACTGTTTTTTCAACTTCATTTAGCAGTCTGAGATAAGGTAACTTTAGTTAACAAGAGTAATTGGCAGAGTTCACTTACACAATTATTCTAAACAAGCGAATTGAAAAGTAACCAGATCAGTATAACACTGGAAATAATTTAGAGGTTGAGGTCTTGCATTATTACAATTAGAGATTAATTTCATTTCTACTTCATGGTTTTAGCCACCAATTGTGCCTGCACCACCACCACCACCTATACCACCTCCAAACCCTCCTCCTCCTCCACCACCAATGCCACCACCAGCCCCAAAGCCACCTCCTACCCCCTTGCCAAAACCTCCTCCAACACCCCCACCTCCACCTCCACCTCCACCTCCACCTATTCCACCACCAACTCCTTTGCCTATACCTCCACCAAATCCACTACCAGCACCACCACCTATACCCTCTCCAATTCCTCCGCCTGCACCACCGCCGCCGCCACCTCCTATTCCACCGCCGCCACCTTTTCCAATACCTCCCCCGAATCCACCGCTAGCGCCAGAACCACCACCAGCTCCTTTTCCGATACCACCACCAAATCCACCACCAGCACCTCCACCACCAACTCCTTTCCTAACACCTCCCCCAGCACCACCACCAATGCTTCCACCTACACCACCCCCACCACCAACTCCTCCTCCTGCACCAACACCTGCGCCACCTCCACCACCTATTCCTCCTCTGCCTCCCTTTCCAATTCCTCCACCAGAACCACTGCCACCACCTATTCCTCCTCCACCAGCACCACCGCCACCACCAACCCCTTTGCCAATACCTCCACCAGCACCCCCACCCCCACCAATTCCTCCACCACCTACTCCTCCACCAGCACCACCTCCCCCACCAATTCCTCCACCATGGTGGTGCTTTTTATCCCTTTTCTTGTGGTGCTTGCCAATGCTACCTCCCACACCACCACCACTGCCAATCCCACCACCTCCACCAACTCCTCCACCACCACCACCTTCTCCAACGCAATCAGGCTTGCTGCCGATGCCAGGGTTTCCAGTACCATAACTGAAACCAATTCCCTTGCCAAAACTAAAAGAATGGCCAAAACCAAGTCCTTTTCCTCCATCAAAGGCACTGCCAAAACCTCCTCCAACTCCACCACCACCACCGCCACCAAACCAGCTTGGGTTACCATCGAAGAACCACTCCGGTTTCTTCATCTGGCCATCTTTCTTCTCCTCAAGTGCCCCACCCTCAACACAAACAGAGCTCACCACCACAGCAACCCAGAAAACCATCCGAACAAGCTTTCCCGCCATTAGAAATCCAATTACACTCATTATACACGCAATGCAAATATGCAATGCAAAATGTGAACATATGAATATATAGAAGAGGTAGTACTTATGTTATGCTACACATTTCCACCAAAATGTGGTTGGATGTTGGGACATAAGATTAATTTGTAATTGCTTTGGCGCCGCTACATGTACAACAGTCATCCAGCTCGACTACATGTCCATCTACGTGATTGCTTCATTGATATTAATTCAATGATTCAAACACACCGTGATCTTGCTCACATCTTTACTCTCTCTCTCTTTTTAACCAGCATTTAAGTTTAACAGTTAGCAGAGCACATCCCTGCTTGCAACTCATGTAAATCGGCATTTCTTGAAGCATACAGATTATAGACCAAGGTATCTTGCAAGCTTTTGATGGGAATTTTCTATCAGGGAAATGTTACTCTTTCTAAAAAATTATCCTAAAAATACGTACAATGTAATGTGACAGTCTAATTCATTTAATGAAATGTTATGTTTTTTTTTAATTATTTTTTTTATTGAACTATTACATTGAATTATATATATTTTCATGATAATTTGTTGATAAGTATAGCATTACCCAATTCAATACTCAATCAGTAGTATTATTTTGGCCACATGATCAGAGTATCCTGTCCAATCATTTTGATAAGTCCTATTATGGTCGATATGGGATGTTGCATTGCACCCCATATACATTTTGATAAATTGGTCAAAAATTCCACCAGTAAAGTTGCATATAATAAAAATGATATCTCTGAAAGAATTTGACAACCAATATGGATTCAACACCCTCTCTCTCTCTTGATTTCTTCTTGTTTTTTTTTCTCTATATCTCTGTATTAACTGCACACTAACTACCTTGGGCAATAAATTCCAATTACTTAATCAGAAAACTAACATGCTGGGCAACTGTGTATCACTGAAAAACTAGGCTCAGAGAGGAGATGTTGCAAATCTCTAACATCATATTTTAGCCTCTCTTTTTTAGCGGTGATAACTGATAATGGCACCCCCAATTGAATAATAAATACTCTGTTTTTCTCCATAACTATCAATCTATCAGTTTTGCTAACAAATATGCATCAGCAATTAGCTTTTCGTTTAATTTTTTTTTTTTTCCATTTTACACTACTAGCTATATTTTTATTGAGAACTAACTCGTTTGGGAGTCTCAAATTAAAAACTAATCAATTTTTGAAAAACTTACAAAATTAACTATTTTTTTATTGGTAAGGACAACTATACCCTTACTCACCTTTTCATTTCTACTTAATATATCCATTCTATACCTATTATTCTCATTCTTTTCCTCTTATTTCCACCTCTCTCCACCACAACACTACAATCTCGTTTTCTCTACCATTCTCCTCTCCAATTTTTCTTTTTTATTTTGTTCTCTTTTTCTTCATTTCGAATTTGTATTAATTATTTACATTCTCTACCATTGACCAACTCGAAATTAGAGACTAATACAAGGGTTCCATATATTCAAGCTTTAAGGTGAGTTTTTTTCAACTTTTATAGTTTACACATATCTTCAATCTCGGATTTAATTGAATATAAGTATTATTTTTATGAAAATAGTTTACATTTACATAATAAAGCATGGGTCTTGTGTGTATTTGATGTTGTTGCGATCAATTTAAAGTTTAAACATAAATCTAAAGTTTTTTCCTATTTTGAATCTCTTATTTACTTTGATTTGTGCATTACGGTTGTTTATTTTTATGAAAATAGTTTTCATGAATATAATAGAGTATGAGTCTTATTTGAATTTGATATTGGTATTTATAAATTAAAAGTTTCTTTATTGTTTGGATTTTTTTTTATATAGTTTAATTTGTGCATTAGGGTTGCTTATTTTTATTAAAATAGTTGATATGAATGTATTATAGTATAAGTCTTGTGTGAATTTGATGTTGGTGTGGTTAATTTTTCATTATTGTATTGAACCTAGACAATTGTTAGTTTTTTATTTTTTTTTTTTAAAACGTCCAGCACACTTTCCTTAACTACGTTGGAAATTCCAAACAATATTAGGAATCCCTAACACAAATGGAAATTCCCAACGCAGTTAGAAATTTCAAACGTAGTTCCCTCTAGAAATTTCTAACTGCATTGGGAATCGTTTGAAATTTCTAACTGCGTTGGGAATCCCTAACCGTGTTGGGAATTCCTAATTGTGTTGGGAATCTCTAACTACGTTAGGAATCCTTAACTGCTTTCGGAATTCCCAACGACATCCAGATGAAACATAGTTTGGATTTAGAATATTTTATAAATTCATTGTACCATGAATTTAGAATATTTGTTTATGAATTTAATTATTAATTTCTTATTTATTTGAAAGGTGGGTTGTATGGATAAAGTTCGGTTTGTTGTTTTATACGATGGGAAATTGAGTGAAAGTGGTGGGAAGTTCAAGTATCAATCTGGAAAGTCAAGATTAATCTCAATTTCAAGGGAAACCTCGTATGAATCATTACAAGACATCATATCTTATCTTGTTAATGTCAATCCAAACGAGTTCTCCATCAAAATGAAGTTGTTGTTTAATTCACCTGAGGTTTTAGTACCGTTTGAAGTTGTGAATGAGGATAATGTGCAAATATTCTTATGTGAAAACTCTGTTGTGAATACGAGAACCTCATTATGTGTCACAATGGAACGGAAAACATGAATAGTTCCAAACACACAAGGTCATGACAATGAACTTGTGAATGAAGACATTGCCAATGTTTTAGAATCGGATAATCTCAATGGAGTTGGTCTTGATAATATACATGAAAGTGTATTCAATCCAAATGAATTTGAAAATGCTAATGTATTTTCTATTGGGCTGGACAATGAAGATGAAATTAATGGCAGTCGGCCATCAAACTTAGAGTTACCGTTAACAAGATCAAGGGTGTTGAGTTTTGAGGGAATTGGGATAAAATCATCAAAAGTACATGGAAGTTATACATCGTTAGAGAGTGTAATCAACAATGTTAAGGAAGTTGGGGTTGGTGGTTTATTTCTTAGTAAGGAAGAGTTACATATGAAGATTAGTTTGTTGGTAATTGCTAATCATTTGCAGTTCAAAGTGAACAAGTCCACCAAAGCTTTGTTGGTTTTGATATGCAGTGTCGAAGATTGCAAATGATGTGTTCGTACAACAAAGCTAAAGGATTGTGAATCATTTCATGTTTCGAAATACCAGCCCGAGCACACATGCTATCTTGATGCCCTCCACTTTGATCATCGACAAGCAAGTAGCAAATTGATTGGACATTGTATAAAATCAAAGTTTGAGGGAACTTTACAATCTTACAGACCGAACAACATAATTGAAGATATGAAAAGTAGTATGGAAGACTGTTAGTTATAACAAAGCATGGAGGGCTAGAGATGTCGCATTAGGTTTAGCTAGGGGTTCACTCGAGGACTCATTTAATATTCTTCATTTATATTGTCACATGCTTGAAAGGAAAAATCCAAGGACAGTTACATTCATTGAAACTGACGTTGTAAATCAGTTCAAGTATTTTTTTCATGGCATTAGGACCTTCCGTTGAAGGTTTTAAATCTTGTGTTTTTTCCGGTGGTAGTTGTTGATGGAACTTTCTTGAAATGCAAGCATCATGGTACCCTGTTTATTGCAACAAGTTTGGATGAAAATAATCAAGTCTACCTATTAGCCTTTGGAATTGGTGATTCAAAAAAATGACCAATCATGGCATTGGTTATTGACAAAGTTACATGGGTTGATTGGTGAAATAAATGATCTTGTATTTATCTCCAACCGAAACCTATGCATTGCAAAGGCAGCAACACATGTGTTCCCTAATTCATTACATGGTATATGTATGTATCACCTTGGTCAAAACATGAAGGCAAAACTTAAAGGTGTTGAAGTCTATGATATATTTTACAAGTGTTCAAAAGCTTATCAGGTGGTTGAGTTTAATCAAATTATGGCTCAAATAAGGGGTATAGATGCAAGGGCTGCACAATATTTGATTGAGGCCGATCCTAAAAAGTGGGCTAGAGGTCACTTTAACGGACGAAGATATTGCATAATGACAACGAACATTGCAGAGTGTTTAAATGACATTTTGAAGGATGCACAAGAGCTGCCGGTCACAAAATTAGTTGAACATATATGTGGTTTACTATAAAAGTGGTTTTGGGAAAGACGTGAAGCTGCAGCAAAAATGAGTACTCCATTGACGAAGTCGGCTGAAAAAAGGCTACGTCGTAGGACTAATAAATCACGTTGTTATTGTGTGCATCCTATTAATCTATATGAACACCATGTGGTTGACGAACACTTAAATGGGTTTGTTAACTTAATGGAGAAGACTTGTACTTGCCGAAAATTTCAATTGGACCAACTCCCTTGTAGACATGTACTTGTTGCATGTAACCTGCACCGTTCCTCATGTTATGACTATTGTTCCCATTATTACCACAAGGAAACATTGGTTACAGCTTATACTGGTTCCATTTGCCCTGTTAGTCTTATGGAAGAGTGGGATATGCTTGAGGATGTACAAAGTCTTTTTGTTCTACCACCAAAAGGCCATAAACCTAACAGACATTTTCCAAAAAAACGTAGACCATCTCAAGGTGAAGAAATTGTACACAGGAAGTGTAGTAGACGTGGAGGATTGGCACATAATAGGTAGAAATGTAAGGCACCAATTCCTTTGTCCAATCAAAGTGGAAACTCATGAGGTAAAATATACATTTTTAATTTTGTGTGTTTGTAACTATGTTGTTGAGTGTTGTTATTTAATTTTGTTTAATGAGTAAATATTTTTTTTAATGTTCTATTGTTTTTTATCTATTAATATTGTGTTGTTTATTTGTTGGTACCTAGATGGAACGATATGTTGTTCATGGCACGATATGTTGCTTGGTACAGTATTACATTTGTTTAGTACATTTTATGTACAGTTCAACATGATGAGCTCCAATATGGACTCTCTGATCCTTGCCAAACAAAACCGTCTCCAAAAAATAGAGTAAAGCAAGCCTCACCATGTCTTAATCTCTATCAGAAGAAGCAACTTTAAAATTGCCTCTAAAGTTTTGTTATTGTACCGCACTTCGCCATTCAACATGGATGACCGAAAACTTCCACTACCATCCCTTTTTTCCTTAACCAGCTTCGATGGGTAAGTGCCATACTCTAAACCCGTGATGAGATAAAATTCTTGAATAGAAAAACGAAATGTCTTCCCACCTATTGCAAACCACATCTTAGAGTTATTATACGACCGTATTTGTCTAAGGAGTTGATGATGTACCAGCTGTCCGGAAAACTTCAACTCATGCATCTCTAAAAGTTTTCCGAAGCATGTTATGCGAAATAGAGCCAATTGTGCCTCTGTCAACTTTTCTTTAATTTGCTTTATAGCAACCGTTGACGAAGTGCTGTTTATCTTTGCATGAGGAAATGTTCTGAAACCTCTACTAACAAATCAATCTCTTTTCCCATTCTATTTTCCTGAAATATAACATAAAACTATTAAAACAAAATTCAAATAATCTAACTGAATTCGCAACTTTATTTGCAAGAATGACAACCCATTATTTGCAAATCATTCTTAGCCTTAGTGTCCAACTAAGAATGATAATCCATTATTTGTAAAAACAAGCAAACTAATTAATATTTTACAGCAGTTTTCGAAAGCTCACCACTTTGTAAATCAATATTTTCCAACAGTTCACAATCTGAACAATCAAAAGCACCCTTTTTAAATATCACAAATGGACCCTTGTTAACTACTTTATGTATATTGAGACATGAGAGAGAGAGAGAGAGAAGGAAAGAGAGTGAAAATTTAAACATAACAGCCTTTTTGAATTAACCTTAAAAAGATTGAAGACTACTAAAAGAGTGAAAATTTAAACAGTACATCGTTTTGATTACACTTGTTTGGAATTCCTAACAGAGTTTGGAATTCCAAACCCTGTTAGGAATTTCTAACAGTGTTGAGAATTTCCCAACGCTGTTAGGAATTCCAAACTATTGTTCGAATTTTCCTAACCTTGTTTGGAATTCCAAACTTTGTTAGGGGTTCCAAACTCTGTTATGAATTCCAAATTCTGTTTGGAACTCCAAACGATGTTAGACACTCCAAACATAGTTAAGCATTCCAAACTGCAATTAAGAACCTAATTCCAAACTGCAATTGAGAATAATTCCAAACTACCATACATTCAGATTTTATGTCTACATTTGCTTGATTACACCAACAAGTGCAATAACATTCAGAATAATTCCACCAACTAGAACAATTCATGGGCATATTTCATGTCTACATTTTCTTGATTACACAAACCAGAATAATTCCAAACTACATTTACTTGATTTCATGTCATAATTACAATAACATTCAGATTGCAAAAACACCAACCAATAAACTATATATAAATTCATTACACCAACTATGAACCCAACAATATCGAAAAACAAGATATGCTTACAGTAAGCAAAGGCCGAAAGAAAGACAAACTTAGAGCTAACACAACACCCAAAACACTTGGAGCTATCAGAGCAAAACTGTCCAAACAACAACCGATAAACACAACACCTAAAAAAAATCAAATTTAATATGACTAGTTTATAGGTTCTACATAAGTTATAACTCAAGTTTTTGAAATTAAAGTTTTTTTTTAAACCCAAGTTATATTTTCTTCTAACCAGTCCAAAATCGTATACATAACACAAATAATTTTAAAAACCCAGAAACAATTAAGTTTTTTCTACTAGTGTAGAGAATTTTATCAAACTTTTTGGAATTTCAAATGCTGTCACTGAATTTTTTTCAAAATATTTATCAGAAAAAACTCAAAAAATACACAAATTGAACTTCGAATTCCATCACAAATTGATAGCATTATGGCTTTTTAGGGTTCTAATTCAAACTTAAAAAACTTCAAAATTACACAAATTGAAATATACAAATTCCAACACAAATTGATTGCATTACAACTTTTTAGGGTTCTAATTCAATTAATAGGAATTTAATCAACTGCACAAATTGAACCAGAAAGCTTTTAAAAAACTCAAAAATTGAAGAATCATGCACTGTACCTTTTGAAAGAGAGTGTTGTCGTGGTCTTCAACCTGCTTCAAGCTTCTTCAACCTTCGTCATCTTCAACGGAAACCAGGCAGATAGGTCGTTGACTTAAAAAATTCTTCAACAGAGCGTCACCATCGTCGACAAAACTGCTTCAAGCGTCTTCAACCTTCGACGTCGTCATCGTCATCTTCAACTTTCTAGCGCATCGTCATCTTCAAAATTCAAGCGTGCTTCTGAGAGAATTTGATGTTGATTCTTCAGAGAGAGAGAAATTGAATTTTTTGGATTTTAGTTTGAATGTGATTCTTTATCTGTGAACAAATGCATTTACTTTACTCACTAGGATCTCCATACTATATGGGTATGGCCAACTCCAATGTCTATATTTCTCCAAAATGGAGACCTATTTGGATCTAATGGATCTCTAAAATGGAGATTTTATTTTGGAGATTTGATTTGGATTTCCAAATTAGGCCATCTCAGCCATCTCCAATCATTCTCTAAAATTTTCTCCATTTTGGAGACTGGAAATGGAATATTCAGGAATATTTTATCTCTAAAAATTTATAACTCCAATTGTTCTCCATTTTACAGTCTTCAAATAATAAAATTTTATTATTTTTAACTAACTATCTCCTACACCTAATATTTTTTTTTACCTAAATTTTAGATTGAATAATTCTTTTCTAACTTTCACCTACACATAATATGTTTTAACTAAATTTTAGCTTGTATATTTTTTTATCTGACTTTCTCTAGCACGTAATATTTGTTACCTAAATTTTCACCTACGTCATTTCACTCAATTTTTTAATTTTATCTAACTTTCTCCGACATCTAATATTTGTTACCAAAATTTTAGCTTATAAATTTTTTATCTAACTTTCTTTGGCATCTAATTTTAGCTTGTAGAATTATGGAAAAAGATTTGGACTCCATCAATGATCCAAATGAACATGAATATTGGAAATCCAGGAAACTACAAAGATCAATTGATAATACTGCCTATGTCAATTTTAATAGTTTCGGGCAATTTCCAGGTGGGTCGTCTGACAATTTTAGTAATTTTGGTTCTTTTCCAAATTGATATGGTTGGAGTGGAAATGACTTGTCATAATACTAGTGTTAACTTTTAAATTTCAATGTTATTTGTAATGGTTTTATTTTAATTTTCAATGTACTTTTTTTTGTTATTTTTCCATTGTAATATTTTAATTTAAAGATGTTAATGTTATTGATGATTTGAAAACATCAATTAAAATCGATGGTTTGAAAACATTTATTTTGCATTGCAAAAAATAGTTTTAGTTCATTGATTAAAATAGAAGGTGTAAGTGTATAGTTGCCATCCAGACCTTAAGACCAGGATATCTAGATAGCATTTCTAATGCCTTGATCAGGCCACTACCCCCAAGAAGAGTCTGAGTGTAAAAGCATAGTTGTCATTTAGATCTTGAGACCAAGATAGCTAGATAGTGTTCTTGATGCCTTGGTTGGGCACCACCCCCTGCCAAGAAGGGTCTGAGTGAAAGAGTATAGGTATCATCCAGATCTCGAGACTAGGATAACTAGAGAGCATTCCTGATGCCTTGGTCGGGATACCACCCCCAAGAAGGGTCTGAGTTTAAGTTTATAGTTGTCATCCAGACCTCAAAACGAGGATAGCTAGATAGTGTTCATGATGCCTTAATCGCCTCTACTATCCCCAATAAGGATCTGAGTGTAAGTGCATAGTTGCCTACCAGATCCAGGTCGCAACGGTAAGGTTACTGTTTCATGAATACATACTTAAGACTTCATGAAGATACGATAAACTCCTTGGTCGAAGTACCATCAAGACTCAATTAAGTCAGGGTAGCGCAGAGGGTTACACACAGGTCGAAAACAGAGAATTTGGCTTAGTATCAATAGCAGGTGCTACCACTTACCCGGCTAGGCAACTCACATTTTACTTAACAAATTGAATGAAGAGGTAAACAGGAACCAGTCAAAAGGAGTATGAAGGGAATCAGAATACGTTTCACCAATCATGAAAATGGAGCCTATCCCCTTAACAGGCTACATCGATTAAAGAGGGAGCCTATCCCCTTAACAGGCCATATCAAACTCGTTAAGGAGCTCATCCCCAGGTTATGGGCTACATATAAAAAAAAAGAATATTCTGATAGTTGGGTTAATGAGTTATTTGGTTCATGATAAAACAGGGTGCTTACCCCTCTTTTTGGGCAACAGAAGCAGCTAAGTATGAGAAGATCACACATCAACCTCATCTTGATGATTTCTTCCTACCCCTCCTTCCTCTATTGGCTATTCACCTACCTGCTGCTTGATATACTATTCGATCAGTACTTAGTCAACCTTAGCCAGGATCTCAGGAAGGACTATCTCAGTTTGAGAAGCTGGAGCCATCATTACCTTAAGTTACTCCTCAATTGGCTACGCCCTAGTCACAGCCACCGTCAGAGCTAGATCAGTTTGGCTCTTTACCATCTCCTTGGAGGCTGGCTGGTTTGCTATAGTATCTTGAGCAGCTGACAGTCCATCTTCAACCACTTGGGGAGTAGGTAGAACAACAGCAATCCCACCCTAGAATGTTGTTATTTATCATCATTTGCACCTTTATCAGCATCAGCAATCCAGCCCCATCGCCATTTAGGGTAGACAACTTATTCACCCTCTCCAAAATCTCTTCTCGGTTTAAGTCTGCAATGATAGATAGGTCGGAGAGCGGAGGAAACACTACGACTTGGTACGAAGCACAGAAGTATCCACTCCCGAAGGAATATTCTACATCTGCCTACAGTTTGGTTATCTATGCATGTAGGTCCAGGTTTTCTGCTTCTTGCCTTCAGGCATCCTCATTCCAGTCACCCTTCTCCCTTTTATGCCTCGCAGACTTCAAGGCATCCTGGTCAAAGGTCTGCTTCAGCCTCTCATAATCATACTGGAGCTCAACTAGTTCCCTCTCAGTTTTGTCCTAGTTGGTTGTCATCTCCTGTACTAGGTCATGGGCTTTAGCAAACAACCTCGTGGCAGTGCTAGCTTTGGCCTCAACTTTTGTAGCATAATCGTGCAGAGCGGCCATTTGATGGCTCATAGCAACGTTGTACTTGAAGACCTACAGTGAACAAAACACAAGCCAGTACATAACCAAGTGATCACTCGAATCATAGATGAAGAAGAGTGATTACCTCAGCCAATAGAGCAGATCCTTTGGTGATTAGGTGGTTGGTAAGCATTGAGGCAATCAAATAAAGGTTATCGCCTGGGCAAGAGGCAATGAACAGCTTACGACCTCACCCTGGGCAATGGATCTAGATGAAGGCTAGAGACGATCTCCAGGACCCTCCACAACAGCGGTTTCTAAGCTCCTCCTTGCCAATATGGATACAGGAGAAGGAATTAAAACAGTAAGAATGCCAACTGAAGAGGTGACACTAACGGTGGATTTAATGGTAGGAGGGGTAACAAAGATGGTGGCAATGGCAGTGGCAGAAGCGGTAGCAAGATTAGAAGCCACCTTACCACACACTCTAGAGGCCCTGGATGCAAACACCTCTAACATGGACTTAAGTCAGGTAGCTGGAGGGGTAGGAGCGTACTGAGTTACTGCAGGAATGGACGGATACACATCTTCCTGGATCAAGGTCGCTAGAAGGCTTTCCCGATCTAGACTGTCAGGGAAGGGAAGAGGCGCTCGAGCCTGTTGGGGATCATGGACGACAGGCATTGCAACAAAAACTAAAAAAAAAGTGAGGTTAGTACTAATGCAAGCAATAGTAAAGTAAGCCAACTCATAACTCCATTCTTACTAGGAAAGGTGGCTGAGATGCACAGGTACTGGTTCACCCTACAAGGACTGAAGAAGTCAGAGGTAGGGTACTTCGTTTTCATAAAATTTCGGGCAATGATGGCCTTCAAGATTGCCTTGGATTCGCCGGTATGGAATTCCTTTCCCAAGAAGGCATATCATTGACGGCGGTGGGAACATCGAACTTACGCCCACCAATGTAGATCGAGCTCTCCCAATCACCGCCGATCAGTACCCACTAGTCCTTCTAGCAAGGATCCTTCTTGGTAGGGCCTGGTACTACAAATATGAGCTTGTTCTTGGCTTTGGCATAGAATTACCCCCTTGGGCTTGTAGATAGGCTACCGATCTGGAAAATATACACTAGTTCCTCAACCCCGGGATCCCTTGTGAGATAGTCAGTCTCACAATGCTACTTCCACATCACGAGGAAGCCCACCACGTGCCTACAAAAGCTTGGGGTTAAGTGGAGGGGAGCAATATGCAGGGCATAGAGAGCCTGTCGGAGGGTGGGGTGAAGAGGCAGCCTTACCTCGTTCTTAAGAGTCGCGACGTGGAGTGGAAGCACGCCTCTGGGAGGAATAAAGATATCGTAGTTCTTGGTAGGGATAGAGATGAAGATGTTGTCGGGGATGCCAAACTTACTTCTCAATTGGTTAATTGACCCATCTTTGATGATAGAATCAAGGATGACTCGGAAGTCATAAGGAAGAGCAGGCTCCCCAGAGGGGCATCAAGGACCTGGGCCAAACTTTCACTAGCCACTTTACCACCAGAATCAACACATGAATCCTTATCAACCAACTCTAACGGGTTCTCGGGTTGATTCAAGAAGAGGGACCCAATGAAAATGTTTTGACTTGAGCCACAGTGCAGAGAAGGAGAAGGAAGATAGTCCTCACTATTTTTTCAGGCCCGCATTCTATGTGCGGGACTAGAGGTCACATTGCCCTCCACCATGCCTTTGAATGCATCAAAGTTGGAAGTCGACATGATAATAAGAAGTTTTATTTTGAAAAGGGAAACAGTGTGGATCCTTACGGAGCCGAAGAAGAAAGAAGGTTTTCTTGAAGTATATTTGAAATTTAAAAGAAAGGATTATCGTCAGCTTGAGAAAAACAAAAAAGAAGCCAGGTTTATATATACGTGATAGGGAAGCAGACGATGTCGTGGGCGTGATTGAGGAGGCGAGTTTTTCGCCTCGATTCCTGCATGCCGCCAAAAATAACGCCTTTTTTCAAAAAAGAAGCCACTCCCTCATTTGACACGTGGTCACTGCATTTAAGAAAAAGATTTCTTCTAGATTCTAACAACCAATTCGAAAATGAAAATTTTTCATGTGAGGTAAGAATCAGACTCCAACCCTGACTCAATTAACGGTGTTCAAGTCAGATAAGACTTCTGTTAATAGCCAAATTTTGTTAGGGACCAAAGAAAAAAAATTCACTTCCTAGCCTTCATACAAGGGTCTAAATTCGGGCTTATTTAACGAGGAATCAAGGTCCTAAGGTCGAGCTACCACGCGATCCTGTATGAGCAAGGTGAGGCCACCCATACCATCTAAGCATCTTGTGCGCACCCAGTCTCATAAATTAAAGCACGACGTGACCACGTCAAGCTCCAATCACCAAGATAGAAGCCTAAAGCTAGGTCGACATGGGAAGACCTGGGTTCTCCAAGGTCGAGGTATCTCAAGACCTCCCCTAGAGCATGCTACCATCTTTACCTTCACCAAGAGACCTCTAGAGTGTCGAACTTGTCTTGTGATACTTTCCTGCTTCGCCGAGGTATGATCCCAACCAATCCAAGCAGAAAAGGAATAAGCTCGTAAAGCCATGTCATCACCGAAAAGTGCCAACACGATTAGACCAAGCTCAAAAAGAGATCTAGAGTGGATGGATAAAGATCCCAGTAATAACATCAATACACAAATGTACCTCGTCATTCAAGGTGGCAAGCGCCATATTCAGAGACCTCTATGAGGAACCTTACCAGGGCAACGTACAGGATCAGAAATACACTCCGACGTGCACTAAACTGTTACATGCATGCAGGCCAAGTTATTGAAACCAAAGAGGAAACCAACGAGGAAACAAACTTACCTCCTTCCAAGATAACTTCGAGTCAGTTACTCAGCTAAAGTCAACCACATTTAAACACAGCATCTCGCCTAATAAGGGGGGATTTGATTCAGTGATTTAAGGTAGGGGAATATCCTGCTAAACCTAAAATCTACAGTATAAATATGCATGGGAAGGAGAGGAAAAAGAAAAGAAAAAAGAAAAGGAAGACAAGAAATTCACCATCAGTGATCAAAGCTCCATTGTCGCCTAAATTCTATAAATAGAACATGACCACCAACAGAAATTTTGTCCACTTATGGACAGGCACGAGGTTGTCACTTCCAGTCCTTTCAGAAAAAGAGACAGAGAGAGAGAGAGAGAGAAATTAAGAGATTTACACCCATTATAATCAACTAGAACTACACAATAAAAATAATGTCATTTCCATCATATATCTCCTTTTGTGTTTCGTTATCATTTCACCTCCTTCTTAACATCTTACCCTAGTACCGAGGGTACCAATACCGACCGCAACCTCTAAGGTTGTAATCTTGAGGGTGTTAAGGGTGTTAATTGATATTCCTCAGCTCGAGAGAACTTTCAATTAACACCTAGAAAAGGGATCCCTACTTGTTTGGGCCTGGTTCCTAGTCAATACCTTTATTCTCTCACTGTTCCTTCCACAACACGAGAAATCTGACCAGGTGTCGCTAGAACCCAGAAGTCAGCTGAAATGAGGCAAGCTGCAGGGCTAGAAAGGCTTGGCGGAGAGAAGGTTGAAGAGACAACCTAACCCCTCTATCGAAAGCAGCGGTGTGGATGGGACACTCACCGGGTGGAGGAGAAAATACATCATAGTTCATGTGAGGAACAGTAATCAAGATACTGGCAGGAATGTCGAAACTCTCTCTCAAATGATTGATCGAGTCGACGGTGGCCATGGAATCGGGGATAACTCTAAAATCGTACAGGTGGGAGAGTGTCCCTCCTATTGCGGCGACATTAGCCTCGACTTGACCCCCATGGCTCCAACCTCGTCGAACTCCCCATCAGATTCTCCTTCAACAATTTCAAGTAGGGCGACTGGTTGTTTGAAAAGCCAACCCCAATGGTGATGTTTCGGCTAGAGTGGCGACGTGATTGCAGAGAGTGGACGTCGTTGTCCCCACTGTTTTATTCTTAAGCCTATTTCTTACCAGTGAGGAGGGGACTTGCCTTCCACCATTCTCTCGATGCTATCGTGATTGGAGTTCGACGTAACGACAATGGAGTTTAGGATAGAGAGACGTGAAAAGAACTAGAGAGAAGCAAAGAAAACTTAAGGATTTGAAATTTAAAAGAAGGTATTTTTGAGGTGTGAGAGAAGCAAAGAGGAATCTGGAATTATATAGGCATGATAGGGAAGCAGACAGTGACGAGGGCATGATCGAGGAGGCAACGTATTTTCCTCGATACCCGCGTGCCACCAAAAATATCACCTTTTTTCAAATAAGAAGCCACCCCATCGCTTGACACGTGGTCATTTCATTTAAGAAGAATATTTTTTCTAGATTCTGGCAACAAATTTGAAAACGGAAAATTTCCTATGTGAGGTAGAATCTGACTCCAACACCAACTCAGTCACTGGCATTCAAGTCAAAGGAGACTTCTGTTAATAGCAAAATTTGGCTATGAATCAAAGGAAAATTTTCCACCCTCCAACCTTCATGTATGGGTCCAAATCCGGGCTTATACAGCAAGGTATCAAGGTCCCCAAGGTTGAGCAACCATACGACCCTGCAGGATCAAAACGAGGTCACGCATGCCTTCTGAACTTTTGGCATGCATCCAGACTCACCAGTTAATGCCCGGCGTGACCAAATCAGGCTCCCTGTATCGGGATAAGAGCCCAAAGCTAGGTCAAAGTAGGAAGACCTGTGTTCCCTGAGGTCAAGGTATCTCATGACCTCCCCTGGGGCATGCTACCATCTCTGCTTCAACCAAGAGACCTATAGGGTGTCAAACTCACCTTGCAATTCATTCCTGCATCACCGAGGTATAATCATAACCTATCCAAGCAAGGAAAAAGGAAGCTTGCAAAGCTCTGTTATCAACGAAAATCCCCAACACGATTAGGTCAAGCTCCAAATGAGGCCAAGAGTGGTCATATCAAGCTCCCAGTAATAATATCGATACTGAAGTGTACCTCGCCACTCGAGGTAGCAAACGCCATATTTGATGACCTCTATGAGGTACCCTACCAGGGCAATGTACGGGGTCAGAATTACGTTCCAACGTGCATTAAACCATTACATGCATGCAGGTCAAGTCATTGAAACCAAAGAGGAAACAAACTTATCTCCCACCAAGATATCTTCGAATCTGTTGATCAGCCAAAGTCGACGACGTTTAAACATATCATCCCACCTAATAAGAGAGGGTTTGATTCAGTAATTTAAGGCGGGAGAATAAGCAGTTAAACCTAAAATCCACATTATAAATATGCATGGACATGCATAGGCACAGATCGAGACTTAGATTCGCCACCGGTTAATAGAGCTCCATTGTCACCTAAGTTCTATCAACAGAACACGGCCACTATCAGTAATCTAGTCCACTTATCGACTGGGACGAGGTTGCCACCATCCACCCAACCAGGATAGATTGAGTGATTCATGCCCTTTGTAATCAGTTGTTATCAGTCAATTAAATAGTGTCATTTCCATCATATATCATATTTTCAGCATCTCATTATCGTCCCATCTCCTTCTTTACACCAGATTTTGGTACTGATGGTACCCACCTCGACAGCAACCTTCGAGGTAGTGGTCTTGAGAGTGTTAATTGATATTCCTTGTCTCGAGAGAATTATCGGTTAACAATTAAATTAAATTAAATCAAATTAAATAATATGATTATTTAATTGACAAATTAATAATTAAGAATTATTAATTGTTAATTGGAATTTACAGGTTCGAATCTTGACAAGAGAAAAGGATTAAAATAATATAAGATTATTTTTATTTCCTTTAAAAGAGGTCAAGGGTTCAAGTCTTAGTGACAATATATATTAAAATAGGATTTAGAATCCTGTTCTAACTCCCTAGTCTCCTGATAATATATATAGTTATAATATCACGAAACAAAATATCATAACCCGAATACTGAGAGAGAGTGGTGCGGAAAGGAGAAGATGAAAAAAAAATTGGCCAAAGCTTGACCGAACTCAATAAAGGAGACAATATGTTGTCTTCTCCATCTCAGTAGCCTCCATTCAAGATCTCCCGGAATCCGCGACATACCCACACATAGTTGCTAGATCTCGGGTCATAGCTCGGAAGGCTTAGTGGTGAAGGATCAAAAAGAAACGAAGGAGAGATCACCAAAAACAAATCCCTTCTCATATTCGTGTATACCTAAAAGGTCCAAGATAAATTTAAAAAATGATTTTTTTTTTCGCTACGTCGATTTTGTGAAAATCACAACACTTATTTTTTCAATCTTTGGGACCTACAATTGGTATCAGAGCAAATTTTTCTATATACAAGAATATAATCTAATTGTATTCTATTTATTTTCTATATGTAAGATATGTGTAGGCACGATCAAGGGATGTATGATGTTTATATTTTTTTTATATGTAAATATGGTTGATCATTAATTATATGGTACGATAAGTTTAAGGATTATAATTTTTAGGTTGTAATAATTAAATTTTCGGTTGTCCATTTGTTCTTTCTAAATCATTTTTTTGTAATATATTAATGTAATATTGTACGAAGAAGATAAGGTAGAAGGGGCGGCAGCCGCGAGAAGGCGCTACTCGCAACAGGTAGTTGCACATGCGCTCCGCTAATGACAAGGCAAAAGAAAAGTGTTTCCATTGTGACAAGGCCGGGCAACGAAAGATGAACTATCGACATTTCCTCGAGGAGCTTAAAAAGAAAAAGAAAGTGAAAGTTAAATCAGATTTACTTCTCATTGAATCTTGTTTAGTGGAAGATGACTATTCACCTTGTATAGTAGATTCAGGGGCCACTAACCATGTTTGTTCTTCTTTGCAGTAGACTGATTCTTGGACGGAGCTAGAGGACAGGGACTTCTCGATACGTGTTGGATCAGGAGATGTCGTTTTCAACTTATGCAGTGGGAGCAATTAGATTAGTTTTTTATAGTTGTTTTCTTTTATTGGACAATGTATATTACATTCCCGGGTTTACCAGAAATTTGATTTCGGCATCCAAGTTTTTAGAATGATTTTGTTCATATTCTTTTAGTAATAAATCAGATATTTTTTTCTAGAAACATATTGAATATTTGTTTTGGTTCGATTAAAAGCAACTTGTATGGTTTAAGACTGTTAATTCATACATTGATGCTTAATACTAAAATGTTTAGAGTTGAAAAAACTAAATTGAAACTACAAAAGGATGCTCCAAATAATGAAACGTATTTGTGATATCTAAGACTTGGCCATATCAACCTTGACAGGATAGATAGACTAGTAAAAAACGGACCTTTAAATCAGTTAAAGATCAGCACTTTACCTGTCTACGAATCTTGTTTAGAAGTTAAGATGACCAAGAGACCTTTTAGTGGAAGAGAGCTTAGAGCTACAAAACCACTAGAGCGTATACATTTAGACATCTGCAGACCTATGAATGTTAGAGCTAGAGGTGGTTATGAGTATTATGTAACTTTTATTGATGATTACTCTAGATATAGATATGTTTACCTAATGCAACATAAGTCGGAAACTTTTGAAAAGTTCAAAGAATTTCTAGTTGAAGTTAAGAACCAATTAGGCAAAACAATCAAAGCTCTATGATCAGATCGTAGGGATGAGTATCTTGGCTAAGAGTTTGAAGACTACTTAGTTGAGCATGGGATTGTATCTCAACTCACAGCTTCTAGAATACCACGACAGAATGGTGTTACAGAGCGGAGAAATAGAACCCAGATGGAAATGGTGAGATCTATGACGAGTTTAATATCATTACAAAACTTCTTTTGGGGATATGCACTACAGACGACAGCCTACATATTGAATGTAGTTCCATCCAAATATGTTCCTAAGACTCATCTTGAGTTGTGGAATGGTCGCAAAGCAAGTTTGTGACATTTTCAAGTATAGAGGTATCCAGTACATGTGCTGAAGAAAAGAGCTGGAAAGTTGGAACCTCGTTCTCAAGTATGCTTATTTATAGGTTATTTCAAAGAGACCGGAGGTGGATACTTATATAGTCCTCAAGAGAACAAAATGTTTGTACCGACAAATGCAACATTTCTTGAGGAAAACTATATGAGTGATCATAAGCCTCGAAGTAAGATTGTGTTAAATGAATTTGAGCCTAGTACGACCAGTGCTAAGTCAACAAAAGTTATTGTTCCAACAACATCTGAAAGTTAGACGATTTCTACTTAGACAATTCCTAGTCAGATCACACTACCACCTAAACATAGTGGGGTTGTACGACAACCTGGTCGTTATTTAGGTGTTGGAGAGACATAGGGTGTCGTCTTTGATGATAGTGTTGTCTCTGATGATAGTGTTGATGATTTATTGTTATTTAAGCACGTAATAGAAGATTCTGGCAAAGAAGAGTGGCTTAAAGCCATGAATCTCGAGATAGAGTCCATGTATTCCAACTCAGTCTAGGATCTTGTAGACTTACCTGATGGAATAAACTCATAGGGTGTAAGTGGATTTATAAGAGAAAGGGATGAGTAGACAGGAAGGAAGAGACCTTCAAAACAAGGCTAGTGGCAAAGGGTTATACCGAAAAGGAAGAGATCTTCTCGCAGTGGCTATGTTTAATGCCCAGTTTGGCATTGCTTTCCCAGCTGCTTTTGGGACCAAAAGTGATTCCGGACCAAAGATAAGGTGTTTGGTAAAATCGTGGGAAATTGCTTTTGGTCACTTTTAGTTTCTCCCAACTAAGTTTTTGAGAAGTTACAAATAGATGCTTTTGGATTTTGGCTTCCGCTTTTAGAAAACGCGCTACAGTGATATTAAATGAAATTTTACAAACTTTCCAACTTTATCCTTACCTTTAACGAAATTTACCAAAAGTATGAAAAAATTCATATAATATATTCCATAGCGTTATGTTTGGTAGTTTTCGTTTATATAATATATCCTTTTGGGTTTGTATAATTTATTTAAAATTTTCAATGATATTTGTTTGGTATATTGTACAAAATTATACCATAATTATACCATATAAAATTATATCATAACTGTACAAAATTGTTTGGGCTTACATTGTTATACAAAAAAATTGTTGTCATAATTGTACAAAAGAAATGGGGCTAATTAATTCAATAAAGTAGAATAAAAAATAAATAAATAAATAAAGTAGAATAAAAAATGAAATAAAGAAATGATGCTAATTAATTCAAAAAGGTATAATAAAAAATTGGGATAATTAGTTCAATAAAGTACCATAATTATATAACACTTAACACTAAGTACAAATAAACAAGAAAAATATAAATTATAGCACTATTAAGATGTCTATGTCCTTTTAGTAATTTCACACACTCACAACACTTTTTACTTCGGTTACAAAACACATTGAAATTGTTTTTAGTTCTTACGGCACTTTTGAAAATCAGTGTACCAAACACTCAACTGATTCTTCCCACAGCAATTCCAAAAGCAATTCCCCCCACAACAATTTTAAAAGCACTTCTCCCCACAGCACAACAATGTCAAACTGGGCCTAAGTCTGTTAGGATACTCTTATCCATTGCTGCCTATTTTGACTACGAAGTTTAGCAAATGGATGACAAGATTGCATTTTTTAATGGTAATCTTGATAAGAGCATCTATATGATGCAACCATAGGGATTTGTGTCCCAAGATTAAGAGCAAAAGATTTGCAAGCTGTAAAGGTCCATTTATGGACTGAAGCAAACTTCTAGATCTTGGAACATCAGGTTTGATAATGCTATCAAAACCTATGGATTTGAGCAAAACATCGATGAACCTTGTTTCTACAAGTGGATCATTGACAAAAAAATAGTTTTCCTAGTCCTATATGCGGATGATATCCTACTCATTGGGAATGCCGTAGAGGTATTATCGAAAGTAAAGAGCTGGTTGGCAAACCAATTCCAAATGAAAGATTTGGGAGATGCTAGTTATATTCGTGGGATCCAATTAATAATGGATTGTAAGAACAAACTGTTAGCATTGTCTCAAGCATCGTATATCGACAAGATACTTATGTGATTCTCGATGTAAAACAAAAATAAAGGTAATCTACCTTTTAGATATGGAGTTCACCTGTCTAACGAACAGTGTCCTAAGACACCTCAAGAAATTGAGGATATGAGACAAGTTCTCTGTACGTCAGCAGTATGTAGTCTCATGTATGCTATTTTATGTACGAGACCTGACATATACTTCACAATGGGAGTAGCCAGCAGGTTCTAGTCAAACACAAGATTGGATCATTGGGTTGCTATGAAGGTTATTCTCAAGTATCTTCGGAAAGCAATAAACTATATGTTTGTATATTTAAGACATGATTTGATCTCTATAGGATATACAAATTTTAACTTTCAATTAGACATGGATTCCTAGAATCCAAGTCTGGGTCAGTATTCACCATTGGTGGTGAAGCCATAGTGTGGAGGAGTGTCAAGCAATCTTGTATTGTTGATTCCACCACGAAGGCCAAATATGTAGCAACTTGTGAAACAACTAAGGAAGTTGTATGGATCCGTAAGTTCTAGACTGATATGGAAGTTGTTCCAGATTTGGATATGCCCATCACGTTTTATTGTGATAATAGTGGTGTTGTGACCAATTCCAAAGAACTAAGAAGATAAAAAGAGGGAAGCATATAGAAAGGAAATATAGCTCATCAGAAAGATAACGCAGAGAGAAAGATGTGTCTGTGACCAAGATCACGTCGTATGACAATCCTACTGATCCATTTACCAAGATCTTGACGGCTAAAATGTATGAAGGTCACCTATAGGGATTGGGATTATGAGATATGTCTCACCTGTTTTAGATCAAGTGGGAGATTATTAGGATTTATACCTTAAAGCTTGTAATTTGTAAATGTCAGAAAAACATTAATAAAAGAAGTAATTATTTCATTCAATAAATAAGGCTCGTACATTTATATCATACGTGCTAAACATCCAAGATTGCTAAATGTAGGGCCCGTTTGGTATTGCTTTTGAAAAGTTAAAATCTGATTATTTAATAATTTTGACATAAAAAAAATGTTTGGTAAAATTTTCAAAAGTGATTATTTGAGAATCTTAGCTGATTTGGCAGTAATTTTAAGAAACAGGTGGGAGTTACTTTTACAAAGTGATTATGATAGAATCTGTTGTTTGATTTAATAAAGAGTGGTGCTATTGGCACCCTCACTACTGAACTATTTATGCCCCAATCTCTAAAATTTTAATTTAATTATATAAAATTAAATGGTTTTATTAATTTTTTTAATTTATTTTCTGAATTACCCTTTTATATATGTTCAAACTTAATGCACCGCATATCTTTTCAAAACAAAATTACACTTTGTTTTTTTTTTCTTATTATCATGGTGAAGCCATCCTTATTAGACGGGGTTTTTTTTTCTGTAATCGATTGAATTGTTGGTGGTAGATTGTGAGTGTTATATTGATCGTTTTATGATTTTTTTTAACGATTGAATTAGGATTTCGGTGTGGTTTCGTTTCGTTAGAGATTAGGTTTTCGTGGTTGCGATTCTTGGTGTAGATACATATCATTGAATGTATAAAAACTCTAAAAGAAAATAAACCGAGAAAAAAAAATAACAAACATGATTCTGAAATTTGAAAAGAAAAACAAAACAAACATGTGGAACAATAAAATGAAAAAATATTAAACATGGGAAATATGAGATTGAGATCTGAAAAAAAAAACAAAAATAATAAGCATTCAATGATTTAAAATAATTTATGTTATTAGGGTTTTGAAATAAGGAAAGTGATACTAAACATGAAAAATATGAGATTGAGATCTAAAAAAAAACAAAAATAGTAAACATTCAATGATTTGAAATAATATATGTTATTAGGGTTTTGAAATAAGAAAAGTGGGGTTTTATTAGTTTTATTTTGTACAGTATTCTTTTTAATAAAAATTGTACGTCTGTTTAAGTAATTTGATAAAGAAAAAAATGAATACTAAATAATTTTAAAAATAAGGTGTTAACAGTTAAGTAGTGGGTGTGTCAATAGCACCATTCTTTAATAAATCTTTTTAAAGACTAAATTATCCCTATTGACTTAACATAAATATAAATATATCTTATATTTAATTTCATATGATTCAATTTTATGTGTTCATCATTAATTAAATATAAGATTAATTAAAAGATTTTTAAATCAATTTGTTCATCTTCTTAACCTAACTTCAGAACAAACACATAAACTTAGAACTTAGAACAAAAACTTAAAACTCATCTTTTTCATCATCTACTTCTTATTCTTTACCATCACAAACTCACTCAAAAATACAATCAATAAAAATTATATATGAAAAAGTGATAAATATTGAAGTGTTGTAGGGACAGGTATCCGTCTGTCAAGTAAAAGAAATCAAAGAATACTGTAGTGAAAAGAAAATAAAGAAATAAAGGAAGAAGCACCCAATTTTTTAATTTTTTAATTTTATTTTTTTAGGTTTTGTTCTGTCAAACATTATATTTTTCGGTAGTCATGGGAGTTTGAGATTGAGAGATGTGAAAAGAAAATTTTCGCTTCGCCTGATAATTCAATTTCATGTATGTTTTAGTCATTATGTAAAATCACAGCAATTAAAGATAAAGTTTACCAAACGCATGAATACTGTTTTTTAATCCACAACAATTTCAACAGCAGAATCAACTAAACAGTTGTCCAATTAACTTCACAGAGAATTATTTCTTCAGTACAGTTAATAGTGATTATTTTAAAAGTTACAACAATATCAAACTGGTCGGTAATCTCAAACCGAGTCTATGAGTGTCATATACAGAGGTATTCAGTTTGAGACGTGCAATCTAAAGAGTTTGTAGAAAACAAATAAAGTTTGATACTTTATTTATGTTTAATCTACAGATACGGTCCATTCTGTAATGTACGGTGGTCTTATCCGAGACCATTCATATGGTGATATGAGAACGGAGTCAACTCATATGATGTAATCATATAGGACTAGGCCATGATCTATATGAACCTTTCACCAAGATCCGTTACATGTAGAGATTCAAATATATCGACAAATGATGATTGTATATGGATAATCTTAATCCCGAGTGTCTTACTGACTCCTTTAGATTAGATAGCGGTTTTTGACATACCATGGATGAGATCGGAGTAGCATTCCCAATTAATAACTCAGTATCTTGGAATCACGGTTTGACTTGTGGTTGGAAAGGTCTGTACACAATGGAGGAATTCACTCCTTCTTGTAAGAAGTAGATAAGTAGTTCCTTTAAAGGTTGATTCGGGACTTGAACAATAAGAGCGATCTCTTTCTTCTGTAAAGGAAGAAAGGATATGAATGTTCATTAGAGAATCAATGGTACTTAAAGGAAAAGATATTATTTGAGAGGTGTAACGAACTTTATGACCTAACTCTAATTATGAACTAGTTATGGAGGATCATACCATATGTAATATCTATATCGATGGATATTGATATTTCGGTTTCTGTAAAATATCTACAGTTATGAGAGTGCAACCTCGGGTTTTTAACTGAATAACTCCGAGTTTAATAATCATAAAATATTAATTAAAGAGTTTTAATTAATTTTTCTAAGTATTATCGGAGCTCAAAACTGTGGGTCCATTAGGTCCTCTTGCTAGCCATTTACTATTATTGGTAATAAGGTTCACGGTTAATTGGATGGTCAAATTAGTTATGTTACGAAAGTGATTTGGATTTATTATAGAAATTAACTTAATAATATGATTATTTAATTAATAAATTATTTAATTGATTAACTAAATTTAATTAAAGAATATGACTATTTAATTGATAAATTATTAATTGTTAATTGTTAATTGTTAATTGGAGATTACATGTTGATAAGAGCAAAAAGATTAAAATAATAGAGATTATTTTTATTTCCTTTAAAAGAGGTCAAGGGTTCAAGTTTTAGTGACAATACATATTAAATAGGATTTAGAATCCTATTTTAACTGGGTCACTAAAATCCTAGTCTCTTGATAATATTTATAGATATAATATAAGGAAACAAAACAACATAACACTAATACTGAAAGTGTGGTGTGGCAAGGAGAAGAAGAAAGAAAAAAAAGAATTTTTTTTCTTTGGCTCAAGCTTGGCCGAAATCAACGAAGGAGATAAGGTGTTGTCTTCTTCATCTCATTAGCCTTCATTCAAGAATTCTCAGAATCCGTGACGTGCCCACACAATTACTAGATTGTGGACCACAGGTTGGAAGGCTTAGTTAGTGGTTAAGGATCGAAAAGAAACGAAGAGAGAGATCTTCAAAAGTATGAAAACAAATCCCTCATAATATTCGTGTATAACAAAAAGGTACTATATAATTTTAAAAAACTATTTTTTTTCTAGTTGTGTCGATTTTATGAGAATCACGACTCTTAGGTTTTCAATCTTCGGGACCTACAGAATGACGATGTATAATCTTAATTTTGCCCATGATTAATTGTCGTAGACCTTGTTGATAATTGTTTTTCAGGCCACGTTGGGCACCAAATTCAATTTTCCCATACTAAAGCATGCAACTTGATTTGGAGCACTAGATGCGAACCTTAATTTTCTTTTATATCTGATATAAACTTTGTAGGACTAACATTTGTAGATTTGTAGGATTTGACCTACAATTGTAGAACTTTTAACACTTGTTGCTTGCATTAGTTCGTCAAGGTTGTTCACCTGATGACTAATAATTAAATATCGAGATGCAATGGAGAGGATGTTTGAGCCATTTCGCCTATCGTATAATACCTATAAATTCATTAGTTTTGTAAAATTAATTGTCAGAGCCCACGGTGGACACCAAACTTTTGACCCCATAAATTCACGGTTGAATTTGGTAGATGAGAAGGCACTGACAATCCTGCAAAACAAAGAAGAAAACACAAAGTTAGGGTGGTCTCTTTGGGTGACTCTCCAACATTCAAGTCAAATATTTATAGGGAAATCGTTTGTATAGAATAAAATTTGAATATAATCAATTTCTGCAATTATATTGAATTACTAAATAATAAAGATCAAACCGTAAACAAGACTGGTTGAGTCATGGGTGGTGTCGTTCGAATAACCTTATATTCGTTTGGACTGAGCGTAGAGTTTAGCAATTTAAATTGCCGGGAAAACTCATAATATTAATATAATATGTTGGCCTATATGTGTGTTGAGATTGGATGATGTGATCACATGTGATTGAAAGCTTGCAAATCGAGTAAATATTGACTGGACTAATACTGGTATGGAGGATGGTGTAGTTGACAGTAAATGCATTTCTAACATGATTTGTAGAGCTTAAAATGAAGTATCAAAGAAGATTATCTTTGTTTTTTCTCCTCTTTGTCTGTGGGGAAATGAGATCTTATTTATAGGCCACGCAGGGAGGTTGTTTAGTTCTTTTTAAAGAATCAAATCTCAGAGATCATATCCTGATTTTATGGGATTTGACAGTTTGAAATTGAATAAACTCAAACTGGGTGGTTATTAGATGATAACAGATTAACAGAGCGGACTTGATCAATTCAAAATTAAAAGAATGGATTTATTCGATTGGGCCTTGAATTGACCCGTCGTGTTTGGTCATGACCTCGTGATTTGGGCTGATATATTTTTGGCTACACAAGAGACACGATTAATTTGTTTTTTTTTTTTTTTTCAATAAACTTTGAGGAACATCAATTTTAAACAAGTAATTATATTTATAAAAAAAAATATCCACTCTAATATATAAATATATGTTTATGTTCGCCTGTGTAGATATTTTCAATATATTTTAAGGAAAATTTATTACATTATAGAGTAAATTATACTCAAACTCTCTAAGGTTTGACCTCTTGTTACCTGTAAACATCTTTATCATTATATGACACTCACACCCCTGCCGTTAGGTCAAAGTTAACTATTAACCAACTCTTACTATTAAAATACTAAGGTACCTATGATCCCTAAATTAAGTTAATAGAGGTATAATTTCACTAAAATCTTTACTTTGAATGGAATGTCATTTATTTAAACGTCTTTATCATATATTCATATTAGCAACTTAAGTGCTTTGTTTTTCAAAATACATGATTTTAGTCCATTTGATCAAAATATTAATTGTCAATTATATATATATATATATATATATATATATATGTATATGTATATGTATATATGTATAATTTTACCCCTGTCAAAATGGTTAAGTAATAAAAAAATTATGTTTTTTTTTAAGAAAATAAAATAAATAGAGAAAAAAAAATTAACATTCAATCCGATTGTTTTAAAAAGAAAATAAGAAAATTGTAAAATAAAAATGGGATCTCCACCACCTTCCATGTATGGTGGATGGTATGTTAGAGATCAAACTTTTAAATATTTATACAGTAAAACTGGAAAAAAAAAATTGGCGGTGGTGACCGGAGATCCAACCCTGTTCGTGATTTTTGGCATGTATTAGTTTGTAGATATGAATTTTCTGTCGCCATCCATGATCTATCCTTTTGTAATTGCCGAAGTGCTGCAGATGCTGCAACAGTGCTATCAATAAACAGCAAACCTTCGCCCATTAAAAAATAAAAAATAAACAAAGAATTAGGAGTCGATCAATAAGCAAAAGGGATATTAATGTTATTGTCATTATAGTTTGTGTTTATTTGGGTTTGGTTCACTGATTTTTAGAATCACTAACTTACTTTTAACCTTCTGTTAGGAATCCTATGAAAACAAACGAATTGACAATATTCGGGATAGACAAAAAACCAATGAACCGAACCAGTGGATCGAACCGATCTAATCGGTTTTTTTCGATTCTTTTATATTGATCGGTACAGTTCAGTTCAATTTATTTTCTTGAAAACCAAAGTTCTCGATTCGGTTTCAAGTTCGACATCCCGAACCGGTGTGATATCGAACCGGAAACCGAACCGAGATCCAACTTATATATATATATATATATATATATATATAAAACCTAATTTTATCAGCCTTCAGACTTTCAAACCAACACAAACACTAGATTTTCTCTCAACTTACCGCCATTCGCTTCTCCTTCGTCATTCTTCATGCGGCACTTGTCTCCTGTCAATCTTCCTCAAAAGGTGTTCCTTTGCTCATGGTTGCTTTACATATTGTTCATTGTTTCACTTTCCTCCTCTGCCCGCGACGACTAGGCGTTCTTCCTTTGACGTTCGTCCTACGGCGGCCATCCTCTGAGAGTGATACACCACTGCTTATTTGCTTTCGCTATCCCGGTATGACTCTTTTGATTTCTCAAATTAGATATGGTTCGTGATTTTGACGTTAAATCTTGGTTTGATGTTGCTATTGAATCTTGGTTATGGTTCTTGATGTTGATGTTGAATCTATTTATAACTTTCAGTTATAGTATATATATTATCTTTATTTATTTATTTATTTTTTGGAAATATAGTCTTGAATCTTGATGTTCCTAGTCGTGTGTTTTAATGTTGTTTTTGCCTTTTGGTTGTTTTTTTATTTCAATCAAAAATTTAAAAGGATATGCAAATTCTCTAAGGTTTACATTTTAATATAACATTATGTGTGATTAACTTGTAGGTGGTCAAAGATTGCACAATGCCTGCCTGGAAGAACAGAGAACGAAATCAAGTATTATTGGAAAATAATAGTGTAAAAACTTGCTAAAGCTTAATATTGAGCCTGATAGCAAGAATTTTTTTGATGCATCCTAGTGTTTTGAGAGTAAATAAAAAATAGTCATGGAAAACATTAAACTTTTTTTCATAATCACTTTTGAAATTTTATTTGTTAATAACCACTTTTTAAAAAAAAATCAGTGTATGTCCATAAATTATAAAAATACCCCTAGATTTGATGTTTTCTTTAAAACTGAAAGCAAACTTAAAATCATGACTAAAATCTGTAATCAAACTTGAAATCACGATTAGAAACTTGAAACTTGAAGTCTTGTCTAAAAACATGAAATTTTGAAACTTGAAATCTTGCTTAAATTGAAATGTTAAAACTAGAAATCTTGACTAAATTGAAATGTTGAAACTTGAAATGTTATGGGCTTTTAAGTTTTTCGTTTTCAAATTTTGACGCTTGAAATCGTGCCTAAATTGAAATGTTAAAACTTGAAATCTTGACTAAATTGAAATGTTAAAACTTGAAATGTTAAAACTTGAAATGTTCTGGGTTTTTAAGTTTTTCGTTTTCAAATTTTGAAACTTGAAATGTTCTGGGTTTTAGGTATTTCCTTTTCTTCCATTTTTTCCGGCAAATCTACTCACCGGTTGAGGGAGAACTCGACGGCGTTGCTGGACGGTCCTGAAACCCAGGCGACGGCACTCAAGCAAGACGTCGATGACGTGTGAGAGAGAAAGGAAAGGAGAGAGAAAGAGGTGAGTGAAAGAGAGAGAGAGAGAGAGAGAGTGAGGAGGCCCGCGATGGTTCACTGGCCTTCGTAGGGACGCCGGCGACGGTTCACCGGTACACCGCCGATGGGAGAAAGATATTGAGGAGAAAGAGATCGAGGAGAGAGAGAAAGGAAAGGAGAGAGAAAGAGATCGAGGAGAGAGAGAAAGAGATCGAGGAGAGAGAGAAAGTGTTTGGGGATGGTTTTTATATGAGGACATTCAAGTAATTTATCAAAAAAATGGCTATTAACGAATAAATTTTCGTATGTGGTTAAAAGCAAAATTTTCATAATAATTGTGATTATTTTTAACAATTTTCACCGATGTTTTTGGATGCTAATATTACTTCAAAAAATTGAACAAAACACTTAAAAAAAATGTTCTCAATTTGTATCAACTCAGGAGAATTCATTAGTTCGGCTCTACAGGTCTAAAACATAGAAAAACTTTGAAATTATTAATGTCTAGAAATTTGGCCAAAAAAACTCAAACCAAAAAAACTGAACCGGATCGTACCGATCCAATTCGATTGGTTTTTGATTGGTTGATAAATCTAAATTTAATTGGATTGGTTAACTTTTAAAAAAACTGAATATTATCGGTTTTTTATTGGTTTAGGTGAACCGATTCAATAAGTACCCACCCCTAATTGACATTGTCATAGCATACAATGATCTAAATAACCTTGAAAAAGGTTTCTAAAGAAAGGAATTATGGTAATTTATATTTAATTAAATCAAAAAATTAATAATTGAAAAAAAAAACTGATTTAATAAAAAAAAACTAATATTAAAAAATCAAATTAAAAATAAAATAAAAAACTCTCTCATTCATACCTAGTGGTGGCCGGCCCAGGAAGTTCACGGGCCGTGCTGGGAATGGCCCGTGAAGTAAGAGGGCCAAGCCGCGTGCCAGGCCGCTAGGAGGAGGCCCGGCAGGCCGGCCCGCCTAGCACGCCAATCCGGCGTGCCAGGCCTGCCGGACCGGCCTAGCAGACCGATCCGCCAGTCCGTTTGGCCCAAAAAAATTTTTTTTTTTTTTCAAAAATCCTCCAACAACTGGAATTTTTTTCTAGCCGTTGGAGGAAAGAAAAAAATTACCAAAACCCCCCTAAAATCTTTTAAATTACATTTTGACCCACAAATCAATTTTTTCTATAAATACTTCCATCCATTTCATTTTCCATTAACTCTCTCTATCATTCTTTCAATCTCTCATTCTCTCAAATCTCAATCTCTAATATATTCTCCAATTCTCTAAACTTTTTCATTCAATTTGGTTATTACTCTCTCTACAAAATTCTCTACATTTTCCACCAACACACCAAATTTTAAAGGTACAATTTTGTTATTACTTTTGGTCTAACATATTCTCATAGTAAATTTATATGTTTATGTTTAGATTTGAGTTACTTAATGAAAACATTATCAATTTAGTTAGTTATTTTATCAATTTTTGAACTTTAATGTTAATATTATTTGTTTAGTTTATGAAGATTTTTAAGTTTAGTAGTAATTTTAATATTTGTTATTAATAAATTTAGAAAGTTAATTTGTATTACTGAAATTACTTTTTGTAATAAGTAAATGATGAATGTTAAGTGTAGTAATTACGTTTAATATTGTTTTTTTCATAAATTAAAATTTTTCATTTGTAGATTATGTTAGTAAATTTAAGAGTAGTGGTTTAAATCATCAATTTTATGTTAGTATATTATGTTAGTAAATTTATCAATTTTATTTGTAGTAATGAACTAGTGAATTTAAATGATGAATGTTAAGTGTAGTAATTACGTTTAATATTGTTTTTTTCATAAATTAAAATTTTTCATTTGTAGATTATGTTAGTAAATTTAAGAGTAGTGGTTTAAATCATCAATTTTATGTTAGTATATTATGTTAGTAAATTTATCAATTTTATTTGTAGTAGTGAACTAGTGAATTTAAAATTTTTTGTTAGTAGATTATGATTTTTTTGTTTATTTAATTTATTTTTTAAGTAAATTAATTATTGTAAGTGTCGTATTAGTTATAGTAATTATTGTTAGTAAATTAATATTACTGTTAGTAAATATTGATTTTTAATTTGACTATTAACTACTATAGTGCTCATATTTTTAATCAAATAATGGATCATAACCAGCAACCTTATTTTCCGGACGGTTTGAATATGCTCAACGATGAATTTGATATTTCAGAACCGACCCATCAAATAGTGGAAATGTATGAACGGTTAAACAGTTTTAGAGAAGATGAACATCTAGGAGCCGTAGTTGTTGTCATGGAGACAAAGTTGAAAAAATATTGGACTAACAGTCCTCTACTTTATGCCTTAAATGCTATAATAGATCCCATGAGTAAATTATCTGGTTTAGAAGTTTTGCTTGAGTTTATTGGTATTAATTTGTTAATAGATTATTCAGAACAAATTACTAACATTCGAACCAAGTTGTTCGAGATTTTTCGTATTTATGAGATCAGGTTTGGCAACATTGACATCCCCCAATCAACACGACCAGAGACAGAGCCGAAGCAAACAAGTTGGAGCATTCTGAAACGACGAAAAAATGACAAATCAACGAGTACTTCTTCAGGGCAAAGATCTAGCTCATCTTCTTGTACCGAACTTATTAGGTACCCTGAAGCGCAGTTCGATGCTGTTGAAGACAAGAAAGAGTTTGATTTGTTGCTATAGTGGAAAAAGACCTAGACGTACAGTTATCCAGTTCTGTCACACTTAGCACGTGACGTACTGGTTATTCCAGTGTCAACGGTATCTTCAGAACAAGCTTTCAGCACCAGTGAACGCATAATTGAATCAAGAAGAAACTGTTTGTCTCCAAAGATGATTGAGGTATTAACATGCCTTCGGGGATTGGGAGCATGCTAAAAAAAGGTTACAAAATCTAACTGTAGATAAATAACTTAATCTAAATTTCGACAATCTATATATTGATAACCCTTCAGGTAGTGGCCATGACCAGAACTAGATTATACTTTTACATATGTATTTATTATTTACTTGTAAGTTGTAAAACGGTTGCACTCTTTTCCCCTTACCAAGTTTTTATCCCACTGAGTTTTTCTTGGTAAGGTTTTTAATGAGACAATCATGTAGATATGTATTACTGAATTCTATAAGTGAAAAATAAATAAATAAATAATTAAAAAATTGTTCGTTCTCTTTATTCATTTCAAATCCTAATAATTGTTCGTTAAACCCTTAACCATAAACTATAAATCCTAAACCCTATACCCTAAATCCAAAAAAACGTAATTTGAAAAAAAAATTGAACCAAAAAACTAACCCGCCGGACCAGGCCCGCCCGGCCCGCCAAAGGGGCCCGACGTGCCGTGCCGTGCCGAACCTGCTTCTCCGGAAACAGGCCGGGCCGAGCCGGCCAGCGACACCGTCGCGTGCTAGGCCCAGCCAGGCCTGTTTCCAGAAATGGACCGGCCAGGCCGATCCGACGGTCCATTTTTACACCTCTATTCATACCACGTCTCTCTCTCTCAATCACTAGATTCAACACCAGTCTTCATAATCTAAACATTAAACACCAATGCTAGAACTTAAAAAATTCAGAACTTCCAAAATTAAAAATTAAAAAATTTATACCATTCATCATCATCAACACCACCGAAACCAGAACTTCCACCATCATCACCCAGGTTCATAACAAAAAAACACAGTCATCACCACCATACCAACACTAGATTCTACATTTTTTTCTATACCCACAAACACCAGAAAATCATATCACTTACAATACCACACTGAAAATCATATGAAACAATAAGAAAAAATATATATATCGTTGTCAACACCACACCACACTACACCGTCGACACCTTCAAGCCCAGGATATCATCATCAATACCAAAATCGCAATCAAAACCGAAACCAAAAATCGAAATCAAAACCAAAACCAAAACAAAAACAAATTCAGAAAAACCACCACAAACCTAGAAATAACCATCCCTTATCTTCTCTCTCTTACAGAAAACTCCCAAACAAGAAAAAAAAATCCAAAATCGAAAGACAATCACCAAAATATTAGGAATAAAAATTGAAATTGAAAAAAAAAATCTGTCAAACACAAACCCAAAACATATCTTAAAAATCCAAAACCCCACGAACACGAAAACCACCATTCCACTGTCAACCACACACACTATAGCTACCACCAGATTCTACGACCAAAAGAACCAAAATCAAGAAAGAAAAAAAAACAGGAAAAAAAATAGGAAACAAATGGAAAAGTGATCCCTGAGGCGCTGAGAGGAGGACGAAGGAGGGAGATAGGCCAGAGGAGGTTGATGGCCTGCAGATCTGTTCGCGGAGGAGCAGATCGTCCACCTCCGCTAGAGTACTATTTCTGGATCTGTGGGTGCTTTTCTATTTTTGGATTTGTGTTTTGGGATTGAAATGGGTAGATTTTTTATTTCTGGATTTTGGAGTGAAAGAGATCGGTTTGTGTGATTGTTGGGTTCTTGTTATTGATTTGAGTTTGTCTGTTTTGTGCGATGAACTGATGAAAGAGAAGAGAAATAGATGAGGATGAAAGAAGATGATGATGAATGACGACGGTGCGATGAAGCTGGAGAGATTTTTTTTTATATATATAAAAAAAACAATTTAGAAAGGATGGTGATGGATGGCGTTGATGGGTGATGGATGGCGTTGATACGAAAGGGTTGAGAATATGAGTTAGGGTGCGTTTGGCGCGGACATGGGACAGGACAGGACATGACATACTGTTCTATATTGTGTTTGGTAGGTTTGGGACAGAACTATTCACTGTACTATTGTATGTTTAGTATGACTGAGACATGACGAGATAAGAGGTTCAAGTGACGAGAGTATCCTTCTTGTCCTATCCAATATTTGTTACCACATAATAGTGATAAATATTTATATATATCATATTTTGAACAAGACAAGTCAATATTTATTTTATTTTATTAAAAAAATACTTTTATATATCATATTTCATAAAAATAATAATATTGTAATTAAAAAATAGTTTAATTAATAATTTTTTGAAAGACGTGTGATTTTTTTTTCAAACAATAATAATATTATTACGGTCATTTCCTCGTTTTTTGAATAATGAATTCAATTAATAATATTATTTCCTCAATTTTTTTAAATAGAATTATTATTCAATAATTCTTATTGGAATGTTTCTATCAAAACAAAACTTATTTTTAAAATGGTTCAAAAACATAACTTAATCCTCTTTATTTGATCATTGAATTTGCTCATAATTTCTTTTTCTTTTCTTATTTGGCTTACTAAATAGAGAGTGAATACTTGAATTTGAGGAAGAATAGCACTTACGATTAACATAATCTATTATATATTGTGTTTGGTAGGTCCAGTGAAGTCTGGACAAAACATATATGGTCCAATTCACATTAGAATATCATTTTGACTTCTCCCAAATTAACAATTTCAGCCATGATCGATGAAGAAAATTGAAATAAAGTCGAAAACAATTCAAAATTCAAGCTTTATTGAGCTTTACAATGCCTTTTATCTCACAAACATATACTTACAAGTCAAAAACCTTTCTACCATCCACGAGCAAAGAAAATCGTATTCTACATAAATGTTTCTACAATCGCAACAAGTATTTGATGGAGTTGAAGAATCCCTTCAAAGCCTAGACATAATCATGCTACACGCATTAATTATTCTCTCAAACAACATAATCCTAATAACAACTACATAGTCTAAATCAAAAATAAATATTATTAACATTTACACACCCAACTACTTATTGATTAATCAGCATGTATGTCAATAAAGTATTTATGTAAATTGTCTTGTAGAAGAAACATTAGAGTATATGTTGTAAATTAATTAAATAAAGCATATGATTATTCTAGTTTGTTATCTCAATAAAGCATCTAAATTGCTACTGGCTTGTTATCGCTACATATCAAAATTTGCCACAATAAGGACTCTTGTTTTCATTGCAGATGAAGCAAGTAGTCAGACAGAAACAAAAAACACCCAAAGCCACACCTCAGACAAACAAAAAACATATCAGAACAATCCACACATCAAAACACGAATCAATCTAGACCGAATCAATCCACACCTCACACGGAAACAAAAACACCCAAAGCCACCGAAACATATCATAACAAGACAACCAAAAACGACACCAGACCAGTCCCGACAAACTCAACACCGAAAATCTGATTATTATAAACCAATTGAAGTGAAAGGAACTACAACAAACTCGACATCAGACAAGTCCCGAACTCTAAAACACAACTAATACAAAATCGACATACACGATAAAGCACAACTCGATACCAGACCAGTCCAAACTCAGCAAACAACACTAAAGCACAACTAATACAGAATCTACATACACAATAAACCAGTCAATTCATATACAAGCACCCAATATACCAGCCAAAATCGACATACCCAAATGACAAAACCTGAAAAAAGCAAAATAATCACCAAAAACGTATAATTCACAATATTAACTAAAAACATTAGGCTTTACTAATCATGGATTTGTAAAGCAAAAATCACAATATTAACTGAAAATGATAATCAAATGGAAGAGAATATTACCGAGTAACCCACTGAAGATAATGAGAGGTGTGAGAGAAACTGATTTCGGTCGGACGGATGCAGCGGTGGCGACTGAATTAGAGAAGTGAATCGAGTTGAGAGGTGAGAAATGGTAGGTGCCGATGGCTGTTCTTGTGTGAACAGATGATGCGTGACCCTGACGTCGGCGGCTTCGCGTGACCCTGACGTCGGCTGCTTCACGTGACCCTGAAACGGCGGCTTCGCGTAACCAATACGACGGCGACTTCACTTGACGTCGACGAAGATGGATCTAAGAGACAGACCAAAGCGGTCGACGACTGCCTTTGTGTGAAGAGAGGATGCGCGACACCGACGACGGCGAGCTCGCGAGACACCGACGATGGATCTGCGGCCGGCGTGAGAGAGAGACGAGCGGTCTGATGAGGGTTTGAGAGAGACAACACAAGCGACCAAATGGAGTATTTTTTTTTATATAGTTGATAGTTTTGTAAATTTAAAAACATTTGAGGGTAAAGTTGTCTTTTCCAGACTTGTCCCATGCATGGGACAAGTCTGGCCTAGGGTGTGAGGTGGGACAAGTTTTCATGGTTTTTGTCTCACCCTGTCCCGTCCCGTCCCGTGTTAATGGCGCACCAAACTTGGGACAACAAAAAGTTGTCCCGTCCTGTCCCGTTCCGTCCCGCGTACCAAACGCACCCTTAGAGCTGATAAGTTATGAATTTACAATTTTTTGTTTTTATTTATTGTTTATTTTTTATTTTTTTGTTGACTTACGGTCAGCAGGGGTAATATGGAAAATATAACGAAAGGTTCTAGAAGTTTGTCACATATCCCATATTGCCCTTGTTGACTTAACGAAAGTCAACGAAATTTTGATGGAAAGGATTGAAATCTATATTGTCAGAGAATTAATAGACTAAAGTTAGTAATTTCAAAAACTAATGGACTAAACCCAAATAAATACAAACTATACAGATTAAAATCATAACAACCCTAAACAAAAAGACATTTTCTTTTCATTTAATATCCAAAGCTTTTCTGAAAGGGCATACGAAACAACAATTGACCACTATCATCACCAAAACACCATTATCATCTCTCCTGACCACCATCATCTCCACCACATAAGGATCAAGATTTGTGGATTCAGGGAGGCATCGAGATTAGCTATTTTGGATTCGGGGTTCAAAGAGTAGAAGAAGCTTGGTCAATGGTTGGATTTGTGAGCTGGCTTTTGTTTTTTGAGTTTTTTTTTTGTGTTTGGATTGGTGGAGATCCACCATCCATCCTTTGTAATGGACGGTGCACCTCCATCTATTTTTTTTTAGTTTTCTTGTATTTATTTTTAAAGTTTCGATCTCTGATCTCTGATCTCCATATCCATTTTTTGTTTAGCAATTTTTTTTAAAAAAATTGTAATTTGATCACCACCATTAATATCTGATATGGACGTTGACCATCAATCAAACTATCTACCTATTTTTGTAAAAGAAAAAATTATTTTATTTCACTATTTATTTTATTTTCTTTAAAAAGAATTTATAATTTTATTATTTTTATAAAAATAAAATTGTATTTATATATAATTATAGTTGACTAATTGTATTTTGATCAAATGGATTATAGTGATATATTTAAGAAAAACAGAATATTTAAGTTGCTAATATAATAAATACGACTAAATAATTGATTTCGTAAAATAATAAGAAATTTAATAAAATTATATTTTTATCAATTTAAATTAAAAATCATAAGTGATTTAATCTTTTAACCGTAAGAGTTAATCGATATTTAAGTTTGCTCCAAATGTAGGTGTGTGAATACCGATAAAAGATGTTTTTGTACGTAAGAGAAAAAACGTGAGTTGGGTAGAGTGCGAGTTGCTGTGCATTTTATGAGATACCCGTGCGAAAATATTGATTGAAATATTAGTTGAAATTCTTGACATGTCAAATATTGCTTGTACTGTTGTACAGCCTTGTACCAACCAAATTTCGGGGTCCGAAAACTCCCAAATTCAATCCAATTTCCTTCAAATTCCATCCTTTTCATTTCACTTAGAACCGTAATTGGATTTCCTCATTAATAAACCAATTAGCGTTTTGCCTCATATAAACAAACAATTTCCAAACAACCACCCCAAATTTTCCATCTTTATCGATTAGGGTTTTCAATCAGTCACCGCTTTTTCTGTACATTTGAAGATAAAAATGAATGATACTGAAGACGATTCGAGGTACCCGCGAAAACCCTACTCTCTGAATCGCCAGAAAGTTCCTTTGTATTCTCGCTCAACTAAAAATCATTACCAATACGATGAAGAAGAAGACGAAGACGAAGAAGTCGACGATTATATTGAAGAAGAAGAAGAAGAAAAGGACGATGACTATGATCCAGATGGGTATCACTACAATTTCAAAAGAAGTGAGAACTTTGAGAGGTATCCAAAGCGACGTAAGCCGAGAGAAGCAGTTTCGAATTACCAGTTTGCACCAAGAAGCGTCAAGTTATCGCATGATTGGACCGAGCACGAGGCATTTGTGATGCTAGAAGTTTGGGGAGAGAGGTTTTTGCAATTTGGGAGAAGGAGCTTGAGAAGTGAAGATTGGGTTGAGGTTTCGGAGAAAGTAACAGAGGCAATAAAGTTCGACAAAACAGAAGAGCAATGTAGGCGAATGATGGATTACTTGAAGAGGAAGTACAAGAAAGAGAAGGTTAAAGTTGAACAAATGGGAGTAAATGCTAGTAAATGGGTTTTCTTTAAGAAGATGGATATGTTAATGGATATGGGAAGAGAATGCGGGGGTTTGGCTTGTGGGGTCGATTCGGGGGAGTTTGTGTTTATGGATACTAGGGTTTATTTGGATAAATCTAATGGATTTGATGAGATGAGGGATAGTCCTAATGAGTCAGAGATTGATGATGAAGAGGAGGAAGTGGAGGATAACAATGAACGATCTTCTGCTTCGTTGAGGATGTTGGCAGATTCGGTCACTAAGTTTGGGGAGATATACGAGAAGATAGAGAGTAGTAAGAGGGAACAGATGATGGAGTTGGAGAGGATGAGGGTTGATTTCCATAGGGAGTTGGAGTTGCAGAAGAAGGAAATGTTGGAGAGGACACAGGTGGAGATTGCTAAAATTAGGGAAGGGGATGGCAATGAAAACAACGGGGAAACTGATGATGATGGTGATTCTATGGAGACTCTTAGTGATTAATGGCAGTAGGTGTCTATTTGGTTGTTATGTATTTTGTTTTTTTGTTTTTTTTTTTTTTGAAATGATATCAGTTGGTGTATTGAGTTCTTACTATAGCTGCTTGACATACTAGTATTAGAGATCTCTTATTTCTTTTGTTGTTTCTATCTTTTAGTCAATGTTGTGTACTGAATTATATAATGTTTGCTAGAATAAATAATAGCTGGACAGGTAATATTATTGCATTTACTTCATTCCTTGTTTATCAATTTCTACTAATTATACCCCGTCTTACTTAATTGTAACATTATTTCCTATCTGTTGCACTGTGCTTATCTAATGTCCACTTCCTCAATCAATTTCATTCTTTTTTGAGATGGTATATGAATATTTGAATTGTCGATGACTAATACTTTTTGATATATTGGACTTGTTAGGGCATATGGTTTTATTAGTAATTTTTTTTGGGCATTTTTGTTTGGAATATTACTATTGTCAGAAACAGGAGTTATCCATAGGATGATGACTGTAGAACCTGCCAGAATATTTTTGACGAAGGACCTTCTGCTCTCAGCTAGATGAGAGTGTTGCTAATAGTGCAAACCCTCTGGAGTTCAACGTTTTCTTTGGTGTGATTGGTTGTGGATTCTAATATTCTCTTTGTTTTTCTTTTGTGTTTATTAGTTAGTACTAAGAGGAGACCTCCTTCACTTTAGGGAGAAAAACTTGTATGGCCTAATGAAAGCATGTCATTTATATTGGGAACATAATTTTTTTTTTAGACAAACACAAAGGGGAGAAACTAGAGAAGAATATGAGGTTGGAAACAATACTAATAATTCTTCAATTCAATTCATCATTAAAGTCTGATTACAATAGGATATAAATGAGTGTATTTATAGCTAACGATATAAAATAGATAAACACCTAACTCATTATACTACGTGCAGTTTCCGGCAGCGGTGCGTGGGCACGTGAAAGGCGGTGTGTGGACGTCGGAAACAGTAACTTGGCTGTTTGGGGTATTTAAACGTGGTTAAAACAGTTTTGGGAATGACAAGTTTGACTGAAATTGTGAGTAGGGTTGCGGAAGTGTGCATTGAAAGAGATTTTGCTCTGATACTGTACTGGTGCAGGACAAACACAGAAAGGGGAAAAACTATAGAAGAATATGAGGTTGGAAAACAATACTAATAATTCAATTCGATTCATCATTCAAGTCTGATTACAATAGGCTTTCAGGGGGCCTATTTATAACTAACAATATACAATAGATAAACACCCTACTCCTCATAAAGATAAACAACCCTAAACTAATCTCTTAAGGAGATAATTTTTCATAACTAATATTAATCAGATAACTATTACCTATTCCCCATCACCGTCCCTTGTAAGTTTTTCTCCACTGTATGTGTCAAGACAAACATGTTTCTTAACGAAGGCTTGTAGTCATATGAAAATAATAATGCTCTTTGTGTCTTAAAGTAAGGATAAGAGTTACGATAATTAATTTATTAGCAATGATTAATTCTTTCCTTCTCAATAAGAAAATTCAGTTTATTGGTGATGTACACTTCTCTCTTGGTCAATTGCTGGTGTTCAATGCAATATTGTGGAAAACTTGCCTTTTATTTTGATGAAATTGGTGTTGTAGCAGGTATTCTGGTTTCTGCATTGTTTAATGTTAGGTAGTGAAGGTTCAAGGCCCTATTTTTCTACCAATGTTTAGCACATCAAACTTCTTGCATGAGTTTGAGATAATATTGTATATTATTAGTTGTAAAGAATTTGTGGTACACTTGCCTGCTATTTTGAGGAACTTTGTGTAGTAGCTGGTATTCTGGTTTCTGCGTGGTTTAATGCCAGGTAGCAAGGTCCAATGACTTTGAGATAATATAGTATATTTTTTAATTGTAAACCATTTTTGGATATCATTTATAAATTTCTGAATTGCCAGAGAGGCAATTTTTCATGTTCATGTTTTAGGCCGATTAAGATTCCAGAAATACTTGTGAAGTTGTGAGTGTTCTTCATCTAATAAAAGGTATAACAGTTGGTATTTTCGGTAACTTTTGTTCTGTTTTGAATCTTATCATTCTCAGAAACTGAAATTTCGAAGATATCTGAACTTGTTCGCTAGAAGTGTTCTGGAGAGACGACCTCAGTCTGCTGCTGGTGAGAGTAACTAATAGCTCAAATTCTTTTAAAATTATAAGATTTTATCCAATGTGATAGGCAGGAATATTCGGTATTGCTTGTCCAATATTATCTTCTAGTTATAAACGTGACTTCCATTAGCTAATTATAGGGTTTGGTCTTACCGTCTTAGAATGTTATCTAGGAAAGCAGATCTGTAGGAAAACAGATGATCATGTAGGTTTGTAGTATCATTAGTGAGTAGTTCCCTTACCTCCACAGTACCCAACCATTGTTTTGCCTAATGCCATCAACTAATCTTATGTACTTCACATTTTTATGTGCAGCAGAATTTTTTCGAAAATCATGTTGAAAATCATGCAACATTTGTATTTAACGTGCTTGATTTGTTTCAGGTTAGATTAAGAACACTAGAACAGTATCATAAGAGATTAAGATTTTGAAAATGGATACATCCCCAAATGAAAACAGACAAAAAGTAGTAGTTGGAACTTGGAACCTGCCTAATATTCAGTTTGATTTGATTTGGATTTTCTGGCTGGGAAGAAACAAAGGTTTAATTTGTAGGATCAAATGCTGCACCATATATGCTTTTATGTGTATATTTCGTGTAAAGTTGTGAAATGATAATTATTTATCTTCTCATAGAAAGTTCTTATTTTTAATGCCAAGACAAATTTATGAGTTACAAAAATTTACTAATCTGAAGCTAGAACTTTTCTGTGAAAGCACATGAATTGAACTGTGAATAATATAATGGCAGTATCCAGAGGGTTCATTGGAAGAGGTAACGTAGTTCAAGATTTACATGCATAATAGAAAACAACATTCATGACAGTCTCAAAAACAAGCACTGAAGAATACATGGAAACCAACAAAGGACCTTCCCACACACTAATGCCTTTGCCCATCCTAAACTCAAACAAGCACTCAACTAATCTTAAACTTGTATTACTCAACAATGCCATTACCAAGGCTGTTTGTCTCCTTCCTTCCATGAGATTATTGGCCTTGAATAATGACTCAAGTCCGTAACACTCGCTCTCCAACACAGATGACACCTTTGCTAGGTTTCCCACAACCATTATGTGTGCAAATGCCACACAAAAGGGTATCCCTAAAAACCCGACAATAACCAAGAAACCAAATGTACCACCTGTAAACAATATCTTTGGCAATGTTGCTAAACCAGCGATCAGAGCTCCGAAAAGGCCAAGTACAATGAGGAATTCCCAGAAACTTGTATGGAGAAGCTTATTCCAAGCCATCCCACTTCTCATCAATAGCCTTTTTCCATCAAGGTTAATTCTATTGTAATTGTCTGAAACTGCTTGAATCGTTGCTGCTCGCCCCACAAGCGAAAAAGTGATTGAGAAAGGGAAGCAAATGATGAGATGAAATATGGTTTTGGAGAGTGTTTTGGGCAGGGGATATCCGAGTAAATGATCTGTAACGTCAATCATGGAGGTTATTTGGGGAAAATGATGAATGAGAAAGTGAGAGATGAAGAGAGAGATTGACAGAGGGGAAAAAAGAAAGATGGAGATTGAATTGAAATGAGTGGAATGGAGGAGTATAACTCTGATGGATTCCCTGAAAATCTGGGTTGTGTTCATCAAATAGATTGACTCAAAGACCTGTGATGTCCTTCTTGACATTTTTGCTGAACAGTGATGATAACAAAGAAGGTAGAGAGATTCAAATTCTTTAGTTGTGAGTGTGTAGGGATTCATGATCAAGTTTAACTATAATTCTGGTTGCTTGCATGCTAATATATCATGATTAAACAGTTTAGTTTAAGGGTGGCTCTATAGTTACCATAGAGTCTATGAAAATAAGTTTTGGCTCTTTGGGATTTTTTTTAAAGCTTTTAATCATTAGAATATGGAACAGAACTCAGAATATTTTAATAAGCCTTGAAGGGTTCAATTTGGTACATCCAGGACCATTCATTTATCTTGTTGCAACCGAGCTAAAAATGATAGTCAGGCATTGGACGGTGATAATAATTGTGATGCAAATCACTCCCTGGTTGATTTGCTTATTTACATTAAATAAACCGTCAATTGCATATGCTCCGTTACCTGTTTGGTGTGTAGTTGTCTAATGTTTTGAGCAAAAAAGAATATAATGGTGGGGTTGAATTGAACCATTGAAAAAAAAAAATAGTTACGGTGATTACAAAGGTTTCATGATATTCTTCAATTAGATATCATGATGTTACCTTCACTAGTGAGCAATTTTTGTGTGGATGAAATCATGGTAGTGTCTCTGTCTGTGTGTGAGAGAGAAAAAAATAGTCAAGTTGAAGTAAAAGATTTATTTATGAAAAGCTACAATATTACAACAAATGTGCAGCCGGAGGTGGGCATCCACATTGAATTATTATACCATTTTACATGTTCTGAAAAGCCAAAAAAAAAGAAAAAAAAGTCTGCAATTTCCTAGTACAAGGAGAAGAAGACAATGCTGCCTCACTACTAGATGTTTGCTATATCCAAACACTCAAAACTAAATCCAAAATATACCCTTTTGATTTTGTTTGTTTTAGAATTCTTCAGGAAAAAGTTCTTCCTTGAGTGAAGGAGCTATCCATTGTATCTGAGTGTTGGTGATATCCCATAAATCATCATCTTCTTTCTGCACCAAAACTTCCATTTCCTGCATCTTTGTTATCATCTTTCTCAACAATTTTGGGATAAATTCTTGTAATTTCGTCTCACCGTATGGTCCTAGATCAGCCTTCATGCATGTGTCCATCCTTCTCAACACTCCTAACCAGAATGTCCTAAACTCTTGTGTCTCGGCAATCTGTTTTACGAACTGCAAGTACACATCTGTTAAAAGCTCCATTGCAATCTTCAAGGTCCCTTCCATACTTCTCATTTCCCTCTCTGCATTCTCTCGCCTTGAATACTCTATCATCTTTTCGTGTAAATCATCGACCATTGAAAATATAACAAGGTTAAAACAGTTTATGCAGTTGATTGATGAGAAATCCAAGTCTTCTGCCAATTGAAAGCTTTTATGAAGTGATGAAACTGCATGATTTCTTATTTCTTCTCGCCGTGCCAAGCTGGTTTTTCTTAGTGCTTCACCTAGTTTTACAAATAAATTCATGGGCAAGTTTATAGAATTTAGACCTTTGTTGTCGTCCATTGAAGAGGTGCTTATATTGCTTGCAATACTGTAATTGATCCCTGGTTCTGAGCATGCATTTTTATACCAATGTATCAGTGAACTTACGGAATCTGACATCAAATCCAGTAGCTTCAAATTTTTCTCTAATGGACTGTTCTTGAGCGAAACAAAACCAAATGCACAATCAATACAGTAGGCATAATTTATCCGCGAAACATGTGTACCATCAGACAACAACATGATTAAAGTCTCAACTGCTTGATTGTATGTTTCAGGGTGCCGACCAGTAACTGATAACAAATGGAGAACAGACTTCCAACCAAGTTGGGATTGCAAATTGGCAGGGTATTCGATGATGATCGTGCTCACTGACTGTGTTATGTACTGACAACATGTGTCGAGAACTTCTTTATCGAGCTTCCACATCAAATTTATGGACTTGAAAATGAGCTCCTCAGGGAATCTATCTGCTTGGTATGAACCAAGGAGCTTGAGACAGACCTTGAAAAGGCCTACAATTGCAAGCTCTGCAAATGGCATAGGTGAAAATAAAGGAAACTGAGCAACTCCTAGAAGATAATCATGGAAAGAAGGCCATAATATATGGAACCGGTTAATGTTGGCCATAGCAATGGCAATGATCAAATCCCAACAGAAACCGACTGTTTCTTCTTCTTCAACTGGGGTGCTAAACTTTTGGCCTTTTCCCGCGGCTGCAAATATTAGAGAACGCCCAAGATTCAACAAAGCATCGTAAGGTAACTTCGAGGTGTTGCTAAAGATGTTTCCAATTTGGCACTGCTTGATAACCTTGAGATTTTGTTCGAATTCATTCATGCCGAGGGATAATAACTCTTCTGGGTTTTCTAGGGACAAGAAATGAGTAAACTTACTAATGATGCCAGAATTCTGGTGTTTTCTGAATTTGGGATCATGAGTGGAGAGAAGTGCGCCTGATTCATTTGTCGAATCTGATTGGACATCAGAGGCAGGATCGAATTCAATGACAGATTGGGGTAGTAGCTTAAGCCTTTTGAGTTTCAACAAGCAATCCACTATGTTCCTCCAACCTGCTCGAATCGAATCTCCAAAGTTGTTTGCCAGAGTGAAAACTGCAAGAGTAGCCATTCTCGGCTTCATATCATGGCTAAATGCAAAAAGTGTTTCTTCTGTTGAGGCATAAGGGTTTAACAATGTAGTGAATTTGCAGAATGAGGCAAGAAGCTCATCAAGTGTGTCTTCTAGACCATACTGAGCTATTCTAGCGATGGAGATCAACCCTTCGACGCATTCATGGAGTAGCTCATCTTCATCAGCATACTCAAAGAATGCTGAAACAGCTGCAACTGATGGTCCTGCAATGCACGCAAACATATCTCTCCCCAGACGTCGATCAAAATCACTCAAAATGAAAGGTTCCACTGCTTTGGATCGGTTAATTAGTTCAATCCATCTGCTTGGGTTCATTTCAATTGGCTGGCCAGATTGGCCAAAAAGTGTGATGGCGTGTGTTGATATCGAATGAAAAAGCTCAGAGAGGTACTCTCTAGGAAGATCTTTCCCTCCATTGATTGCTCTATTGTTCCTGATGAACTCATCCTCTGTCATCTTTTTCTTGACTTGTGGGTTGTGCTGATCAGTATTGAGCATAATGAGGGAGTAGCAAAGTATGAACACCGCGTCCTTGGTTACAAAAATGTCTGAGGATTGTTCATCGTAAAATCTCTCTGAGAATGCTTCAAGAATCCGCTGAATCTTTTGGGATTCTCCTGGCAACCTGAATGTCTCTAGATAAGTTCGGAGAGCATTGTCAAGGATCATGCCTGCGAATTCAAAGGTTCTTGTGAATTCTTTAAGTACTTGAATTTGGAACTCATCAGGATCACCAAGATAATCCCCAATCATGTTTTTGTCTAGTCCAGGTGTGTAGCGAAAGAAGAAAGCAAAGGCTTTCGGATCTGGTGGGTCCGAGACCAATTGACAAAATTTGAGGTACTCCAAACCCTTTTTTTCATCTCGATTAAAATGGTTTGCCGCGATCAATATTTTCCTCTTCTGTACTTTCCTTATCCTTGCATATTCCACCCAGGTATCGAAATCTTCTTTTGGTTTCTCTTCCCAAAATGGTCTATATTCAGTAATTTCAACCGGATATGGTCCAGAAGGGCTTGAATCTTCTTCTTTATCTATGTTATCTGCTATGTTTTGAATCATGATTACTAATCCTTCGAAGGCTTGAATTTGTGAACTTGTCAAGGGACCACCCCCTGGAAATGACTGCTTGCAAAGCAACTTTCCTATCTCTTCCAACACATTTCGGCAAAGGGGATCACAGTCATAGTTCACGTAGATTTCGATCAGGAACGTTGGTTGTCTGCAGAAGTTTATAATTCCTTCAAGCGCAACTTCTTGGAGTTGGATAGAGCTTTGTAAAGTCGAAATTCTCAAGAGCACAAACGAAAAGAAAGCTTCTAGTTGAAGACGAATGAACCTATAAAAACAGAATAGTCATTTGATTCCAGTTTGGATTACTTGAATGAAAGAAAAAAACAAGGGAAATTCGTACTTATTAATCCACATCCTAACCTTCGAAGAAAGTGATAAATGTTCAACACAGTACTGCAAATCATGGATAGAACAAGGGAGCTTGAACCATCTCCGTAGTGAATCAAATGGTGAAATAAGTCATCTTGAATCATCCGTAAGAGCTTCGAATGCTTACCAATTGCATCGCCACTCAATTCGATGGCAGTGTTAATCAAGACCAATGCGAAAAGCTGAACATCTTCATCAGCAGTCTGAGATGTAGATCCTTCTGTCTCTACAATTTCCACTACATTTAACAAAGAGCACAAGAAATGAAAGATATCAACAGCAGAACGAACACCATACCCTGAATCCAAATTGCTGTCAACATCAACATCTTCGGTATCGGATTCCGATGCCTCCCCAGATTTAACCTCAATATCAGGCAACCGTGAATATATAATCTGTATCAACTCATGCATAGTGTATCTCGCGCTACGTTGAAGCAAATCTCCTCTGCTTGCAGATTGCTGAACAACCTGAAAACAGGTATTGACAATTGTACAAACAGCTTGATCCGAGAGCAGAACCGAAGCAGGATGCTTCATGATTGATGTCAAAACCTGTAAAATCCTCATCATCACCGCGTCTTCAGAGGTGGGGTCTGTTTTTTCTAGTTGACAACTTGTGATTCCTGTCACGGCAGAATTTATAGCATCTCTTGCACCTGGTGTCTTCTCATCAAAAATTTCAAGCTTGAGAATCTTCAAAACAGCTGAGAGGGCAACACCTGTGGCTGCAGCCGGAATATCATCGCTCTGTATCACATCAAGGAACGGAGAGAGATAAAGGGACGGATCGAGGATGCGCCATTCTTGTTGTGGACTGAAAATGAGAGAACGCAAGGATTTTAAAGATTGCATGATTGAAGAATCGAAGGTGTCTTCTTGGATGTATTGGGTTCCAGAATCAAGTGGTCGCCGCATCACAGCAAGAACAGCCCCCACCTCGGTGTTTAACATGCAAGAGAGACCGAGCTCTTTCTTCCTGGTTGTGGCCGTTTCTTTTTTCTTGTCGCAGCAGGATGAGCAGTTATTGTCATCTTCTTCCTCTTCTCGATGGAGATTCGCCATTTGAGAAACAAAACAAAATAAAAAAAAGGAGAAACAAAACAAAACAAAACCGTTGAAGAATTTTTAAAAAACGGTTGGGAATTGGGAAATGACCATTTTGTCATCAGGGATTCTTGTGAGTTATGACTCTCCACACTTATCAGACTGTTAATTTTTGTTATATTTTTTCAGAAATGGCCGTATAGTTTGCTAAACAAGTGGTTAAATTATTGGTGAATTTGTATGGCAAAGGACCAATATTTGAAAATTTCTACCTTTAATATCTCCTAATTTTAATCAAATCATTTGTGTCAACCAATAAGTAGTTAGTAAAAAAAAACCTACAGCCTTTCCCTTGTATCCGACGTTAAATCATGCAACATACTTTTTCTACCACTCTTCTCTTCATAAAAAAAAGAGCAAGAATCTAAAGCTGAGTCTCTCTCTTGCTAACTCATTTGTAAATTCTGTAGTCCACAACATGTGTTTTATATTGTAATAGTCCAAGAATTGTATGTAGATTCCTCTATAATATCAAATTCTACCTATCACACCAGCCAGCGTCCACGATTATCAGTTTTTTTTTTTATATTAAAGAACTACCTAATGAAGCACAACAAAGATATATGTCTGCCTTTTCCTTGATAAAATATTACATTAATCATTTTAAACTTCAACAGAGGAGAAAAGCTAAATACAATAATAGCAAATGCTGCCTTTGCAAGTTTCCTTTTTAATTGGGCAAGCGATGTGAGCTCTTTATCTCATGCCACAAACAAAACAATGTATCATAAGCATCATCATCATCGCCAAAATTACTACCACTAATCTGTGAGAAATTTACAACACTCTTCAACCACTCTTCATGGAGTGTTGAGAACTCCGATCTCCCTTCACTTGACTTGAAACTTTCTCCAATTGATTTTTTCATGACTAGGCCAGCATGTGAAGCTGCTTGAACTACCTTTTCTGGGATCCCAGCCATGACTGCCACTTGCAAACCATAGCTCTCTGGACATGCTCCCGATGTAAGGCGATAAAGGAAAACCAACTCCTGATCACCTTCAGAATAGTTCTTCGAGTTTGACTTGAATGCACATGCCATATGTTGCAGTTTAACAAGTGGATGAGAAGCAAATTCCTTTGTGAGCGGGTGATAGTGCGTTGCGAACAGCAATCGGCAATTAACCTTTTCAACAAGATGGCGAAATACCTGGAAGAAATTAAGCAAACAGTTTAATTGTAATGAACTACACATCAAATCAAGGTTTATTTTGTACTGAAAAACAGAAGATAAAACTTATCTCGAAAGCAAATCTTACATCAGCCACAGAAACATCATCACTATTTCACCATAATGCTATAATGCACTAATGGAAATTGTTACACCAAGTTAAATTTTACTCTCAAGTGAAAAACTTCCCGCACGTATGTGCATATGCAACTCAATTAGTGATGTATACATATTAACGAATTGATATACACATTACATGTCTAACTCAAACACATAATCTTGAAAAGCATAACATTATGACTAGAACAAGGATGTGCAAGTACAAAGGCGATGATAGATTAACCCATGCTTCAAGAGTTCTAAGAATAAAAAATATAATTAAATCTAATCTTGAGAAAGCAAAGTTACTCACAGCATATGCGATGGCATATCCATCAAAAGTGCTCGTTCCACGACCTAGTTCATCAAGAATAACCAAAGAATCTTTAGTGGCCTTTTGAAGAACTGATGCTGTTTCTGTGCACTCAACAAGAAATGTACCTGCAAATCCAAGGTTGGCTCCACAATCAAAATTCATGAAGAGTCACATGCCTATATCTAAATTTCGAATTGTGTGCATATATTTGCTTATGAATTAGCCTACATCATATCAATTTTTCTAAACCAAAAGCTTTCAAGAAGAGAGATATAGTACATGGAGATGGATGGGGCAATCACTGAAAGTCCAGCATTTGATTGCTTCTATAGTTCAAGGAGTAAAATGAATGTACAAACCAAGATAAATTTTCATACAATCATATAGCTCAGGTCGTCTTACTTCTTAACCAATATAGTATACCCCGCATGAAAGTAAATTTTATATATTTAGTTCTCAGAAGTGAACTCACTCTCGCCTGTCATGATTCTATCAGTGGCACCTAGCCGTGTGAAAATGATATCCACAAGTGAGAGAACACACATCTCACCCGGAATAAAACAGCCCAGCTGCAGGTAATCAGAAATATTAGTAACCAAGGGAAAAAAGTCGGGGCAAAAGATCTTAAAGATCCAACACCTAAAAAATGATGATCGCAATCTTCTAAATTCAAAACAACTGAACAAACCTGTGCCAGTATAATAGATAAACATGTGGCGCGCAGAAGTGTTGATTTTCCACCCATATTAGGTCCAGTTAATAGCAAAGTATGGGGATGATAGCCATTTGAATCCTCACCAAGCAGCATGTCATTTGGGACAGGCAGTCCTCCACTCTCTCCAAGAGCAAATGGATGCCATAGCCCTTTAATTTTAAGTACAGGACCGCTGATGGTCTCTTGGCCCAAAGCAGTAGTTATTGATTGAGGCAAAATTAAAGGTCTGGACATAGGCCCGCATGACATGCTAGCAGTAACAGCAAAAGATCTCAATATATCGATACAACTAATAGCATGAACAACTTCAGACCATTGCTTAGCTTTCTCAATAAACAGCTCAATCAGAATAGATAGTGTTTCAGCATCCGAATATGTGACATCATGATTCTGATAACCACACATATTGAGTTAGCAGTCAGCCCAAAATTCGATAAATAATAAAATAGAACTTACAACCATCAAATATAGGTAAGCTATGCATTAAACATGCATTCCAGCAAATCTGAATTATGAAACATGGAGTTTTGGCTTAGCTTTTTAAATAGTCAGAAATCAAGCCAAATAACATTAATAGCAAAGTTAAAAAAATCAGAGAGAAGTTCAGAAAGAGAGAATGTAAATGCCATAAAAGGGTGTCCAAAAGTTTAAATAAAGAAAAAAAAAAACAAGAGTCCAGCATGCAGAACAGAAGTCAAGAATATATGCAAAACGAAATATCATTAATCATTACTAGCCCACAACAAGAAAGAAGGAATATCCCAAAATAAAAGATGCAATCAAGAATCAAGATACAAAGGAAAATTTATTATGAACAACAGATACCATATAAAAATGTGGAAAGAAGCAGACCTGGTAATTGGGGAAGTCACTAGCTACTGCTGCTTCAAATTGGGCGAGGAATTTATCAAGCCCATCACTACCATTTAGCATTGGAAGTTTGAAATTTGTTGACAACAAAGCTATATGGCCTTCCTTCCGCAATAGCATTAACAAATCAATTCCAATCCGGATGCCTTTCACAAGAGACCCGAATACTTTCACCTGTACGACACGATAACACGATATGCTTTATATGTTAGATTTACTGGAAAGATATGGTAAAAAAACATTCTATAAATGAACAAACAAGTAGAAAGGGCAAAGAAAAAATACATTAAAGAATTGGCATTTGTGACATCTTGATCAATTGCATGGCTTGTTTAAAGTAACAGTTCCTCCTTTGCCTATATATTTATTTTCATGACATATTGTAAATCAACAAGAAACTAATATCCTTGGCTGCATCTAAATTCCTCAATACAGGAGTATGTAAAAGCTAAGATCCATCAACACATCTTAAACCCTTACAACATCTTAAAACATCCAGCACTACTTTAACAAGAGGTTATATATACTAAGATATCTGACAAAACCCAGTAAAATATCATCTTTGTATAATTGTTTTGCCTCACTCATTTAAGTTACAATTCTTTCTATGGCTATGGATATATTTCGTGGGATCTTCCAGATCAACAAAAAGCTATTCTAATGCAAAGACTTATTGATATATTTTAAACCCTAAAAACATCGTAAAACACTCACATTTCACAGGAGGTCATTTACTAAAGGATCTGTCAAGATACCAATTAACTACAATCTTGTTTAACTGTTGCACTTCACTCATCCAAAAAACCAAAACAATCTATTTGCAGTAGGAGAAAGAAGAAGAAAAAAAAAAGTAGAGAGAAGAAAAGCTGATCAGACTACACCAATTCATGCAAAATGTAAAGTATCTTGAAGGTTAGAAAAGGTATTGCAGAGACTGCTAAACAATACAAGATCAAACAAATCATGGACAGTGAAACATGGAGAGCATGTGTTCCCCAAATGCATTCAGAAGGCACAGACCCCATCTTTGGGAAAACTTACTTGCTGCTTCAATATTTTCTTGCCTATTAAGGGCAGTGCAAGGGAAGCTGATGCCTGAACTTTTGCTTTCACCCTTCCCAGCAACCTCTCTAAGTCTGGAAGTTTACGCAGATATTGAGAAATAACTAGAATTATTTCTGAATGTGCCATTAGATCTTCAACCGCATTGAGCCTATGATTAATGTTTTCAACATCTTTCAGTGGATGGCAGATCCAGCACCTCAAGAGTCGCTTACCAAATGATGTTACACAGCTATCAAGATATTTGAACAATGTACCTGAAAATCACATGCAGTAGAACTTCAAAAAATTACACAACTTGGAACCAAAGATATAATGACGCAGTCCTCTCGAATTTAGCATCCAAGTTTGAAGCAAAGGGATACAAACCCTTACCTGATGGACCACCATCAGCATTATTGCTAAATATTTCAAGATTTACCAATGTCTGTCCATCCATTTTCAGGCAATCCCTATAGACTTGGTATGGCAAAATATCTCCATTTCGTAAAACATCATCTAACTGTATGAAAACTGAAAAGCATCAATATCTAATTCAACACACATCCTAAGGTACTCTAGAGAAAAAAGGGCATAGAAGGAAGCATACCATCAACCTTGATAGATGACTAATTAGTCCACCTAATGCACATAAGGCAACATCACATAGCATTACCCCATCAAGAGCATTATTCCACGCACTAGAAGAGCTGTTGAAGTAACCCTTCAACTGAACCAAACGTTTAACTTCAGAAGAATCCACAAAATCGGTGGCTGGGACAGCTGGAGTCAGCTGCAGTGCAGCAGAACCTGGAGAATGAGTAAAAGTGAATCAGTTCTGCTAACAATGATTACAATGAACTCTCTTAAATTTTTTGGTTCACCTAATGGGAAATTTGTATGCAGTAAATCAGAACAAACATGGCTGGTCTATAAAAAATCCAGATACCTAAAGGCAGACTTCTCAAGACCAACCCAAACATAAATTGACTGTTATAACGATAAATATGCTGATGGCTAATTGAATAGAGAAAAATAATGAGAAAGTGTGAAGGTCAAAAGCTAAGAAGCCCCAAAATGCTTAGTTAGGAGCATAAAGAAACATACACCGAGTAGCCACCAGGTGAGGCAGATGGCTTACCTGATGGTTACAGCAAAGCCTAGGAGCTAATACAGGCACACGACTCAAATAGACTTTTAAGCCATGAAATCATGATACCATGACATTACTTGTCATCATTTTTTAGTGCATAGAATATGCATGAAAACGTAATGTAGAAAAAGCCAATAGGATATCTACTTCACAGGTGCAAAGCTGCACAAAAAGGTTGTCATTTGTTAGCTTAAGTAGTGAGCGATAATGCACCTAACCACCAAATAATTATGTGAATTATTTTCATGCATGCCATGAATTTATAGTGTCAGATAGATACATAAGCTTGTCAGCTCAAACCACACCTAGTGTAGAGCAAGGTGACACAAAATTCTGTCACTACTTTCCAAATAAAGATCAAGTATCTATGATTCAGAAGAGAGTTAGGGAAGTTAAAATTGAGGAAAAACAGAGCTGCCACACAATGTAAATCACCTCAAATATCCTGCATATCTATTGCTACAAACAAAGAGTTATTTACCAATTGAAATGCACATAGGAACATGCATTTTTCTAGTTAAATTAACAAATTGAAGGCATAAGTACTACAGAGAAATGGAAACAAGATACTTTGGATGTCTGTATGAATTGTGTATGTGAATTTTTATATTTAATTTCACTGAAACAATTTTGTACACAATAAGCTATAATATATACACATTATAAAGCAGAATCTTCTGCTGATTCCTAGGAGATTATTTTCTTTTTTTATGAGAGAAAATAACTCACAAATCGCCTATTTAAATACAGGTCTAACATCCTTCTATATTGGGGCTACATCCTTGGAAAGTAGCAATAATAACATTCAACACTCCCCCTCAAGTGGGTTGTATATGTTAATTAAACCCAGCTTACTGCTCAGATCTTCAAACATAGCCCTTGGAAGTGGTTTTATGAGGATGTCAGCATTCTGAGATGATGAAGGAATGTAGATGGGTGTGATTACTCCCCCTTCTATCTTCTCTTTGATAAAATGCTTATCGATCTCAATATGTTTAGTTCGGTCATGTTGAACCGGATTCTTAGCAATACTTATTGCAGCTTGACTGTCACTAAATAACTTGGTTGAACCATCTATAGAGACTTTCAATTCTATCAACAACCGGTTCAACCATATACCTTCACAAACTCTTTGAGCTATAGCCCTAAACTCAGCCTCAAAACTACTTCTAGCCACAACCGACTGTTTCTTACTCCTCCAAGTAGTGAGATTCCCCCAAACATAGGTGCAAAACCCTAAAGTAGATCTTCTGTCAGTTATAGACCCAACCCAGTCTGCATCTGAATACACCTCAATGCCTCCTGCAAATTTTTTCTTGAAAAAAAATCCCTTACCAAGAGTCATTTTAAGATACCTTACAATCCTTTGAACAATTGTCATGTGTTTTTCAGTAGGATTATTCATATACCGACTCACAGCACTCATAGGAAAGGCAATATCAGGTCTTGTATGGGATAGGTAAATCAATTTCCTTACAAGCCTTTGATATCTTCCTTTTTCAATAGGGGCACTGTCCTTAATTGACCCAAGTTTTGTAGTGGAGTCCATAATTGTGCCTGCTGGTTTACAATCAAGCATGGAAGTTTCTTTGAGTATGTCTAATACATACTTCTTCTGTGATATCAGAATGCCTTTTATGGACCTAGCTACTTCCATCCCCAAGAAGTATTTGAGTTGCCCCTAATATTTTATTTCGAACTCCTTTGCAAGGACACCTTTAATTCTAGGTATTTCTTCTTCATAGTCCCCTATAATAACAATGTCATCTACATAGACTATCAAGACTGCCACCTTACCACTTGGATTGGGTGATCAACATGTCCTTGAGTGAACCCATACTGTTTTAGAACTTTAGAGAATCTATCAAACCATGCCCTAGGAGATTGCTTTATGTTGTATAATGACTTCTTTAACCTGCACACCTTGCTGCTATTTTCTGCATTCTCAATCCCAGGAGGTATCTCCATATAAACCTCCTCCTCTAAGTCTTCGTTCAAGAATGCATTCTTGACATCTAATTGGTAAAGTAGCCAATCAAGGTTAGCAGCCAAAGATAATAGGACCCGAATGTAGTTTAATTTTGCCACAGGTGCAAATGTTTCTTGGTAGTCAATGCCGTATGATTGGGTGAACCCTTTAGCTACCAATCTCGCTTTAAACTTCTCAATGCTGCCATCTGCTTTGGTTTTCACAGTAAAACCCATTTGCAACCCACCGGGTTTTTTCCTCTAGGCAACTCACAAATCTCCCATGTTTTGTTTTTCTCTAGAGCTCTAAGTTCTTCTTCAACCGCATTCTTCGATTCTGCTACTGACAGTGCTTCTTGCACATTATTTGGAATTCAGATATCTGAGAGTTTTGCAATAAAAGTTCTGTATCCTTGAGATAAGCCTCCATAACAAATATAGTTACTCATGGGATACAGTAGCCGACTTATGCATTCTCTAATTCCCTTGCGAACTGCAATTGGTAGGTCAGTTTGTTCACTTTCTGGACCAGTATTGATAGAAGAATCGCTACCTTCAACCTGTGTTTTTATTCCTGGATTTCTTAATCCCAGATCAGATGATTGAGCAAGCTGAATCTGTTGTTGGACTGCTGCCTCTTTCTGTTTTCCCCCCCTCCTTTGGTAGACAATGATGTTGCGGTCATCAGCAGGTATAGGTTCTTTGTGTTGAAAACCTATAGACTGGTCCGGTTGAGGTTGAAAAAGGTTGGAATTTAGGTTGGACAGGTCTGGTTCAACATTCTGATCTGCTAGAGTTGAACTAGGGTCTGGTTCGACATTCTAATCTGGTTCAACATCATTAAGAGTCCAAAAAACATCTACATTCTTAGGATTGGAAAACAAATCTAGTCTCTCAGGATTCCAAAACAGATATTCACTTTGATTCTCTCCCAGAATAGCTGTTTTAGGGAAAAAAGGTTTGGTTTCAAAAAATGTAACATCCGTACTATGATAAAATTTGTTTGTTTCAAGACAAAAACATTTATAACCTTTGTGATTAGGAGAGTAACCACGAAATACTCCTTTAACAGACCTTTTATCCAATTTTCCTCTTGTGTGTTTGTGAAGATGAATAAACACAGTGCATCCAAAAAATTTTGGTGGTAAGTTTGAAATAAGCCAACATTGAGGATAAAATTGAAGAAGTATTTGGTTAGGAGTAGAGAATTGTAAAACTTTAGAAAGCAGCCTATTTATCAAGTAAGTGGCTGTAAGTACAGCATCTCCCCAAAACCTTTTAGGCATGTTTGTAAAAAACAACAAGGATCTAGCAACTTCAAGAATATGTCGATTCTTCCTTTCGGTAATGCCATTTTGTTGTGGGGTATCAACACAAGAACTTTGGCAAATGATACCTTCACTCAAAAGGTAACTGACAAGGAAAGAATTGAAATATTCCTTTCCGTTGTCTGTCCTTAAAACCTGAATTTTTGTATGAAATTGATTTTGGACCATTTTATGAAAATCTGTAAAAAATTTAGAGACCTCAGATTTGGTTTTAATGAGAAACAACCACCATGTAAGTCTAGTGTGATCATCAATGAATGTGACAAACCACCTAGTACTTGTGATATTTGGAGTTTGGGATGGTGCCCAAACATCACTATGTATCACAGAAAAAGGTTTGGTGGATTTATAAGTGTGAACTGGAAAGTTAGTTCTAGAATGCTTAGAGAATTGGCAAATTTCAAACTGGAAGGATATTGAATCTTAATAAATAAACATGGATGGAAACAATTTAGAAAGATACATGAAATTGGGGCGACCTAATCAATAATGCTATAGTAATACTTCCCTGTTTTGACTAGACACACTACTAAAATCATAATTGCTAACACTGTGAACACTGTGACCTGCTGTAGATGCTTGCATTGTAGGAGTAGGTTGAACTTCAAGAAAGTAGAGTCCTGCACAGCTTCTAACACTGCCAATCATCTTCCTCGAAGACAAATCCTGAAAAACACAAGTATTTGGATGGAATTCAACAACACAATGCATATCCTTAGTGAGTTTACTTACTGACAACAAATTGCAATTCAATTTAGGCACATATAAAACTGAATTTAGAGTTATGTCTTTAGAAATAATCACAGAACCAATTCCAATCACCCTAGAAAGAGAACCATCTGCAATGTGTACATGTGGGCTATCATAGCATGCTGTAAATTGAGAAAAAAGGCTCTGGTTTCCAATCATATGATCTGATGCTCCGGAATCAACAATCCATGATTTAGAACTATCTAGGTTTGCATTCAGAACATTAAGAAAGGTACCTTTCTGTGCAACATTGCTTGTACTAGTTACTGATGGACTTATAGGAGTCTTGTTCTGAGTTTGGTTGAGTAATTTTTGCAAAACATCAAATTGTTCTTTGCTAAATGGTGCGGCTGTAACATTGGACATATCGGCCTGACTTCAGCAGTCTCTAGTGGATTTCCGGTCCGCTGGTTTGCCATAGATCTGCCAGCATTTGTCCTTGGTGTGTCCAGGTTTTCGGCAATGGTCACACTAAAGGCGGCCTCCCTTCCATGGCTCCTGATTGCTTCGAGCAGCCAAGGCTGATGCTTCACTTCCTGATTCTTTTGTTTCTGTACCCAGCATCAAAACCCTGCAACTCTCCTAACGCCTGACTTCGAAGAAAGCTTCTCGAAGATTTGGAAATGGCTTGGTACCAAATATCCTTCCACGCACAACATCAAGATTGGAGTTTAATCCAAGGCAGAACTTATAAACTCTCTTTGTCTCAACAATTTTCTTGTACTGGTCTGAATCAGCAGCAGAACTCCATCTATATTTTTCAAAAGCATCAAGCTGCTACCAATACTTCTGGAGTTTGTTATAACAGTCAGTCACCGAGAGATCATCTTGCCTTAGGTCATGCAATGCCCCTTCGGTTGTCACCAATTCAGGGGTGTTATCCTTATGAGAATGTCTCCTTCACTGCCTCCCATGTCTCCGCAACCGTATCATATAATAGGAAGTTCTCCCCAATATTTGGCATCATGGAATTGATGAGCCAAGACATAACTTGGTTATTTTCCCTTTTCCAAGTTCTATACGGAGTATCTTTCTCCTCTGGTTTGTAACCTTACCAGTAAGATAGTCTTCTTTTCCTCTGCTACACACATAGAGAAGAACAGATTGGGACCACTGGAGATAATTTCGACCATTGAGTTTGTATGAGGTGACAGACATATGAGGAAAATTTTGAGGTTCGCCTCCATTACTGCCAAGGATGACAGACTCAAGGCTGGAAAATGCATCTAAAATTGCATCGGTGGTGTTGATTGAGGTTTGTTTCTCCATTCTGGATGAGAAGAGAGGCTGCTGGAAGGACAACTAAAGAAAAATAATAAATAAATAAATGGCAAAGGGTTTGAGGATGGCTGTCGAAAAAAAACAGCAAGAGATCGAGAATTTCTATCGGAAAAAGCAGTGAGGAATTAGGGTTTGGGTTTCAAAAATGCTCTGATACCATGTGAATTTTTATATTTAATTTCACTGAAACAATTCTGTACACAATAAGCTATAATATATACACATTATACATCAGAATCTTCTGTTGATTCCTAGGAGATTATTTTCCTTTTTTAGGAGAGAAAATAACTAACAAATCACCTATTTAAATACAGATCTAACATCCTTCTATATTGAGGCTAAATCCCTAGAAAGTAGAAATAATAATATTCAACAGTGTATCATGAAATGACATATATTGACATACTTTTGTTAGATACTGGATAAATAAAAAAATTCCATATAATGTCACCTAATGAGTACTTTCTGAGTGCTTTCTGAGCTTCTTTGCAAATCCCTGAAATATTAAAATAATTAAGTTGCAATTGAAGAAACAAATTTCATTTGTAACTTCAGAATGGGCACTGTTTAAATGAAAAACAAGAAAGAGCTAACTTCACCTCTACTTTCATATATTACTTCTCTGGGTGAAACCTAAAATCAACCTCAGCATGAGAATCAAAATTTTAATCCAATCAAATCAGACTACATAGCGAAAACCATTGCACTAAGATAGCAAAATAGAAGAGCATACTTGCAACAATAATGCCCCCAAAGCAGCACATGAAGCATCGTCATTGATGGAGCCAACCCAAAATCTTAAAGCAGCACAATCAACAAAAGCAAACCCATAGACTACTGAGCCGTTATTCAGCTCAAAGTTTCCCTGATAACAAAATACAAAGTAACATACTTACAATGTAACCCAGCAAATTGTCATTCCATGCATAAAAAAGAAATACCATCTGAAACAAAGGAAAAGCAGAGAAAATAACGATATACTATTCTTGCAATAGATTTAACGTCAAGCAAGGAAAAAGTTGTTTGTGAAGGTATGTAGAACTACTCTAAAGACAGCTACTCTATTGAAAATGATTCAAAGAAGAGTAACAAATTCATTGTTTCGCAGTTCTTGCTGGAATTCAGTTAGGTGCTCTCTCTAACCTCACATTTTGGCTTAGCTAATAGTAAGGGACGGATCAAGATGTTTTACTATCTATCATATTGTGCCATTTTGAGAAACATTGGTGCGACCATAACTACTGTGAAAAATTAGATGAATGACTTATATTTTATTCCATCAGAACACATACGTATATACAATTAGAGCCATAAACGTTACGGACTGTTCCCTATTTTTAAGGAAAAACACTTGCCTAATCTATTCTAAATAAGGAAACAAATAAGGAAACAATTACACAGCTAATTACATCTAATTTACAGCCTAATTTATAGCTAATTTACAGCAAAGAATCTCAACACTCCCCCTCAAGCCGGGTTGTAAATATTTAGCATACCTAGCTTGCAACTAATATCTTCAAAATGCGCTCTTGGAAGTGCTTTAATTAGAATATCAGCAGTCTGTAGGTTAGAAGGAATGTAAACAGGCTTGATTACTTCCCCTTCCATCTTTTCTCTTATAAAGTGCCGATCTATTCCACGTGCTTGGTTCGGTCATGATGAACTAGATTTTTAGCAATACTTATGGCAGATTGACTATCACATAGTAGCTGGATTGATCCCTCAGAAGGTATCTTCAATTAGGCTAATACTATTTTCACCCAAATTCCTTTACAAATACCATGAGCCATAGCTCAAAATTTCGCTTCTGCATTACTCCTATCTACCATAGCTTGTTTTTTACTTCTCCATGTTGTCAAACTTCACTAAACATAGGTACAACATCCAAAAGTGAATGAGTCTGCCCAGTCTACATCAGAATACAACCTACTCGAGTTCTTTCTGAATAACAGTCTCTTTCCTGGTCACCTAATGCCATTTTTAAGTATCTTAAGATTCTGTACACCGTTGTAATGTGTTCTTCAATAGGGTTGTTCATTAATTGACTGACAACAGTTACTGAAAATGCTATATCAGGTCTAGTATGTGAGAGATTGATCAACTTCCCCATAAGTCTTTGATATCTTCCTTTATTTACAGGAACACTCTCTATTTGAACCAAGTTTGGTAGTATAGTCCATAGGTATCTCCGCAGGTTTACACCCAAGCATACCTGTTTCTTTAAGAAGATCCAGTACATACTTTCTTTAAGAAACTGCAATGTCCTGCTTAGACCTAGCCACTTCCTCTCCCAAGAAGTATGTAAGTTTACCTAAGTCCTTAATCTCAAACTCTCTAGTCAGAAATTCTTTGACTCTTGGAAACTCCTCAAAATAATCCCCTATTAGAACAATATAATCAACATAGACAATCAACACAAATCAGTCCCTTTGAAGAATGTTTTACAAACATTGTATGATCATATTATCCCTGTATATACCCATTACTCATCATAACTTTGGAAAATCTCTCAAACCAAGCTTTCGGTGATTTTTTGAGACCGTAAAGTGACTTTCTTAGTTGACTTGTTGATGTATGATGTGTTATGTAGTCCCTGGGGAATGTCCATATAGATCTCCTCTTCTAGATTCCCGTTCAAGAACGCAATCTTAACACCTAGTTGATGGCTAATCCAAATTTGCCGCAAGAGAGAGGAGTATCCGACTAGTGTTGAGTTTTGCAACCGGAGCAAAGGTCTCCTCATAATCTATGTCATAGGATCGAGTATATCCCTTGGCTACTAACCGAGCCTTGTATCTCTCAATACTACCATCAGCCTTTGTTTTTGCAGTCCAGATCCACTTGCACCCAATCACATTCTTTTCATGAGGCACATCAATAATTTCCTAAGGACCATTCTTCACCAGAGCATTAACCTCTTCATTGACTACCTTCTTCCATTCTAGGATAACCATAGCTTCTTGGATTGAATAAGGAGTGGAGATAGAATTGATTTTGCTGGTGAATGCTTGGTAATAATTCACGTAGTTACCAATAGGGTATAATGGCCCATCACATTCTTTTCATAAGGCACATCAGTAATTTCCCAAGTACCATTCTTCACCAGAGCATTAACTTCTTCATTGATTGCCTTCTTACATTCTGGGATAGCCATGGCTTCTTGGATTGAATAAGGAATGGAGATAGAATTAATTTTGCTAGTGAATGCTTGGTAAGATGATTCACATAGTTGTCAATAGGGTATAACGACATACTTATGCATTCTCTCACCCATTTCCTGAGTGCAATGGGTAGATTCTTATCGAAATTATCATGATCACTTAAACTAATACCTGTAGAATTTTCCGTCATAGTCTGTAAGTCAGATGTAATGATTTTTACCTCAGGTTTAGGTGCTTGCAGTAGCTGAGAATTTGCTAGTCTTTGATTCCTTCGGTATCTTCCTTTTTCTATGATAAACAATTATCTCGGGAAATTCAGAATCAGTTGGTTTCGATTCAGGTTCTTTTTGGACACTTGGAGAAGGTGCAATTTCAAATGTTTCTGGTGTGCAATCTATGCTATCCAAGAAAAACTGATATTCATGTGATTGACTCAGACTAAAACTCTCCCCCTAAATGTCAGTTTTGGGGTAATAAGGTTTTGTTTCAAAAAAAGTGACATCCATGGTGTGATAAAACTTTTGGTTATCAGGACAGAAGCATTAATAACCCTTTTGGTTAGGAGAGTATCCTACAAAAATACATTTGGTGGATCGAAAGTAAAACTTGGTTCGATGTTGTTGATGGATATGCACAAACACAGTACACCTAAATACTTTTAAAAGAGTCAAAATCAGTCAACTTTTGAGGAAAGTGCTGTAAAAATACTTGATTTGGAGTTGAAAAATCTAGTACTTTGGATGGAAGTCGATTGATTAGGTATGTTGTTGTAAGTACATCCTCACCCCAAAAACGTTTTGGAACATTGGATGAAAACAACAAAGACCTGGCAATGTCCAGATGGTGTCTATTTTTTCTCTCAGCTATCCCATTTTGCTGAGGGGTATCTACACGGGATTTTTGGTGTATGATTCCCTCAGTTGATAGATGAGCCAAGATTAGAATTAAAAAACTCTTTTCCATTGTCAGTTTTAAGTACTTGAGTTTAAAATTGATTTTTAATCATTGTTTTGAAATTCTTAAATATTTGAAGAACTTCTGATTTAATTTTCATGAGAAAAATCCACGTGAGTCTTGTGTGATCATCTATGAAAGAGATGAATCATCGAGCTCTTGTGACATTTGGAACCTGAGATGGGCCCCAAACATCACTATGGATCATAGTTTTGATGCTTTGTATGGCTGAGTTAGGTATGAAATATGAGAGTGTTTTGCAAATTGACAAATTTCACACCGAAAAGAACTAGCACTTCTATTTCTGAATAAACTTGGGGAAAGTTTAGATAAGTACATAGAACTTGGGTAGCCTAACTTGTAATGCCACACCTTGTCCGACCTCTCATTCTCATTTTTCAACTCACTAACAGACACAAGAATTAGTTTGATAAGACATAGGTTCACTCACTCCTACATGAGATTGTCTCACAGAATTCAATTGAACCTTAAGATGATAGAGCCCAGCTGACTCCTAACATTGCCAATCATCTTCCCCGAAGTCACATCCTGAAATTCATAGACATGAGAAGAAAAATTAGCTATACAGTTAAGATCTTAGGTGGGGGTAATTTTATTTACGGAGAGTAAGTTACAGTCTAGATTAGGAATATAGAACAAATTTGAGTGTTATTTCCCTGGATACCATAACTGAACCAGTCCCTTCAACATTTGCCAAAGAACCATCTGCAATTCTAACTGTGAAAGCTTCATTACAAAGAAAATATGTGTGGAAAACTCGTCTATCTCCTGTCATGTGATCAGAAGCACCGGAGTCTACAATCCAGGGCTTATAGTGCTCTTGTTTCACAGTCAAAGCCTTAAGAAAATAACCTCTTTGAGCTAGGAACCTGACCCAACAACTGGTGGATTTTACTATGATTACAGCACCCTTCTCAATCCATCAAGTTCCTTTTTGCTAAAACTTGCAAATTGCTCTGAACTGCTAGCCATGTTGTCTCAAATTTCCTTTTTTGTTGTTGTCTTTGGCTTCCAATCAACAGGTTTTCCATGGAGTTTCTAACAGGTTTCTTTGGTATGATCAGGGCGGCGACAATGTTCATACCATGGCCTTCCTTCTTTTCCACTAGCTTCGTACAGCCATGGATGATGACTCACCACCACCAGCTGATTTTTCCATCCCCAACATCAAATGGCGTCTACTCTCTTCCCTTCGGACCTCAGAGAAAGCTTCACATAAGCTTGGCAGCGGTTTTGTGCTAAATATCCTTCCTCTTACAACATCAAGACTTGAATTCAAGCATAAGTGAAATTTGTAGACCCACTTATTCTCTATGATCTTCTTATATTGTTTAAGATCATTGGTAGTATCCCAAGCAAATTTTTCAAAAACGTCCAGTTGTTGCTAGCTTCGATGGATTTTGTTGTAATACTCGGTCACAGATAAATCACCTTGTCGAAGGTCGTGCAAGACGCCCTCAATTGTCACTAGTTCGAAGGTGTTGTCTTTGTGAGAATAAGTGTCTTTTACAGCCTCCTAGACCTCTGCAATAGTTTCAAATAGGAGAATTTTCTCCTATGTGGCTCCATGGAATTCACTAGCCAAGACATAATCTGGTTGTTATCTCTCTTCCAGATCCGATAATTAGCGTCTTTTTCATCTGGTTTGGTGATGTTTCCAGTGAGATAATTTTCTTTTTCCTTGCTGCGAACATGAAACATGAAGATTGAGACCATTGGATGTAGTTTTGGCCATTCGATTTGTAGATGGTGATAGGTGTGGATGAGTAGTTTGTCAAGTCTCCCTCATTGTTGTTGAACATAACAGTTTCGACATTTGAAGAGGAGGATTTTAAAGTTTCATTTGAAGATCCATTGGTGTTTGTCATGTCTGGTATTTGATGTTGCCAACGAGAATGAGGTAAAGGCTAGGATGGCCAACAAATACTGCCAGAATAAGCAGTGTAGAATGCTGCCGGAAAAAGCAGAAGATTGGAGAACTGACCGAGGACGGCTGTGGGAAGAACAGGAGGTGTCTAGGGTTGCTCTGATACCATGTGAAAAATTAGGTTTGAAAGACTTATTTTTTATTCCATCAGAACATATATTTATATACAATTGAAGTCCTAAACGTTTGGACTTGTTCTCTATTTTAAAGGAGAAAAACTTGTCTAATCTATTCTAAGTAAGGAAACAATTATACAGTTAATTATATCTAATTTACAACCTAATTTATAGCAAAGAATCCCAACAACTACTGTTCGAACAACGTGATGACATCACACCATGGAATGGCATCTACAAAAACCAGAAAGAATACATTGTGAAAAAGAATAAAACCAAAATTTGAAGGAAGAAGAAAGGATCCAAAAATCATTAGACACATGCAGATGTAGATGGATAATATGAAACAAGCACAGGAAGGGAATAATAATAAAATAGTGAGAAGGTAATTCAGCATGTACAGAGCACAAAAATTCGACATTCAGCATTCATATATAAGATAATGACCACAACAAAACGTTACAGACCTCTTTTATAGCAAGAAGATGAACAGCATCAGGTCCAATATTACCATCAACTGTGGTAGATGGTGTGACTACTTGTACTAATTTTCTTGGAATTACCTAAAATTCAACATTAAAGTCAAATCAAGAAATTTAGATTGTTAGTTAATCAGTCAAATAATATGGCCACAAATAACGCTAAATTGAAAAAATATACTAATGGTCCTTCTCAATGTAGCATGTTAAACTTACAGAATTTCCACGTTTGGCTTTTGCTTGCTCAGATGTCTCCAATTGCTCAATTCGTCCAACTTTATATCTTCAGAAGAACAAAGCAACCAAAAAGCAAACTATGAGACGCCAACATTAGGAAGAACATAAATAAACAAGTACTCAACTCGATTAAGTTTCACTCCATAAACCATGAGTTAGATAATTGAATAACATTTCACCTCTCCACTCAATATTGGTATGCATAAAAGAATTCTAAGTGAAACTCGTAGATACCCTTTTATGCATTTCCTCTCAAAAATTCAATGAAGAATTTCTGACAGAAAATTATCATTACAGTCATGCAAAAATCTTACAATCTCCAAAAAGCTATACAAAACTTCATTGTATATCAGATTGCCATTCAATAAAGAAGGCTGTATTATGTAGTCCCACCAAAGTATAATTGTAACAATGTAATGTATACAATCTCTTTGATCTTCTAAATCTGTAATTAGGCTGAGCAGTTAAACATTCTTACCCACGAGCAACTAGTTTTTCAACAGCATCATCAATTCCACTTTCAGATACACCAACCTGACACAAGGAAATAAATAATTGCATACAAAGAGATGAAAAAAAAAAGGTTGCAGATAACTGGGAAATAAAACCAAAAACATCAAGTCACCTGTCGACATTTCCCTACACCGCATAATGTAATTTTCCAATCAAGCTCCTTGTGGCCAATTTCAGCATCAATTTCATAAAGCTCGTAGAATTTTCCCTATAATATTAGTAAAAGACGGTTAAGTTTTCTAGAAATATCAACAAGTAGAGGATACAAAGCAGATTTTGAACATTTAAGTGGAAAGGATAACACAGTAGCAGATATTTTATCAAGGCTAATAAATTATTAAAAAAAATAGCAGGAATGGCAGAAAGTTCGAAGAATGTTTGAAGAAGCTTTAGTTTCCCAGCACAAAGCAATAGTGTAAAAAAGCTCAATATAGGATCTTATACTATTCATGAAAGGTCTGTTCTGGTCCAAGTTCAAACCTTCTGTCTATGCTCAAACTTTCTGTCTATATGTTCAAACTTTCTGTTAGATTGTTAGATTGCATCTCTCCATTTCTCAATGGTATCAGAGCCTAGTTACCTTTTAATTTAATGTTAAGCTTATATGAGTAGTTACAGAAAGACAGACTTCTATTTACAACAACTGATTATCCTCATTACATACTTTTCTAAGTCTAAAATTATCATGTTTACTATAATTTTAAGAATTATCATGTTTATTATAATTTTAAGATATTTAATTTCAGTATTAAGACATTTAGATATATGAGTATTGTCAATAGATAATAAGTTACAGCGAAAGGCAAGTTTAATTCCGAAGAAAAAAGAATGCAGCAGCCTACATTCCAAAGATGTTAAACAGTTCCATAGGTATACATCTCTCTTTAGAGAAATACTAATGCTAGTCGACCCATAAATGTAACCCAAATTTCAACCCAAATAATATGGCAAGTGATTTTTTCATTAACCATATCATCCCATGTTTTGTGCGGTGATGATAACTCACTTACCACATCATTCGAGTTGAAATTTGGGCTAAATATTCGGGTTGTCTAGCACGACTTTTAAAGAAATTCATATGGGGAGTACACCAGGAATGAATTGAAGCTATGGTGCAGCCCTCAAAAAGAAGGTAGATGAAATATATATATAAAGAGAAGTAGATGAAGAATATAGAAATGATATGTGACATTAACTAACCACTTTAAAGAATATCAAAACATCCATATATTGACATTTGACTGTCCAATATTGTTTTTGAGAAGCTGACATTTTCTTCAAAACATCCGGTGGTATGTAAAGTGTCTTCTTGTCATAAAGAGGATCTCCTGGCCTTCTTTTATTTGCATCCCTAATTCGAGAAGGGTCAAGCCATTCAAACTTGCTCGTTGTATCAGTTTCTTCACCATGAAGAAGTTTCACTCTTTTGCTAGAATTCAGCAAAAAACAGTCTTTCTTATCCCCAACCTTAGTATTATCCTCTTGAATCCGCTTTAAACGAGGAACAGGAAGTATACCCGGAGTCTCCGGACTAGGAATGTCATAAACATTTTCAATTTGTAAGAGACATCCTTGATTAGCTATACGATTAGAATTGGAAACAATGTCCTTTTCAGAACATTGACTAGCTGCTCCCGGTTTAGAGAATGCTTCAGAGTTTCCAATTTTGCCAGATGTTGAGAGAACGTTGGAACAATCACCATGCACGTCGTTCCTGCAGATTTACACAAATCATCAATAAAAAGCTCATCATTGACACGAGGCAAAGAGATTGACAAATACAAAAGAAATATTTGTTATACTGGCAATTTGGCACATAGACAAACCATAAACACATTGCATCAAATATTTGAAGACTTTCCACACAGAAATGAGAAAACCATGGAATTAACTGTCTCAAATTCTGATAAGAGTTATAACTTTGAATCATAAATTTTAATATAAGCCTGTTAATAGAACTTCTAGAGGCATATCAGTGCAGGCCGTTAATAAACATTTGGAATTTTAACATGAAAATAATAGATCCAAAAATTGACACTCACACTAACAGTTAACAGTTAATAATTATCCTCTCATTATATCAGAAAAATGCGCATGAATTTAACAAATGTACGCTAAAAATCATGGACAAACGGAAGCTGTGAACATAGCTACAAATACTGCATCATCAAACTGTTACTGAAAAAAGCCCTAAACATTTAAAAAGGAGATTACCTCCTGTTAACATCTTGTCTGTTATCATCCTTCACAAACTTATGCATAATACTTGAGAACAATGAAGAATCTCCTACTCTGCTCTCCTCATTCGCCTTGAAGTTTGCCGGAAAAATCTGACGCGGCACCTTCTCCGGCGGAGTATCAGTTCCCCTGATTTCCACAGACGAGTCTACTGCGGCATTAACCGCCGGTTGATTCAAATCGGTAGCGCTAGAGTTCTGCTTCTTCGAAAGAAAATGTGAGTCTCTCCGGTCGCCACCGGAGTTGTTATCCGCCTTCGACGGCTTCTGAAAGAAGGAGAGTATAGTTTTTTGGCGCTGCATTTTCAGATTCCAAGAGAGAGAGACGCGAAGGCCGAAGTCTAAAAACTAAAAAGTACAGTAGATAGCGGAAATACTTGGCGCCAATATTTGCCCCTTCCGCTTCGAGCCCTTGAAACGTCAGAAATGGCGGACTAATTTGTATCTGAGCCGTTGATTTTTATCACATTTTATACCCGTTCGATTGAGCGGCAAGCCCACTCTTGAGAGAGGGTCTTGGGATGGGTTGGGTAAGATAGGCAGGGCAGGGCATAAACCTAAAAAAGATTCGACCCGAACTAGGCCACAAACAATTAGAGGTGTAAATATAGGGCAGGCCTAGATGGGCCATCCCGCTTGGCCTGTCAAAGAAGGCAGGTCTGGGGGTAGGGATGAGCATTGATTGGATCGGTTCGGTTCGGTTTTCTATAGAATCGATAAAAAACCGATAAAATCCGATTTTTAAAAAGTGAATCGATCCAATCAAATTAAATTTATCAAAATACATTTCGGTTCGGTTTTTTCAGTTTTGGGTATATTGGACCAAAATTCTGAACTTCATTTATTACACATTTTGTTCATTTTTTTTAAACCTATTGAACCAAATTTATTTACATTACAGTAAAAACATACTAAAAAACTGCAAAATACATTTCAACCAATTTCTTTGTTGATAGCTAATACAATAGTCAATAAAAAACAAAGTCAAATTACATTTCAAAATCCAAGACAATATACCTAATAAAATAACAAATAACAACAATCCACAACATAATACATAATACGAGTTTATAAATCACGTATTAACGATCCACAACATAATAAGAGTTCATAAACAATCCACAAAGTCTAGATCAAATAACATAATAAAACAGTCAAAGAATAAAATTAATAACATAATAAACAGCCAATAAATAGAAGTTCTTAAAATTCTTTAATGATCCATGGAAGTATTCCACAAGAGTCCATGTCTCCTTTGATTGCTCTAACTCCACTCCAAAGTAATTATAAACCTGTAAAATAGGGACAACAATAGTAAAATAGAGCAAAACAACATCCCAACAAGTAAACAATAGACAAAACCAACCTTTTTTTTAACAACCAATTTTATAAAACACGCCTAACATAAAGGCAAGAAGAAAACAGGAGGCAACAGAACAAACAAACCAAAAACAACGCCACCACATGAAAAAACAGAACAAAACAGCCAACCCACCAAGGAACATAAGAAAAAACCAGAGCCACCGACCCAAAACAGAGGGAAAAAACAAGGTCAACACCAGAATCACAAGATGTTCCAAACCACATTGATTCCCCACATATCACATAACCATTAAACATCACATTCCACAAAACACAATCTCTATGGGACAATTTATCAAACAGACAATATGCATTGCCAATACAACCACTCTCCACATTAAGCTGTATTCAAATCTCTTAAGCAGTTAATACAGCTGTTGCAATTAATATCATTAGAAAGATTAAGCTATTTTATTTATAAAGCATGCTATATTCATTATTTCAGAACATTCATCAGCAAAGGATGCCATTTGGCAAGAATTGATAAAAGGCCGAATAGCAAAAGCAAAATGAATAACTCTGAACTCATCCAACATAATTTTAGCAGTATTAAAAACACATAAAGGCTGTTTGAAATGCACAAAGCTAACAGGTATTCCAAACAACCAAGTGAAGAGTGAAGACTATGCCTTGTTTCAAGTTTCAACCAGATCTAGCATAATAACAGTTTAACACCAACAGAAAAAGGAAAAGAATAAAAACACACACACAAAAGAAGAAGCATAAGAACTGAAGAAGAAGTGAAGACCGACACATGATAAAATAGACAAGTGTTTCAGTGTTTGTGTTTCACAACAAAACCAAACCCAAAAAACCAAATGTTTTAAACTCATTTGTATTTGTCCTGATTATATACGATTCAATATCAACATTCAACAACACAAGTACATAAATCAATAAATCATAATAAACAAAACCCTAATTAAAAAAAGCATAGGAAGAAAAATCACCTGGTGCGACTGGGAAGATAGGTGCGTCGAAGAAAGAGCGGCCGGAAGACTGAGAACGACGGTCAAAAGAATGACTTTAGAACGTCCGATGAAACCCACAAGTTCATCACTAGACGACCAAAGAAAAATTAGAACCGAGATAAGAGAATTTTTTTAAAAATTAACAACATTGGTCGACCAAAAAAATTAAAACAACTGAAATCAGCCTACAAAGAAAAGAAAGTGAAATGAATTGTAGAAATATATACTATTATACTAACATACTTGAAAAATCTAAGTGATGACTGGTCGACGATAAACAAGATACTTGAAATATCAGTTTGGAACGACAGATGAATGGACGACGGCGAGTAGCGGAAGATGACGGAGCGACGACGACTACCGGCGGAAGACGATGAGCAGCGGACGAGTGATGTTAGGTAGACGATGAGCGAGCGGCGGACGAGTGACTTCGGTGTGGGCGTGTGGTTGCGGAAGAGAAATTGAAGAGGTGATTCAGTGAAGACTGAAGAGAATCAAGAGATAACGTAATTAGGGTTTTTTTTTTAATTATATACTCGGGTAACCGGTTCGGTTTTTCGATTTGTGGAACCAAACCGAAAAAAAAAACGATCCAACCGGTTTTTTTAAAAATAGAACCGAACCGGACCGGTCACCAAACCAAAACCGGAAAAAAACCGATTGGACCTGGTTCGATCCACTGGTTCGGTTCGGTTCGGTTCGGTTCGGTTCAATGGTTTTTTGCCCACCCCTACCTGAGGGTGTGTCGTGCTAGACACGGCTCACATTGATGGACCTTATCGGGCCCTAGATCGAGGCACGTCGTGTCGGCTTGCCCCGGCACGCCTGGTCAGCGTGTCATGTCCAACCGTCGGTACGACAGACCAAATTATATAAAAAAAAAACTTAAAAAAAACAATTTATTTATAAAAATAAAATGTTTTAAAGATAAATTATATTGAAGAGTATTGAACCATGGTTTATAATCTTTGTTTAGATAAGTAAGTTTTCATTTGTCTTTCCCTCCTTTTTATATTGGTTAGATCTCTTTCAATGCTCTTATTTATCCGATGTGGGATATGAGATTGAATACAACTATGGTTATAAGCAATTACTATGATTAAGATTAGAGAAGAATAATATGTAAATGATATTTAATGGATACATATATATATATATATATATATATATATATATATGTAATTTGTATTCATAGATGGAGACGATGAGCAAGCGGCGGACGAGTGACTTCGGTGTGGGCGTGTGGCTGCGGAAGAGAAATTGAAGAGGTGATTCAGTGAAGACTGAAGAGAATCAAGAGATAACGTAATTAGGGTTTTTTTTAATTATATACTCGGGTAACCGGTTCGGTTTTTCGATTTTTCGATTTGTGGAACCAAACCGGAAAAAAAAAACGATCCAACCGGTTTTTTTAAAAATAGAACCGAACCGGACCGGTCACCAAACCAAAAAAAAAAAAAAAACGATTGGACCAGTTCGATCCACTGGTTTGGTTCGGTTCAATGGTTTTTTGCCCACCCCTACCTGAGGGTGTGTCGTGCTAGACACGGCTCACATTGATGGACCTTATCGGGCCCTAGATCGAGGCACGTCGTGTCGGCTTGCCCCGGCACGCCTGGTCAGCGTGTCATGTCCAACCGTCGGTACGACAGGCCAAATTATATATATAAAAAAACTTTAAAAAAACAATTTATTTATAAAAATAAAATGTTTTAAAGATAAATTATATTGAACAGTATTGAACCATGGTTTATAATCTTTGTTTAGATAAGTAAGTTTTCATTTGTCTTTCCCTCTTTTTTATATTGGTTAGATCTCTTTCAATGCTCTTATTTATCCGACGTGGGATATAAGATTGAATACAACTATGGTTATAAGCAATTACTATGATTAAGATTAGAGAAGAATAATATGTAAATGATATTTAATGGATACATATATATATATATATATATATATATATATATATGTAATTTGTATTCATAGATGGAAAAGATGGAAATTATTGTATAATGATATAATATCAATAGATGGCTTATTTGATTATTTTTTTTAACAAAACCATTAGTTAATTTTAATAGACCTCCCAGCTCTCTCTATGTTTTCCATATTTAGATTAAAAAAAATTAACTCAAGAGAATATCATTATGTTATATATTCATATCAATTAATATAAATGGAAATTCAATCCCACATCCCATGTTAGATAAATAAGAGGAATGAATAGAAATATAAAGGGTTATAGGCCACATCTCAATACTCTATGATATTATTAATAAATTTCATATTATTTAAAATAAAAAAATAGACCGACCCATTTGTCCCGCCTAACCGACATGCAGGCCGGCACGACAGGCCGTTCCCACGTGCCGTGTTGGGTCCCTATTTTCCAAAACGGGCTGGAATGACCCACTTTTATACCACTACGATCATTGAATCAATGTTAATAATTAGAGATTGTTTGGTTGGGTTTTTGAAAAATCTCTATTGGTAAAAGATCTACTTGTAGTAGATCTATTAGAAATAGAGTTTTTAAAAAAATATATGAAAGTTCCCTATAAACGTGTGTGTCTATAACCTAGAGGAGGGGTGAATAGGTTTTTAATCGAATCAATTACCGATTTTTCGATTAGTCAATATTAACACAAATTACCCCGAATAAACAAGCATCCAATAAAATCAATTATGCTTAAAACAATAACAACACACAATATTTACGTGGAAACCCTCCAAATGGGAAAAAGTATGGGCTGATATGTATGCCACACTAGATCCTCAAATCCACTATTGAATGAAAGTTTACAACCTAGGTTGACCTCCCGTCACACCCTCCAGTTACTAACCATTTCACTCTACCCAACGAGCCTTAATAATGATTCTTGATCTATTTGCTTGTGCACTAACCACTTAGTCACAAGACTTAACCTCAATGAAGAGTCAAACACAACCTAAGTGAATATGATAAAATATTCAAACATGCAAATAATGCTAGGCAACACTGAATGCTTATCTAGGAATTTAAGAATGTCACTAAGTACAATTCCTAGATATCAATGTCTAAATGAATGTTCATAAAGATTTAACTAGATATAGTTATGCAACAATATATCCTAGTTATCAAACAAAGCCATTTCAACATAAGTTATCATCAAACATGGCAAGGACTATAATGCAATCACAAAATACAATCAATGAGTCTTAAACAATATCTAAATGCAAAACATATAGATTTAGCTAGAGGGGCAAAATGGTCACAAACCCTAGCTATCACAAGATATAAATCTCAACCAACAACCAACAACCCAAGCATGTTATAAATGCAATTAAACTCAATAACATACATTTAATGAACAATAATTGCTAAACCTAGGCATACATGTCATAAAAATAAAACAAGAGATTTTAGGGCATGTAGAGATTACCTAGTCAAAGACTAACAAGAGAAATCATGCTTGGAAGATGCAAGAAAATGCTAGGATCTCATGGATTGGAGTTTGGTTGAGTAAAAATGAGTTCTTGGGAGCACTCTCTCCCTTGGAGTCAATTTCTCTCAAAGAAAAGCTTAAACAATAAAAATGGCTTCTTAGACTCCCAAAGCCAAATAGAAGAGAAAAGAACACATATATATATAATGTGCCCTACACGAAACAACATCATTTTGGACAAGGGGCAACTGATTCCTATCATGACCGTTGTGCGTGCCGCGGCATAGGCAAGTGTCCAGGCCACGGTAGAGCGAGCGGTGCATCGCCTGGGAATCTCCGTTGTCTGGACCACAGTATAGGCAGTGTCCAGACCGCGGTAGAGCAATCGGTTCATCGCCTGGGAAACTCCGTTTGGGAGACCGCTGTGCATGCAACGTTTACAGGCCGCGGTAGCAGCAGCGTGCAACGCTTGGGGAACACCGTTGTGCATACCGCGGCGTAGGCAATGCACAAGGAGCGGTCCCAGCCGCGGTCAATAGGAAAATCCTATTCTAAGGGCAAACTAAATGCAACAAACACCCAAACAAGATTTATGACAAATAGACATACAATTAAGGCAATTAAGCATTAATGCAAGATGATCAAAGACGTGCATGAGAGTGTGTGTGCACTAAAAACTCTTCAAACAAGGTTAAGCAAATGATTTACTTTTTGAAGCTTGAGTTGGGTCTTGAGCAATGATGACTTATACTACCCTTACACATTAATCCCAAAATGTGGTTGTCAACGAAATGAGCCAATCAAAAACTGAGAAACTTATAATCTCCCCATTTGGCTATTTCATGACAAAACCACTCACAATTCATCCTCACCAATAAACAAAACAAAAAAAATAGGGGTCAACAAAGTTTTTCTACATTACAAAGAGATGCCTAATAAACTAGATTTTCAAGTCATCTATCTCTTGTAGAATCAACATCCCTACAAAACAAAATAATTACACTTTCCAAGACAAGTGTATGTGAGGTGATCAAAGACATAAAAACAAGAGCAATTTGCATACAATAGAAACAAGCAACATGCATCAACAATGCAAATGCAAAGGCTCCCCCTAAATTGGTTAACTCCCCTTCAACAAATCAAACTCCCCTCATATGCAACTCTCAACTCCCCCTTAAATCATGACACTTTCAACTCCCCTTAAATCCACATTACTCCCCCCTTTTGTTATGAGATAGACAAAAGAGTATCCCCTTAAGAAGGCATTAGCAAAGAGAACTTATGACACAAGACATATACATAATCATATAACCAAAATTATGCAACTTAATTAAGGAGAGAGAATCAATGAGTTTTATTATAAAAAAAATATGTGAACGAATGCTTTGCATACAAGACAAGTTGTACGCAATATCAAAACATGGTATTTGACAAAGCTAAATGACAAGGGTTTCCACGAGAATTCAAACCAATTTCACCCTTTGTTATGGAGTAAGCTAGATATAGACTGTAAAATAAATTCATTTTAAGAACAACTATATCAAACTTTAAAAGCAAAACAAGAAAAGAGCGACTATTGTGCTCTTTTCAATTTTTTCGGGTGAAATGTCCGTATGATAGTTGCCTTGTTTGACAAGTAAAGAGAGAGAGACTTTTGGATTGTAAAATCCTTGAATTGGATACAAGATCCTTATTGATTGAAGTCTCATAATTGCTTTCACACACAAATTTTGCATTCATTTTAGAGCATTCAAAAGATCTCATCATGCATATCAATTTAAAGCATGTCATATAAATAATCAACATGTCATGGAGATCAATTCTAGGTCATTCAAAATGTACTTCCCAATCAATTCTCATAGTCCAAAAATGCATGTTTGGTCATAAATAAGACATGGATTGCATGTATAGCAAGGTTGCACACTTATTAAAAGCAATGTACACCCAATCATCTCAAGCAATTAATAAAGAAGCATAAATATTATCAATGAGCACAATGCAATGCCAATTTGCTCTCTTTGCTTGAGCTCCCCATATGGGGTCAATCAAAACTAGTCAAGAGGGGATATGAGTCCCTATAGACTTACCAAGTCCATTGGACCTAGTTAAGCCTATGGGTGAACCCTTAGCACAATGGCATGTGAGTTCATCTTTTTTTAATCCACTTAGGTGACACATTGTCAATCATAGTGGTCAAGATCATCATATTACTCCTAGGATCATAAACACTAGCTTTCCTAGGCATATGCATATTGGCTCTAGCCCTTTTTCTTTCAATCATACTCTTAGTTCTACATATGCTAATATACTTAAAGCAATTTGGTCTAATATGACCATCAACACCACAAAAATGACATGAAGGAATAAAATGAGGGGTCATACCATTCCTTTGTGAGGACAAATGTGCTTTCCCATGTCTTTGAGCTTTCCTTTGGTGTGGTATTGATTCTTTTCTCCCTTGTTGTCGAGTTGGAGAAGATTGCTTCCTTTGTTGAGCATACAGGAAATGCTACTTTGCTTGATGGCTTTTAGTTTGAGGGATAATTGCTTGAAGTGCTCTCATTGGTTGAGCTTGAGCTTGACTTCTTGGTGCCATCTTGACTTGGACATTTCTAGAACACTCTCATAGTTCAATTTTCTTCTTAGGATGAAGTGGAGGAAGAGGTTCTTTGAAGTCCATGCTCTTAACAAATACCGTCTTGCTAGGAGTTGAGGTCTTCTTGTAATCTTCAAACCCTAGACCTCTTTTGTCACTTGGCTTCTTGCCAACTCCTAACATATGGTCAAGCTTTTCCGTACTCGAAGTCATCTTAGCAATCAACTCTCTAGCTTCTCTAAGCTCATCCTTCAATCTTTCTTCCACCTTTCTTCCATTCTTCACTTTCTCACTCAAGTGAGTCACTTCGATTGATAACTTGAGGTTCTATTCCTTTAGCTTTCGAACCTCTTTCTTCATATTCAACCTTGAGTTTTGAAAATCCTCAATGAACCCTTCAAGGTTCATACTCTCTACATTTCCATTTGTATAGTGAGATGAGGAACTCTTATCACTAGAGTCATCACTAGTGTCACTTGTTACCATGATGGCATCATCAACATAAGTAGCTTCACTTATCACTCTCTTAGCTACTTTTTCATCTGCTCCATTTTCAAGGTCACTACTTAAGGCTTTATTGCCTTTTTCTACCTCTTCCACAAAGGAGGCTACAAAAGCCATGTAGTTAAGAATAACCTATTCATCACTTGAGAAATCTTCTTCACTTCTACTCTCACTTGATGAGGCAGCCACCACTTTTCCTTTCTTCTTCTTTTTCTTCTTCTTCTTCAAATTAGTACACTCGGTGGCTATATGACTGAACCTACCACATTCATAGCATTGAATGCATTTTCTTGTAGGCTTCACAGTCTTGTAGTTGCTATTTTCTTCCAATGCCATCACCTTGGACTCAAATCTCTTGGGGAGTGACCTCATGATCTTTTGCTTGATCCTTCTATCCGAATATGGGTCACCTAGTTGATAACTTTGATTTACGATGTCCATCAACTTCACTTGGAAGTCATTAAAGCACTCGTCCTCTTCCATCTGAAATGTCTCAAATTGCATTTGAAGGACTTGAAGCTTAGAGTCCTTGACTACTTCGGTTCCTTCATAAGCCGTTTGTAGAATCTCCCAAGCCTCCTTTGCATGCCTAGTATTTTGAACCAACTTGTATTGATTGTCATCCATGGCATACAAGATTGCATGCATAGTCTTGTTGTTCCATTTGGAAGCTTTAAATTCTTGTGCGCTCCAATGAGACTTAGGCTTGAGAACTTCATCTCTATCATCATTGGTCATCTTCGGAAGAGTGTACCCATCTTCAATTGCCATCCATGCACGGTCCTCTATTTGGCAAATATAAGACTCCATCTTACCTTTCCATGGGGCATAATTATCACCTTTAAGCAAATGTGGTCTTATATTTGATGCTCCCTCTTTGCTCATCCCAAGCTCACTCATAGTGCTTGGGTTAAATGAATGAGATGCAAATGTAATGCACCTAAACAAGATGCAAACAACAAAAATGCACAAGCAAGACACACACAGAGCACAGATCACCTAAGTATATCTAGGCACCGGCTCTAATACCAATTGAAAGTTCCCTATAAGCGTGTGTGTCTATAACCTAAAGATGGAGGTGGGGGGGGGAGGGAATCAATATTAACACAAATTACCCCGAATAAACAAGCATTCAATAAAATCAATTATGCTTAAAACAATAACAACACACAATATTTACGTGGAAACCCTCCAAATGGGAAAAACCACAGGCTAATATTTGCACCACAATAGATCCTCAAATCCACTATTGAACGAAAGTTTACAACCTAGGTTGACCTCCCGTCACACCCTCCAGTTACTAACCCTTTCACTCTACCCAACGAGCCTTAATAGTGATTCTTGATCTATTTGCTTGTGCACTAACCACTTAGTTACAAGACTTAACCTCAATGAAGAGTTAAACACAACCTAAGTGAATATGATAAAATATTCAAACATGCAAGTAAGGTTAGGCAACACTAAATGCTTATCTAGGAATTTAAGAATGTCACTAAGTACAATTCCTAGATATCAATGTCTAAATGAATGTTCATAAAGACTTAACTAGATATAGTTATGCAACAATATATCCTAGTTATCAAACAAAGTCATTTCAACATAAGTTGTCATCAAACATGGCAAGGACTATAATGCAATCACAAAATGCAATCAATGAGTCCTAAATAATATCTAAATGCAAAGCATAGAGATTTAGCTAGAAGGGAAAAATGGTCACAAACCTTAGCTATCACAAGATATAAATCTCAACCAACAATCAACAACCCAAACATGTTATAAATGAAATTAAACTCAATAACATACATTTAATGAACAATAATTGCTAAACCTAGGCATACATGTCATAAATATGAAACATGAGATTTTAGAGCATGTAGAGATTACCTAGTCAAAGATCAACAAGAGAAATCATGCTTGGAAGATGCAAGAAAATGCTAGATTCTCAGGGATTGGAGTTTGGTTGAGTCAAAATGAGTTCTTGGGAGCTCTCTCTCCCTTGGAGTCAATTTCTCTCAAAGAAAAGCTTAAACAATAAAAATGGCTTCTTGGACTCCCAAAGCCATAGAGAAGAGAAAAGAACACACACACACACACACACACACACACACACACACATATATATATATATATATAATGTTCCCTATACGAAATGGCATCGTTTTGGACAAGGGACAACTTATTCTCGTCATGACCGATGTGCGTGCGACGACATAGACAAGTGTCCATGCCGCTGTAGAGCGAGCGGTGCATCGCCTGGGAATCTCCGCTGTCTGGACCGCGGTATATGCAGTGTCTAGACAGCTGTAGAGCAAGCGGTGCATCGCTTGGGAAACTCGGCTTGGGAGACCCCTGTACATACAACGTCCACATGCTGCGGTAGCAGCAGCGTGCAACGCCTGGAGAACACCGCTGTGCATACCGCGACGGAGGCAATGCATAGGGAGCGGTCCAGGCGGTCAAAGGAAAAATGTTAGGTTCTAGATTTGTGTTGGCTTGATTCCATAACAAAACTTCATTTCTTTGTAATGCTTAGTTGCTTAAGTGGTTAGTGATGATAAGAGCTTCAAGGAAGAAAATCAACTTCTCATGATGCAAAGTTCATCTTCAAAAGGATTGGTACTATTCTTGGATGATAAGGTATCGAGATCCTTTTTCCTCTTGCAAGGTGTAGGCGTACACACACAGACAATTCATTCATATGTGTCCCTACTTAGTTGTACATCATTATATGCGCACACACACAATTCATACATTGGTGTCCCTGCATCGTAGCCCATCATTTGGTATAACACATTCACACACTTGAAGTTGAATGCTAATGCATTTGGTATGAAAGTAACATGTTTTGGAAAATGCATGATTGGAGACTATCTCTATGTAGTTTGCATTCTTGTGTGAAATGTGTTTATTTGTTTATATGTTTGTATAACATGGATCTTGAACTTGATTTTAGTCTTACATTGTTCATGATTGAGTTCTGGTCATTTCGGCTACTCATTCTATTGATTTCAAGTTCTAAGTCAAAAGATACTACACTTTCATATCATGTTGCATACATTGTCTTCGTCTTCATATATCGAGTCGAATTTTTATTTTCTGGGTTAAGTATCTTATATGTCCATGTCCATGAGGGAGTCCCGGTTTGTAATCATTAAACGGATTTGAATTCGGGGTTTGGAGGCCAAAGAACGGTCAAAGAACGCGATGAGAGCGCAAGGGGTGAGGTGCGATGGCTTAAGCCATCACCAAGCACCATCTCGAGATGGCGCGTGGCCATCTCGGCCACAAGAGTGCTCTGCCCCGAGATGCTCACGCACCATCTCGGGGAGACACTAATGAAGAAGGGAAAAATGGTCCTTTTGGCTTTTCACTCTTTAAAACCTCTCATTCCCTCTCATTTCAAAAAGAGAAGAACAAGTTGAGAAATTGAAGAACAAGTGCAGAAATTTTCTCTCAACATTTTGATTTTTGTTTTTGTGATAACTTCTTCATTTCTACTCCAAATCACTTGATTCAAAAATCGATTTCGAGTGTCTTGAAGATTTCTACAAACCTCAAGCATTTCTAGAACCAAAGGATGTCTACATTTTTCTTTATGATCTGATGTTTAGTTTGTGATTTGCATCCTTGTTGGTAAAATCATCTTCTTCTTAGTTTTCTTCTTAGATCTTCTTATTGATTGATGTTATTTGATTAAGAAGCATGACTAGGATGATTTTGATATCATTTTGTAGTTTGTTGATTTGTTTTTCAAGTTTAGCTAGATTTGTGAAATATTGAATGATTTGTGCTAAACTTGATAAACATGAAATTGTTTCTAAAAATCTTTTGTTCTTATGCTTGATTGACTATTTCTAGATTTAATTTCATTTTACTAAGAACTAGGTCTACATCAATCGGTATATTCATTTCATTGATTTGGCTTTTAGTTGATAACATGCTTAGGTTGTCTAGATGCATTTGTGATTGTTCTTTGAAAGCATAATCTAGCTATCTATTTGCATGTCCATAGAATTTGTTGATCATCATTTTCTATGTTAAGTGCTTGTTTACGTTTTGCATTCATGATCACTTAGATGCCTTGTGAAGAGGTAGAAAGTCTCATATCTTAGAGTGATTCTTTGATTTGAGCAATTGTAAGTCTTAGCTAGCGTCGGGAGGACTTGGATAGCTAAGCAAGAGGAAGTCTTGACAAGAGGTGTGAGACCTCGGATTGTTGAGCAAGGAAGTCTTGACTAGAGTCGGGAGGACTCGGATAGTCGAGCAAGAAGTCTTGCCTAAGATCGGGAGGATCCGGATAGGTGAGCAAGAAATCTTCCTAGAGACAGGGGGTCTTGGATAGGAAGTCGGCTTAGTAGATCACTAGGTTCGAGATAGAGTGAGAGTGTGAGCTTGTAGAGCACGTGTGATTGCTTGAGTGTGTAACTCTATTTGAAATAATGGATTTGCTTTTGCCAGTGGTTGTGGTATCAACCCGTGGATGTTTCCTCTTTGTAGGTTTTACCACGTAAATATTGTGTGTCATTGTTTGCAATTTTCATTAAGCATTGTTAGAATTGCATTGTTTTTATAAGAAGATAAAAATTGGAGCATATACCTATTCACCCCCCCTATAGGTATATTCACACTATAAAGATAAAGGGAATTTCAGAAAATCCTCTTTTAAGAGCAAACTAAATGCAACAAACACCTAAGCAAGATTTATGGCAAAGAGGCACACAATTAAGGCAATTAAGGATTCATGCAAGATGATCAAAGACATGCATGATAGTGTGTGTGTGCACTAAAAACTGTTCAAACAAGGTTAAGCAAGTGATTTACCTTATAAAGTTTGAGTTGGGTCTTGAGCAATGATGACCTAAACTACCTTTACACATTAATCCCCAAATGTGGTTATTAATGAAATGAGCCAATCAAAAACTGAGGAACTTACAATATATATAATTTTTTGGTTAGTAGACTTTTTTTTTAAAAAATGTGTATTTGGAGAAGTACCTCCCCATAAGCTTTTGCATAGTAGAGGTTTAAATTCTACTAGCATCTACTCAATTAAAAATACACATTCTTAAAAGCCCAACCAAACAATTCTAAAAAATTCAAATAGACGTTCGTAGACATTTTGAACCAGTAGATAGCTCAACCAAACGAACACTTAATGCCCGTTTGGAAGAGCTTGTCTACTGGCTAAAAGAGTTTTTTTTTAATTAAAAAAGCTCTTTTAAAAAAAATTGTGTCGTTTGGTTATCAGTCAGTAGAGCTTTTAGATGATTAAAAAAGTTGTTTTACGTCTATTTGGAGAAATTCAAATTTTAGTCTTTTCCAAATAAATTTTTTGAGGTTTTTTAATAACATTAAAAAGTCTAATATAACTCTATCATTTAAAATAGTTTTTGAATATTTTAATAATCTTACCATTTATAAAAGTTTTTTTTAATTGATAACCAAACGAACGACCAACACCATCCTATTAAAAGCTCTAGTTATAAAAGATCACTTTAAAAGATCTAACCTTAAAAGATTTATTTGAAAAAGTTCTCCCAAAAAATAATCTTAATAATGAATATCTTTATAGCTTGACGGCCACGCAAAACACTTGTTCATCACGTCCACGTCAGCAAAGTTAACAAATAACAAGTAGCCACGCTTGTATCTGGAAAGTTGCAGAAGGTTCCGGACACTGGTTTTCCATATAAACAGCAGCACTCAAGTTCTATACTACAAACACAAAATCAAATTTCTCTTCATTTTTTTTCTCTCTTTCTCGAAATCTCTTTAATCGATGCCAAGTAGATATCCAGGATCGATCAGTCAGGACTGGGAGCCTGTGGTGCTCCACAAGTCCAAGGCTAAGGCTCAACAGTTGCGAGATCCAAAAGCGGTGAACCAGGCCCTCCGCTTCGGCGCCCCGGTCCAGACCGTCAAAAAGTTCGACGGTGGCTGCAACAAGAAGGCGGTACCGGTTCTGAACACGAAGAAGCTCGAAGAAGGCACGGAACCGGGGAGTCTGGAGCGCGTCCCCGGTGAGGTGAGGCAGGTGATCCAGAAGGCGCGGCTGGAGAAGAAGATGAGCCAAGCGGAGCTGGCTAAGCTGATAAATGAACGGCCTCAGGTGGTTCAGGAGTACGAGAACGGAAAAGCTGTTCCTAATCAAGCTGTCTTAGCGAAGATGGAGAAGATCCTAGGCGTGAAGCTTAGGGGTAAAAATGGCAAGTGATGATCATCGTAGACGTAGTTGAATACGACGTATTATTACTGTTTGTTGTTTTGAATTTTGAAGTTTGAACATATGTGTAATGTGTTATTTCTCGTTGTCTCGTATTTTCCTCGTGGGTTTCCAGTTTCAAGTTGTATAAAGATCGTTGAAGGATGTGCAAAAATGTTAATCAAATGTAGATCGTGAATAATTTGCTGCCTTCTCTAATGTCTAATTACTTTTTTTAGGTAATTAAAATTGTTGATAATCTTTTTTTTTTAAAGTGATATACTACTGTATAAATTTTTTGTTGTTTGGGAGTAGGGATGGATGTTTGGGGATTGAGGATGGATATAGGTTTTTCTATCTCTATCCCCATTTTCTAGACCCTTTTCCAATCTTTCCATTTTTCTATTTAGGGAAAATGGGGATGAGGATGGGGATGAGGATGTTTGGGGGAGGTCCCCCATCCCCATCCTTATTTTTTCTGTTTTTTTTCCTCTTGTCTCGAATCTCTCAGTCCCTTATTTTATTATTTTTTTATTTAACTAAAAATTATAAATTAAATTTAAAAAAAACAAAACATTTGATTACAAATAAAAAATATCGATACATTATAAATTTAATATAAAATGTTTTAAATAATTCAAATACATATTATAATTATATTTATATACTTTTGGAGGAAATGGAGAAACGAGGATCTCTATTCCCATCCTTATATCAATTTAATTGTGGGGAAAATGAGGATGGGAAGGGGTCCCTTTATTCCTATCTCCATTTTAATTTGGGGATGAAAATCATTTCTATCCCTTTCATTTTACCATTTTTCCTAAAAAGAAAATCCCCAAATGAAAATGGGGCTAAGGAATTTGGGTCCCGAGAATAAATATGTATCCCTATTTGGGAGTGAGTACCTGTAATGTTGTACACGTAATTTCATAATTTTATAATTTAATTATGAAAGATTTACATTGGATCAAATTCATTTTATTAAAATAAAAAATCAAATTAAAAAAAAATAGAATTATACCAGCTATGCCATTAGATGGTTTATATTAAAATCTTTGATGCCTGACTTTTAACTCCAACTAATGGAATTTAAGGTTACCACTTACCATGTGGATAAATAAATAAAATATTTTACAAAAAAAAAATCTTTAAGATATGATAAATATCCACGGAATAATGAAGTGTTATGAAAACATTATTATTGTACACATTAAAAAATCAAATTTATCATCTTTTTAATATCCAAATGATTTATCTAAGTTATGATTGTAACGATTTGTTAAGGCTATAAATATGAACCATTCATCTTGATGTATGTAACTTATGAATTAATTAGGAATAAAATGATCTCTCTTATCTTGAGGTATTATTTTTTCTCTTTTCATATATTATCTTTATCCTATTGTATTCTTATTTATTTTATTTGTTTTGTAACACGTTATCAGTATGACTCTCTAACCGTTATATGTTACAGGTTTCATTTCAAATTTGAAAGAATTTTATTTGAAGACAATATGTCATATTTTAAATTCGATAGGTGATAAGAGATAACATTTTCTTGATGAAGTAGTGAGTTCTTAACGAGACCAAGAGATCCAAATAATTATAAAGTATTTATTTATCTAATTTTGGACTGTTGACGTCGATTTCTGGACGTATGAGAAAAGCTAACAAGATTTGGATTTCAGCTATGATCTCAAAGAGAAAGAGAAAGAGAAAGAGAAGGAGAAAGTAATCGGATGCAAGTTTTTAAGTGGTAAAACTCCAATGACCGGAGAAACGTCCACAGATGGTTGAATGATCAATCGAGCCAAAATCCACTATGAATAGAATAATTACAATTCTCGATCTCTCTTTTTCTCTCTGAATTTTTCTATATGATTTCTGTATATTCTCTCCCTTTTTTGTGACGAGATTATGGGTCTATTTATATGTCCACAGAACCCTAATCCTCTTTGTACAAGTAATAAAATATCTTTGTTTTTAATTATGATTGTTTACTTGTTCGAAGTAGTTTGTTTTCTTTCCTGTTTCGGAGACTTGTATTGAGATCGAATGAGACTCTAGTAATGTAGTCCAGTTAGGACTTATTTCTTTATAATAGCGCAGTCTTTTTGAAGAAAAAAAATTGTTGCCTGATTAGGAACCCTTTCTGCTTGATAGTCTGTTCTTCTTGGAATTTCTCTTTGATATGGATATCTTCGCGTATTTTAATGACTCGATTCGTGTGAGCTACGCGCTTGGCTTTTTATTCAGTTCTCTTCATGTTTGTCCCGAGTAGAACACGATATCAGCTGGTCCCGAGTGACGTCATTTAATCCTGAGTAGAAAATGTCATCAACCAGCCCCGAGTATCATTAACTGACCCCGAGTAGTATATGACGTCTGTTGACCCCGAGTAGGTTTTACTCGGGCTTCTCATTCTTTGGTGATGTCTTATAGGATATTTTTGAATGCCTATTTAGATGTCCATCTGGCAATTCTATCCTCTTTACCAATCACGTGTACGTCTAATAAATTTACATATGAAAATACACCCTTAAAATATTTTTGCCGAACAGGGTTTCGTTTCGGGCAAAAGTATTTTAATCAATTCTTCAATTTTTATTTCTTTAATGCCTGGGTAAATGTCTTGTCATAATGGCGTGTCTTAATGGTGACCCTGTAAATTCGATTTGCCTCCTCACGCCAGATCTCAATGATTGCGACGTTTTGTAGTTCTGACTGCCAAAGCCAGTTCCTCTCTTAACATGTGTCCTTTGCCGCTTCATTTTTCGATATCATTTATGAGAACGACCTACGCCGCTACGCGTCTCCCCGTGTGCCGCCTACGTCATCAAATATTGTCATTGATTTTTTCCCGCCTTGAGATCCTAGGGTTTCGTGCTATTGCCCCTTTAAATTCTTTACTGAGGGGTTGCACTGGTTCATTCTCAAAAACTCGCACCAGAAAATCTTCCTAGCCCAGATTTCTTTACGTAGAAGGTCGCTATTCTCCGTTGAAGATTTTGCATCAGATTTCATTCAAGGTTAGTTTTAATGGAACCAACTTCCCGTCTTCGACTCTGTACTATAGCTCTCGAAGCGCTCGATCGTGGGGATTTCCAGCTGATTTCCTGCATTCGAAGATTATTGGGGGAAATCCCCCTTGATGAACCTCATTTTCTAGAAGTCGACGTTTTTAGGCTTCACTCTGACGTCTGTTTTAGTTCTGTTTCCAGTTCTGATTCTGATTCATCTAGTTCTGAATCTGTCGTTTCTGATCACAGGGTACCACTTCGATCAAGGATGGGAAATCATCAAAGTAGAAGCGAAGTCCATAAGCACAACTCGGGCAGCGTTCTGATCCGGGAGCAGACTGTTGACGAGAACGATGTTGAAAAAACGTTCAGAGTATCTCGTCTCTCTTTCTCTGCTGATTACCTGAGTGGGTTTGATGCCGAACTGAATGTGGTCGAGGCAGATGAGATCGGGAAATATCGTACCCGATTCGACTTGCAAGACTTGGAGACTTGCAAGTGGCAGGAGTGTCAAACCAAGAGATGAAGAACCTAACCTTAAAGCACAAACTTAATCACAAAGGTTAAGCAATCATGAAAACTACTTCAAATCACACAAATATCTCTCAACAATTATGTCTAAAACACCAGATTATCATTCACCCATTAAGAAAGATCTAAATAATAACAGCCCTAAGAATTCTAACTAGCAGTTCCTGAATTAAGAAAAAAAAAACAGTACTAAACAAATAAAAGAAGGCATGATAAAATAAAGCAAAAACAATGCGCAGGAGGAAATCACTCATCATCCGAGGATTTTGCCCTATCATCTCTATAAGCCCTTGCCCTTTAGAACTCTCTCTGCTCGAACTCTCTCTTCAGCCTCCCATATGGATATCTTCTTTGCTGTCCAAAGCTCTGCAGCATATGGATCGATGACCGGGCCTCTAATAGGGAAGGTTGATGCGGTGGATCTCTTGCTTCGTCTCTCGTAGGGGATAACCTTCAGCTCTTTCCTTAAGCTCATAACGTTGGACCATAAATCTTCCATGTTCAAGTTCATTGCTTCCATGGATTTCTCTAGGCCTTCCATCTTAGAAACTAAAGTCTGCCATGGCATTACATTCTGGTCACCTTCCCCTGGATTAGGGAGTCTCTTCCCTGAACTCTGCTGCTCATGTTTAAAATCTACGCCTTCTGGCTCCTCCCGGTGTGCCCTGCTTGATTCTGCTCTTGTGCTTCTCTTTTTTTCCCCTGACCTCCTCCTATCACTAGTGAGGTCTCTTTCCACCATTAATTTGGTCCAAGTGGCTATTCCAATGGCCTCTGGTGGTGATTCCAGATGCTCACCTCCCATATCAACTCCTGCTCACCTGTATAAATCCGTAAAGAGACAATGGAAGATGAATGGCTGTCTTTCTACCCTCATTTTTCCAAGATGTGCTATTTCCCATCTTATATTTTTCACCCACATTAATTGGCTTATTGTGCTTGATGCAATAAAGGATAGTTGCCAACTTAAACGACACTGTGGTCCTATGTGTCCTGGGCCTAATCGAATGTGATATGAAGACATTCCACAGGCCAAACTTAAGCTCTAAATTACTATGTTTGATGTGGAATTTCGGGGCAACCCAGAACTCTATAGGCTGTATCACTAATGAGTAGTGGTGTAAAAATGGACCAGCCGGTGACAGGCCGGTCCGGCCGGCCCAGGAAGTTCACGGGCCGTTCTGGGAACGGCCCGTGAAGGAAGAGGGCCAGGCCGCGTGCCGGGCAGCTGGGAGGAGGCCCGCCTGGCACGCCAATCCGGCGTGCCAGGCCTGTCGGACCGGCCCGGTGGACCGTTCGGCCCAATTTTTTTTTTTTTTTTTTCAAAAAACCTCCAACTGCTGGAATTGATTTCTAGTCGCTGGAGGAAATTAAATTTACCAAAACCCCCATACAATCTTTTAAATTATATTTTGACCTATAAATCAAATTTTTCTATAAATACTTCCATCCATTTCATTTTCCATTAACTCTCTCTATCATTCTTTCAATCTCTCATTCTCTCAAATCTCAATCTCTAATATTGACATCATTGACATCCCCCAATCAACACGACCGGAGACAGAACCGAAGCAAACAAGTTGGAGCCTTCTGAAACGAAGAAAAAAAGACAAATCAGCAAGTACTTCTTCAGGGCAAAGATCTAGCCCATCTTCTTGTACCGAACTTATTAGGTACCTTGAAGCACAGTTCGATGCTGTTGAAGACAAGGAATAGTTTGATTTGTTGTTATGGTGGAAGACCTATACGTATAGGTATCCAGTTCTGTCACACTTAGCACGTGACGTACTGGTTATTCCAGTGTCAACGGTGTCTTCAGAACAAGCTTTCAGCACCAGTGGACGCATAATTGAACCAAGAAGAAGTTGTTTGTCTCCAGAGATGGTGGAGGTATTAACATGCCTTCGGGATTGGGAGCATGCTAAAAAAGGGTTACAAAATCTAACTGTAGATAAAGAACTTAATCTAAATTTCGACAATCTATATATTGATGACCCTTCAGGTAGTGGCCAGGGCCAGAACTAGGTTATACTTTTACATATGTATTTATTATTTACTTGTAAGTTGTAAAACGGTTGCACTCTTTTTCCCTTACCAAATTTTTATCCCACTGGATTTTTCTTGGTAAGATTTTTAATGAGGCAATCATGTAGATATGTATTATTGAATTCCATAAGTGAAAAATAAATAAATAATTAAAAAATTGTTCGTTCTCTTTATTCATTTCAAATCCTAATAATTGTTCGTTCTCTTCATTCATTTTAAATTCTAAACCCTTAACCATAAACTATAAATCCTAAACCCTATACCCTAAATCCAAAAAAACGTAATTTGGAAAAAAAATTGGACCAAAAAACTAACCCGACAGACCAGGCCCGTTAGGCCTGGCCCGCCCGGCCCGCCAGAGGGCCCGGCGGGCTGGCCTGGCACGGCACGCAGGCAAGGCCCGCCTGAGGTAGGCCTGCGTGCCGTGCTGGGCCTGCTTCTCTGGAAACAGGCCGGGCCAGTCCGGCCCTCGACACCGTCGCGTGCCTAGGCCCAGCCAGGCCTGTTTCCAGAAATGGACTGGCCATGCCGTCCCTAATGGGCCGGGCCAATCCATTTTTACACCACTACTAATGAGTTCGCAAAATCTACATTCTACCTGACAAAGACATCGTTACAAGTGACACCATATCACATTCTATGCAAACTCTCTTGATCTTCTGAAAGCCACGTGTTGTAATAGTCCAAGATGTCATCAATGGACAATCTTAACTCAGCTCCTGTTACCACCACTGTCAAGTTTTGATGAAAATGATCTGGCACCATACTTGTATAAAATTCCGCCACCAAAGTTCGACTGTACCTTGCTGGGGTGGAGACTAGTGTTTTCCAACCTGATATTCAACTGTGTGGAAGACAGTCATGCTTCTCAACTCTTCCAAATTAATCCCTCTTTCTGGAAGAACTTCTCTTTCTCTGAAGAAATCTAGTATGCTTTGGAATTCCTCATTCTGAACACACTGGGGAACATGAGGGGCTCGAGCTTTTTTCTTCCTTTAACCTTCTTTTTATGCCGGGTTCTTGGTTTGATGATACATCTACAATAAAACACTCTTCATTATTCAAAGGAAATAATGCTTCAAAAGAAAATAGAATATGCAAGGCAGGGATGGAAAAGTTTGCCATATTTTTGCTGGAAATGTGCGGGTGGTGCACAAGTCCCACACATCTGGCGATTCAGAGAATGCAACAGTTGAAACAGGATGCCCCTAAAACATACATCCATCACGTTCTTATGTGTTAATTGAATTCATATGTCTCAGCATACAATGCTTAGCAACTATGCATGAACACAAAATCATAATCTTCTAATCTCGAACTAATTTCCTCAAGCCCTAGATTTGATTCTACAAACTCCAAAGTGCAATCTCAATCTTAATTACTTACAATGCCAAATGTATATGACAATCAAACAAACTCAACATAAATACATTAGACCAACTAAAAGCAAGTTGAACTTGTTGGAAACAAAATTAGGAATTTAGCATGCGATAGAGAATGATTTGGAGAAAGAGAAAGATCGAGAGATTGAATCAAGGTACAACCATAGTTAAACAAGTTTAAGGACAAGAAACGCACCTTGTAAGCTTGAATTTGAATATGGGAGGCTAAATTTTTACCTTTACAAAAAGGAGGGAAAAGAGAAGTGCTTTTGAATATAGGTATGACCCACTCTAAGAATGAGGTTATATATATATTGAATATGGGTAGGGCTCACTCTAAGAATGAGGTTATATATATATATGCACGACCGATGCACAGGTCATAGAGTGGGTTTTGACCCCGTGTAAGACCCTCGCAATTCCCTGATTGCCACATCTTACTCCATTTGCTTCTTCATTCTACTTCATCTATAATCCTTCATTTCCCAGATCCAAATTCCCATCATGTTCAAAATAACCACTCCAAGCAAACATGTGTGTATTACACAACAAACACACCATAAAGACGTAAAAACTCAAAATAACAACAAACCAATACACATCACGAAATCACAATAGTTTTTCTTCGCTTTTTAGGACTACATATTAATGCTTAAGCACAATTGCTGAGTTTCAACCTAGGCAACTCAATAACCAAGAAAACAGATTGTAACAATTAACTCCTACTAGAAACTAAAAGAAATTCTAAATGTGAAAAGTAGGCCTAAGGTCAACCGAAGGTGGTTTGACTGAGTGAAAATGATGTTTCTTCTTAATTACCCAAATGGATGCCAATTCCTCCTTAAACATTCTCTTACCCTTAGTCCTACATTTTTCTAACAAATCCTTCCTAATCCAAATCTTTTTAACAATTTATGGGTTCTTTCTAGATTTCTTCATATTATCCTTGATTTTTTGAAATTTGAAACACTCAGCCTTAATGTGTCATTCCTTAGAACAAAAGGAACAAATAGAGTGAGTGTGAGAAATACTCCCTCTTTGTTTAGAGCTTTGAGTTTCTTTTGAGTGCTAGGCTTATAGTGATATGACTTCCTCCTCTACTTTGTCAAGTTGAGTTATACAGTAACACTCATTCACCTCTACAATATTCAAGTCTTCCTCTTTATTCCTAAGTGCTTCTTTCACCTCTTCCAAGATACTTGACTTCCTTTCAATTTACACCAAAAGCTTCATATTCTTCCTTTCCTACTCCTCTGCAAACTCTTCTAATAATTTAGCAAGCACAACTAGATCTTGTGAAAGTGCCTTCTTTTCCCCTTCAACCTTTTTAATATTCTTTCCTAATTTCTCATTAAGGTCAGCAAGGTCTTGCACGTTCCTTTTCAACTTCTCATTTTTGACCTTTAGTTGGTCAATTTCTTGATGGAGCTTAGTGTTCTTGTCTTTTGACTCTTCTTTCACCTGCTTAAAATCACTTGAAATCTTCTCGAGAACTCCTTCAACACATAATCCATCTTCATCCTTAAGAGCTTCACTTTCTTCAATACCAACACGATGACGTTTTTCTAATTCTGAAGCCAATCCGAATGCCTTGACAAGCTCAAGAACCTTCCTTTTTTTTTTCTTCCTCTTTAGTGCTTCCAAGACTAAACATCTAACTTTGCTTAACTTTTCTTCCGGTCCTCTCACAATGAAATTGATCTTCTTATCCCCACAGCTTATAGACAACTCCCTAGAAACCATATTGACTATCATTCCCGCCATGGCCATAAATGATCTTCTCAAAAGTAATTTCCAATCACGATCCTCAAGTTCTTTTTCCATTACCTCAAAGACCACAAAATCAGCTTGCATTTAGAGCCCATGTATATCCAATTTAACATCTTTAACCACACCAATTGGAATCTTAGTGGAATTATCAACCATTTTCAAAGTTATGGTGGTAGGCTTCAAATTGTAAATTTTTAGTTGCCTACAAACTCGGAGGGGCATCATTTTGATCCTTGCCCCCATATCGAGCACCCCCTCTATGATGTTGGAACCTTTAATGCTAATTGGAATAATAAGCTCTCTGGGTCTTCTAACTTCAACGGGATGGTCTATCCCACTGGCTGCTCCCTATACGTTGAAGCTACTACTCCTTGCTTCTTTGACTCCTCCTTTACAACCATAACCTTTGCGTGCTTCTTCCCACTCACTGATTTCCCTTTTTATTGCTTTAGAATGTAATCCACTAGCTAAGTCATCTGGGTCTCCATTCTCTGAAGTGAAGCATCAAGACCGTGAATCCTTTGGTCATTAGAGTCAATGTAATTCCGAAGCTTCTGCTGAGTAGCATTCTGAGTATTGCTAAAGTCTTGGTTAGAATTTTGTTGGGTTTGCATCAACTCCTTCATCATGTCTTCAAATGTCTTGGGCTTGTTTTGGAACTGTCCTGGTTGGTTGTTGAAATGTGTTGAAGGTTGAGTCTGTGCGTTTTTGCCACTGATTGCTCGGACCACTTGGGTTGTTATACCTGTTGAATCCTTGATTCTAATAGAAATTATTATTGATGCAAGAAAATTTAGGGCGGTTTCTCCATCCCAGATTGTAAGTGTTAGAGTACGAGTAATTCCTTTGACGTTGAAAGCCTCCCAACAATTGATCTTCCTCCTACTCATACTGACCATCCCATATTAGATCATCACTAACAACTTGACTCACTTGGGAACCTGTTTTGTTCATGCTTTGCAGAATGTCCTTTATGGATTGCATGCCCTTCTTCATTTTAGACATTTTTATCATGACCCGCGTGCTTTCATCAATTTCAAATTTTCCACCTCTTCTTGTATTATAGGACCTTTGTTGTGAGTTTTGGGCCAGCTTCTCTATTATCTGATAAGCTTCCGGATCCCTCTTATCGGTAATTGTTCCCCCATAAGAGTTATCTACCATTAAGTGAGTGCTAGTAGAGAGACTCTGATAAAACGAAGTGGCCTTTAACTCATCTATGCAGGTGTGTGGAGGTACTTGTGCCAATAAAACATGAAATCCCTCCCATGCTTAATGAAATGGTTCTCCATCCTCTTCACTGAAGGTGGCTCTCTTAATCTTTAATTCTCTTGGTCTTACAGTTGGGGAAAATTTATTGTAGAATGCCTTGCACACCTGTGGCCTTGTGGTGAGAGTTCCGGGTCGTAGAGCCATATACCATTACAATGCACATTCCTACAAACAGTATTGAAAGTATCTCATCTATAACTGCCCTAGAATCAATACAGTGTTCCTGACCACAATTGGAAAAGTCTCCAATACTGTACTATATTGCTTGATAAACTGCAAACAGTCTTTTGAAGGTAATCCATGAAATGATGGAAGCAAGTTAACATGCATGCCTTTCAATTCATACTGCCTCGTAATCTCATCTAGAACATTGGCAGTGGACATCTCATCTCCCATTGAGGGAAGAGTATACCTCCCTATAGTGATTCCTAAGTCATTCATTGCAGTCTTCTCTTTCTCAACTGGCATGTCAGCAACATTTTCATCGGCCATCTCTTCTTCAAAATTGTTTCTCTCAAACTATCTGATTATCCTACCAATTCGATTTATATTGTCGTGTGCCGGTACTGTTGGTCTTCTCAAAGAACATCTTCCGTGCATAAACCTAGAAACTTGAAACTAAAAAAAGGAAAGAAACAAGGTAGAAGAAAAAAAAACCAATATACATTAACTAAGTTCTAACTAAATCTAAATCTAATCACAAGCATATACGCCGATCCATGACGACGACACCATTTTGACAAGTTGTTGTTTTGTATGTGTAAAATAGCTTGTCAAACAAAATTTATAAAACCCGATTTGCACACAAAATGAAAACAATGTAGTAACAAGTAAGGGTATCGTCCACATAGACCGTGTTATGCTTAAATGATTAAATTTTGCTCTAATTTAATATGCAATGAAAAGTAAATTGTAATGGTTGTTAAATGAAATTAACTACATGCATCTATGCCTAAGCTACTCAAATTACAACAAGTTAGTGATGGAAAATATAAGTGTGATTTTATGGGAAATGATGCAATCACAACATAAATTGTAGGAATCCATTATTTCAATGTTACACAATTGATTAATGAAGGTCAATTTATCAACTAGAGTTGTTTGAAGTCAACAACGCTCACTTATGGCTACTAGGTCGGATTTGGAGTCTCGAAGACTCAATCCACATCAACTTTATATTGTTCAACTACAAGATCGGCTTATAAGAGAGTCACTCTTGAGATATAGATAAATTCTATGGTGGAGAATGGCTTGGAATGGCATACTCACAATCGAATCTCTACCATTGAGACCCAAATGCATAAGAAGGGCATATTCACTATACATCCAATTCATTCAACTTAGCTAGTTTAGACACCTTAGAAGTGCTTATCTATTTGGCTTGAGAGAGGTCATATCTACCCAATCTAAATAAACGTGTATATCGATATTAAAAACTCAAAAGACCTTGATAATCAAAGAGATTAAGAGAGGGCATATCTACTTAATTCTGAGACATTCAAATAACAATTAATGCACCGAATGAAAATCACTAATCAAATCATACAATTATAATGGTTAGCCCACAATTCATGTGTTCTTACATCATCCCCAAATGGGTCTAACTACTCATGTCTATTCCAAGAATGAAACAAGGAAAAAAGAGTAGAAGTAAACCCATAGATGATTCCTCCTTCTTGAAGCTCCAAAGTTAGTCTCCTTGACCCATTTTGTTGAGTAGATGATATGGATGATGTGTGAATTGAGTAGGTTTTTTTTAAGAGAAATGAATTCCTAGATCGAGAGAGAGAAATGGTTATGAATGGGTATCTAGGCATGTGGCTCAAAACAGAAATGATCTTATATATAGGTTTCTTTAAAACGGCTTGCATTTGCTGATGTGGCAACCTGATGCATAAAAATGCACGGGTGGTGTGTGGTTTGAGACCTACGTAGGACCCATGTAATGACCTAACACTTCGATTTCCAGCTGTTGGGTTTAATGAAATACGTGGAAAATGTACGGTTTAGGATCTGTACATGACCGTGTATTGACCTAATGCTCTATTTTCCATCTCCCGATTTTTATACGATGCACGGAAAAATACGCGATGGTGCACGGATAAGGACCCCACACATTGACTTGCTTCCTTCTTCTTTCTAAGTGCTCGGTTGATGCACTGGTGATAACTGGCACAAGGCCCGCATACTGTCATGAAAAATTCCTCCACTATCGTCCCTCACAAAAATCTGCATACTCTGTCCGATTGTCAGAGATATACCTAATTACCTAAAAACACAATAAACAAGCCATAAGATAAACAAAATCATCCGAAAATGAGACAAAGGTTGTGGAATTTATAGCCAAAATATATGACATTTTTTGTCTGATAACCTGATAGGCATGTCACGTACCTGGAAGGGGTGGCTAGATGGTATCGAGGTTTTCAGTCAGACATCTTGGTGCTTTCCATAGATGTTGCAATCTCCTAGGTGGGAGTACCGAAGTACCTTAGTACCAGGTTAAATGACCTATTGCCGAGGTACTAGGTAGGAGTTACCTTACTGCTGGCTGGTCCTGATCCTTGGACTGTGTAGAGATTGGTATCTCGAGATAGGTAGTGGTATGCTAGTCCTACCTGGTATCAAAAGGCGTGTCCTGCTAGGTACCAATTGGATGGAAAATTTCACTTTGACCCCTTGCCAAAAATGGCTATTAACAGAAGTCCCCTCTGACTGAACATCGGTAATTGATTGGGGTAGGAGTAAGATTTCTAGAATCGTTTAGGAAATTTTCCTTCCATAATCGGTTATTAGGATCAGGTAGGAAATCTCTGTATTAAATGCTACGGTCTACGTGTCGAGCTAGTGGAGCGTACCCGTTTGAAAAACGAAATGGTTCACCTATTTTTCAAGATTTTTGGTAGAAAATCTCATCTCCAAGATCACGCTTCCATCATCGGCTACTGTTCAATTCTCTATTTAAGCACGTCGACTTCTTTCTAACCCTCATCACCTTCAAAACTTCTTATTCTATTAAAATTTAAAAAACCCTACTTGGTCGCTTCTGACTTCTTCGTTTTCCCCTCTATCATACTTTCTACCATCTTCGAACCTATCATCTACTACTTTCATGTCATACTTTGACAACGATAGTATGTACTGACTTATGGAAGGTGACTCCTCGAACCTCACACATGGGAATAGGGTTCGAGAGGATGATAGCGGTGAAAGTGACATCTCCTAGTTACAGCACTGCCGCTCAAGCTGGAACATTACCACCGAGACCGGTTTCTCAAACAACCCTTATGCTCTGTTAGAGATTGTCGAGGGGGATTTAGGTGAGGAATCCAGTGATTTCAAGGAAGGTAAAGGCCTAGTCGAGGTCCATACAAACTTACCACGGGGGACACTTACATTTCCCTATGACTTTCATATCATCCCTGATTCTACTGCTACAATCGAGTCGATCATTCATTTGAGGGCAAAATTCCTTATTCATGATAGCATCACGATTACCATCCCACTTAGAGAGTATGATGTGTACATCCCCTCATCAAGTGTGCTCCCTATTCATACTGTTGCTTTTGAAAGTGGAGTCAGGCTACCTCTCCACTCGACTCCTTGTAGGGCGCTTCACACATTATAGCTTGCTCTTCTCCAACTAACCTCAGGATTCTAGAGGCATCTGGTAGGGTTTCTCAGGTTATGGAATGAGCAATACGAGAAGGACGATATCAATATGGAACTAGGACCAGATGAATTGAAGTATGTATTTCAGGTTGCTGCTAATGCTTCTGGGATAATTCTACGCCAAGGCGAAGAATAACTTGAATTTCATTGTCCTTGGTGCCACTAAAAAGGAAAGTGGGTTATGGTAGGTGGTGATTGGGGTAGCTTGGTTCACATGAGGGCACTGAATATAACGTCTCTACCTAGTTTAGTGGTAAATAAGTATAGGAGAATGATAATCGAGGTCCCTTTTGATCAGTCCTTCTTCAATCTATTGTACCTTACCTCAGACCCTTTTGATGCTGGCTGGATAGATCAATACTTACGTATCTCCATTGCTTCTTCAGGTAGATGAAATCCTTTGTTTATTTTTTACTGTGCTTTCTAGTTGATCTTGGTTAAATCTATTTTTTTCTCGTCTCTTGTAGTTTTTGCAGTCCCTCTATCGGTTTTGCGAGAGACCGTTCCCTCTGATGATCTATCCTTCTCTCTCCATCCTACTCTTTTGGGGTCCCCTATTGCTCGGGCTGTTAGAACTCTTCCTCTTTCAACCCCAACTAGACAGAGCGGGTATGCAGTTGTCTCGATCAAGGTACCAAGGGCACCTATCTCTTCTTTCCCTAAACTCGGATCCTAGATAGACATATTTGTATCCAGGTTAGTGAGGGTGAGCGGTAAAGATTCCCCATATTGCTGCTTCTACTATTTTGCAATTACTACTGCCACTACTATTGCTGCCACTACCTCCACATTTGCTGCTACTGCTACTGCTGCTGTTCTCTACTACTACTACCACCAGGGTTGACCAACTGCGGTCACTGCTGTTGTGGCTCCTCGTGATCAATCTCAATTCAGGCCTATGATTACTGGCCACGATGAAGTCTTGGATCAGTTCATAGTCCCCTGCTCTGGTATGGGGCTAGGGGCTAGGGGCTAGGGGCTATGACTTCCATGCTAGTTGATGTGTAGATGACCTGGGGTTCATCCCTCATAGCCAGGTAAAGTCTCATGTTCCTTATTGCATCGTATATGTGTGTTTGGTGCCTAGATGATAGCTAACACGTTTGTTGTAACTCGTAGGCATTTAAGTATAATATTTCCATGAGCTATCAAGTTACCTCTCTTAGGGGGCATGCTGAAGCTGCGAATGCAGGACTTGAAGGAGCCTGGAAGAAGCTTGCCCAATCGTAGGATGCCAACAAAGAGCTGAGCCAGTCCCGGGGCAAGGCTATGAGGTCTCTTGAAGAATCCCAATACAGTACAAAGCGATATAAATGTTCATATCACACGTAGACTCTCAGGTCTAAACGTCGAGCTTTGGAGAGAGACAATACGAGAAAGAAGGTCCAGAAAGTTAGAGGAAGAGAACCAAGCTCTATGGGCCAATGATATAGGTTTGGAGTTCTAGGTAGACACCTTTTTCGGTGATGGCTATTATTCTATGATGCCTTTCAGGTAGCTCAGGCATTGTCTCCTTCATTCGACCTGTTCATCATAGTGAACTAGGATAGGCAAGGGATAATGGAGAAGGCCAGAAAGATGGCTGCTCCCATCACTGATGAGCCTGGCACCTCTCGGGTTACCAAAGTTGAAGAAGGTATAGCTGATTATGAGGATCAACAACCTATCTTCTCTCTTCTACCAGGTATGAGAGCTACCTATATAGATCTTTCCTTGAAGTCCCTAGCTAAAGCTGCATCCCAGGTCGAGAAAAGAATCTTGATCTTGCCTGTTATTCCAATCTGTCCTGCTGAAATAACGAAGGATCAACCTGCTTCCAAAGAGTTGGTAAATGAGCAGGCCATTGAAGAGGTGGTGGAACAAGTAGCTGGTGAGCCCCCTGTTGTACTAGGTATTATTGTTGAGCTTATGTAGGGGGTAGATGAGCAGGTAACCAGAGAGGGAGCAAGAAAAGAGGAGAATCAGAAGAGAACTCACACATGATCCAGTGATGTAAACTTTTTCTGTATGTTACCCGAAAAAGAGGATGAGCACCCTGCTATATCAGAAAAATGTCAAGTCATTTTCTCACTCCTTTTTTTACAAGTATGTAACCTTATACTAGGGGATGGGCTTCCTTGGTTTGATAAATGAGAATTCCATCTTTATTTCCTACATTTGTCTATAACCGTCCTCCATACTTGGTTGAATCTGTTTATTTTCACATAAACCACATGCTGGATCTGGATGTTAGTCCTCTGCATTCACCTGACTTAATGACTTCTGGTAATACAAAAAGGCTTAAATTTTTTATCAAGTACAAGCAGTCGATTAAGCCAGGTGACTGGTACCAGTTCGAGATACATAGTCAAATTGATCCCAGTGGGACTTTATTTACATTGTTTATTCCTGCTGGGAGAATCATAATACCAAGCATCCATGTTCGGAGAGCTTTGGTAATTAGGCAAAAGCATAATTTCAACAAATCTTGGCACCCGAGATTCCCTTGTGGTTCCTTGGTACCCAGATGGTGTAATGGTCTCGGTGTAATCAAATCTTGTATAAATAATCTTCTGAATTTGGTGGAATAACTAGCGGCAATAGCCTAGGTTTCAAAGATCCTTGCAAGTGTGGTATCTTGACATCTAGATGATACCGCGAGTATGGTATCTTCCATCTCTACGTCTAGTCCTATGTGTATTCTTGTCAACATAAGAAAACTAACAAACTGAAAAGGAGAAAAATCGTGTTACAAGTGATTAGTACTAGGTTTCCGAGGTTCTAATCAAAATGATCCCTTTAAGACTTTATCAAAGCTGATTATCCTTCTTAGGACAATCGAGGTACCTAACATCCTTATTCAAGGGAAAACCTGGTACCTGGGCAAGCGTTATCCGGGCTGGCAACAATACACGTATGCCCCTGATCCTTCTTGTGGTGGTTTCCCTACAAAGGCATCAGGAGGGCCACTTGGCTGTCCTGGTCTTGTGATCAAGCTGGCAACTATGCTCTTACGCTTAAACCTTTATTGGGGGTGGTAGCCCGACCAAGGCATTCGGAAGACCATTTAGCTATCCTGGTCTTGTAGTGTGGCTGACAACTATGCACTTATGCTCAAACCCTTCTTGGGGGGGGGGGGGGGGAGGGGTCTCCCGACCGAGGGCATTAAGATGATTATTTAGTCATCCTTGTCTAATGATCCAGCATGTAACTATACTCTTATGTTTAGACCTTTCTTGGCGGGGGGTGGTGCCCGACCAAAGCTTCAAAGTAGCCCCGTGGCTTTTCCCGATTCATGGTGATCATGGGGAACATCTATGGCGAAAAACTTGGCAAATAAAAGAGACTAGTGTAGATGAAGATAAATGGATACTGTATTGATGACAAATTGAAGATACATAATGTTTTTGGAGTATAAATAATGGTGTCTATCTGGTGTATCAGGGAGCTTTTAACCTCTTATGGTTAGAACTTCTTCAGGTGGTCAGCAATCCAAGTATGGTCAATGGGTCCTCCATCCAAGTCTTCCCACTTGTAGGCTCCATTCTAGACCATTACTTTCATTAGGTAGGGTCCTTCCCAGTTCGATGCTAGTACATCGTCTGACTGGTTCCTGGTGTTTTGGGTCACCTTCCAGAGTGCTAAGTCTCATTCCTTGAAACTTTGGGCTTTTACCTTTCGGTTGACGTACCTCACAATATGGCTCTGGTAGACTGCTACTTTCTCTGCCACCCTATCTTGTTTTTCTTCCTAGAGGTCTAGTTTGGCCCTCAGTTTAACCTCATTGCTTTCTGGTTCAAAATGTTAGACCCCGAACGAGGTGAGCTTGTGCTCGATAGGTAGGCCGTTTCTACCTTGAAAGCGAAAGAGTAGGGGGTTTCATCGGTCGTGGTCTTTTTGATGCTACGGTATGCCTAGAGTATATCGGGAAGGTCCTCTACCCATTTACCCTTTTTCTATTACAATTTTTTCTTAGGAGCTTTTTGATGGTCTTGTGTATGGCTTCTACTAGGTAGTTGGTTTGAGGGTGAGCTACAGAAGCAAATCGAAGATCTATACCAGGACATCACAAAACTCTCTGAACCTCTTTTTGTCAAACTGCTTGCCAAGGTCAGCGATAATGCTCATCGGGATGCCAAACCTGCACACTACATTCTTCTTGATTAATTTAGTGGTGTTCTCATCGGTTATCTTGGAGAGTGGTTTGGCTTCCACCAACCGAGTGAAGCAATTGATCGCGATTATGACATGCTTGGCCTAACAAGGAGCCATAGGGAGAGGTTCGATCAGGTCAGCTCCCTAGATATCAAAGTGGTATGGAGAACTAATAGAGGAGAGCCATTCCGATGGTAGATGGTTTAGATTCACTGTCTTTTGACATGGTTCACATGACTCCACGAACATCCTAGCGTCATGGTGTAAGATCGGCCAAAAATAACCCATGCGGAGCACTTGGTACGCAAGTGTTTTTCCCCCACATGGCTTCCGTAATCCCCAGAGTGAACCTATTTGAGTGCCCAAGCAGCATCTTCAGGATGGAGGCACCGGACCAAAGGTAAAGACCTGCATTTGTGGTATAGGTACCCGTCAATTAAGCAGAATTGAATGGAGATCCTCTTGATCTTGTGAGCTTGATCGGGGTCTCTTGGGAGTTGTTCTTCCTGGAGGTAGTCCATAATAGGATCCATCCAACACGGGAGTCTATCTACTGGGTTGACCTCCTTACCGCTTGCTATGCTAGACGGGAGATGACCAGGAGAGGTACCTCATAAGGCAAAACTTGGCCTCTATTAACGGGTATCTTAGTCAAGACATTTGGTCGATAGTTCTATTGGCGAGGTATCTGTTCGATCTTGAACCCCCTGAATCGAGCTTTGTGTTGTTGGACCATTTGCAAGTAGGCTGCCATGTTGCCTCCTTTGGCTTGATAGAGCCCAGTGACTTTATTGACGACCAGTTGCGAATCACTTCTGACATAGAGGTAGTCTGCCTTGAGCTCGACTGCTACCCTCATTCCGACCAATAGAGCTTCGTACTCGGCTTCATTGTTTGTGGCATTGCTCGAAATGAAAACAGTGGCAGAGCTTGAACTTTTAGGATCAGTTAAAATGATTCTTACTCCGCTACCTGCTTGGCTAGATGCCCCATATATATATAAGACCCAGATGTCTCGGTTAACTAGCCAATCTACCAGTTCTTGATCCTTATGGGAGTTTGAATCCTGTTTTGGAATGGTACCAAGATTAGGAAGGGCTGAGAACTCGACCACGAAGTCTGCTAGTGCATAGGCTTTGATAGTAGTCCTGGTTGTATACTTGATGTTGAACTGGGTAAGCTTGAAGGCCTAAAGTACTAGCCTCTCCGACACATCTGGTCTCTGTAAGAATTAGCGGAGAGTTGATTAGTGACAACCGCAATCGCATGGGCCTGGAATTAGAGGCGTAACTTTCTAGCAGAGGTCACTAGGGCAAATGCTATTTTTTCTATGAGAATATAGTTCCTCTCCGGTTTGGTTAAGGCATGCCTTACATAGTAGATAGATTGTTGAATCCCATCTTCACACTACCTAACAAATTCCTCGCTAAGTGTTGCCTTTGATACGGCCAGGTACATCTGTAGTTCTTCCTTAGGTTCAGGTTTGACCAGCAGTGAGAAACATGCTAAATATTTCTTCAAGGATTGGAAGGCCTTCTTACTGTCGTAGTCCCACTTCATGTTTCTCCTCTGCTTGATTGCCTTGAAGAAGATGAGGCATTTAACAGTTGACAACGATATGAAACGATTGAGAGTCGCTATCCGACCGGCTAACACCTGTACCAACTTTAAAGAGCTAGGAGATTTAAGGTCCATGATGGCTTTGATCATCTCTGGGTTGGCTTCTATACCCCTCTCATGGACCATGAACCAGATGAATTTTCCTCCAGTTACCCCAAAAGCACATTTGGCTGGATTTTGCCGCATCTGGTTCTCTCTTACTATCTGGAAGGTTCAGCGGAGGTGGTTCTGATGCTGCTTTACTACCTAGGACTTAGTGATCATATCGTCAATGTAAACCTCCATTGTCCTTCATATCACTTGTTTAAACAACTGATTGACCAATCGTTGGTAAGTGGCACCTGCAATATTGAGACCTAAGGGCATTACCTTATAGCAGTATAAGCCTTGCCTAGTAATGAAACTGGTCTTGTCTTGGTCAGCGTGGTGCATCATAATTTGATTGTACCTCGAGAATGCATTCATAAAGCTAAGGAGCTTATTCCTACCATGGAATCCACCAGTTGATCGATCTTGGGCAGAAGAAAACTGTCCTTTGGGCAGACGCAGTTGAGATCTATATAATCAATACGCATGCACCACTTCCTATTAGTCCTGGTGACCATTACCACATTCGCGATCCATTTAAAGTATCGGGATTCCCTGATGAATCTAGCTTTCAACAATTTATCGACCTTCTCTTGAACAATGGCATTTCTTTTGGGTTTGAAATGTTGCCTATTTTGTTTGACTTGTTTGAAGGTGGGATCGACTGCTAACCTGTGATCTACCAAGGAGATAGGAATCCCTAGCATCGCGTCATGACTCCAGGCAACAATGTCACTGTATTCACGAGGAAGCCTGATCACGTCTTCCTTCACCCTTTCATCTAACCTGGATCCAATTTTGACCACTTTAGAGAGGTTATTCTCCCTGACTGGTACATCCTCTAACTCATCCACTGGGTGACTACTAGCCCATCCTTATATTACTCTACCTTATCTTTCTTCAAGATCTGTCTCTGCTTCTTCTTCCGTGGCATATGGGATTTTGAGATCCCTTTCTGGCCGTTCCTGTACGATAGCTACCTATGCACCTTGCTTGGCCAATGCTGTTGGGTCGGCTAAAACGGCGTAGAACTTACGAGTTGCCTACTAATCACCGAGTACCTCACCTACCCTATATTCTTCTGGAAACTTTAGGATGTTGTGGTAGACAAACAACGCTCCATTGAGAGATGCCAGGAATGTTCTCCCCAGGATAGTGTTGTAGGCCGATAGAGTGTCGACCACCATAAAATCGGTCATGAGATTCTGTTGGAGACGAGCAGTCCCACGATGACCAGTAACATTTTTGATCTGACTGGTACTATTGAGTCCCAGGTAAACCCGTATAATGAGGTTGTGCAACTATTGTAGAAGCATTGCTTCAAATTGAACCTCTCTAAGGTATTTTTGAAGAGGATGTCCATACTGCTACCAGTATCTATCAATACAATGTGGACAAGGCAATTGGCGATCTGGCTAGTGACAACCAAAGGATCATCAATTGGTTGCACGATATTGCATACATCATTTTCAGTGAAGACTATCGGGGCTGAACGAGAGGCTCCTACTAATACTCGTACGACTGTAAGAACGTCTTATTTTCCTTAAATCTGTTATACTTTCCTAACAGGTTCTTCCTTAAGTTATTGGAAGTCTTAGCCAAGGTAGGTCCCCCGCTGATAGTATGTATGACCTGGATCTGTTGCATTAGGTCTTTTCCCGTCGCTTTCCTTCTCTCTACACCTTCTCTGATTTTTGCATGCACCTTTTTCTCTAATGGATCTATCCCGCACTTGCTGTAGGAATTTCTCCATGTAGCCACCTCTCACCAGAGCCTTAATCTGTTTGCGTAGGCTGTAGCATTCATAGGTGTTATGTCCTACATCCTCATGGAAATTACTGTATTTATAATGATTCCTCGTGTCGACTCGTGCTTTGATGGGATTCAGCTCCTGAGTAGCCCCTTATCTCTGATGGCGAGGTAGATTATCTCTAGAGATGCATTGAGGGGGGGGGGGGGGTGTAGTGGCTATACCGTATTTCTTCATGGGCTACCGGGCTATCTCTCTAGGAGGAGGCGAAGCCCGTGGTGAGGTTCTTTTTACTGGATACTGCTCCTGCTGAGGTTAGAAAGGTAGGGGCGGTATACGGACCTGTTGGGAGGTTTATTCTGGGCTTTTTAGACCGGTGCTGACTTGGGTGCATTTTTCTTTTGGTGTTTGCCAACCCTCAGGTCACCGTACTCAATCTTGACCCAAATCTGCTCATCTATCTCCACCTGCTCGAGTGCCCTGTCATAGGCCTCCTGGTATGTCTCTATGGTCATTTCGCGAACACTCAGAATAGCCTACCAGCCCAGAGGTTCCTTCTAAAGGTTGCTAGGGTCTCTTTTTCTTTGAAGACCTTTATAGAATCTCTCCACTTAAGATCTGAGTGACTCACTCCTCTCCTGGACTATATACTGCAGGTGGATGAGGTCCTTTGGACGTGTCATGATTCCCTGGAACTGTGCATAAAAATCACTAGACAACTTAGTGAATTAATCAAAACTACCTACTGGTAACTTTTGGAAACACATCTTAGCGTAATCGGTTAACATGGTGGGGAACATCCTGCACATGGCTGTCTTGGTAGCGTTCTGGACCTTTATCTGCTGTACAAAGCTCTTTAGGTGGCTTAATGGATCTTCTATCCCAGAGTACTTATCAGCATACATCTTGAATTTGGGGGGAAGTTCTGCTTCAAAGCTCAGTGTTTACACTTGGGAGTCTCAGTTTCGTATGAACGCTTGTGTCGCTCTGTGCTGTATTAGGATTCTTCAAGATACCTCTCAACCTTGTCTAGGAACTGGCTCAACTCTTTGTTAGCAACCTGCGATTGAGTGAGCTCCTCCCGAGCTCTTTCAAGACCTGCCTCCGCAACTTCAGCGCACCTTCTAAGAGAGGTAACCTGGTGGATCATAGCAACATTAAACTTGAAGGCTTACAAGTCATAACAAACATGTTAGCTACCACCCAGACACCAAGCACACATATAAAGAGCAATAAGGAATAATATACTTTACCTCGGCTATGAGGGCAGAACCCTTGGTCATCAGCACGCCACTGGTATGGAAGTCAAAGTTCCTAGTCCCTCACCAGGGCAGGAAACTATGAACCGATCCAGGACCTCATATTGACCAGTAATCCTTAGCCTGAATCGGGGTTGGTTCCTATGAGCAATACCAGCAGTTACTGCGACAGAATCAACACCTTTCCCTACCATGGTAAGAGTGGCGGTATGCGGGGGAGGGGGAACATTAGCAGAAGCAGTAGAAACAACGGTGGATGTGGAAGCAACAACGACAAAAGTAGCAATAATAGTAGTCACAGTAGAGGCAACGAAATCTTGACCTCTCACTCTCACCAACCTGGATGCAAATACATCCATCCGGGATCATTGTCTAGAAGGAGAAGAGAGAGGTGCCATTGGTACCTCGATCGAGGCAGCTGGACATCTACCCTGTTCAACTAAGGTAGAAGGAAGATGAGTTCTAGTGGCCCAAGCATTATAGGAACCAGGAGAAGTAGGATGGAAAGAGAAGGACAGATCGTTAGAAGGCTCAGGCTCCCTCTAGACTGGTAGAGGAACCACAGAAACTATAAGAAACTAGAAAGAGTTAGCATCTATCAAGAGCAATAGAAAAATACAATAAAGCAGAATAAGGAGATCTCGCTTACTAGTAGAAGCAATGGAGAAGCGAATATAGCAATTCATCCTGTTAGCGTCATAAGCATCAGAGATGGGATATTGTAGGTTGAGGTAGGACCAGTGGATAATGGCTCTCAAGATCCCCTCCGATTTAGCAGAAAGAGTCATTTTCTCTCAGGTAGGCTTACCACTAATTTGGATATGAACATCAAACTTCTGCCCCTCGATATGAACTGAGCTCCCCTTGTCGCCACCTACCACGACCCATTTTTCCTTCCAGGGGCATCTTTCTTAGTGGCACCAGGGATAATGAAATTCAAACTTACAAGTCACAACAAACGTGTGAGCTACCACCTAGACACCAATCACACATATGCAAAGCAATAAGGAATAATATACTTTACCTCGGCTATGAGGGTAGAACCCTTGGTCATCAGCACGTCCATTGGTATGGAAGTCAAAGTTCCTAGTCTCTCACCAGGGCAGGAAATATGAACTGATCCAGGACCTCATATTGACCAGTAATCCTTGGCCTGGATCGGGGTTGGTTCCTATGAGCAATACCAGTAGTGACTGCGGCAGAATCAACACCTCTCCTTACCCTGGTAGGAGTGGCTGTATGTGGGGGGGGGGAGGGATATTAGTAGGAGTAGTAGCAACAATGGTGGAGGTGGAAGCAACAACGACATAAGTAGGCAACAAAATCTTGACCTCTCACCCTCACCAACCTGGATGCAAATACATCCATCAGGGATTCTGGTCTAGAAGGAGAAGGGAGAGGTTCCATTGGTATCTCGATCGAGGCAGTTGGATGTCTTCCCTGTTCAGCCGAGGTAGAAGGAAGAGAAGTTCTAGTGGCCCGAGCAATAAAGGAACTAGGAGAAGTAGAATGGAAAGAAAAGGACAGATCGTTAGAAGGCTCAGGCTCCCTCTAGACTGGTAGAGGGACCGTAAAACTGTTAGAAACCAGAAAGAGTTATCATCTATCAAGAGCAATAAAAGAATACAATAAAGCAGGATTAGGAGATCTCGCCTACCAGTAGAAGCAATGGAGAAGCAAAGATAGCAATTCACTCTGTTGGCGTCATAAGCATCAAAGGTGGGATACTGTAGGTTGAGGTAGGACCGGTGGATGATGGCTCTCAAGATCGCCTCCGATTCAGTAGAAAGAGTCATTTTCTCTCAGGTAGGCTTACCACTGAACTAGATAGTGACACAAAACTTCCTCCCCCCGATATGAACTGAGCTCCCCTTGTCGCCACCTACCACGACCCATTCTTCCTTCCAAGGGCATCTTTCTTAGTGGCACCAGGGACAATGAAATTCAAACAGTTCTTCACCTTGGTGTAGAATTGTCCTCTCGGGCTTATGGAGTTACAATTATTTGGAAGATATATCCGAGCTCATCTTATCACGGTTCCCTTGCGAGGCCGTCCTTCATACATTGTTCTTTCCATAAAACCAAGAACCCCACTAGATGCCTTCAGAACCCCGGGGTCAACTAGAGGGGTGCTAGTTGCAAGGAAATTAGAGCTTTACAAAAGATGGGGTGGAGAGGAAGTCTAACCCGACTCTTAAAGCAGCAGTATGAATCAGGAGCTTATCGGGAGAATGGGCGTACATGTCATCCTTCTTACATTTAATTAAATAATTTCCTCCCAGATTCTGGCAACTGGCTTGAAATGGAAAATTTCCCAAACGATCCTGATAACCTGACTCCCACCCCGACCAGTCATCGGTGTTTAAGTAAGGGGGGACTTCTGTTAACAGCATTTTTTAGCGAGGGGTCAAAGAGAAATTTTCCACTTGTTTGTACCTGGTAGGATGAACACCCGGATACAACCTACTATTATCAACCTTGAAAGACCAGTTTCTATACTACTTAAGTACCCCGATTCCATTGCCTGGAGGAAGATCAACCTCACTTCTTCCGAACTGCCAGATATCGAGTTGAGCTAATGTCTTGGTACTTCTTACATGTAATCAGGATAACTATCGAGTACCCGATTACCTCAAAACTAGTCCGTGACCAATCCAGGACATCTTCTACCTATTATCTAGGTACCAGGATACCTCCAGCCTGATATCTAGGCACCTCAATCAGCCTAGTACCCGAGTACTTTGACATTACCACCAAGATGTCCGACTGAATAACTCGATACCATCTCGCCACCCTTTTCAGGTACACGACTTGCCCATTAGGTAAGAAAGATGTTAGCCAAAAACCTTCAGAATGATTGGTCAAGTGCCACACCACCAGACCTGTACCTCGAGGTACCTTATGAAGGAGATGCAGAATCGTGATTTCTCTTCTATGCTACATAGTTGACTTCTTCACTGTTAAAATGTCATAATGTGACTAGAATGGTCAACGGATTCACCTTTTAATCAAATTCAAACCTAAACGGAAACATGACGTAATCAACGGGAGTAATTCCCACGTAATTTGATTCCACCGTCAACGTAAATCATTTCTAGTAACACGACCAATCAATTGGTCTAAATTACAGAGATTTGATTGACAATGAAGAGGGATTAAAAGGGGATGCCAGAATCCATACATGTTATGAAAAAATATTTAGAAAAAAGGCAGAGCTTCTCTGCCACTTTTCTCAGAGGATTTAGCCACTTATCGACACACATGAGTATGCCATCTCCACTATTTGTAAACAAGTGAGTTTGAGTTATTTCATAATATCAATGTAATTGTTTGAAACAAATAATTTGGTGTGTAATATTAATCGAGGGGGGGGTGAATAGATTTTAATTAACTTTTACCCAATTTTTGTTAAGAGTCAAGTTGACGAAAATACCCCTAGCTAGTTACAAAGATACCACAAGTGTAATAAATGTGGAAATAGTAAAAACACTTGAGATATACGTGGAAACCTTCAAAATGGGAAAAACCACTGGCTGATGAGTGAGCCACACTAGAACCTCGAATCCACTAATGATAAAGGAATTACAACCTAATCCCGGTATAAGTGAACCTAGTTCATCATGCTTGTGCTTTAAGCTACCTACTCCCGGAAGCAACACAAGTCTTACTTCTCAATGAAGAAATAAAGTGTCCTTAGTGAATATATGATGATATTCAATGAACAAACAAGGCTAGGAAACCCTATATACTTATCTAGGATAATGAGATGACAATTAAAACAATCCTAGATATCAAAAGCTAAATGACATTTTCAAGAAGCTTAGCTAAACATTGATCAAACAATCCTATGAAGCTATCACAATACAACACTCAATCATGGCATCACAACAATCTCTAATTTGTATCTAAGAATGTTCTAAAAGCATACAAATAATTAAAGAGATGGTTTAGTAAGCAAAACACTTAACTTGTAAGATGATAGTGAAGAACTTACCAACAAGATGTGATGAAGCAACCCTATCCACAGATGCACTCTAGATGAACTTAGATGATGCAAGATGAAGATTTAATGCTCATGGGAATGCTTTGAGTGATTAAAAATGAGTTCTTGAAAGTGTTTTTCCTTTGAAATGTGTTCTAAGGAAGAAATGCGATATTCTGAACTCATACATGACCTTAATGCATTAAGTTATATATATATATATATATATATATATATATATATATATATATATATAAGATCCAATCAAAGTTAGGTCGTTTTGGAAAAAACGTTCTAGCTTCCTCTGTGTGCGCTGGTGACGTGCGCTGGTCGAGTAGCGCACCACAAGTGCACATCCTATTTTCAAAATAGGCATTGGTCGAGTGGCGCATCCCAGTAGCGTAACACAGGAGCAGATTCTCTAGGAAGTTCGTGCTGGTGAGGCTGCGCTAGACGAGTAGCGCACCGCCATCGCATAGCCACATTTTTCAACTAAGCGCTGGTGCAGCAGCGTAACTTAGTGGCGTATGACTAGCGGCGGTCCACTGTGAAAGTTGCGCTGGTGAGGTGTGCTGGTCGAGTAGCGCACCACCAGCGCAAGACCTATTTTTTCAACACTCAAAAGCACAAATGCAATAAGTTAAAGAGTGATGAAATTGCATCCTAATTTAATGCCTAGCATGACATACAACTTTCATAGCAAGAAGCAAATAGGTCAACAAGAGTCATATAAACTAAAATGCATTCAAGAGAACACTCAACATATAAGATCAAGAGTGATGCATGAATATGTGAGTGTGTGCAACTATCTCTTCAAAGTAAGTAAGCACAAGAATTTTACCTTTGATGCTTCTCCTCTTGAGGTCTTGAGAGCCTAAGCTACCCTTACATGAACCCCAATAATGTGGTTGTTCATGAAATAAGCCAATCAACAAATGAGGACTTTTCAATCTCCCCCTTTGGCTATTTCGTGACAAAACCACCACTCACATTGATCTTCACAAAACAAAATAGAAAAACACCGGGAAAGATATTCTACATTACAAAGAGATAATCATAAAAAAAACTTCAAGTCTCTAATCTCTTGTAGAACTATCAACCCTACACACAAGGTAAGCACACATACTCTTTCCAAACCAAGTGCATGTGAGATGATCAACTGAATATAAAAAAAAAGCATTTGCATTTAGAAATATGAGTATGATATCATGAAATGCCATCACATGCTACTCCCCTAACATCACAATGCTAGGTCAATGCTACTCCCCCTTTTTGTCATGATATAGGCAAAGGAGAAGTTCCCAACTGGGTCACTCAAGGCAAAGAAACAGAAGAGCATACAAGATTGTTGCATAATTATATAAGGCACATTTATGCAATCTCAATTGATAGGAGAGACACAAGGAGATTTATTTGAAGACAATTTGTGAATCAAAAAATGCTTTGCATACAAGACATGTTGCATTCAAGTCAAAAAACAATGGTATTTGGCAAAGCAAATGACAAAGGTTTCCAATATAATTCAAACCAATTTCACCATTTGTCATGAGAGAAGCAAGGATATAGAGTTCTTATAAATATCAAGTTTTAAAGGCACTATATCCAACTTTAAAAACTAAACAAGGCATGAGCAACTTTGCACCCTATTTGATATTTCCGGGAGGATACCCATATGATAATAGCCATGTTCAACTAATAAAGAAAGAGAGACATTGATTAAACATTTTAGTCGCACTAGTATTTTCACACAATGTGTTGCATTTAACAATTGCAATAATCAAATCATGCTTTATCATTTTTTCATTAGCATGTCATATAAAGAAACATCATGTCATGGAGATAATTATAGGTCATTCAACATGTACTTCCAATGTATATCTCCTAGTCAAAAAATGCATGTTTGAACATAAATATGACATGGATTGTAGTCAAAGCAAAGTTCACACTTATTTAAGAAAATACAATATACCATAAGTGCAACAAGCTACTCAAGCAATCAATAAAGAGGCATAAACATATTTTTAAGAAAAATTGCATGCAACAAGTATACAATAGCTCTCTTTGCTTGAGTTCCCCATATGAGGTCAAAGACCATAACATATCACTCCATCAAACAAATCCCAATAGATCTACTAAGAGTCTTGAATCGAGTAGCATCTAAGGGTTTAGTAAATAGATCCGCTAGTTGATCATTTGTACCTACATGCTCAAGTACAATTCATTTGCTCTCAACTAGTTTTCTAATGAAATGATGACGGATGTCAATATGCTTAGTCCTAGAATGCTGAACCGGATTCTTTGAAATATTAATTACACTCATGTTATCACAAAAGAGAGTAAGAGTACCTTGATTGAATCCTTAGTCGACTAGCATTTGCTTCATCCAAAGGAGTTGTGTGCATCCACTCCCAGCAGCAATGTATTCGGCCTCAGCCGTGGACAGGGAAATCGAATTTAGCTTCTTGCAAAACCAAGAGACAAGGTTGTTCATAAGGAAAAAGCAACCGCCCGATGTACTTTTCCTATCATCACAATTTCCTGCCCAATCTGTATCACTAAAGCCTACAAGACTAGCATTAGTGTCAAAAGAGTACCAAATCCCATAGTTGGATGTCCTATTCACATATCTAATGATTCTCTTAACAGAAGAGAGATGGGACTCCTTAGGATCCGCTTGGTACCTAGCACACACACCCACACTAAAGGAGATATCGGGCCTACTTACGGTCAAATAGAGCAAGCTACCAATCGTGCCACGATATAAAGTTTGGTCCACACTTTTACCACTAGCATCCTTGCTTAGCTTCAAAGTGGTACTCATGGGTGTATCACAATGTTTGGCACTTTCAAGGCCAAATTTCTTCACTAGGTGTTTTGCATATTTAGCTTGAGATATGAAAATCCCATCATCCATTTGCTTAATTTGTAAACCTAGAAAGTAACTCAACTCACCAACAACACTCATCTCAAATTCATGAGACATGACATCAACAAATTGTTGGACTTTGGTGTCATTGGTGGAGCAAAAGACTATATCATCAATATAGATTTGAGCTATAAAGAGCTCATCTTTGTTTTTCTTGATGAATAGAGTCTTGTCAACACTACCCCTAGTGTAGCCATTGTCTATGAGATATTGGGTGAGGCGCTCATACCAAACCATTGGTGCTTGTTTCAACCCATATAAAGCTTTGTTGAGGTGATAGACATGATTAGGGTGGTGAGGATCCACAAGCCCTTTGGGTTGCTCAACAAACACTTCCTCTTGCAAGAAGCCATTTAAGAAGACACTCTTAACATCCATTTGATATAACTTGAACTTGTGCAAACAAGAAATGGATAAAAGAAGCCTAATGGACTCAATCCTAGCAACGGGAGCAAACGTCTCCTCAAAGTCAATACCTTCAATTTGAGAGTATCCTTGTGCTACAAGCCTAGCCATGTTTCGCACAATGTTGCCATCCTCATCGGATTTGTTCCTATATACCCACTTGGTGCCTATCACATTGGTGTTCTTAGGCCTAGGAACTAGAGTCCAAACCTCATTCCTTTCAAATTGGTTAATCTCTTCTTGCATGGCAAGAGCCCAAAATTCATCTTTTAAGGCTTCATCAATTTTCTTGGGTTCTATTTGAGAGGTGTAGCAAGTGTAGCTAATAAGATTAGCCATTTGACGCATAATCCTAACACCCTTACTAACTTCACCAATAATGTCATCTTTGTCATGAAGTTTCCTAACCCATGGAGCAGGTTCTTTTGAGTCCAAGTGAGGAATCCTATCACTAAGTTGTGCTATGTCATCATCAAGATTAGCCTTTTCAACATTAGAGATATCAACTACTTTCTCCAAAAGGGAGTCAACAACTAATTCTACCTCCTCCTCATGGTCATTAGTTTTGAGCCTAATATCAACAATGACAACATTAGATGATTCCATTACGATCCTAGTTCTTAGATTAAAAACTCTATAGGCTCTACTATTCAAGGCATAGCCAATGAAGATACCCTCATCACTCTTAGCATCAAATTTGCCAAGTTGATCACGGTCATTCAAAATATAGCATTTGCTTCCAAAAGTGTGGAAGTAGCTAACATTTGGCTTCCTACCTTTCCATAACTCATAGGAGGTTTGCCTAGTGTGGGGCCTAAGGAAGACTCTATTTCCTCTGTAGCATGCCGTATTGACGGCCTCGGCCCAAAGATTTCTAGGGACATTGTTGCTAAGCAACATCACACCGACCATTTCTTGAAAAACCCTATTTTTCCTCTCAACAACTCCATTTTGTTGAGGTGTCCTAAGAGCCGAAAACTCATGAGAAATGCCTACACTATTGCAAAAGTTTTCAAAGTGGGCATTCTTAAATTCCTTCCCATGGTCACTCCTAATTCTCTTAATGCTTTTAATCTTGGAGTTCATTTCATTTTGAATTTTAGAGCAAAGCATTTTAAACTTGTCAAAAGTTTCAGATTTTTCACTAAGTAAATAAGTCCATGTGTACCTAGAGAAGTCATCTACACACACAAAAACGTATCTCTTTCCACCTAAACTCTCGGTTTGCATAGGACCCATAAGATCCATGTGGAGAAGCTCTAGTGGTTCTTTGGTGGTTATATACTTGTCCTTTTTGTGCATACTTTTGGTTTGCTTCCCTTGTTGGCAAGGTCCACAAACACCATTAACCTTTTTTTCCAAGCTTGGGAAGGTCTCGCACAACATTGAACTTATCTAAGATTCTTAAATCCCTAAAGTTCATGTGACCAAGTCTTTCATGCCACAACTCTATTTGTTCATCCTTGGACACATTACAAGACACAATTCTTGCCTCAAGACAATATCAATTGTCACTAGACCTCATACCTTTTAGCAAGGTTTGTCCATTAGCCAAAAGGATAGAACAATCATTTTTCCTAAACAAGACGGAGAGTCCATCATCACTAAGATGTGAAATGCATATCAAATTGGCTTTTAGACCATCAACATACAAAGCATTGGACAAGGAAGGTAATCCGGGAATGGAAATGGTTCCCTTTCCTTTGACCTTCTTTTTGGATCCATCACTAAAGGTGATATTTTCTCCCTCCTCCATCACAAGAGTCTTAAAGAAACTCTTATTTCCAGTCATGTGCCTAGAGCATCCATTATCCAAATACCGAAAATCACAAGAATGAGCTTTCAAAGCAATTTGTGCAACATGGCAAATGTGTTCATCCTTTCTAATCCACCTAGGTGCAATATTTTTCTTCCTAGTGGTCAATGGTACATGGGCTCTAAATGTCCTAGGATCATGCAAAGGTGTTCCACTTTTCCTAGTGACATGCATCATGGCTCTAGGTTTCTTAGGATCATGCATCATGGCTCTAGCCTTTTCCTTTTCTATCATGCTTTCAATCCTACACAATTTGAGATACTTAAAGCAATTTGGTCTAATGTGACCTCAATACCACAAAAATGACATGTAGGTAAAAAGTTAGGAATTATACCATATCCTTAAGGATGCATTGGAGCCTTCCCATGTCTTTGTGGTTGTCATGCTTGTTGTGAGCTTTTGGTTAAGGGAGGTTAACTTGAGGAGCCCTTGTAGGATGAGCTTGATGTGGGCTTCTTGGTGCCACCTTCACTTGAGCACTATTTGAACACTCTCCTAGATCAAGCTTCTTCCTAGGAGTTTGATGAGGAGAAGACTCATTGAAGTTCATGCTTCTTACAAAAATGGTCTTTCTTGGAGTGGAGGACATCTTGTCATCTTCAAACCCAAGCCACTTCTTGTCACTTGGCCTCTTTCCAACATCTAGCATGTGGTCAAGTTTCTTGGTGCCAGAGTTCATCTTGGCCAACAACTCTCTAGCATCTTCAAGCTCTTTCTTCAACCCTTCTTCACTCCTCTTAGATCTTTCCAACTCTTCATTTAGTTGGTCAACTTGAGTTGAGAGGTCTAGATTTTCTTCTTTTAGTCTCTTGATCTCATTCTTGTTCTTTAATCTTGAGCTCTCAAACTTGGCCATGTAGTCCTTGAGATCCATCCTATCCACACTTCCATTTGTGGATTGTGATGAAGATCCATCATCACTTGAGTAGTCTTCCTCTTGACTATCATTCTCTTTTTCACTAGCATCTTTACTCCTAAGAGAGGATGTAAATGCTATGAAGTTAGCCATGAGTTCTTCATCATCCGAAGACTCATCTCCTTCATTAGAGTTATTACTTTCACTCCATGTGGCACCATCACTTTTCCCTTCTTCTTGTTTTTGTGATTTGTACATTCCGGGGCAAAGTGACCTATTCCACCACATTCATAGCATTGGACTCCTTTCTTCTCGGTCTTCTCTTGCCTAGGCTCAAACTTCTTGAAGGAAGCCTTTTTCTTCAAGTCTTGACCCTTGGATCCAAAGCCTTTCTTCTCGGACTTGTAGAATTTCTTGAACTTCCTCATCAGCAAGGCCATCTCTTCATCCGAGTCATCACCTTCCTCCTTCTGAACTTTGCAGGCTTTCAAAGCAATATCTTTTTGCTTCTTTGATGGTGTGGGGTTAGGAAATTTCCTAGATTCATATGCTAGAAGCCTCACAATCACTTCACTTGGATTCATGTCCTTGTAACCACTATTTTCTTCCAAAGTCGTCACCTTAGACTCAAATCTATCGGGTAGAGATCTCATAATCTTCTTCTTGATCTTCCTATCCGAATAAGGATCACCAAGTTGATGACTTTGGTTCACAATGTCCATCAAACTTATTTCAAAATCATTGAAGCACTCGTTCTCATCCATCTTGAGCAATTCGAATTGCGTTTGGAGAACTTGAAGCTTCAATTCTTTTACCACGTCGGTTCCCTTATGTGTAACTTCTAGGATATCCCATGCTTCCTTAGCTATCCTAGTGTTTTGAACCAACTTGTATTGGTTATCATCCATTGCACAAAGGATGGCATGCATTGCCTTCCTATTCCACTTTGAAGCCTAAAACTCTTGTGCATTCCACTGACCCTTTGGTTTGAGTACATCATCTCTTCCATCTGCAGGAGTCATCATGGGTGAAGTGTAGCCATCTTCAACTGCCATCCATGCCCTGTCATGAATTTGGCCTATGTACGACTCCATCTTGCCTTTCCAAGAGGCATAATTCAACCCGGTGAGGAGTGGAGGTCTAGTACTGAAAGCTCCATCATTGCCACTGTTTTCGCTCATTGTGTTTATGAATGAATGATATGAATGCAAGTGTATGAATGGTCAACACAAACACACAAAATGCAACACACACCAAAAAGAGCTAGGATCACCTATGTATGTCTAGAAACCTGCTCTGATACCAATTGAAACAAATAATTTGGTGTGTAATATTAATCTAGAGGGAGGGGAGGGGGGGGGGGGGGGGTGAATAGATTTTAATTAACTTTTACCCAATTTTCGTTGAGAGTCAAGTTGACAAAAATACCCCTAGCTAGTTACAAAGATACCACAAGTTTAATAAATGCAGAAATAGTAAAAACACTTGAGATATACGTGGAAACCCTCAAAATGGGAAAAACCACGGGCTGATGAGTGCGCCACACTAGAACCTCGAATCCACTAATGATAAAGGAATTACAACCTAATCCCGGTTTAATCCTCCACCACTACCTAATCCCGGTATAAGTGAACCTAGTTCATCATGCTTGTGGTTTAAGCTACCTACTCCCGGAAGCAACACAAGTCTTACTTCTCAATGAAGAGATAAAGTGTCCTAAGTGAATATATGATGATATTCAATGAACAAACAAGACTAGAAAACCCTATATACTTATCTAGGATAATGAGATGACAATTTATGCAATCTTAGATATCAAGTGCTAAATGACATGTTCAAATAGCTTAGTTAAACATAGATCAAACAATCCTATGAAGCTATCACAATACAACACTCAATCATGGCATCACAACAATCTCTAATTTGTATCTAAGAATGTTCTAAGAGCATACAAATAATTAAAGAGATGGTTTAGTAAGCAAAACACTTAACTTGTAAGAAGATAGTGAAGAACTTACCAAACAAGATGTGATGAAGCAACCCTATCCACAGATGCACTCTAGATGAACTTAGATGGCGCAAGATGAAGATTTAATGCTCATGGGAATGCTTTGAGTGATTAAAAATGAGTTCTTGGAAGTGTTTTTCCTTTGAAATGTGTTCTAAGGAAGAAATGTGATATTCTGAACTCATACACGACCTTAAGGCATTGAGTTATATATATATAAGATCCAATCAAAGTGAGGTCGTTTTGGAAAAAACGTTCCAGCTTTCTCCGTGTGCTTTGGTGACATGCGCTGGTCGAGTAGCGCACCACCAGCGCACAACCTATTTTTAAAACAAGCGTTGGTCGAGTGGCGCATCCCAGTAGAGCAACACAAGCGCAGATTCTCTAGGAAGTTTGCGCTGGTGAGGCTGGGCTAGACGAGTAGCGCACCACCAGCGCACAACCATATTTTTCAACTAAGCGCAGGTGCAGCAGTGCAGCTCAGTGGCGCATGACTAGCGGCGGTCCACTATGAAAGTTGCGCTGGTGAGGTGCGCTGTTCGAGTAGCGCACCACTAGCGCAAGACCTATTTTTTCAACACTCAAAAGCACAAAAGCAATAAGTTCAAGAGTGATGAAATTGAATCCTAATTTAATGCCTAGCATGACATACAACTTTCATAGCAAGATGCAAATAGGTTAACAAGAGTCATATAAACTAAAATGCACACAAGAGAACACTCAACATATAAGATCAAGAGTTATTCATGATTATATGAGTGTGTGCAACTATCGCTTCAAAGTAAGTAAGCACAAGAATTTTACCTTTGATGCTTCTCCTCTTGAGGTCTTGAGAGCCTAAGCTACCCTTACATGAACCCCAATAATGTGGTTGTTCACGAAATAAGCCAATCAACAAATGAGAACTTTTCATTGTTCATCAATAAAACGATTTTCTCAGCTTTTTTTTCTCCATATTTGTCATATTTACTAGCCTTCTATATATCCATCTTACAGTGATCTCTATCACCTATATACGAAGTATCTACCCCGACTACAACCTACCAGGAGCGGTCTTAAGGGTGTTGACTTGAATTCTTCAACTTGAACGAATTCTTAGTCAACAACACTAAATGCTTATCTAGGAATTTAATGATGGAAACAAACAATAATCCTAGTTATCAATATATCTATGTGAATGATCATAGAGACCTAACTAGATAAAGATATGAAAATTTAAAACTAGTCGTCAAGTAAAGGAACATCAACACAACTTTTCACACAATATGGCTAGGGCAATAAATATGCAATTAATGAATGCAATCAATGAGTCCTAATCAACAATATCTAAATGCATGGTATAAAGACATAGCTAGAGGGAAAATATGTCTTAAATGTAAGTTATCAACAAACAAAACCCAATCAGGTCATAACTCATGTGGATATGCAATTAAAGCATGAGTTTTACCACAAATATGCAATAAAGACTAAATCTTGAATACATAGAACAATTAATGAAAATTGAAGTTTGTTCTACTTACCAAGTCACTTAACGAAGAAGACCCATGATGAAATGATGCATGTGTATGCTTGGATGCTTATGGGTTTGGTTTTGGAGAGTTAAAGAAGCTTAAATTAAGCTTTTTCTTTCTAGTATCTATCTTTCTTTCTCTAGGGTTTCTACAAACGGGAGAGATAAGGAAGAAGAAGAGATAATGGGGTATTTATAGAGGACTTCAATGAGTTATGCAAAAAGACAAGTTTGCCCTTTAAGTGCAATTTGGCGGTCAGGGTGACCACCGATCCAACAAGCATTTTGCACCAGACATTTTGGACAACAAACGGTGCCAACTTTGGTGGTTACCTAATTGTCGATCATGACTGCCAATAACGACCGCCGATCACAAACCAGAACTTTTGCTTTCAAACGCCGGTCAATTTGGCAGTCACCCTAATCGCGGATTGACACCTAGAAGCGACAGCTTCCAGAGCGTGCAAACATCGTGCTAGAAACTCAAGTACACTAACCTGTAAGCGCGGACGTTTCCGATCAAACATTGGAAAACGAATTAAAATTCTCAAAACCACACTTAGAGCTAACAATAAGGTTCATGTGTGAGATGTGTAAAGAAAACATACATATAAGAAATGATACACAATTTTCAAGATGACTAAAGCATACATGAATTGTGGGTGTATGCAATTAAATTTTGTTAATAGCCAAATTTGGCTAGGGACCAAAGGCAAATTTTCCATATTCCAAGCAGGAGTCCAAATCCCAGCTTATACAACAATGTATCAGTGTTCCCAGGGTTGAGCTACCATTCGACCCCCACTGAAGTAAGGTGAGGTTGCCCATACCCTTGGAACACCTTGTAAGCATTCAAAGTCACCAGGAAAAACCCGATGTGATCAAATCAAATTCCTTACATCAAAACATGAGCCAAAAGTAAGGCCGACAGATGAGGGCCTAAGCTCTCCGAGGTCGAAACATCTCGTGACCTCCCAAAAGCATGCTACCCACTCCACTTCTGGAAAGAGACCTTCAGGGCATCGAGTTTGTCCAACAGTATGGCTCCATTTCATCGAGGGAAGAACCGAATCTATCCAAGAAGGTAGGAGGAAGCTCATAAAGCTCTATCGCCACTGAAGAAAGCCAACGCAGTCATCTCAAGCTTCGGAAGGGACCCAGAAAGGTCAGATCAAGCTCCTAGTACCAAGATTGGAACATAAATGTACTTCGCCATTCAAGACAGCGAATGCCATATTTGATGACCTCCATGATGCGTCTCTCCAGGGCAGTATACAGGATCATATTCACTCTCCAATGTGTATTAAAACGCTACGTGCATGCAGGGTAAGTGATTGAGTCCAAAGAGGAAACTGACTTATCTCCCTCCAAGATATTCTCGAATCTGTTATCGAACCAAATTCAATGACATTTAAACAAAATATCCCACCTGATAAGGAGGGATTTGATTCAGAGATTCATGGCAGGAGAATAACGGGTTTAACCTAATTAGACCATGTATAAATATGCCTAGGCATGCATGAAGAAGGAGATGGTTTTGAACGGCACAGAAAAGAGAGCTTGGTCTTTGCCTAAATTATATTCATAGATCAGGGTCACCATTATTATCCATTTCTCGACAGGCACGAAGCTGCCACCCCAATTGTACCCAAGGGAGATTAAGAGTTTTCGAGTGATTTTCGTATATTACGTGTGATTCATTTAACAGTAATAGAACAATGTCATTTTCCTTTACATATCTTTTATACATCGTATCTTTATCACTATTATCACACACATAAACCAGGTACCGTAAGTACCACCCCTGACCGTGACCTCAGAGGTAGTCGTCACGAGGGTGCTATCCGAAATTCATCACCCCGAGTGAATTTTCGGTTAACAAATTTCTTTAAGAGGTTAAGAACAAGTGAACTACCTCTTTTGAAGTACTTTGGGATCTTGGAAGCTTGATGATAAAGAATCGTAATTTGATACCTAAGCTATCCATTACAAATAATCCCAATGAGGATTATCATGAAATAAGCCAATACAAAATTACGAAATTTCAAATAAATTTATCACTTTTGTGTTTATTAATTGTTAATAGCCATTTTTGGCAAGGGGTTAAATGGAAATTTTCCATCTGGTTAGAGCCTGAGAACACCTCCATGTACTACATAGGTACCAGGTGCGGTGGTATACCTTGTAGTACTGGGTCTAACGTGATCCAGATACTTCGACATCATGGTAGAAGCTGGATGAAGCTCCCGCCCCTCTACGATCTGCCAAACTAGCACCAAGTTACATTGACACTATCTCGTTAACCCGCCGAGGTACATATCCTACCATTCCAACAGAAAGGAAGATGACTGTAAAGCTTCAGTAAGATCAACCAAATGCCTCACTAGTAGGGAGGTACCTCGAAATCTCCGTTGATCAAGAGCCACCGAGATGATACCTTAGAGTACCATGTCAATAGCCTGGTACCTTGAGGTACCCCACCGCATCACAAGGTAGACGCTCCGAGGTGATACACCACCAACAGATGACATTAGATTATTCACCAAACAATGTGGGTGAACTCCACGTATACACAGTCATATTTGAAGAGTTTAAAGGGAAACAAACACCTTTTCCCGCCAATATATTCTCCGCATATTCACCAAGATCAATCGCATTAAACAGAAATCCTGTCAAATGAGGAAAGTGGATCAATCCGTTGACCTCCGACTTGTTCTCTAAGATAAAACCCTAGACTTCATGTATAAATAGGAGGAGAGTATCAACCGGGGAGGGGGTAGAGACAAAAAAGGCCTGAAGAGCCATCACCATTGTGAGTAATATCCACTTATCGACAGAGACGGGTTCACCATCTCCATTCATCTGGGTGAAAGGTTGAGAGAGTGATATAGTGTCCCATTTCGTTATGTTAGAGGTTGTATCTGATCTATTGATAAAAAAGTACGTTGATTAGTTTACCATTTCGTTTGTCTCCATCTTCTTATTAAACTTACACATGCACCCGGTACCGAAGGTGCCTAACCACGACCGCGATCCACCATGGTAGCGGTCCTGAGGGTGTTAACTGGAATTCCTCACCTTTAGTGAATTTTCAGCTAACACTTTTTGGCAATGTCTGTGGGAAAAATCGATACCCTTTTTTAAATCACGTGTTTGAGTTTTCTTTTACAGATACATTCACGCCATAAGGCTTCAATCTCCTGAGGGAAACCCGAGGTATCTGGGTACAAGAGATTGAAGCACCCAGATCCTGCTCTAGCACCGGTTAATACCGCTTAAGCTTCGGCTCCACCGGTGATAGGCCAAGCCATTCTTGATCAGCATGCTATGACTTTCGTAGAAAGTATCCATCAACAAATGGTTGCTGAGGGAATCACCCCCCAACCAGTAAGACCAAACGTCCGTGAAGAGCCCAACCGACTAGTGGCAAAAACCACTACTTTCGATAGGTTGGAGCCACCACCACCGGTACCAATCCGTGACAGGTTATGGCCCATACCCCCAGATCCGCATAGACCGACTAGTTACCTACCCCAGCAGGTGAAATCAGCCGTTGATATACCGCCTAGGAGGTCCAGCCACCTAGCACAACCAGCAGACACAAGAAGGGAGCCCCGAGCTGATATTGGAGGAAGCAGAAAGGTTTATCGGTAAAACCTCTCTTAAAATGACAACCAGGGAGGATCCTATCTCGTTAGAGGATTAGATAATGAGAGCTCCGAGGTCGAGTCTAAGAACAGCAGAAATAAATGCCTGTGAGATCATCTAGCACAGATGAAGAATGGGATCCATGAGTTGAGGAAAGTTAAACATAAGGAGAACCGAAAGGACCCCTTGGAATAGATGAATGCCCCATTCTCCCAATGGATTAGGGAAGCAAAAGTTCCCTAAAAATTTAAAATGTCGTCAGATAAGTTTTATGGAACTGATAAATCCTCTAAGACACCTAGAGAGCTACGTCAAGTAGATAGAGGTCCATAATGCGATAAGAGCAACTATGTACAGAATGTTCCCGACTACGTTGAGTGATTATGCCAAGACTTGGTTCAGTAAGCAACCAACAGGCAACGTAGAAAGCTTCACCAAACTGTCTAATAACTTCTGCTTGCAGTTCTAAGGGGTCAAGCCACGACCTAAGGACCCGATCCATCAGCAGTATGTGATCCAGGGGTAGGGGGAATACTCAGATCCTACGTGGAAAGGTTCCACAAAGAGGTGATCTAGATGGGAGTCTTTGCTGAGAAGGAGACCTTGGACAACTTTCGCAGGAACCTGTGGGCAGACAAACTATTCCAGTCGTTCGCCAAGATCCCTCATAAGACCTATTAAGAGGCCTATGATAGAGCCCTCGAGCAGATCGAGATAAACAAACATCGTACGGTTAAATTCAAGCACGATGCTATGAGGACCGCCAAGTGCCAAAAGAAAGAGGTACCCAAAATGGTACTAGTCTTGAAGACGTAGAATAGACCCCATAACCAGTCTATGTGTCGCCCCCCACCTGTTCAACCCCAGCAGAAGCAGTATCCAACAAGTCGAACTCCACCTCGAGCATCATCTCCACCAAGAGTTGTAGCCTCTATAGCCCTAGATGAGAGAGGTTACAACCGTTACAACCATTACACCTAACTGAATGCATCCCATAAGACGATCTACCATGTCATCCGTTATAATGGACTGCTCAGGAAACCTAGTCCCATGAAAGCATCAGTGAATACAAGAAACCGGTACAAGTACTGTGATTTCCATAAGGAAGTATGGTATAACACCTTAGAGTGATTCAATTTGTGCAATCATATCGAAGTGCGTGAGAGGTGGCTACTCGGTGGAATTCTTGCAACAGGTTCACGATAGCATCCACATTGGCAATGAGGTATAGGCAGAGATCCGAGACCATGATGAGAATAGGAAAGGAGAACAGAAGAACCTGATGCAGCAAATCCAGGTTATACATACTATCATTGGAGGCCCCACCTTGACAGGAACCTCCTACGACTCCAAAAAGAACCATGCCGGGAAGATACCTCAGATCGAGGAAGGTTAAGGGATTTTCAAGTTCGATCAGAGTTTCGTGAAGGCCTCCCAGTCTGCTCAAGTCATTTTTGTCGAAGCTAATGTATACAACACTGTTAAACCGTATGATGATCCCATGGTGGTCACAGTGCAGATCACCAATTATTTGGTCCACCGTGTGCTGGTCGACATAAGTAGTAGTGTGGACATCTTGTTTAAAAACACCTTAGAGAAGCTCAATTTGAAGCAGTAGTGATACAACAGTTGTACCACCCCCTAAACAGTTTCACCGAGGACTCAATCATACCAGTTAGATCGAAGATTTTGCTAGTGATCATTGGGACTGCACCTCTCCAGCAGAATTTCATGATGGACTTCGTTGTGGTCGACACCCCATCAGCCTACAACACCATCTTGGGAAGACCTTTCTTGTCAGCCCTCAGAGGGGGTACTATCAATCAACAATAACATATTGAAGTTTTTGGTAGGTAACGAGGTAGGAGAGGTACGTGGATGTCAGCAGGTCGCCCATAAGTGCTGCACAGTATCTACAAATCCCACTGCACTAGCAAAGCAGTATTTGCAAGTAGCATTGGTACGGGGGCGAGAATCACCAGAAATAGAATTCGAGCTCCTAGGTGCTACTGAAGGATTGACAGATGAACTAGAAAGTGATGTCCAAGCTAAAGATGAAGTAGAGGAAGACCGGGGATAGGCTAGTGGCCACCGCATGGATAAGTTAGATGAGATCCCAATCAGAAGATACAACCCATCCAGTGTAGTTAAAATTGGCACTACCTTAGAATCGGGAGTAAAAGAAGACTTGATCGAGCTCCTACAGGAATACAACGACATATTCACTTGGAGCCATGACGAGATGCCAGGGATCCCCATCTTCTTGGCAGCCCACAAGTTGGCAGTTGACCCCACTTTCAAGCAGGTCAAGCAAAATAGGTGACACTTTAACGTCGAGATAAATACAACCATCTAGGAAGAGGTCGATAAGTTGGTAAGAGCTGGTTTCATTAGGGAGACACGGTACCTCGATTGGATCGCAAATGCGGTCATGGTTACTAAAGCAAGTGGGAAGTGGCATGTGTGTTGATTACACAGATCTCAATCGCGTCTCTCCGAAGGATAACTTTCCCCTACCCAAAATTGATCAATTAGTGGACTCGACCGTAGGAAACAAGCTCTAAAGCTTTATGGATGCTTTTTTGGGGTACAACCAGATCATGATGCACCTCGCAGACCAAGACAAGACAATACTAGTTTCTTCACCAGACAGAGCCTTTACCGTTACAAGGTGATGCCTTTCAGCCTTAAAAATGTAGGTGCCACTTACCAGAGTCTAGTCAACTGGTTGTTTAAGCCAGAAATAGGAAGGACGATGGAGGTGTACAATGATGACATGATCACCAAGTCTCAGACAGCAGAGGAGCATCGAGACCACCTTCGTAAAACTTTCCAAATTTTTAGAAAAAACCAAATGCGGTTGAACCCCGCCAAGTGTGCATTCAAGGTAACTGCAGGTTAGTTCCTTGGGTTCATGGTCCATAAGAGGGGTATAAAGGCCAACCCGGAGAAGATCCAAGCTATACCAGACTTATAATCTCCTACCTCGCTCAAAGAGGTGCAGACGTTAAATGGTCAAGTGGCCGCGCTCAGTCGGTTCTTTACGTGATCTATAGATAAATGCCTTCCTTTCTTCAAGGTGATCAATTGGGGAAGAAATGTGAAATAGGACCAGGAAAGCAAGCAAGCCTTCTAATCCCTCAGGACCTATCTAGCCAGTCCATCGTTACTGGTCAAGCCGGACCCCGGAGAGAAGCTGTATATTTATTTGGCAGTATCCGAGACAGCTGTAATCGGGGCCTTGGTTAAAGATTGTAGGGATGGGATCCAGCGACCTATCTACTATGTGAGCCATGTGTTAACCAGGCACGAAAATAATTATGCCCTCCTAGAAAAGCTCACCTTCACCTTGGTAATCTCGGTAAGAAAGCTCCACCCTTACTTCCAGGCATATACAGTAACGGTGGTGACTGATCAACCGTCACTATAATGTTATGATCATTAATGCAAAACGCAAACAAGCACACAACATAGAATGTTATGATCAACACATCCTATGGAAAATACTAGACATGAGCAGGAATGTACAAAACAAATAAAGTCTAGTCAATCATGCATGTTTAATCCATCTAGATCATGTAAGATATGTTCAACATTAATTACAACCTAGATACACGCATAGATCTAAAACTTGAGTCACAAGATATGTTCAATTAATACATAATCAAGTTTAAATCTCATATACCAAAAACATGCTAAAATCATGTGACAAAGTCATTTAGATTAAAGCAAGAGTTCTAGAGCATATTTCCTATTCATAGATTCATCAAAGCACATGAATAGCTCAAAGGAACACAAACACATGTATTATAGTGAGATTTCGGTCGAAGAGACCCTAATACATGTGAGGAACTATTTTTCATATAATCAATCAATTAAAGATCATCAAATAGTCCTAGAATCAAAGCTAGCACAATACAATCTCAAACATGTGAAAACATAGGCAAAATCAAAACCTAACTCAACATTTGAGATTTTAATCGAAACTCAATCTAGCTTTAAATGAGTTCAAAACTCAAATCAAAACAATCACAAGACACATATATATGTTAAAGAAGAAAACCCAAGGCAATTAACCAAGTTTTAAAAGAAAACTTTGAGAGAAAATCAATACCTTAGTTGATTTGGTGCAGTCCCGTTTTTGTGAGGTTAGACTCTCAAAATAGCAATAAAACTAACTCAAACCTTCAGAGAAAAGATGAAGGATGAATAGAAAAACACACTCAACTTTGAATCACTCAAATCAGAGTTCAAATGAAGAAGTTATGGTGTTTGGAAGGTGAGAAAATTTGGGAGAAAATTATGCACTCAAATTTTGAATCTCTTTTTAGAATGAAACGTGAGAGGGAATGGATATATAAAGGAGAAGGAAAAGGGACATGTGAAATGACCAAAAGTGACAAGAAGCAACCAAACTTACTTGCTGCCCAAGATGGCGCATGGGCATCTCGGGACAGCAAGCCTTCTTGCCCGAGATGCTCACGTGCCATCTCGGGAAGAAGAGGTTGGAGCTGTCTTCTTTTCCTTGACCTCCCTTAGCGTTCTTCGACCGTTCTCTGGCCTCCAAACTCAGAATTTGAATCCGTTTACGGATTAAAAACTGTAACTCTGTCACGGACATAGAAATATAAGATACTAAACCATGAAAATAATAATTTGACTCGATATATGAAGAAGAAGACAATGTATGAAATATGAGTTGAAAGTGTAGTATCTTTTGACTTAAAACTTGAAATCAATAGTATGAGTAACCGAAATGACCGGAACTCAGTCAAGAATGATTTAAGACTAAAACCAAGTTCAATATCCATGTTATACAAACATATACACATAAAAACACAATTCACACTAGAATGCAAACTACATAGAGATAGTCTCCAATCATGTATTTTTCTAAAGCATGTTATTTTTCATTCCGATGCACGAGCATTCATCTTCAAGTATGTGATTGTGTTATAAATGGGCACAACGATGCAATGACACATATGAATGAATTGTATGTGTGTGCCTATAATGATGCACAACGATGTAGGGACACAAATATATGAATTGTTTATGTGTGCCTATAATGGTGCACAACTATACAGGGACACAAATGCATGAATTGTGTGTGTGTGTGCCTAAGCCTTGTAAGAGAAAGATAAGGTCTTAATATACATTTGTAGAACCATATAGCATCCTTTCTCTTTGAAGACTTTGAACTTGCTTTGACTGGTTGTTCCTTCTTCTTTGAAGCTTGAATATGAATCTAAACAACTAAATCATTACAAGTAAACATCATTTTGATATGGAATTAATTCCAACACAATCTAAAACCTAACAATCCCCCCCTTTGGAAAATTCCATGTCAAAACACTTATACATTTACTACAAATATAAAAATGAAGATAGGTCACAAAATCACTCCCTCACATTACAATGGGTAAGAATCCTAGAACTAATCTTCATCAACTCTTGAACTTCATCTTGATCTTCTCTTGAAGCAACCTACAAATCATCTCAAAGCACAATGCATATACAAGAGAAAAAATAACAAATGGCAACATATAATATGGATAAGAATATACAATAAAGTGCACAAATACATGTATCTCCCCCCCCAATACATGCCAAAATACAAGAATTCTTAACCAAATCTTAAGACTAATTATTACATGCCATTGGAAGTTCAAAAGTTCACAAAACAACATAAAAAGAAACTAAGCAACTAGCATCTCTTTCTCCCCTTTTTTGACATAAAATGAAGCCAAAAAGTTAAGAAATGTACCTCAAGGCTCAAATACTAGCTTCTTGTTCCACCAAAGTAAGTCGTGCGAGTAGTCGATCTAACATAATGCATGAGTAGTCGTATTGAGTTTGAAGCAATGCACTCATTCAACTCTTTTATCCTAGCATCTTGTTGAACAACTATAGCACTAAGTTCATCAACCTTCTCCTTCAATTGTATAGCCCAATCCGGAAGAATATTTGTGCTTCCAAAAGTATCACAAGTCTTACCCTTATTCTTATAGGACATGTATGACACACATTTATCACAATACTTTTCCAAGGGTTGAACTAACACATCATGTTCTCTGCTCTTAATCCCACGAGCTAAACACAATGAAGTAATAAACCCCGATAATACAAGCTTTTTATCACCTCTAGTAGAGAAAGCCGCACTATCAATGTAATACATGAGAAGATCTCCAAGGTCTATAGGTTGATTAGTTACCAAGGCATACACTATTTTGATCTTGTCCTTATTCAACTCGGTTGAATTCGAAGATCCAATAATGTTAGTGCAAATGAATAGATACCAAAATGCACTAGCCTTAGTTAACTCGTTTTGACTATTATATGCCCTATTTTTCCACTCAAAGGAAGCATTGTCACAAAGAGTTCTACCTATGATGTTTAGATTCTCAATAACATCCACATTTAGAAAATTAGAATCTATATCATTAGATAGCCCAAGAAACTTGTTAATGTTTTTCGGGTTATCTCTAAACACAATACCCCTAATTTCCATCAATGCATTTAACAAGGTGGCACTTTCCTTAAATTCAAGATAAAACTCTCTCACAAGAGTATCATTTACAACTCCTAACATGCTCACCCAAGATTCCCATTTTCTATCCTTTAAGCACTTAAGAACATAAGAATCTTTGCACTTACCAAAGTCAATGCCTCTCTCTTGAAATATCTTCTTTGTTCCAAAGATCCCTAAATCTTATGTCCTTGAAGCTTTGGATTCTTTTGAGGTAGACTTGGCTTTCACTATGGGATTCAATTGATTTTCACTTCTGGTAATCTTAGTTCTTCCTATTTTTCTTGTGTTATAAGATGCTATATACATACAACAAAAGTGAGTGAAAAACAAAACAAGCATATTAGTCACAAATATATAAAAACAAAGACATATGACTTAAGAATGAATCATCATGCAAGACAAAGACAAAGACAAAGAGTAATATCTTACAAGTATCATTAAGTCAAAATATGCCAATATGTAACAAAATGAAGCATGTGAACTTATCATAGAAGAGAGCATTGTCTAGCATACAATGCCCCCTTGATAAAAGCTATAACTAAAATCAATGACAACATAAAGTTCACAAAGATGTTCACACAATCACACATTCAAGCAATTTGAAGAAATATCAACAAAATAAGCTTCATATGCTAAGAGAGATACACAAAGATTTTCAAGTTCTCTCATAATTCTTCAACAATTGCAAAAATATTAACATACTCATCAACAAAGTGTGTGTGTGAGAGATATGCTTCAAATATACATCAAGAAGTAGTTTGATAATCAACATGCAAACAATTTCCAACAACTATTCATCTTAAGTTTTTTCCATAAAATGTCAAACCGATTATCATCCAGAATTTTTCGCTTTTAAGAGAATAGATTTCAACATTTGAGCGTGTGTGTGCATGTGGCTCGTCATCCCATTTCTTTTTTTCAACCTGAGCTCATTTGATTTTCAACTTTACTCAATTTTAAGCCTTCCTCTTTTTCTTTTTAGGCTTCGAATCAAAGAATTTTTCTTTTCATGATTCCATTTCAACACTTCTTTGATTTTTTTAAACATAAACAAAATTCACTTCATGGCGGCTTTCACTCATCACAATGGTGTAGCTCTTTCCAACATTGGGTAACTTTCACAACCAATGCGTGTAGCCCTTTCCATGAAGGTGCTCGTTGAGTTCTATGTATTTGCCGAAGCAAAATGGATACTAACCATATGTCATTTTAAATGTACTTAAGCACAAAAACTTCAAGGTGTATCCAAAGTTTACATATTAGTAAACTCAACCTACTAGCAAAACATATAAGAGAAGAAAGGTGAAATTTTAGAAAACCAAGATTTTATGGCTCATAAGCACATGATCTAAAAGCAATAAGTAGAGACTTATTCAAGATCATTACTTCTATAATAAATAGCTTTCAAAGAATATGAAGCTCATATTTTCAAAAGTAATGCCACTAAATATACTATACATAAACAATCATCAAAGGTATCTTTATACTCTAATGCATATTCTCTTAGATATTCATCTTTTGACTCAATTTTTGACATACATCTCATAGCATGTCATATTAGAGAATTTTGTATAGCATACATATGGTTCTCATTGACATTTGCTAATTTAGGATCTAATAGTGATATTGTTCACATTGATCTTAACTTTGATGATTGTTTGTGTTTAGTATATTGAGTGGCATTACTTTTGAAAATTTGAGCTTTATATTCTTTGAAAGCTACTCATTAGAGAAGTAATGATCTTGAATAAATCTCTACTTATTGCTCTTAGATCATGTGCTTATGAGCCATAAAATCTTGGTTTTCTAAAAATTGCACCTTGCTTCTCTTATATGTTTTGCTAGTAGGTTGAGTTTACTAATATGTAAACATTGGATACATCTTGAAGTTTTTGTGCTTAAGTACATTTAAAATGACCTATAGTTAGTATCCATTTTGCTTCGGCAATTACATAGAACTCAACGAGCACCTTCATGAAAAGGGCTACACACCTTGGTTGTGAAAGCTACCCAATGTTGGAAAGAGCTACACCATTGTGATGAGTGAAAGCCGTCATGAAGTGAATTTTTGTTTATGTAAAAAAAAAAATGGAAAAATCAAAGAAGTGTTGAAATGAAATCAATAAAAAAAAATCTTTGATTCAAAGCCTAAAAAGAAAAGGAGGAAGGCTTAAAAAGGAGTTTAGTTGAAAATCAAATGAGCTCGGGTTGAAAAACAGAAATGGGATGACGAGCCACATGCACACACACGCTTATATGTTGAAAATCTATTCTCTTAAAAGCAAAAAATTCTGGATGATAATTGGTTTGACTTTTTATGGAAAAAGCTTAAGATAAATAGTTGTTGGAATTGTTTGCATGTTGATTATCAAACTACATCTTGATATATATTTGAAGCATATCATATATTTGAAGCATATCTCTCACACGCACACTTTTTTTATGAGTATGATGATATCTTTGCAATTGTTGAAGAATTATGAGAGAACTTAAAAAATCTTTGTGTATCTCTCTTAGCATATGAAGCTTATTTTGTTAATATTTCTTCAAAGTGCTTGAATGTGTGATTGTGTGAACTTCCTTGTGAACCTTATGCTATCATGAATCTTAGTCATGGCATTTATCAAGGGGGAGTATTGTATGCTAGACATTGTTCTATTTTATGATATGTTCACATGCTTCATTTTGTTACATGTTGGCATATTTTGACTTAATGATACTTGTAAGATATTACTCACTATCTTTGTCTTGCATGATGATTCATTCTTAAGTCATATGTCATTGTTTTATATATTTGTGACTAATAAGCTTGTTTTGTCTTTCACCTACTTTTGTATGTTTATAGCATCTTATTTCACAAGAACAAATGGGAAGAACTAAAGTTACCGGAAGTGGAAATCAATTGAATCCCATTGTGAAAGCCAAGTCAACCTCAAAGAGATCCAAAGCTTTAAGGTCAAAGGATTTAGGGATCTTTGCAACTAAGAAGATATTTCAAGAGAGAGGCATTGACTTAGGTAAATGTAAAGATTCTTGTGTTCTTAAATGCATTAAGGATAGAAATTGGGAATCTTGGGTGAGCATGCTAAGAATAGTGAATGACACTATTGTTAGAGAATTTTATCATGAATATAGAGAGAGTGCCACCTTATTGGATGCTTTGATGGATGTTAGGGGTGTTGTATTTAGAGTTAACCCGGTAAACATTAACAAATTTCTTGGGCTATCTAGTGATATTGATTCAAACTTTCTAGATGTTTATATCATTGAGAATCTTAATATCATGGGTAGAACTCTATGTGACAATGCTTCTTTTGAGTGGAAAGGTAGATCATATATTAGTCAACATGAGTTAACTAAGGGAAGTGCATTTTGACATCTTTTCATTTGCACAAATATTATTGGATCTTCGAATTCAACCGAGTTGAATAACGACAAGATCAAAATAGTATATGCCTTAGTGACTAATCAACCTATAAACCTTGGGGATTTGCTTATGTTCTATTTGGATAATGCAACTTTCTCAACTAGAGGAGATAAGAAGCTTGCATTACCGGGGTTTATAACTTCTTTGTGTTTAACTCGTGGTGTTCAAAGTAGTGGAGATGATATGTTGGTACAACCCTTGGAAAAGTATAGTGATAAACATGTAGCATACATGTCATATAAGGATAGGGGTAAGACATGTGATACTTTTGGACTTTTTAGTTCACAAGTTGATTGTCAAGAGACTAGCATAAACATTCTTCTGGATTGGGCTTTGCATTTGAAGAATAAGGTTGATGAGCTTAGTGCTATAGTTGAAAAACAAGATGCTAGAATAAAAGAGTTAGAGGAGTGTATTGCATCAAGTTCAAGACCACCTCTCAAGCATTATGTTAGGTCAGCTACACACACATCTTTCTTTGGTGGATCTAGTAGCTAGTATTTGAGTCTCATGGTATGTTTCTTACCTTTTGGCATCATTTCATGTCAAAAAGGGGGAGAAAGAGTTGTTATGAATTGCTAGTTACTTAGTTTCTTTTGTATGTTGTTTTTGTGAACTTTTGGACTTTCAATGGCTTGTAATAATTAGTCTTAAGATTAGGTTAAGGATTCTTGTATTTGGCATGTATTGAGGGAGAGATACATGTATTTGTGGACTTAATTGTATATTCTTATCCATATTATATGTTGCCATTTGTTGTTTTTCTCTTGTATATGCATTGTGCCTTGAGATGATTTGTAGGTTGCTTCAAGAGAAGATCAAGATGAAGTTCAAAAGTTGGTGAAGATTAGTTATAGGAATCTTACTCATTGTAATATGAGGGAGTGATTTTGTGACCTATCTTCATTTTTATATTTGTAGTAAATGTATAGGTGTTTTGACATGGAATTTTCCAAAGGGGGAGATTGTTAGGTTTTAGTTTGTGTTGGCATGAATTCCATATCAAAATGATGTTTACTTGTAATGACTTAGTTGTTTAGGTTCATGATGATTCAAGCTTCAAGGAAGAAGAAACAACAAGTCAAAGCAAGTTGTAAGTCTTCAAAGAGAAACGATGCAATTTGTTTCTACAAAGGTATACTAAGACCTTATCTTTCTCTTACAAGGCTTAGGCTCATACACACATATCAAACATTTGTGTCCCTGCATCGTTGTGCACCATTATAGGCACACACACACATATCATACATTTGTGTCTCTGCATCATTGTATACCTTTATAGATACACACATACAATTCATTCATATGTGTCCCTGCATCATTGTGCACCATGTATAACACATTCACACACTTGAATATGAATGCTCATGCATTGGTTTGGAAATAACATATTTTGGAATATGCATGATTGGAAACTATCTCTATGTAGTTTGCATTCTAGTGTGAATTGTGTTTGTGTGTGTATATGTTTGTATAACATGGATATTGAACTTGGATTTAGTCTTAAATCATTCTTGATTGAGTTCCGGTCATTTCGGTTACTCATACTATTGATTTCAAGTTCAAAGTCAAAAGATACTACACTTTCAACTCATATTTCATACATTGTCTTCATCTTCGTATATCGAGTCGAATTATTATATTCTGGGTTGAGTATCTTATATGTCCATGTCCGTGTGGGAGTTATGGTTGGTAATTCGCAAACGGATTCAAATTCTGAGTTCGGAGGCCCGAGAACGGTCGAAGAACGCGAGGGAAGCTCTAGGGAAATACACCATGGCCAAAAGGCCATGGGGGTGTGCATGCCCGAGATGGTGCGTGGCCATCTCGGCCGCACAAACTTGTTGCCCCAAGATGCCCACACACCATCTCGGGGAAGCACTTCTAAAGAGGTCTATTTTGGTCTTTCTTGCTTTCTTCTTTCCCACTCCTTTATAATCTCTCTCCCTCTCATATATCATTCTAAGAAGAAATTCAAATCAAGTGTGCATAATTTTCTCTCTAAATTTTCTCACCTTCCAAACACCATAACATCTTCATTTGAACTCCGATTTGAGTGATTCAAAGTTGAGAGTGTTCATCTATTCATCCTCATCTTTTATCTGAAGGTTTGAGTTAATTTTGCTGCTGTTTTTGTTATCTAATCATATAAAAACGGGAATGCACCTAGATCAACTAAGGTATTGATTTTCTCTCTAAGTTTTCTTTTAAAACTTGGTCAATTGCCTTGGGTTTTCTTCTTCTACATATATTTGTATATTTTGAGTGTTTTGATTTGTGTTTTGAACACTTTCAAAGCTAGATTGAATTTCAATTGAAATCATTCATGTTGAGTTAGGTTTTGATTTTGCCTATGTTATCACATGTTTGGGATTGTATTGTGCTAGCTTTGATTCTAGGACTATTTTATGATCTTTGATTGATTGATTTTGTGAAAAATAGTTCATCACATATATTAGGCTTTCTTGGCCGAAATTCTCACATAACACATGTGCTTATGTTCTTTTGAGCTATTCATGTGATTTGTTGAATCTATGATTAGGAATATGCTCTAGAACTTATGCTTAGATCTATTTGACATTGTCATATGATTTTATCATGTTTTAGGTTTTTGTGATTTAAACTTGATCTTGTGATTTGTTGATCATATCTTGTGATTCAAGTTTAGATATATGCATGAATCTAGTTTGTGATTAATGTTGATCATATCTTACATAATCTAGATTGACTACTCATGCATGATGAACTAGACTATATGTGATTTGTTCATTCATGCTTATGTCTAGTATTTTCCATAGGATGTTTTGATCATAGCATTCTATGTTGCGTGCTTGTTTACTTTTTGCATTCATGATCATCTAGATGCCTTGTGAGAAGAAAGTCTTGACAATAGGTGTGAGACCTATGGTGTTGAGCAAGAAGTCTTGGCAAGAGGTGTGAAGCCTCGGGTTGTCGAGCAAGGAAGTCTTGGCTAGAGGTGTGAAGCCTTGGATAGTCGAGCAAGAAGTCTTGCCTAGAGTTGGGAGAAATCAGATAGGTGAGCAAGGAAGTCTTGACTAGAGTCGGGAAGACTCGGATAGTTGAGAAAGAAGTCTTGCCTTAGGTTGTGAAGATCTGGATAAGGTGAGCAAGGAAGTCTTGACAAGAGGTGTGAAGCCTCAGATTGTTGAGCAGAGGGCGACAACTTCTAGAGTAGGATATGAGGGTAGTTTCTAGGTGAAGAGGTCACTTGAGAGATTGTACTTGTCTTATCTACTAGTGGATTTTTTTTGCCGGTGGCTGCTAGCCCGTGGATGTTTCCTCTTTGGAGGTTTACCACGTTATATCTTGTGTCAACTTTTCTCTATCCCTATCTCTCTAATATTTGTATTGTGGATAGAACTCTTTATGTATGTTGACTTCCTCTTTATAATATAGAATTTGTATGTGTTACAATTACTTGTTTGTATGACACTTTACTTGTGTTTATATATTGATTAATTGTCTTTAATTAATATATATATTGTGATACAAGCAATCTAGAGGGACAAACTTTTGTTTGTTTCTATGGGAGTCAAAAAATGTGCCTAACCTATTAACCCCCCCCTCTAGGTTAGCCTTGAGCATTTAACCGTGATTGTATTTTCAATATCCTAAAATACCAAATGTCAATGAGAACCATATGTATGCTATACAAAATTCTCTAATATGACATGCTATGAGATGTATATCAAAAATTGAATCAAAAGATGAATATCTAAGAGAATATGCATTAGAGTATAGGGATACCTTTTGCACATTATATTCACCAAATATCATACTTCCGCCTTTTTTGTGAGCACTCTTGCCTTGAATGTCCTCATGACACCAAGTTGACGATGTTTCACAACAAGAGTATAAAAAACATAATATCTCAACTCAATCAACACATATATCAAAAGAACTTCTCTAAAGTTAACCAATAAATTTCGACCATTATAACAAACATGATGTGAGATAACCAAGTTCATATCAATACATGGAGTATTCAAAGATAGCAAGCAAGAATTCTTAACATATATTGATATATTGCCTTAAAGTTACCTCACATGTGCTTCTTACATTAGTGATAAGAGCACTCACCCTTGAACCACTTGTTCTGGGGTGTACATACACAAACATTTCCAATATCATCATTGATAACAATGTTAAATCTAGAGTAAAGTCCTTCAATGACTTGATTAACAAGAATATCATTAATACATTCTTCCTTAACATATTCAACACAAGTTTTTTCAAGTTGAACAAGATTAGTTTTCTTTCTACTCTATTACTTATTTTCATGCTTAGCAACATTTTCATGTTTTTCAACTTTCAAAGCCTTAGCATGTTCAAGTTGAAGTTTAATCTCCTTATCTCTAGATTCATTTCCTAATTTGCATTTTTCAATATATTTTAACACCTAGGCTTAATGTGACTTATTGCGTTGCAATAATGGCAAATTGGAATATAAGATGAGATTGTACCTTTAGGAGTTGAACTAGCTTCACTATGAGTTTGCAAAGATACCTTGTTTGCCAACTTCTTCCTGGCTTTTGATCTTCTCTTCTTGTGTGGTTTCTTGTCAATCACGACTTCATCCAAGAGAGTAGGAAGTGGTGCTTCAAAGGGCTCATCTTCAACTACCAAGTCGTCTTCACCACTATGAGAGTTAACAAGATTCCTAACACTAGACACACTAACCGAATCATTTACTAAGTCCTTGATGGCCTCCTTAGCTGTGTATATCTATTCCATTAATTCTTGTTCTCTATTCCTCAAAGAAGATATCACATTATCCTTCTGAAGGTTTATCTTCTCTAGTTCTCTAAACTTCTTCATAATATCACCTTTCTCACCAAGAAGTCCACGAGTAACAATCACAAACTCATTTAGTTGTTTCTCGATCAAATCATCCTTCTCAACTACCTCTCTTAGAGCATTATCTCTAGCTTCTTCAAGCATTTCTATCTTGGCCAACAACTCAAGATTAGTAGGAATGGAACTAGAACTTCCATGATGATTTGCATCAAAGTTCTTGTTCAATGATATTGTACTATCAACATCTAGTGAAAAATGAGAAGCCGTTAGAGCTACAAAGTTGCTCACCAACTCTTCATCACTTGAAGACTCACTACTAGAGCTCTCATTATCACTAGAGTTATCATCACTCCAAGTAGCTGCCAACACTTTACCTTTCTTGTCTTTCTTAGATGGCTTCTTGGTGCACTCACTAGCTAAGTGACCGAAACCATGACAATTGTAGCATTGAACACCTTTCTTTTTCATGGCTTGACTATTCTTCTCATTCCTTGGAGATAATGGTTTCTTAACTCCCTTTTCCTTAGAATACTTGCCTCTAGGCTTGGTATTCTTCTTTAGAAACTTCTTGAACTTTCTAACCAGAAGAGCCATCTCTTCATTTTCATCATCACTCTCCTTCTCAATAGCATTGAGAGCGATTCCATTACTCTTAATCTTTGGCTTCAAGCACATCTCATAAGTTTGGAGAGACCCAAGCAACTCATCAATGTTCATGCTATCAACATCTTTGTTTTCCTCAATAGCCGTCACATTTGATTTAAATCCCTTAGGAAGAGACCTATGGGTTTTTCAATTTAAACGCTCTTTTGAGATATGTACTCCAAGTGCTTGACATTGGTTAGCAATGTTAAGAAGCCGGAATTGGAAGTCTTTGAACTTTTCTTCTTCACCCATACTGAAACCTATAAATTGTGATGCCAAAATTTGAAGCCTTGATTTCTTCACCGCTAAGGTTCTTTCATTAGTAACTTGGAGAGTATCCCAAGTCTCCTTTACGGATTCAAGATTTTGAATGTAGGAAAATTGATGACCATCAACTCCTCCAAAGATGGCATTCATAGAACGATGGTGCCATTTAGCAACCTCAAACTCATTCATTGTCCATTCACTCATTGGCTTGAGTATCATGGTTCCATCTTCTTGAACTTTGGTAGGAGGACTATAATCTTTTTCCACTACCATCCATGCTCTTTCTTCAATAGAGCGGATGTAGGCTTTCAACCTCAACTTTCAATACCCATAGTTAGTGCCTCGAAGTAATGGTGGCCTAGTATTTGAGGCTCCTTCTGCCATTATATCATCTTGTAAACCCATGACTTCAAACGCCTTACAAAAACCGTGAAAGTATCACCCCAGACTCACACTAAGTGCAATCTAGTGTCCTGCTCTGATACCAATTGAAAATACAAACACGATTAAATGCTCAAGGCTAACCTAGAGAGGGGGGGGGGGGGTGAATAGGTTAGACACCTTTTTCGACTCCCTTAGAAACAAACAAAAGTTTGTCCCTCTAGATTATTTGTATCACAATATATATATCAATTAAAGATACTTAAACAATATATAAAACATGTAAGTTGTGATACAAACAAGCAACCATCACATATACACAATTGATATTATAGTAAGGAAGTCAACTTACATATAAAGTTCTATCCATAGTAGTCAAATAACAAATACAAATATAAGAGAGATAGTGATAGAGAAAAGTTGACACAAGATATAACGTGGTAAACCTTCAAAGAGGAAACATCCACGGGTTAGCAACCACCGGCAAACAAAATCCACTAGTAAATAAGACAAGTACAATCTCTCAAGTGACCCCTTCACCTAGAAACTACCCTCCTATTCTACTCATGAAGATGTCGCCCTCTTGCTCAATATTCCGAGACCTCACACCTCTTGTCAAGACTTCCTCGCTCACCCTTCCAGATCTTCACGACCCTAGGCAATACTTCCTTGCTTGACATTCTGAGGTCTCCCACCTCTTACAAAGACTTCCACGCTCAACAACATAGGTCTCACACCTATTGTCAAGACTTCCTTCTCACAAGGCATTTAGGTGATCATGAATGCAAAACGCAGACAAGCACGTAACATAAAATGTTATGATCAACATATCCTATGGAAAATACTAGACATGAGCATGAATGCACAAGACACATATATATGTTGAAGAAGAAAACCTAAGGCAATTGACCAAGTTTTAAAAGAAAACTTTGAGAGAAAATCAAAACCTTAGTTGATTTGGTGCAGTCCCATTTTTATGAAATTAGACTCCAAAAAAAGCAATAAAACTAATTCAAACCCTCAGAGAAAAGATGGAGGATGAATAGAAAAACACTTTCAACTTTGAATCACTCAAATCAGAGTTCAAAAAAAGAAGTTATGGTGTTTGGAAGGTGAGAACATTTTGGGAGAAAATTCTGCACTCAAATTTTGAATCTCTTCTTAGAATGAAATGTGAGAGGGAAGAGATATAATAAGGAGAGGGAAAAGAGACATGTGAAATGACCAAAAGGGACAAGAAGCAACCAAGCTTACTTTCTACCCGAGATAGTGCGTGGGCATCTTGGGACAGCAAGCCTTCTTGCCCAAGATGCTCACGCGTCATCTCGGGAAGAAGAGGTTGGAGCTGTCTTCTTTTCCTTCGACCTCCCTTCGCGTTCTTCGATAATTCTCCGGCCTCCAAACTCAGAATTTGAATTTGTTTACGGATTACAAACCATAAATCTCTCACGGACATGGAAATATAAGATACTAAACCATGAAAATAATAATTCGACTCGATATATGAAGACGAAGACAATATATGAAATATGAGTTGAAAGTGTAGTATCTTTTGACTTAGAACTTGAAATCAATAGTATGAGTAACCGAAATGACCAAAACTCAATCAAGAATGATTTAAGACTAAAATCAAGTTCAATATCCATGTTATACAAACATATACACATAAAAACACAATGCACATTAGTATGCAAACTACATAGAGATAGTCTCCAATCATGCATTTTTCCAAAGCATGTTATTTTTCATACCAAAGCATGAGCATTCATCTTCAAGTGTGTGAATGTGTTATAAATGGGCACAATGATGCAAGGACACATATGAATGAATTGTATGTGTGTGCCTATAATGGTGCATAATGATGCAGAGACACAAATATATGAATTGTGTGTATGTGCCTATAATGGTGCACAACTATACAGGGACACAAATGTATGAATTGTGTGTTTGTGCCTAAGCCTTGTAAGACAAAGATAAGATCTTAATATACCTTTGTAGAACCATATAGCATTCTTTCTCTTTAAAGACTTTGAACTTGCTTTGACTAGTTGTTCCTTCTTCTTTGAAGCTTTAATCATCATGAATCTAAACAACTAAATCATTACAAGTAAACATCATTTTGATATGGAATTAATGCCAACAAAATCTAAAACCTGACAGGGTAGACTACTTATCAAGAGCGATTCTTAGATCATCTTCATCCAGGCCACCGGTCAGTACCATGCTAATGGGGATAACATGGTCACTTATCTCAAACAGGTACAATTGCTCAAGAGCCAGTTCATGGGATTCAAGATTGAGCAGATCCCACGACAATAGAATCACATGGCAATGTCATAGCAAAGATAGCTGCTAATGAGGGGCAAGCTCTACCTAATGGAGTACCTTTCTAGGTGATCTTCCAGCCCAGCATAGTAATAGGGAAGGAAGTTTTTCCAGTTGATAGATCTCTGTGCTGGATGGACCCCAGAGCCACCTACCTCGAAGAGGAAAGGCTCTCAAAGGATCCCGACCAAGCCTTTAAAGCTAAAAGGATCTCTGTTTGCTATTTCCTAGTACACGGGTACCTCTACTGGTGGGAAAAATTCTTTCCTTTACTCCGGTGCCTATATCCAGACGATACCAGTTGGGCACTAAGAGAGGTCCACTCTAGGGACTACGGAAGTCACACCGGTGGAGAAACGTTAGCATACAAGGTGCTTCGTATGGGATACTAATGGCTAACAATACACCAGGATGCGAAGTCATTTGTACAGTCATGTGGATCATGCCAAGAGGCTTCAAGCTTGAACCACCTACCCCCAAAACATCTATCATCAATCAGCTCACCATACCCATTCTTGATTTGGGGGATTGATTTGATCGGACCTTTCCCTACCACTCCAAGTCAGGCCAAACACGCAATCGTTACGATTGACTACTTCACTCGGTTGGTGGAAGCAGGGCCACTTTCCCAGATCAAAGAGGAAAACACCACCAGGTTTGTTAGACAAATGTAGTGTGCAGGTTTGGTACCCTGATCGCCATCATCTTCGACCTTGGGAAGCAGTTTGACAATGCTCGATTTAGAAATTTCTATGAGGATATGGGAATCGACCTTCTCTTCACCTCAATAGCCCATCCCCAAACCAGTGAGCCAGAGAGAAATTACCTGAGGTACTTTGGGCCTACTGGATCACCAAAAAGACCACGACTGGAGAAACGCCCTACTCCCTAGCTTTCGGGGTAGAAACGGTCTTACTTATCGAGCACAAGCTGACCTCACTCCGGGTCAATCACTTTGAGCCAGAGAGTTATGAAGCTAAACCCAGAGCCATACTAGACCTCCTAGAAGAAAAACAGGACAGAGCGCTGAAAGAGTAGCTGTCTACCAAAGCCGAATTGTGAGGTATTTCAATAGGAGGGTGAAAGCCCGGAGCTTCAAAAAAAGAGACTTAGTACTTCGAAAGGTGACCCAGAACACCAGGGTTAGGTCAGATGGGGTCGTAAGACCAATCAGGGAAGGTCCTTAGTTTATAAAAGTAATGGTCTGGAGTGTGGCCTACAAGCTTGAAGATATCGACGGACGGACGACCCATCGACCATACGTGGAACACAAATCATCTGAAGAGGTTCTTCCCCTGAGTAAGGGACTTCAAGCAGTTCAGTTTTGTTGAAATGTCAGCATTAGTTGGCATTAAACATTTCTATACTTCTGTTTCGACCATCAATAAAATTTCCAATTAGATTTCTTCAAGTTTTCTGTATCTCTGTTCTGTTTGTTCTTTTGCTAGTTAAAATTCGCCATGATAGCCTTGTGTCGGGAAAGCTTTGTAGCCATCCTGATGCATTGGTCGGGTACCACCACTGCTAACAAGGATTTAAATGTATGAGAATAGTTGTCTGTTAGATCATTAGACTAGAGACCGGTCGGGGAAGCCCTTTTACCATCACTGAAGCCTTGGCCGAGCACCACCCCCCACTAAGAAGGGTCTGGTTAACAAGGTTGCCTACCAGACCTCGAGACTAGGGATTCGGTCATTAGCCATTCACCATCCCTAACAAGTTGGTCGGGATACCTCTCCCAAGAAGGATCTATGTGTAAGGGCATAGTGCTTGCTAGACCGAAATCGACATAGAATGGTACCTCCATGGTAAAGGGACCAAAGGTACCAAGATCAGTTCGAACAAGGTGTTTCGCCAAAGTACCAGAATCCCAAAATGTAGGGAAACCTGGTACCTAATTCTCCTGGAAAGGGAAACTGGTGCAATAAAGGGCAACAAGAGGGGCACCTCGACGAAAGTACCTCGGTAACCTAGTACCAAAAATTTATGTACTCTTACCTATCTTTTCACTAAAATTTTCAAGTTGTTTTGTGTTGTCAGGTTCCGATTAAACAAAGCATACACTGGGGACTCAAGTTAGTGGTTTTGAATGCTACAAACAAATCATCGCCTCAGTACTAGGGTACCACGACTGCTACAGGGTCCCGGGTACAAAAGCGTTTGCTACATGCCATTTCACCGAAGTCTTGGTATACAACGTCTTCAAGGGATCGAGAAACCAAGAAAATATGAGGCTCTACGGTCACGGGGACTGCAGGATCAGCACCCCAACTAAATACCCAGAAGGGATATTAATCAATTAATCAATGTTGATCCTCAACAATTAGCAAGATTTGTAACTTTCTGGAATTACCGGATTTTGATTTAAGTTAGGTGTGCATAATGTCAATCAAGGTAAATATCAATTAGACATAGACAAAAAGAAGGAAGAAGATATCCTTCATAAAATCAGGGGAGCTCATTCCCTCTGTCTACCTACATTAGGTCAAGTAGGGAGCCTATCCCCTGGTTCCGGGTATAAAAAAATATAAAGAAGAGAAATATAAACTGTGAAGCCTGGTTCATGATAAAGCAGGGTGTCTGCCTCTCTTTCTGGGAAACAGAAATAAAGCCGAGATCAAGGTCATGTGTCGGCCTCCTCATGGTTATCTTCTTCCGCTGCTCCCCCACTCTTATGGATACTCACCTTCCCTCTACTCCGTACCTTGCTCTTCGATCACCAATTGGGCAACCTCAGTCGGGATCTCAGAAGGAACTATCTCAATCTGAGAAGCCGGAGTCACCCCTGCCTCAAACTGCTCATTTACTGGCTTCACCCTAGTCACGACCTCTACCAAGGCTAGATCAGCTTGGTCTTCTATTACACCCTTAGAGAAAGGCTGATCCTCCACCACGCCTTGAGTAGAGGTCAGATCTTATTCTACAGCCCTTAAAGCAGGCAAGACCTCTACAGCCCCAGACTGTTGCTCTTCATCGATAACACCAGTAGTTCTAGAGGGACCTACTCCATCTCCAACCGGATTAAACAACTTTCTTGCCTCTCCAGAATCTCTTATCAGTTCTAGTTAGCAATGATGGACAGGTCGAAGGGAGGTAGTAGAGTTAGGCCACTTGGAACACCGTGTAAAAGTAACCATTGCCAAACGAGAAGTCAACCTTGGCCTCTAAGTTAGTCACCTGAGATCTTAAAGTCTGGTTCTCCTTTATCTGTTCCCTGGCTTTTTTCCTCTAAGTGTTCCTTTCCATAGCCCATTGCTCCGACTTAATGGTCTCTAGGTCAAGAGCTCATTTTAGCCGCTCCAGGTCACAGCGAGTTTCCCCCAATGCTTTCTCGATCATGTCAAGATTGAGGTTTAGTGCATGCACCGTACCCTGAGTCTAAGCAAGTCCCCATCTGGCCATCTTAGCATTAAACTCAGCCTTTTTAGCGCGTCTTCTTAATGCAGACATCTGGTGGATCACTGCTGTGTTGTATTTGAAAGTCTATAAGACATAAAAAACCCAGTCAATCATTACCTAAGTACTAGCCACGTCTATATCAGAGCAATATTAAAACAGAATGTGAGTCCCATTTTACCTCGGTACTAAGGGCAACACCATTGGCGAGCAGAACCTTAGAGGGCATCGAGGTCATCGCAGTAAGGCTTCCACCAGTACAGGACATGATGAACCGATCTACTCAGTCTGGCCCGTAACCTTCGGTCAAGGTTGATTTAACCCTTAAGAAGTTACAGAGGTGGTATCATCGATTGTCTTAAGACCCCCCTAGTTTGGGAAGGCAAAGAAGTAGGTGGAGGATGTGGAATGTAGGCAGTAATAGTAAAAATAGAGGCGACTACAGTAGAAGGAATAGTAGCAGTTGGAGCAGCAGAACCTTGACCCCTCACCTTGGTCAGCTGGGAAGTGAACACATCCATTTGAGAGGTAAGACCATGGGGAGTGGAAGGATGTACCATGGGGATCCCAGTAGGGATACACCCAGTACCTCTCATCGCAGCAGGAAGAGGAGGGGTCCTGGCAGCTTGAGTGACATGGGACCTAGGTGGTGTAGGACCCAAAGACGGATGAGTATCTTCCAGTGACCTAGGCTTTTGCTGGGCAGGTAAAGGAATAGCTGAAATTGTACAAATCACCAACAAGTTAGAATAAGTAACTAGCAAAGTAGAAAAATCAAGTCAATAAGGGTCGAGAAGTTTGACTTACCAGGAGAAGCAATGGAGATGCGCAGGTACTGGTCCACTCGGCTAGGATCATAAATCCGAAGTGGGATACTTCAGATGGATGAAATTTTACGCACTAATCGCTTCCAAAAGCACCCTGGACTCAGTAGCAAGGGTATTTTTCCCCCAAGTTAGTTTACCACTGAAATGAGTGGGGACCTGGTACTCTGTGCAGCTGATGTATTCTGAGCGTCCCCATTCCCCGCTAACCACAACCCACTCCTCCTTCCATGAATTATTCTTCTTGGTGGCACCGGGGACTATAAAGTTCAAACTATTCTTAGCCCTGGAGGTAAAACTGCCCCTTTGGAGGAGGGGAGTTAGCAGTAACGTAAAATAGGAAACCCAATTTGTCTGGTCCCGGTTCTCTTTTGTAAGGACCTTAATTTTATGATTTACTTATTTCATGACAAACTACACCACATTGGGGATGATTGTGTAATGGGTAGCTTAGGACCTTATTGGCAAGCTTCCAAGCATCTCCATGACTTCAAGAGCAAAAGGTATATTCACTTGACTTTGTCTCTTGAAGAGTTTAGGTACACACACATACCTCATGCATGTTTTTTTTATCTTTCATTTGTATTGATGTTGTTTATATATGTGCATCTCTTCACAATCACACTTGCACTTCATTCTTAGTCTTAAGTGCGGTTGTTGTGTGTTTAATTCGTATTCCGTTGTTTGATTGGGTACGTCTGCGCTTGGATGATGGTATGCTTGTTTTAGCGCGTTGAGTGACCATTTGAGAAGGTCTTATTCTTCTCTTGGTTTGTTAAATGGAGTAAGGTGTCTAAATTCAAAAGAGTGTATTTCAATGATTTAAATATTTTTCAAAACTGACCTTTGTATGGTTTTGTGACCATATCTTTTTATATAGTGATTCAAAATGAGTTTTGAAAATTTCTGTACAAACTAGACACCTATATCTTTCCAAAAGTATATTATTCGTAATATTTCATGATCGTTTGGATTGGTTTTGAAATCTCCAAAGTGACCACAAAAATAGGGCAACTCTGTTGTTGTCCGTTTCTGACCTTTGGTCACTTAAATGACCATAACTCTTTCTACAGACATCCAAATCATGTTTTGTAAATTGAAATAGAATTTATACTTCCATACCTTTCCAATAGCATACTATATAATAGGTTTTGATATCGTTTGGTCAAATTTTGGGTCACTCAAATCTCGGGATGTTGCATTATCGCGGCTGTGCCAGTCTACAAGTGGACCTCACCAGCGCCCTTGGATAGTAGGTGTGTGCTGGTGTAGTGCTTGTTGACCAGCGCAGCTCACAAACATGCTGAGTAAATTTCAGGCATTTTTAAAAACAATGTAGTTTTTTTCTAGGGCTCATATTTATATGCCATCTTCTTCCTCACTCGTTTTCTAGAGCTTCAAAACCATTTTTTAGTGAGAGAAACTATTTCCTTTGAGAGAGAAACTCCAAGAGTTATTCTTTAACTCTCTAAACCTAAAACCCATCTCCATCTTGCATCATTCTTCATCATATGAGCATTGGTGTTCTTGGTTTCATGACTAGGTAAGTAAGAACTTCATTGAACATCATTTACTTTTCTTCTTACTCTAGATTAAGTATTTATTGTTTGATTAAATACCTAGACTCTACTTTATTGCATATATTTATGAGTCTTGATAACATGATTGGGTTGTTTGTTGATAGCTAGCATTTAAGACATATTTGCCATCTATCTAATTAGGTCATGTTGATTGCATTTATTGACCATGCCATGTTTATTGACAACTTTTGTTGAACTGGCTTTGTTTCATAACTAGATTGTAATATTGCATATCCATATCTAGTTAAGTCTTTATGCATTGCGTTTGGACATTATTGTTTATGCCTCATTGATTGCATTTATTGATTGTAAAATATTGCCCTTGATTAGACATTGTAATAACTTGTGGTGGTTGGACTTTTATTGACAATTAGGTTGTTAGAATCCTTTTACATCTAAACGAGTCTTTATGTATGGGCATGTAGGCATTGTTTGATAACTATGTTGTTGCATTGCATTTTTTACACCTAGTTAAGCATTGTATGTTTGGTCTAACATATTTTGCATTGAGCATTCATTGATTATTTCACTTAGACCATATAATTTTCATAGAGTCAAAGTCTTGTGGCTTCGGTGTGAAGTTGCACAAGCAAGAGAAGCCTTGCAACCAAGGGTGGGTTGGCAAGCAATTAGTCAGGTATCCACTGTAAAAGGCACGAGGGGTAGAGTATGAGGTGCTCATGCCAAGAGTAGTGGATCAGGGGATATCACTAGGGACTGAACCTAGGGTGGTGAGTGGTAGCGGCCATAACCTGAGGTTGTCGAGAGTGAGAGTCCGAGTATCACTTGAGGGTGTAACTTTTTACTCATTTAGTGGATTTATGTGATCGAGTGTGGCTCACTTAACAGCCCATGGTTTTTCCCATTTGGTGGGTTTCCACATATAAATAAAGTGTTCTTTATTATGTCGCACTTTACACTTGATTTTGTATATTTGTTTTGTTGGGTGAATTTGAATATTGACTAATCAAGAAAAATTGGTAATTAACTTGATTAAAACCTATTCACCCCCCTCTAGGTTTATAGACACACTTTTTCTAGGGAATTTCACCTTTCAACACCGTCCTTATCATATTGCTCTTTCCACAACACGAGGAAGCCTACCAAGTGCCTCCAGAACCTCAGTGTCAGTTGAAGAAGGACGAGCTGTAGAGCATAAACAGCCGTGCGAAGAGAGGGATGGAGGGGCAGCTTGACCCCGCACTCGAAAGCAGAGGTATGGATTGGCAGCTCACCGGAAAGAGGGTTATACACATCATAATTCCTATGGGGAACAACGATGGAGATGATATCAGGAATCCTAAATCTCTCTTTTAAGCGATTGATGTAATCGATTGTAACAGTAGAGTCGGGCATGATCTTGAAATCATACCGGAGAGTAAGCACTCCTTCCGTCGAGATATCGGCGATCGTAACCTGACCTCTTACCTCATCAGAGCCATCCCTCGAGTCCCCCTCCACTATCTCCACCGGAGAATCAGGTCGATTAGAGAAACTGGTCCCGATAGTAACATTTCAACCGGAACGACGACACAGTTACAGAGGATTGGTGTCACTCTCCCCAATGTCTTCTTCTCGAGAACATTTTTTACTAGTGAAGTTCAGGAAATCGCTCTCCACCAATATTTCGACACTATCGTGGTCGGAGTTCGACATGGTAATAGCATAGTGGAAGCTTGAGAAGTGAGGAAGGAGACTAAAAGTGAGGGCTAGGGGACTTTTTGAAATTTGAAAGAAGGGAATTTTGAAAGCGTGAGAAAAGTGAAAAGGAGGCCATGCTTATATAGAAGTGATATAATGGCGATCAATGACAATATCGTGATCCAAGAGATGAGATTTTAACCTCGATACACGCATGCCGCCAAAAATGTCACCTTTTTCAAATGGGAAACCTCCCCTGACTTGACACGTGCCCACTACATTTATTGAGAAGATTTCTTCCCAGATTCTGATTACCTATTTGAAAACGGAAAATTTCACAAGCGAGATGGGAAATCTGACTCCAACCCAAATTAATCACCGGTGTTCAAGTCAGAGATGACTTCTATTAATAGCCATTTTTGTCAAGGGGTCAAAAGGAAAGCTTTCACCTGGTTAGAGTCTGAGAACAACTCCATGTACTACATAGGCACAAGGCGCGATGGTATACCTTGCAGTACTAGGTCCAACACGATCCAGGTACTTCGACATCATGGTAGAAGCTGGATGAAGCTCCCGCCCCTCTACGAACAACCCAACTGGCACCAAGTTACCTTGACACTGTGTCGTTAACCCATCAAGGTACATATCCAACCATTTCAGCAGAAAGGAAGATGTCTATAAGGCTCCAATAAGATCAACCAAGCGCCTCGTTATTAGGAGGTACCCTGAAGTACCTCGTAATCTCCATTGATCAATTGCCACCAAGATGATACCTCAGAGTACCCCGGTAATAGACTGGTACCCTGAAGTACCCCGCCACATCACCAAGTCGACACTCTGAGGTGTTACACCACCAACAGGTGACATCGGATTATTCGCCAAACATTATGGGTGAACTCCACGTGTACACCGTCATAATTGAAAAGTTTAAAAAGGAAACAAACACCCTTTCCCGCCAAGATATTCTTCGCCTATTTCCAGGATCAATCGCTTTAAGCAGAAAATTCTATCAAACGGGGAAAAAGGATGAATCGGTTGACCTCCGAGTTTTTTTCCAAGAGAATACCCTAGACGTCATGTATAAATAGGAGGAGAATATCAACGAATGGGGGAGGGGGAGGGGGTAGAGACAAAAAAAGCCTGAAGAGCCATCGCCATTGTGAGTAGTATCCACTTATCGATAGAGACGAGTTCGTCATCTCTATTCATCTGAGTGAAAGATAGAGAGAGTGATAGAGTGTCCCATTTCGTTGTGTTAGAGGTTGTATCTGATCTACTGATAAATAAAAGAACGTTGCTCAGTCTACCATTTCGTTTGTCTACATCTTCTTATTAAACTTACACGTGCACCTGGCGCCGAAGGTACCAAACCCCGACCACTATCCAGCAGGGTAGCGGTCCTAAGGGTGTTAACTGAAATTCCTCGCATTGAACAAATTTTCGACTAAAGATAATTAATTTTAATATTTTTGATTAGTAAATTTATCCTTTTATGTTTAGTAATTACTTTTAATATTTTTGATTAGTAAATTTATCATTTTATGTTTATTAATTAATTTAAATATTTTTAGTTAGTAAATTTATCATTTTATGTTTAGTTATTAATTTTCATAATTTTGGTTATGATTTTGTGTTTAGTTATTTATTTAAATATTTTTGCCTAATTATTAATTTTAATATCTATGCTTAGGTTTTATTAAAAAAAATATTTTGTATGGCTTTATGCTTAGTATATTTACAATTTTATGCTTAGTTTTTAATGACTAACGATTAATGAGTTAATATTTGTATTGTAGGAAACAGATCATAATCATCTTTATTTTCCTGACAGTTTTAACCGGTAGAATAACAGCTGGACCATACCGCCCCATACCGACATCACGTCCTAAATCTATGTAAAGTCCCCATTTATTGATTGGCTTATTTCATGAACAAACCACATATTGGGGTTTTTATGTAAGGGTTATTTATGCTCTCAAAACCTCAAGAGATGAAATACCAAAGGTAAAATTCTCTTGCTTGCTTTGAAGAGATAGTTGCACACACTCACAACTCATGCATAATTCTTGTTAATATATGTTGTGTGTTTATATGTGTGCTTTTATGATTTGATAACTCTTCTTGCATGCTTCTTTTGATCACATCTTTGCATTTGAAATGACATGTATTATGTGTTTCTCTTACACACACACACACACACACACACACACACACACATACACACACACACACACATTCTTCTAGCATTTGAATTGTTATATTTGACTTGGTATGCTTATGTGATTCATTGTCTTACCTTGCTTTCATTGTGTGTTTTGGTGTGGTGGATTTTCAAGTTGAAAAATACATATCAGGGCAATACGTGGGTCTATGTGCGGGTACCCTAACCGTACAGTGAGAAGATTGAGAATTTCAATCTCACAGTGTCAGGTCAATGTGCGGACACTAGCACGAGCCTGGACCCGCATAGTCCGGCACATTTCTCTGGTGAGATTTTCATATCTTTGTTTGAGGCCAATGTGCGGACATTTGCACAGCATAGCACGAATGTGGATGGGTCACTACGTGGGTCCAGACCCGCGCATTACACAGATCTGGCGGATTTTATTAAAAAAATAACACTTTATTTTTGTCTCATATATATATATATATATATATGTCTCTTCTTTTTCAGGTCATTCCAAGAGTTCCATTTTTCATCCTTTTCTCTTAGAACATCCTTCAAGAGAAAATATCTTTAAAGAACTCACCTTTGTACACTCAACGGTTTTCCTTTGATCTTAAAAACATCATCCTGCATCATCTAAGTCTATTTAGAGTGCATCCATACATGGTTAAGCATCATCACATCTTGTTTGGTAAGTTTCTCACTATCTTCATATAAGTTAACTGTTTTCCTTACCAAGCCATCATTTTTATGATTTGTATGCTCTTAGAATATAATCTAGATACAAATACAAATTGTTTGTGATGAATTGATTGAGTGTTGTATTGTGTTAGCTTCATAGGATTGTTTGATCTATGATAGCCAAGCTTTATGAACATGTCATTTAGCTCTTGATATCTATGATTGTTTTAAATGTCATCTTATTATCCTAGATAAGCTTTTAAAGTTCCCTAGCCTATTTTGTTATTTGAATATCTTCATATATTCACATAGGCCATTTTATCTCTTCATTTAGAAGTAAATCTTGTGTTGTTTCCGGGAGTAGGTTGCTTCAAACACAAGCAAATTGGACTAGGTTCACTCATACCGGGATTAGGTAGTGGTTATGGGTTATTTATCGGGATTAGATTGTAACACCATTATCATCAGTGGATTCGAGGTTCGAGTGTGGCTCACTTAACAGCCCGTAGTTTTTTCCAATTAGAGGGTTTCCACGTATATCTCAAGTGTCTTTTATTATTCCATACTTTTTACACTTGGGATATTATTGTGACTAGTTAGGGGCATTTTTGTCAATTTGATCATTAACGAAAAATTGGGTAAAAAAATTGATTAAAATCTATTCACCCCCCTCCCCCCCTTCTAGATTAATATTAAACACACCATAATATTTGTTTCAATTGGTATCAGAGCAGGTTCCTAGACATACATAGGTGATCCTTGCTTATTTTGGTGTGTTTTGCATTTTGTGTTATTCTTTGATCTTTCATACATTTGCCTTCATTTATTTCATTCATAAACACTATGAGTGGAAACGGTGGCAACGAGGGCGCTTCTTGCATAAGACCTTCCCTTCCCACCAGGTTGAATTATGTCTATTGGAATGGCAAGATGGAGTCGTATATTTGTCAAACCCATAATAGGGCATGAATGGCGGATTGTTGGAACCCAGTTCACCGGCTACGCAGCGGAACTAGGTTTTAATTTTTTTATATACATATCATAATCTGTATCTGGGACCAGTGAACTCGGGATCGTAATTATTTTTTGGAAATAACACATACAATATGTAAACACAGGAAATTGTAATCAATAAATTAAGAATAAGAAAATCATACCAACGTTTGGAAGCTCGTTCACTTTATAATATGCTCCTGTTTGAACCAAATCTTACCAACGTTTGGAGGCTCCTTCACTTTACGTTATGCTATTGTCTGAACCACTCGATCTTCCTCGCTATTTCTTGGGACTGGTAACTGTGTGTGGGAGCATCACAGTCTCAGAAACTTGAATGTAGGATGTAAAGTGAATTGAAGAAACTCTTTCTTCTTTTCACGCACAAAAACATGCAAAGTCTTCGACTTGATCTCTTTATTGTGTGTTCAAGTAACCCACACATCAATTTCTTTCAAAATCAATTTTTTTTAGAGACCTGATCTCCTTTTTTTTCTTTTTTTCTTTTTTCTTTTTCTGTTACACGCACTAACAATTTGCATCATATGCAAATTCTTATGTGTTGCACGTGCACACAATTGCATCATATACAAATTGTATTGTCTCACGTTTTTGTTGTTTTCGTGTAATATGACTCTTATTCATTTTTCAAAGAAAACAATATATATCTCAAATATATTATTTTATCTTTCAAAAAACTAATCATATATTTATTTGATTTTAAAATCTTTCAAATAAAAAATATCTCATATCTTTTATTTCAAAAATTAAATATTTATTTTTGAATTTAAACATTTTAAATTCAATTTCAAATATTTAATTTAATAAAATAAAATAATCACATTATATTATTCTATTTAAAATCAAATATCAACTAACATCGTCCAATTAGTGATTAATGACATAATTAAATAATCTTATTATTTAATTTATTTGATCACCATTATTCATTAATTAAATAATCTCATTATTCAATTAATTCCTGAACAAATACGCATCACTTTCGTAACACAATCAATTGGACAATCCAATTAATTAACCGTGACCCTTGTTACCTAAATCTATCGGGCAAGCAAGGGGACCTAATAGACCCATAGTATTTTGAGCTCCAATAATCCTCAAACTCATTAATTAAACTCTTTAATTAATATTCCTTGATTATTAACTCCGATGTTATTCCACTAAAAATCCGAAACTGCACTCTCTCAACTGTAGACACTTTTACACAGACCGATACAACTCGGTGTCCATCGATATAGCTATTACACATGGTGTAATCCTCCACAGTAGTTCATAATTAGAGCTGGGTCATAATGTCCGTTATACCCCTCTAATTACATATATCATTTAAGTACCGTTGATTCTCTAATGGAAAATAAATCCTATTTCCTCACGGATTTAGGAGAGCGCTTATATTGTCCAAGCCCCGAATCAACCCTTAAGGGAACTACCGTCTACTTCTCACTAGAAGGAGTGGATTCCATTATTGTGTATAAACCTTCCCAACCACAAGCCAATCCGTAATCCCAACATACAGAGTATATTGATCGGGAACTGCATCCGACCTCACCCATGGTATATCAAAGACCACAAGCTAACCTGAAGGAGTCGATAAGACATTCAGGATTAAGATCACCCACATATAGCCATCATTAGTTGATATATATGAATCTCATCAGTAAACGGATCTTGGTGAGAGATTCATATAGATCATGGCTCAGTCCTATATGATCACATCATACAAGGTTCCTCCATTCCTATATCTCATATGCATGATACAAGATAGAATCACCGTACATTACGGAATGGACCGCAACTATAGATAGACCACAAATAAAGTACCCATCTTCATTTGCTATCTATGGATTCTTTAGATTGCACGTCTCTTACTGTATCCATCTGTATATAACACTCATATACACAGTTCAAGATTACATCCGGCAATTTTGGATGTTAAATATATGCAAAAGTTATAAAATAAACAACACAACAAGAATGAATTGAACTTTTCCTTTTATTTATTTCATAAATCCATTTACAAATTACATCTTTAGAGCGTAAATCCCAACAGTTGAAGATGGCTAAACACCACCGATGATGACTCATACAGATGGATGAGAGGATGTACTCAAGCCAAAGGCACAATGGAACGCACAAGAGTTTAAGGCATCAAAATGGAATATGAAGACAATGCATGCCATCTTATGTGCAATTGATGAGAATCAATATAAGTTGGTTCAACACACTAGGATAGCTAAGGAGGCATGGCATATCCTAGAGGTTGCACATGAGGGAACCGATGTGGTTAAGGAATCAAAGTTTCAAGTTCTCCAAACGCAATTTGAATTACACAAGATAGATGAGAACGAGTGCTTTAATGACTTTGAAGTGAGGTTGATGGACATTGTGAACCAAAGTCATCAACTTGGTGACCCTTATTCAGATAGGAAGATCAAGCAAAAGATTATGAGATCTCTACCTGATAGATTTGAGTCTAAGATAACGGCTTTAGAAAAGAATAATGCTTACACGGATATGAAACCGAGTGAGGTGATTGAGAGACTTATAGCTTAGGAATCTAGGAAGTGTCCTACCTCCACACCTCCTAAAAATTAGAAGGGAATTGCTTTGAAAGCCTCCAAAGATGAGAATGAGGAGATAGTTGACTCGGATGAAGAAATGTCCTTGTTGATGAGAAAGTTCAAGAAATTCTACAAGTCCGAGAAGAAAGGTTTCGGATCCAAGGGCCAAGACTCGAAGAAAAAGACTTCCTTCAAAAAGCTTGAGCCTAGGTAAGAAAAAACCGAAAGGAAAGGGGTCTGACGTTATGAATGTGGTAGGATAGATCACTTTGCCCTCGAATGTGCCAATCACAATGTCAAGAAAAAGGGAAAAGTGATGGCCCCACATGGAGTGAAAGTGATAACTCCAATGAAGGAGATGAGTCTTCAGATGATGAAGAACTCATGGATAACTTCATAGACTTTGCGTCTTCTCATAAGAGAAAAGATGTTAGTGAAGAAGATGAAAGTCAAGACTAAAATGACTCAAGTGATTATGGATCCTTATCACAATCCACAGAATGTGGATATGATGGATCTCAAGGACTATATGGCTAGGTTTGAGAGTTCAAGGTTAAAAAACAAGAATGAAATTAAAAGATTAAAGGAAGAAAACCTAGAGATCTCAACTCAAGTTGACCATAAGTGAAGAGTTGGTGAGAACCATGAATAAGGAAAATAAGCTAAGAAAGGAATTAAACTTATCTAAGAGGAGTGAAGAAGGGTTAAAGAAAGAGCTTGAAGAAGCTAAAGAGTTGATGGCCAAGATGAACTCTATCACTAAAAAACTTATCATGCAAGCTCAACCAAGGAAACAATCAACTCATATTCAACAACAAAGAAGGAGAGATCCTCAATAACAACCAAGACAACCACAAAAACATGGGAAGGCTCCAATGCATCCTCAGGGTTATGGTATGATTCCTAACTTCATTCCTACATGTCATTTTTATGGTATTGATGGTCATATTAGACCAAATTGTTTTCTATATATTAAATTATGTAGAATTGAAATCATGATAGGGAAAAAAAGGCTAAAGCCAATATGCATATCACTAGGAAAAATGAAACACTTTTACATAATCCTAGGACATCTAGAGCCCATGTACCTTTGACCACTTGGAAAGAAAATGTTTCACCAAGGTGGATTAGAAGAGATGAACACTTTTTCCATGTTGCATAAATTGCCTTGAAAGCCAATTCTTCTAATTTTTGGTATTTAAATAGTGGGTGCTCTAGGCACATGACGGGTGATAAGAGTATCTTTGAGACTGTTGTCATGGAGGATGGAGAAAATGTCACCTTTGGTGATGGATCCAAGAAGAAAGTTAAAGGGAAAGAAACCATTTCAATTCCCGGATTACCCTCCTTATCCAATGCTTTGTATGTTGATGACCTTAACCAATTTGATAAGCATTTCACATCTTAGTGATGAAGGACTTTCCGTCTTGTTTAGCAAAAATGATTGCTCTATCCTATTTCCCAATGGACAAACTTTGTTAAAAGGTATGAGATCTAGCTACAATTGCTATTGTCTTGATGCCATAATGGTTTCTTGCAATGTGTCCAAGAATGAGCAAATTAAGTTGTGGCATGAAAGACTTGGCAACATAAACTATTGGGTTTTATGAATCCTAGATAAGTTCAATGTTGTGCGAGGCCTACCCAAGCTTGGGAAGAAATCCACTGGTGCTTGTAGGAGCATGCATAAAAAGGGCAAGTATCTCTCTACCAAGGAGCCTATAGAGCTTCTCCATATGGATCTGATGGGTCTCATTCAAACCGAGAGTTTAGGTTGAAAGAGATCCATTTTTGTTTGTGTAGATGATTTCTCTAGGTACACATGAACATATTTCCTTAGAGAAAAATCTGAAACTCTTGACAAGTTTAAATTTCTTTGTACTGAAATTCAAAATGAAATGAACTTAAACATTAAAAGCATTAACGGATTCGGAGTGACCATGGGAAGGAGTTTGAGAATGCCCATTTTGAAAACTATTGCAATAGTCTAGGCATTTCTCATGAGTTTTGGGCTCCTAGGACACCTCAACAAATTGGAGTTGTTGAGATGAAGAATACGATCCTTCAAGAGATGGCCCCTGTGATGTTGCTTAGCAACAATGTCCCTAAGAACCTATGGGCCGAAGCCGTCAATACGGCATGCTATATAGGAAATAGAGTCTTTCTAAGGCCCTACACTAGGCAAACCTTCTATGAGTTATGGAAAGGTAGAAAGCCAAATGTTACCTACTTCCACACTTTTGGAAGCAAATGCTACATTTTAAATAACCGTGATCAACTTGACAAATTCGATGTTAAGAGTGATGAGGGTATTTTTATTGGCTATGCCTTGAATAGTAAAGCCCATAGAGTTTTCAATTTGATGACTCGAACCATCATGGAATCATCCAATGTTGTCATTAATGATACAAGGCTAAAATTTAATGACCATGAGGAGAAGGTAGCTATAGTTGATGACTCTCCCTTGGAAAAGGTTGTGGAGACTCCTAATGGTGGAATCTAATCTTGATGATGATATCACACAACCTATTGATAGAGTTCCTCTCTTGAACTCTAATGAACCTGCTCCATAGGTTAAGAAACTCCATAATAAAGATGACATCATTGGAGAGGTTAATGACGGTGTTAGAACTAGGCATCAAATGGATAATTTAATTAGCTACACATGCTACACCTCTCAAATATAACCCCAGAAGGTTGATGAGGCCTTAAATGATGAATTTTGGGTTCTTGCCATGCAAGAAGAGCTAAACCAATTCGAAAGGAATGAGGTTTGGACTCTAGTTCCTTGTCCTAAGAACATTAATGTGATAGAAACTAAGTGGGTCTTTAGGAACGAATTCGATGAGGATGGCAACATTGTGCGAAACAAGGCTAGGCTTGTAGCATAAGGATACTTTCAAATTGAGGGTATCGATTTTGAGGAGACGTTTGCTCCGGTTGCCCGTCTAGAGTCCATTAGGCTTCTTTTATCCATCTCTTGTGTGAACAAGTTCAAATTACATCAAATGGATGTCAAGAGTGCCTTCCTTAATGTCTTATTGCAAGAGGAAGTGTTTGTTGAGCAACATAAAGGGTTTATGGATCCACACCAACCCGATCATGTCTACCACCTCAAGAAGGCTTTATATGGGTTGAAACAAGCACCGAGGGCTTAGTATGAGCGCATCACTCAATTTCTTGTTGACAATGGCTACACAAGGGGTAGTGTTGACAAGACTCTAGTCATCAAGAAAGACAAGGATGAGCTCTTTATAGCTCAAATCTATATTGATGATATGGTTTTTGGCTCCACCAACAACACCAAAGTCCAACAATTTGTTGATGTCATGTCTCATGAGTTTGAAATGAGCCTTGTTGGTGAGCTAAGTTACTTCCTAGGTTTGTAAATTCAGCAAATGGATGATGGGATCTTCATATCCCAAGCTAAATATGCCAAAAACCTAGTGAAGAAATTTGTTCTTGAAAGTGCTAAACATTTTAGTGGTAAAAGTGTGGACCAAACTTTGTATCGAGGCATGATAGGTAGCTTTCTCTATTTGACCACAAGTAGGCCCGATATCTCTTTTAGTGTGGGTGTGTGTGCTAGGTACCAATCGGATCCTAAGAAGTCCCATCTCTCTTCCGTTAAGAGAATCATTCGATATATGAATGGGACATCCAACTATGGGATTTGGTACTCTTTTGACACTAATGTTAGTCTTGTAGGCTTTAGTGATGCAAATTGAGCAGGTAATTGTGATGATAGGAAAAGTACATCAGGCGGTTGCTTTTTCCTTGGGCAACCTGGTCTATTGGTTTTGCAAGAAGCAAAAATCAATTTCCTTGTCGACATCGGAGGCCGAGTACATAACCGCGGTGATTGGTTGCACATAACTCCTTTGGATGAAGCAAATGATAGTCGACTATGGATTCAATCAAGGTACTCTTACTCTCTTTTGTGATAACATGAGTTCTATTAATATTTCCAAGAATTCGGTTCAACATTCTAGAACTAATCATATTGACACCCGCTATAATTTCATTAGAGAAATAATTGAGAATAAATGCATAGGACTTGAGCATATATATATTAATGATCAACTAGCGGATCTATTTACTAAACCTTTAGATGTTGCTTGATTCAAAACTCTTAGTAGATCTATTGGGATTTGTCTCGTTGAGTGATGAGTTTTCATATTTGACCCCATATAGGGTACTCAAGCAAAGAGAGTTATTGTATACATGTTGCATGCAAAAATTTGGAAAGTTTATGCTCCTTTATTAATTGCTTGTGCAGCTTGGTTGCATTTATATCATATTATATTATATTTTCTTCAATAAGTGTGAACTTTGCTTTGATTACAATCCATGTCATATTTATGTTCAAACATGCATTTTTTGACTACGAGATCTACATAGGAGGTACATGATGACCTATAGTTATCTCCATGACATGATGATTCTTTAATTACAAGCTAATGAAATGAAAAAGATGTAGGGAAAAAATGCGCAACGGAAGTGTGAAAAATCAAAATTAGGGTTTCGGTATAAATAAAAAAATTTCCCTTTTTAATAACAAAAACCTTAACCCTAGATAATTGATGTATATAAAGAGTATCATACCTTTTTCTCGTGACGGTTGAACAAGCGCCGAATTGAATCTGCAAGATCTTCCAATCCAATCACGAACGTGAATCATCTAGGAGTATGGGCTCCCTTTCTTTAAATTGTATACCTGAGGATGGAAACAAACAAAATCTTTTTCTTTGTTAGTTACAATTATCCTCTAAGAGAAAAATCCAAGAACGTCTGGTCACTTGTGAATTATCAATCTAATTGATTGAAACTCGCGTGAACCCGATTTGATTTTGTACGCAAAACCCTTTTGATGTAAATGATACTAGTATACTATCAAAAAAAAAACGTTCCCTTTTTTTTTCTCTTCTTGGTCGAATTCACACCCTATATCTTAGAGTTGATTGAATTTTGTCTAGAGTAAAATACTAAATTTTTCTTTCTCAAAATTCTCTCTTGGAAAAACACTTAGGTTGACCAAAATTTTCACTCTAAGAACCATAGGGCTGGCTGAATTCATCAAGGGGATATATATAGGATCACAAATCCTCTCCTAAGAAGGATTTACTTGGTTGACAATAATCCTTTCCTTAGGTGGATTTACTTGGTAGTTAAGAATCCTTTTCAAAGAAGAATTCTACTTTACACCAAGACTCCTAATCCAATTCATTAAAGTATTTGTAACCATATTAAAGACTTCCTAATTTGATTAGATAAATAATTCCTTTTATTTATCTACTTATCAAATATAGTTTTTAATATTAATTATACTACCAACAATAGTATAATTTTAGGAGACCATATCCTACTAGGAAATATATTTTGACTTTAATTACATAATTAATTAATCAACAAATTAATTAATTTCCATTTAATTAAATAATAAAATAATAAAATAATATATTTAGGCTATTTTATATGGCCTTGCCGGCCCAACACATATATATGAGCCAATATATTATTTTTCTTATTTTATTAAATCCATTGGATCTTAACGAAAAATCCACATGTGAACTAGACTCATTTTTACAAAAGAAACAAGTCCACATGCCTTAATACAATTCTAGATGGACCCCTAAATTGGTCCAGTAGAATATATCAAGTGATCCATGCAAGTTCGTGTGGATTGGGGATCTTGGCGGGCTATCTAAATTTAATCCCCAATAGACACAACCCAATCACAATCAACAAATGATTCACTTAGGTTCGATCCATTAATTTTAGTTCATTCCACTAAAGAACTAAAATTGAACTCTTAAATAAAGATAGAATAAGTTGATGTTACTCATTCATACCCTAGACAACCCTATTGAAGAAAGTGTATCCTCGTGAAGAATATCAGTAATCGCCAAGAGCTCATAGACCGCCTATAGCTCTCCAAGTTACCATATTACTCATATGACCACATTTTGAACTTGGATATTTTGACTTGTCCAGAAGCCATGTTTCAATAGACACTATTGAAAACTTAACGTTAAGATTTAATATTCAATACCTCAAACATCCATATGATGATATTCTACTCTCATTTAATAAATGGAGCCACGATGTCCATATCTATAAATGAAGTCCTTTATCGATTAACAAATGAAAACCACCAAACTATCGATGATAGACTATGCTATATAATTGTACTCATTGATAACTCAAATGATAACACTTGTAACCATAAGTCCAACATTTATCTCGGGATTGAGATAGACTCTCCGATTGTCTTCAAATGAAAACTTTTATCCATTGACGGTTCTAGATAAAGTATTTCATTGTGATCCAATTCAATGCACCCAGTGCACTAGATTCTCTTGCCTAAACACACCATACTTTGATGATTTTAGACTCATTATAACACATTTGATCCCACTCAAATGCTAGCAAAAGAATCTACAACTTTGACAAGATAAAGGCGCCCAACCTTTTATCTTAAGTTGTGAATATTATTCAAGACTAACTAGAGAATTGTGTCTACCTCATACATATCTAGATGTATGAACAATTCTTCTTTTCTCATAGTCTTTTGACTTAATGATTATTTACTTTTGACAATTATAATAATTAAACTATAAATGCTATAAGATTTGTTAAACTAGAAATCACTTTACTAATATGAAAAGATTGTCAAATACATTATTACACTCTTGATATCGAGCATAATCCCAACAAAAGCATGAATTGATGATTGCAGTTGTTAAATGCAAAACAATTTGTGAAAATGATAGTGAGACTCAAATGGTTAATCAATGTCTCTTTTTCTTTATTAGTTGAACATGGCTACTATCATATGAGTATCTTACCCGGAAAAATCGAATAGAGTGCAAAGTCGCTCATGCCATGTTTCGCTTATAAAGTTGGATATAGTGCTCTTAAAACTTGACTTTTATGAAAACTCTAAGTGCTTGCTTGCTTTAAAGAGATAGTTGCACACACTCACAACTCATGTATAATTCTTGTTAATATATGTTGTGTGTTTATATGTGTGCTTTTATGATTTGATTACTCTTCTTGCATATTTATTTTGATCACATCCTTGCATTTGAAATGACATGCATTATGTTTTGCTCTTACACACACACACACACACACACACAATCTTCTAGCATTTGAATTGTTATATTTGACTTGGTATGCTTATGTGCTTCATTGTCTTACCTTGCTTTCATTGTGTGTTTTGGTGTGGTGGATTTTCAAGTTGAAAAATCCATATCAGGGCAATGCATGGGTCTATGCACGGGTACCCTACCCGTATAGTGAGAAGATTGAGAATTTCAATCTCACGATGTCCGATCAATGTGCGGACACTAGCACGGGTCTGGACTCGTGTAGTCCCGCACATTTCACTGGTGAGATTTTCATATCTCTGGTTGAGGCCAATGTACGGACATTTGCACGGCATAGCACGAGTGTGCACGGGTCACTACGTGGGTCCAGACCCGCGCATTACGCAGATCTGGCAGATTTTATTAAAACGACAACACTTCATTTTTGTCTCATATATATATATATATATATATATATATGCCTCTTCATTTTCAGATCATTTCAAGAGGTCCATTTTTCATTCTTTTCTCTTAGAACATCCTTCAAGAGAAAATATCTTCCAATAACTCACCTTTATACATGTAAAGTCCTCATTTATTGATTGGCTTATTTCGTGAAAAAAATCACATTTTTGAGGTATTATGTAAGGGTAGCTTAGGCTCTCAAGACCTCAAGAGGAGAAGCACCGAAGGTAAAATTCTTATGCTTACTTGCTTTGAAGAGATAGTTGCACACACTCACAAATTCATACATAATTCTTATTCATATATGTTGAGTGTTTATAATTGTGTGCATTTTGATTTAAATGACTCTTGTTGATTTATTTGCATCTTGTAATTAAAGTTTTATGTCATGATAGGCATTAGAATAGGATGCACTTTCATCACTCTTGAACTTGTTGATTTTATATGTTTGAGTGTTGAAAGAATAGGCTTTGTGCTGGTGGTGCGCTACTCGACCAGCGCACCTCACCAAAGCAACTTTCCAGTGGATCATCGCATGTGTTGCGCCACTGAGTTACGCCACTGCACCCGCACATAGTTGGAAAAATGGGCAGTGCGCTGGTGGTGCGCTACTCCACTAGCGCAGCCTCACCAGTGCAACATTCTAGTGGATTGTCGCATGTGTTGCGGCACTAGGCTGCGCCACTTGTCCAGCGCCTATTGTAAAATTAGGTTGTGCGACGCTCAACCATCGCACGTCACCAGCGCACATAGAGGAAGCTGAAACATTTTTTCCAAAACGACCTCACTTTGTTTGGATCTCAAATATATATAACTCTTTGATTTAAGGTCGCGTAAGAGTTCAGAATATCATATATTTTACATAGAACACATTTCAAAAGGAAAACTCTTCCAAGAACTCATTTTTAATCACTCAAAGCATTCCCATGTGCATAAAAACTTCATCTTGCATCATCTAAGTTCATTTAGAGTGCATATATGGATAGTGATGCTTCATCACATCTTGTTTGGTAAGTTCTTCACTATGTTCTTACAAGTTAAGTGTTTTGCTTGCTAAGCCATCTCTTTAATTATTTGTATGCTCTAAGAACATATTCTAGATACAAATTAGAGATTGTTGTGATGACATGATTGAGTGTTGTATTGTGATAGCTTCATAGGATTGTTTGTTCTATGTTTAGCTAAGCTTTTTGAACATGTCATTTAGCTCTTAATATCTAGAATTGCATTAATTGTTGTCTCATTATCCTAGTTAAGCATATAGGGTTTCCTAGCCTTGTTTGTTCTTTGAATTTCATCATATATTCACATAGGACTCTTTATCTCTTCATTGAGAAGTAAGACTTGTGTTGCTTCCGGGAGCAGGTAGCTTAAATTTCAAGCAAGATGGACTAGGTTCACTTATACCGGGATTAGGTAGTGGTGGTGGATTAAACCGGGATTAGGTTGTAATTCTTTTGCCATTAGTGGATTCGAGGTTCTAGTGTGGCGCACTCATCAGCCCGTGGTTTTTCCCATTTGAAGGGTTTCCACGTATATCTCAAGTGTCTTTACTATTTCTGCATTTATTACACTTGTGGTATTTCTGTAACTAGATAGAGGCATTTTTGTAAACTTGACCTTTAACAAAAATTGGGTAAAATTTATTTAAAATCTATTTACCACCCCTCTAGATTAATATTACACACCATAATATTTGTTTCAATTGGTGCGAGAGCAGGTTCCTAGACATACATAGGTGATCCTTGCTCATTTTGGTGTGTGTTGCATTTTGTGTGTTTATTGATCATTCATACATTTGCATTCATATCATTCATTCATTAAACACAATGAGTGGAAACGGTGGCAACGAGTGAGCTTCTAGCACTAGACCTCAACTTCTCACCGGACTAAATTATGCCTCTTGGAAATGCAAGATGGAGTCGTTTATTTGCCAAATTCATGACGGGGCATGGATGGCGGTTGAATATGGATACACTCCACCCATGATGACTCCTACAGATGGAGGAGATGATGTACTGAAGCCAAAGGCACAGTGGAACGCACAAGAGTTTGAGGCATCGAAGCGGAATAGGAAGGCAATGCATGCCATCCTATGTGCAATGGATGAGAACCAGTACAAGTTGGTTCAAAATACTAGGATAGCTAAGGAGGCATGGGATATCCTAGAAGTTGTACATGAGGGAACCGATATGGTTAAGGAGTCGAAGCTTCAAGTTCTCCAAACATAATTTTAATTGCTCAAGATGGATGAGAACGAGCGTTTCAATGACTTTGAAGTGAGGTTGATGGACATTGTGAACCAAAGTCAACAACTTGGTGATCCTTATTCAGATAGGAAGATCAAGCAGAAGATTATGAGATCTCTACCCAATAAATTTGAGTCTAAGGTGACAGCTTTAGAAGAGGATAGTGGTTATAAGGATATGAATCCAAGTGAAGTGATTGAGAGGCTTCTAGCTTATGAATCTAGGAAATGTCCTAACCCCACACCACCGAAAAAGAAAAAGTTTATTGCTATGAAAGCCTCCAAAGTTGAGAAGGAGGAGAGTGATGACTCGAATGAAGAAATGGCCTTGCTAATGAGGAAGTTCAAGAAATTCTACAAGTCCGAGAGGAAAGGTTTTGGATCCAAGGGTCAAGACTTGAAGAAAAAGGCTCCCTTCAAAAAGTTTGAGCCTAGGCAAGAAAAGACTGAGAAGAAATGAGTCCAATGCTATGAATGTGGTGGGAAAGGTCACTTTGCCCCGGAATGTGCAAATCATAAGGTCAAGAAAAAGGAAAAAGTGATGGCTGCCACATGGAGTGAAAGTGATAACTCTAATGAAGGAGATGAGTCTTCGGATGATGAAGAACTCATGGCTAACTTCATAGCATTTACATCCTCTCCTATGAGCAAAGATGCTAGTGAAGAAGACAATGAAAGTCAAGAGGAAAACTACTCAAGTGATGATGGATCTTCATCACAATCCATAAATGGAAGTGTGGATAGGATGGATCTCAAGGACTACATGGCTAAGTTTGAGACTTCAAGGTTAAAGAACAAGAATGAAATCAAGAGATTAAAAGAAGAAAACCTAGACCTCTCAACTCAATTTGACCAATTAAATGAAGAGTTGGTGAGATCTAAGAGGAGTGAAGAAGGGTTGAAGAAAGAGCTTGAAGATGCTAGAGATTTGTTGGCCAAGATGAACTCTAGCACCAAAAAACTTGACCATATGCTAGATGTTGGAAAGAGGCCAAGTGACAGGAAGGGGCTTGGGTTTGAAGATGACAAGGTGTCCTCCACTCCAAACAAGACCATTTTTGTAAGAAGCATGAACTTCAATGGGTCCTCTTCTCATCAATCACCTAGGAAGAAACTTGACCTAGGAGAGTGTTCAAGTAGTGCTCAAGTGAAGGCGGCATCAAGAAGCCTACCTCAAGCCCATCCTACAAGGGCTCCTCAAGTTAACTTCCCTCAACTGAAAGCTCATAAAGGGAAGATACCTATCATGGAAGCTCAACCAAGGAAGCAATCAAGTCTTCCTCACCAACAAAAAAGGAAAGATCCTCATCAACAATCAAGACAACCACAAAGACATGGGAAGGCTCCAATGCATCCTCAAGAATATGGTATGATTCCTAACTTTATTCCCACATGTCATTTTTTTGGTATTGATGGTCATATTAGACTAAATTGTTTTAGATATATCAAATTGTGTAAAATTGAAAGCATGATAGAAAAGAAAAAGGCTAGAGCCATGATGCATGTCACTAGGAAAAATGGAACACTTTTACATGATCCTAGGACATCTAGAGCCATGGTGCATGTCACTAAGAAAAGTGGAACACCTTTGCATGATCCTAGGACATTTAGAGCCATGTACCATTGACCACTAGGAAGGGAAATATTGCACCTAGGTGGATTAGAAAGGATGAACACGTTTGCCATGTTGCAAAAATTTCATTGAAAGCTCATTCTTGTGATTTTTGGTATTTGGATAGTGGATGCTCTAGGCACATGACTGGAAATAAGAGTTTCTTTGAGACTCTTGTGATGGAGGAGGGAGGAAATGTCACCTTTGATGATGGATCCAAAAAGAAGGTTAAAGGAAAGGGAACCATTTCCATTCCCGGATTACCCTCATTGTCCAATGCTTTGTATGTTGATGGTTTAAAAGCTAATTTGATAAGCATTTCATATCTTAGTGATGAAGAATTTCCGTCCTGTTTAGGAAAGATGATTGTTCTATCCTATTGCCAAATGGACAAACCTTATTAAAATGTATGAGATCTAACGACAATTATTATTGTCTTGAGGCTAGAGGTGTCTCTTGCAATGTGTCCAAGGATGAACAAATTGAGTTGTGGCACGAAAGACTTGGTCACATGAACTATAGGGATTTACATACCTTAGATAAGTTCAATGTTGTGCGAGGCCTTCCCAAGCTTGGGAAAAAGGTAAATAGTGTTTGTGGACCTTGCCAACAAGGGAAGCAAACCAAAAGTATGCACAAAAAGGGCAAGTATTTATCCACCAAGGAACCTCTAGAGCTTCTCCACATGGATCTTATGGGTCCCATATAAACCGAGAGTTTAGGTGGAAAGAGATACATTTTTGTGTGTAGATGACTTCTCTAAGTACACTTGGACTTATTTTCTTAGAGAAAAATCTGAAACCTTTGACAAGTTTAGAATTCTTTGTTCCAAAATTCAAAATGAAATGAACTCTAAGATTAAAAGAATTAAAAGGATTAAGAGTGACCATGAGAAGGAATTTGAGAATGCTCATTTTGAAAACTATTGCAATAGTCTAGGCATCTCTCATGAGTTTTCGGCTCCTAGGACACCTCAACAAAATGGAGTTGTTGAGAGGAAAAATAGGGTTCTTCAAGAAATAGCCCGTGTGATGTTGCTTAGCAACAAAGTCCCTAGAAATCTTTGGGCCGAAGCCGTCAATATGGCATGCTACATAGGAAATAGAGTCTTCCTAAAGCCTCATACTAAACAAACCTCCTATGAGTTATGGAAACGTAGAAAGTCAAATGTTAGCTATGTCCACACCTTTGGAAGCAAATGCTATATTTTGAATGACCGTGATCAACTTGGCAATGCTAAGAGTGATGAGGGTATCTTCATTGGCTATGCATTGAATAGTAGAGCCTATAGAGTTTTCAATCTAAAAACTAGGACCGTAATGGAATCATCTAATGTTGTCATTGATGATACTAGGCTCAAGTCTAATGACCATGAGGAGTAGGTAGATCTAGTTGATGACTCCCCTTTGGAGAAGGTTGTTGATGTTTCTAATGTTGAAAAGACTAACCTTGATGATGACATAACACAATCTATTGATAGGATTCCACTCTTGAACTCAAAAGAACCTGCTCCATGGGTTAGGAAACTTCATGACAAAGATGACATCATTGAAGAGGTTAGTGAGGGTGTTAGGAGTAGGCATCAAATGTCTAATCTAATTAGCTACACTTGCTACACCTCTCAAATAGAACCCAAGAAGGTTGATGAAGCCTTAAAGGATGAATTTCGGGTTCTTGCCATGCAAGAACAGCTTAATCAATTTGAGGGGAATGAGGTTTGGAATCTAGTTCCTAGGCCCAAGAACACCAATGCAATAGGCACCAAATGGGTATATAGAAACAAATCCGATGAGGATGGCAACATTGTGCGAAACAAGGTTAGGCTTGTAGCACAAAGGTACTCTCAAATTGAGGGTATTGATTTTAAGGAGACATTTTCTCCCGCTGCTAGGATTGAGTCCATCAGGCTTCTTTTATCCATTTCTTGTTTGCACAAGTTCAAATTATATCAAATAGATGTTAAGAGTGCCTTCCTCATTGGTTTTTTACAAGAGGAAGTGTTTGTTGAGCAACCCAAAGGGTTTGTGGATCCTCACCACCCTAATCATGTCTATCATCTCAACAAAGCTTTATATGGGTTGAAACAAGCACCAAGGGCTTGGTATGAGCATCTCACCCAATTTCTCATAGACAATGGCCACACTAGGGGCAGTGTTGACAAGACTCTGTTTATCAAGAAAGACAAAGATGAGCTTTTTATAGCTCAAATCTATGTTGATGATATAGTCTTTAGCTCCACAAATGACACCAAAGTTCAACAATTTGTTGATGTCATGTCTCATGAGTTTGAGATGAGTCTTGTTGGTGAGCTAAGTTACTTTCTAGGTTTACAAATTAAGAAAATGAATAATGGGATTTTCATATCTCAAGCTAAATATGTCAAAAACCTAGTGAAGAAATTTGGCCTTGAAAGTGCCAAACATTGTGATACACCCATGAGCACCAATTGGAAGCTAAGCAAGGATGCTAGTGGTAAAAGTGTGGACCAAACTTTATATCGTGGCATGATTGGTAGCTTGCTCTATTTGAGCGCAAGTAGGTCCGATATTTCTTTTAGTGTGTGTATGTGTGTGCTAGGTACAAATCGGATCCTAAAGAGTCTCATCTCTCTTCCGTTAAGAGAATCATTCGATATGTGAATGAGACATCTAACTATGGAATTTGGTACTCTTTTGACACTAATGCTAGTCTTGTAGGCTTTAGTGATGCAGATTGGGCAGGAAATTGTGATGATAGGAAAAGTACATCGGGCGGTTGCTATTTCCTTGGGAACAACCTTGTCTCTTGGTTTTACAATAAGCAAAATTCGTTTTCATTGTCCACGGCAGAGGCCGAATACATAGTTGCTGGGAGTGGATGCACACAACTCCTTTGGATGAAGCAAATGCTAGTCGACTATGGATTCAATCAAGGTACTCTTACTCTCTTTTGTGATAACATGAGTGCAATCAATATTTCCAAGAATCTGGTTCAACATTCTAGAACTAAGCATATTGACATCCATCATCATTTCATTAGAGAAGTAGTTGAGAACAAATGCATAGTACTTGAGCATGTAGGTACTAATGATCAACTAGTGGATCTATTTACTAAACCATTAGATGCTACTCGATTCAAGACTCTTAGTAGATCTATTGGGATTTGTTTAATAGAGTGATGAGTCGTGGTCTTTGACCCCATAAGGGGAACTCAAGCAAAGAGAGCTATTGTATACTTGTTGCATGCAATTTTTTTTTAAAATATTTATGCTCCTTTATTGATAGCTTGAGTAGCTTGGTTGCACTTATACTATAGTATATTGTATTTTCTTCAATAAGTGTGAACTTTGCTTTGATTACAATCCATGTCATATTTATGTTCAAACATGCATTTTTGGACTAGGAGATCTACATAGGAAGTACATATTGAATGACCTATAATTATCTCCATGACATGCTAATGAAAAATGATAAAGCATGAATTGATGATTGCAACTGTTGAATGCAAAATATTTTGTGAAAAGAAGCTAGTGAGACTAAAATGTTTCATCAATGTCTCTCTTTCTTTATTAGTTGAACATGGCTACTATCATACGGGTATCCTACCCGGAAAAATCAAATAGGGTGCAAAGTTTCTCATGCCATGTTTAGCTTATAAAGTTGGATATAGTGCCATTAAAATTTTATATCTATAAAAACTCTATATCCTTGCTTTTCTCATGACAAATGGTGAAATTGGTTTGAATTATATTGGAAACCTTTGTCATTTGCTTTGCCAAATACCATTTTTTTTGGACTTGAATGCAACATGTCTTGTATGCAAAGCATTTTTGATTCACACATTTTCTTTAAATAAATCTCCTTGTTTCTCTCCTATTAATTGAGTTGCATAAATGTGGCTTATATAATTATGCAACAAACTTGTATGCTCATTTCTTTCTTTGCCTTGAACGACCCAGTTGGGGACTTCTCCTTTGCCTATATCATGACAAAAAGGGGGAGTAGCATTGACCTGGCATTGTGGTGTTAGGGGAGTAGCATATTGGTAGCATGTGTTGGCTTTAAGGGGAGTAGTACTTGTTTTAGGGGGAGTAACCCTTTGAGGGAGAGCATTGCATGATGTGGTATGTTATTCATATTCTTATATGCAAATGCTTTTGTTTTCTATCCACTTGATCATCTCACATGTACTTGGTTTGGAAAGTGTACTTGTTGATTGTTTTGTGTGTAGGGTTGATGATTCTACAAGAGATTGAAAATTTGAATTTTTTTTATGAATATCTTTTTGTAATGTAGAATATCTTCCCAGTGTTTTATTTTGTTTTGTAAGGATCAATGTGAGTGGTGCTTTTGTCACGAAATAGCCAAATAGGGAGATTGTAAAGTCCTGATTTATTGATTGGCTTATTTCGTGAACAAATCACATTTTTGGGGTATTATATAAGGGTAGCTTAGGCTCTCAAGACCTCAAGAGGAGAAGCACCGAAGGTAAAATTCTTGTGCTTACTTGCTTTGAAGAGATAGTTGCACACACTCACAAATTCATGCATAATTCTTATTCATATATGTTGAGTGTTTATACTTGTGTGCATTTTGATTTAAATGACTCTTGTTGATTTATTTGCATATTGTAATTAAAGTTTTATGTCATGCTAGGCATTATAATAGGATGCACTTTCATCACTCTTGAACTTGTTGATTTTGTGTGTTTGAGTGTTGAAAGAATAGGCTTTGCGCTGGTGGTGTGCTACTCGACCAGCGCACTTCACCAGCGTAACTTTCCAGTGGATCATCGCATATGTTGCGCCACTGAGTTGCGCCATTGCACCCGTGCATAGTTGGAAAAATAGGCAGTGCATTGGTGGTGCGCTACTCGACTAGCGTTGCCTCACCATCGTAACATTCCAATGGATTGTCGCATGTGTTACGCCACTCGTCCAACGCCTATTGTAAAATTAGGTTGTGCGCTGGTGATGCACTACTCGACCAACGCACGTCACCAGAGCACATAGAGGAAGCTGAAACATTTTTCCAAAATGACCTCACTTTGTTTGGATCTCATATATATATAACTATTTGGTTTAAGGTGGCGTAAGAGTTCAAATATCATATATTTTCCTTAGAACACATTTCAAAAGGAAAACTCTTCCAAGAACTCATTTTTAATCACTCAAAGCATTCCCATGTGCATAAAAACTTCATCTTGCATCATCTAAGTTCATTAAGAGTGCATCTACGGATAGGGTTGCTTCATCACATCTAATTTGGTAAGTTCTTCACTATCTTCTTACAAGTTAAGTGTTTTGCTTGCTAAGCAGTCTCTTTAATTATTTGTATGCTCTAAGAACATATTCTAGATACAAACTAGAGATTGTTGTGATGACATGATTGAGTGTTGTATTGTGATAGCGTTATAGGATTGTTTGATCTATGTTTAGCTAAGCTTTTTGAACATGTCATTTAGCTCTTGATATCTAGGATTGCATTAATTGTCATCTCATTATCCTAGATAAGCATATAGTTCTTTGAATATCATCATATATTCACATAGGACTTTTTATCTCTTCATTGAGAAGTAAGACTTGTGTTGCTTTCGGGAGTAGGTAGCTTAAATCGCAAGCAAGATGGACTAGGTTCACTTATACCGGGATTAGGTAGTGGTGGTGTATTAAACCGGGATTAGGTTGTAATTCCTTTGCCATTAGTGGATTCTAGGTTCTAGTGTGGCGCACTCATCAGCCCGTGGTTTTTCCCATTTGGAGGGTTTCCACGTATATCTCAAGTGTCTTTACTATTTCCGTATTTATTACACTTGTGATATCTCTGTAACTAGATAGAGGCATTTTCGTCAACTTGACCTTTAACGGAAATTGGGTAAAATTTATTTAAAATCTATTCACCCTCCCCCCCCCCCCCCCCCCCCCCCCGTCCCCCCCTCTAGATTAATATTACACACCATAATATTTGTTTCAAAACACTCAAAGCTTTTCCTTTGATCTTAAAAACATCATCTAAGTGTATTTAGAGTGCATCCATACATGGTTAAGCATCATTACATCTTGTTTGGTAAGTTTCTCACTATCTTCATATAAGTTAACTGTTTTTCTTACCAAGCCATCTCTTTTATGATTTGTATGCTCTTGGAATATAATCTATATACAAATAGAGATTTTTTGTAATGAAATGATTGAGTGTTGTATTGTGATAACATCATAGGATTGTTTGATCTATGTTAGCTAAGTTTTATGAACATGTATTTAGCTCTTGATATCTAGGAATGTTTTAAATGTCATCTCATTATCCTAGATAAGCATATAAGGTTCCCTAGTCTGGTTTTTTATTTGAATATCTTTATATATTCACATAGGCCATTTTATCTCTTCATTGATAAGTAAGTCTTGTGTTGCTTCCAGGAGTAGGTTGCTTCAAGCACAAGCAAATTGGACTAGGTTCACTCATACCAGGATTAGGTAGTGGTTGTGGGTTATTTACCGGGATTAGGTTGTAACACCATTATCATTAATGGATTAGAGGTTCGAGTGTGGCTCACTTAACAGTCCGTGGTTTTTCTCAGTTGGAGGGTTTCCATGTATATCTCAAGTGTCTTTTATTATTCCGCACTTTTTACACTTGGGATATTATTGTGACTAGTTAAGGGTATTTTTGTCAATTTTATCATTAACGAAAAATTGGGTAAAAAATTGATTAAAATCTATTCACCCACCTTTAGATTAGTATTAAACACACCATAATATTTGTTTCAATCTAGAAAGTTGACATCTATTGTATGACAGTGTTTTAACGTAGTACAATTACCAAACCCAGACGGTACGGTCACATCAAAAGCTAAATGTATGTTATGTAGCTCTTTCTATGCCACTTCTAGGTCAGGAACCGGTCTTTTGAGATGGCTTATGGACAAATTCATCCTTGCACACAGACAGATAGACACTACAGCCCAGACAAAACTATAATGGAACCCAAATGGGTTCGTCATGATGTGGCGTTATGACTCCACGTATGCTAGAGATTGCATGGCACTTTACATTGCACAAACCAATCAACCATTTAATTTTAGTGACAATGTTTTTTTATGAAGAATTTATCCAAAAAGCATACAACCCCCAATTTAAAGCTGCTTCTAGAAACATCACTAGGAGCGATTTGTTAAAATTTATTAAGACCCAATGAGATTACTTGATAACTGAATTATATCATCTGAATATTCTATTGTACTAACTTTCGAGATTTGGAACATACGTTCCAAACATGGTTATTTATGTGTCATAGGACACTAGTTAGACTCTGATTGGAAGTTAAAAATAAAAATTCTTGGTTTTTGTCCTATGGATTTTCAACATATCGTAGAAAATATTTGTAATGTCGTTGTTTCTGTTTTACAAACTTTTGAAATAACTCAATGTATCCTTTCTATCACATTAGATAATGCATCGACAAATACTAGCTCTATTGCATTGATTTATCAAAACAATATCTCGCGAGATGGAGGTTATTTCTTCCATCAACGGTGTGTGTATCATATCATAAATTTAGTTGTACAATACAGTATGAAGATTGTAGGCGATTGTATAGATCGCATCAGAGATGCCCTTTCTTGTATCAACAATTTTAATACCATATTGCGAGATTTTGGAAGAAGCTGTCAAGCTAACTCTCTGCGACCCTGATGATTCCAAACAGATATACTGGTAAGGTGGAACTCTACTTACTTGATGCTGTAAAATTGTTTAGATTATGTTATAGATATTTCAGGTTTTTATAAGATGAAAATGACTTAAATTGGTCGTCCAGTACTGACTACAGACGATTGTTATGTGACAAAGATTTTTGTTGAATTTTTAAAGGTGTTTTACAATTCCACTTTAACTCTTTTTGGGGTCTATTACCCCACATCTTCCCAAGCAATCCATAAGATTGTGGAAATGTCTAAAATGTTAAACATGTATAGGGCAGATAATATCTTAGGCCCTACCGTTGTTTCCATGGAAAAGAAGTTTAAAAAGTAGTGGAAATTGCTAAAAATAACCACAACTATTATAAAAATTTTGTTTTTAACCACATACGAAAATTTATTTGTTAATAGCCACGTTTTTGAGAAATTACTTGAATACCCCCATATAAAAACCATCCCCAAACATTTTCTCTCTCTTTTCTCTTTTTTTTTTCTCTCTCCTTTCCTCTCTCTTGCCGATCTCTCTCTCTCCCTGGTCTCTCTCTCCCACAGGTGAACCGTCGCCGGCCTTCTCTCTCTCCCCCAACCTCTCTTCTCTCTCCCCGTAACTCTCTCTCTCTTCTTTCACTCTCTCTCTTTCACTCACTTCTCTTTCTCTCTCCTTTCCTTTCTCTCTCACACGTCGTCTACGACTTACCGGAGTGCCGTCCGCTGGGCTTCACGACCGTCCAGCAACGCCGTCGAGCTCTCGACGATTAGATCTGCTGAAAAAAAGAAAAGAAAACGAAATACTAAAAACCCAGAACATTTCAAGTTTGAACATTTCAATTTAGGCAAGATTTCAAGTTTTAAAATTTGAAAACGAAAAACTTAAAAACCCAGAACATTTCAAGTTTTAACTTTCAATTTAGTCAAGATTTCAAGTTTCAACATTTCAATTTAAGCAAGATTTCAGGTTTCAAAATTTCATTTTTTAAAACAAGATTTCAAGTTTCAAGTTCCTAGCCGTGATTTCAAGTTTGGTTCCAGATTTTAGTCATGATTTCAAGTTTTTTTTTTCAGTTTTAAAGAAAAAATCAAATCCAGGGGTATTTTTATAATTTATGGACATACACTGATTTTTTTTTTTAAAAAAAAAGTGGCTATTAACAAATAAATTTTCGTATGTGGTTAAAAAAACATTCCATAATAGTTGTGGTTAATTTTTATTTTCTCTCTAAAAAGTATCGATCTACAATTCCTTTCTTTTATACCTTAGGTGTTAGTTTTAAAGAAAAAATCAAATCCAGAGGTATTTTTATAATTTAAGGACATACACTGATTTTTCTTTTAAAAATTGGCTATTAACAAATAAATTTTCGTATGTGGTTAAAAAAAAAATTCCATAATAGTTGTGGTTAATTTTTATTTTCTCTCTAAAAAGTATCGATCTACAATTCCTTTCTTTTATACCTTAGGTGTTATACAAGATCCTATGATTAAATTATCTAGTTTATAAACTTATCTTGATTATATTGGTTCTAATATGAACTTAGATTTTTTAGAATAGGTTACTGACATTCGAACCAATTTGTTTGAAGTTTTTAGTATTTATGAATGCAGGTTTGGTGGCGTTAACACGTAACAATCGAAAGAATAGTACACACTCAAGTCGAAGTGAAGTTGGAGCAATCTCAATCGCTAAAAAAATAGCGGCTCATTAAGTTCTTCTTCTTTATCTCAAGCTCCACGGGCTGCTGCAACTGGAGGTGCCAAACTCAATAGGTTTCTTGGAGCTCAGTTTGATTCAGTCGGAAACACGGAGGAGCTTGATATGCTATTATGATGGAAGAACTATAGCTAAAGATATCTGATCCTGTCACACCTAGCACGTGACGTACTCGTTATCCCCGTGTCCATTGTTTCCTTAGAACATGCATTCAACACTTATGGTTGTATAATTGAACCAAGAAGAAATTCTTTGTCTCCTGAGATGGTGGAGGTATTAACATGCATTCGGGATTGGATGCATACTCGAAAGAGGATGCAACATCAAATGGAAGACCAAGAACTTATTCAAAATTTCACCAATTTATATTTCGATGAGGGTTCCGATAGGAATGAGGTCCTAGACTAGGAGTGAAGATTGAAGACCGGAGACTGAAGAGTTATTGATTGCACTCTTTTTTTGTTTTTCATTTGTAATTATACATGTACATTTACTTGACTATTTGTTATTCGATTGCACTCTATTTCCCTTACCAAGTTTACCCCACTGAGTTTTTCTTAGTAAGGTTTTAATAAGGTAATCATTTAATACCGAATTCTACATAAGTAGATAAAATTCATTTCATTACCTATATTTTTTTATCCAACTTACACTTACACACTTTTTATTAAATAAATAACTAATTCATCATTTCATATTTTCATAATTTCATATATTTTATTTTCTTACATCTTTAATCTTTATTTATTTTTTGAAATATTTTATTAAATAAATCTATCTAATTTTTACATTTTTAAGACTAAAATGATAAATACAAGAAACAAAAATTACAATTAAAAAACATATTTAAATCATAAAAATAATATTATAAAATATAAATTTAATTTTCTTAAATTAAAAAAAAAATGGGCCGGTCTGTTAAGGCTTGTTAAGCCGGCATGGCACGCCGACACAACCCATTGGGGTCGTGTTGTGCCACCCGTTTCCTTAACGGGTCGTGTCTAGCACGACACGAATCTTCATGTGTCGGCACGATACGACATTCTAAGGTCTCACTAGCCTGACGTGCTGGGCCTTAGAGGGTCGTGCTGGCAAGTTTTTACAGCTTTAGACCCAAATAATACTTACCCAATGCATAATAAAAAAGTGAGTGGCCGAGTGGTGCCATGGGGGTGTATTTGTAAAGGAAGGAACCACACAATGACATACGACTTTTGTCCTCAAAAATAGATTGTGGATAACTCTTTGAATCCATTGAAGAACTCATCCATCAAGATAGATTGAAGTTGATTGGACTCTTTTACACACGCTTGACAATATTGACCATTAAGTGATCATACTTTGCACCTAAATTATATAGCTTATTGTGAATTTGTTGAATGAACGCATCTTGTCTCTCAAATTGTTTGGCAAGTACGCTCAGCCATAAGGTCATTGCTCTTATAGGATCATAATGACATACACCATCTTTATTAAGTTCCCAGCTTAACAACAAACATTACAATTAATCGTCATTGTGATATCTATAGAAATTACCTAATAACCGACTGAAACTAACTCAAACAAACATTACAAACACAACCAACACACACATTCACACCCATGAGATTATTCTTGCAAGTTAACATATATAATTATACTATTAAATGTAGGATTTAAACCAAGTCTTGTTAGTTGTTAGATGTTTGTGGTTAGTAGTTGGGAGCTGTTTGCTAATAATGTTAGTAGTTGTGTTTAATAATGGTTTGTCAGGATTCCAAACTATTTAAAGGTTGATCCAATTCATTTCAATTCAACTCAATCAACAAAGAACTTCGTTTTTACAATTTGATTGTTGTTCATAGTTGGTATCAAAGCTTGAAGAGCTTAAAAGTGACTGTGAATGGTAGAGACTGTGAATGTTAGAGATACACTGTGAGAGAGTGATCTGAGCTAGATTCCACTTGGAAATCGGATAGCTGAAAATACTCACTGGTGTCGGATTTGAACCAGGAGATGTTCAGAGGTATTTTTTTCAGAACTAGTCGAAGAAGGTTTAGATGAAAATAGAAAAACACAGCGACACTGCTTTATCAGTCGCCACCACCATGAACCGCCGATCACTGGGAAAGTAGGCTGACACCACCATCATCAGAAGGTGCAGCGAGTGTCCACCTTCCATTTCTCCCAAAGAACCGTCGTCAACAGAGTACGTCTTGGAGGTCAAATTGCCTCCTAAAGTTTAGATTCATCGTTAGCCACAGTCGCCAACGTCGGCAAGTGGGTTGTCACCACCACCACCAAAATCTTCAAAAGACGACCGTGATCGAAACCCAGGTGTCCAGAGTCCAGATCCTACACAATTGACGGTGAATCAAAGAAGTTTCAGCTTCGCGATGTTTCATTTTTTATCGTTGTTTCAAACAAGTTGACCGTCGTTGATAAGCCGAAGTTGCTGGTCATCCTTGCTATAGCACGATCGAGTCGATAATTGATCAGGAAAGTCACCGGAGAAGAGAGAAAAATCATTTATTTTTAAAAGGAAATTTTTGAAAGAAAAAAAACTTAGAAGCGTTGGGTGAGAGAAACAAAGATTTGGCGTGATTGGCCTTTTTTTTATTTGGTCTGTTCACTTCAAGTGACCATATATATATATATTTGCCGAATTGCAGATAATATCTCACTCTAGTAAATTTGCAAATAGTATCCCTATTTTGCAAAATTATAAATGGCTACCTTCAACAATGGAAATAATACAATTCAGCCCCAAATACCCAAATTTGATGGAAAAACAAATTTTCAGTATTGAAGGATCCAGATGCAACTTTTGTTAGAATATCAGAAATTGTGGATTATTGTTTCCAAGGGTATTATTGGTTCAACAAATGCTACAGGAACTCAGAAGGATCTGAAGGCGAGGTTTATCATTTACCAGTCGCTGGATCCTGTAATTTTTGAAAAAATTGGACATGCAACTTCAGCAAAAGGAGCATGTAATATTATGATAATACATACAGAGGAGTTGAAAAAGTGAAGAAATTTCGCTTGCAGACTATACGGAGGCACAAATGACAAAAACAAAGAAGGTGACAAATTATTTCTCACAGACATTAGTTCTTGTTAATCAGATGAAGTCCAATGGTAAGAAAATTACAGATGTTCAGATTATGGAGAAGATTTTCAAAACATTGAATTCAAAGTTTGAGTACAAGGTGACTGTCATAGAAGAGTCTAAAGATCTCGAGAAGATGGTGTTGGATGAGTTGATGGGCTCACTTCAAGCCCATGAACAATGTTTGCATGAGAAGTCAAAAATTGAGGTGGAAGAGGCTTTACAAAGCCAGTTAAGTCTTAAGAAATACATAGACGAGACTCAGAGGAATTCTAAGTAAAAACAGTGGGATCAGAACTCGCAGAACATAAATGGAAGTGTTCCCAGTTCTAGCTAGGGAATAGGTAGAGGGAAGAACAATAACAACAACAACAACAACAACAACAACAACACCATCATCATCATCAACAATAACAATCGGAGGAATAAATCTCAGATTCAGTGTTTTAAATGTAAAAAAATTGGTCACTATAGGGTTGAGTGTAGATCTAGAAAGAAAGATTCTCAAGCAAATGTTATAGAAGATGGTGATTCAGAAACACTGTTGCTAGCATGCAACATGGTAGAAAATGGAGCCAAGAATAAATGGTTTTTGGATTTGGGCTGCAGTAACCACATGTGTGGTGAGGATGAGATGTTCACTCAGTTAGATGAATCTTTTACTTAATCAGTGAAGTTTGGGAATGACACAATGGTGCCAGTGATGGGGAAAGGTAAAATCTCTATCATTTTGAAGGACGGGTTCCAGAATGCCATCTCAGATGTACTGTTTGTCCCAAATCTGTATAAAAACTTATTGAGTGTGAGACAACTTTCGGAGAAAGGATGTGACATACGGATTCAAGAAGGAATTTGCAACATCAATAGTGCACAAAAGGGGCTAATAGCACAGGTAAATATGTCACAAAATTGTTTGTTTCCGCTGCTTATTAATTGTGATAGTTTGTCTTGCTTTAGTTCAGTGATTTGTGATGAGAATTGGTTGTGGCACATGCTGTTTGGCCATATGAATTTTGGAAGTCTGAAACAGCTAGCATCTAGGAAGCTGGTTAGAGGATTACCTTCCATTAATTCCCCAAATAAAGTTTACGAGATCTGTGTCCTGGGAAACAAGAACAGAGACTCGTTTCATATAGGAAATGCACGGAGAGTCAGTAAGCCCTTGGAGCTAGTGCATTCAAATTTATGCTTCGTGGAGGTTCCATCAAATGGGAATTCCAGGTATTTTATTTCCTTTATTGATGACTTTAGAAGGAAAGGTTGGGTGTATTTCTTACAACAGAAGTCAGATGCTTGTGATGCGTTTAAAAGATTTAAGGCGAATGTTGAGAAGCAGTGTGGAAAACTTATTAAGATTTTGAGAATGAACAAAGGCACAAAATATATTGTCTGTGATGGTTTCTTGTAAAAACATGGCATTAATCATCAGATGAAAGCCAGATACACGCCTCAACAAAATGGAGTAGCTAAAAGGAAGAATATAACAATCATGAATATGGTTAGGTGTATGTTGCACTTAAAGAATTTATCCAAAGGTTTTTGGGGTGATACAGTTGCTTGTGCATTCTATTTGTTGAACAGGTGCCCTGCTAGAAGTGTTCTCGGAAAGACTTCATATAAAGCTTGGACTTGACGGAAACCCAGTATTGGACACCTACAAGTGTTCAGTTGTATTTGCTATGCTCATGTACTTGATTTTTTGATGAAGAAGGTTGATAATAAGGCAGAGAAGTGCATTTTCCTCGGCTACAGTCAGATGACAAAGGGATACAAGCAGTATAATCTAGTATCCGGGAAGGTAATTGTCAGTCGAGACATTACCTATGATGAGCAAGGTTGTTGGGATTGGTCTAGTGGTAATGGGAGCTTTTCAGATGTTAATGTTGATCTATAAGAGATTGGTCAGGAGGAACCTACCCCTATGACACCATCACCTGGTGTAACTTCACATTCGGTTGAATCTTCTAATCATCCGCAATACCAAAGGGTCTTACCAACTTGTTTGTAGGATTGTGTTCCTAGTAATGACGACTACCTAACTGATGAAGAGTTGGTGAATTTTCCACTGTTTGTAGATTGTGATCCTATCATATATGAAGATGTTGCTCAAGATGACTATTGGATGAAAGCAATGGATGAGGAGATAGGTGCAATTGAGAAGAATAACATATGGGAGCTTATTGATTCGTCTCATGGTAATCAACCCATTGGTGTTAAATGGGTGTACAAGACAAAGTACAAGACAAAATACAAGCCAAACGGTGAGGTGAAGCGTTATAAATCACGTCTGGTTGCAAAAGGCTACAAGCAAAAACCAGGGATTGATTATTTTAATGTTTTGCACCGGTTGCCAGACTTGACACCGTTTGCTTGATTGTGTCTCTTGCCTTACAGAATCGATGGAAAATCTTCCATATGGATATGAAATCGGCATTCTTAAATGGTGAGATAGTGGACGAAGTCAATATTCACCAACCGATAGGTTTTGTGAAAATGAGGTAAGAAAAAAAGGTCTACAAGTTGAAGAAGGCTTTATATGGGTTGAACAGGCACTCGGGGGTATACACGTATTGACACATACTTTATTCAGCATAAGTTTCAGAGATGTCCCTATGAGCACACTTTGTACATCAAGTCAAATCCACAGGGATATATTCTCATTGTGTGTTTGTATGTTGATGATTTGATTATTACTAGCAATAACCCTAATACGATTATAGAGTTCAAAAGAGCAATGATTGGTCATTTTGAGATGACAAATATAGGGTTGATGTCTTACTTCCTAGGCATTAAGGTAAGTCAGACGGAATATGGCATTTTCTTATGTCATAAGAAGTTTGCCGGTGATGTGTTGAAGAAATTCAAGATTGAGGGATGTAAGCCGACTCTCACTCCCGTTGAAGAAAGATTGAAGTTAGTGAAATATGCGTTTGGTGAGCAAGTTGATGCTACCATCTTTGGGAGGCTAGTAGGTAGTTTGAGATACTTGACTTCTACTAGACCTGACATTGCATATGGAGTTGGGCTTATCAGCAGGTTTATGAATTCTACGAGGCAATCTCACTTGCAAGCCGGCAAGCATATTTTACGATATGTGAAAGGTACATTAGATGATGGTATCTTTTACTCTTCTGCTGATAAGATTGAACTTGTGGGATACATAGATAGTGACTGGACAGGTGATATGGAGGAGAGGAAAAGTACTTTTGGATATGCATTCCATCTAAGTTACGGAGTATTTTCTTGGTCATCGAAAAAGCAGTAGGTGGTTGCTTTATCAACTACAGAAGCTGAGTATATTGCAGTTGCTAGTGGCGCTACACAGACTGTGTGGCTGCGGCGCATGCTCTATGACTTGATGCATTAACAGGATGCTCATACAGTGATCTGCTGTGATAACAAGTCCACCATTTCATTGACAAAGAATCTAGTTTTTCATGGTAGAAGTAAGCACATTGATATCAAGTTTTATTTCATTCGAGACTTGGTGAAAGACAACGAGATTGTGATTGAGTATTGCTGTTCCGAGGAGCCATTCACGAAGCCGATCAAGGTCGATTAATTTCTGAGAAAAACTTTGGGCGTGATCAATTATGGAAAACTTGGTTTAAGGGGAGCTATGTAGGATTTAAACCAAATCTTGTTAGTTGTTAGATATTTGTGGTTAGTAGTTGGGAACTGTGTGCTAATAATGTTAGTAGTTGTTAATTTGTAGTTAGTACTTGTGTATAATAATGGTTTGTCAGGATTCCAATCTATATAAAGGTTGATCCAGTTCGTTTCAATTCAACTCAATCAACAAAGAACATCGTTTCTACAAATTGATTGTTGTTTACATTAAATTATAGCACATGTGAATTCACTCAAAATTAACTCTCTTCTCTACATTTTGCTCTGTTTGAGCATCAGAGTGTGGTTGCTAACAAGGCGATAACCCCTTGGTCAAGGTATTTCCAAGATAGGGAAGAAGGTTGTTGTCAAGCTTTCTGGATATAGAAACAGAGCACCTCTGCTCTGGCATATTCAGACTTGAACATCCTATATGCCTAGGTTATCTAGGGCGAGAATTGGGAGTGAACAAAAATGCTAATTAATTAAAAAATTAAAACCGCTTGCATCTCATCAAGAATCAACAACATAGTAAAACACAAATTATTGCATGGTAAATATAATGCTCATTCAAATGTTTTTTTTTCCTTCTGAAACTTCAAAAAATTGAGATTATTGTAATTCTGATTTCAGTATATATGATGAATACCAATAAAATTACAATACTTGCACATATTTCTTAGAAGAACCGGTAATACACCTCCCTCCAACATAAACGGTGAGGGATTCAAATCTTACAATACGCAGTTTACAAGTATGTGTTGAGAGTTTTCTTCCTGAATTGTGGGAGTAGTTATCTTCCATTATGGAGGATAGATATCTAGACCGTACATGTATTGTTATATCTTACCTGTTGTAACAGTCCTTGTAATACTTAAAAAAAAAATAAAAAATTACAGTACTCCACTATTTTGAACTATTTACTCTGTAGCATGACTTGTTGACATGGTCAGGTTTATTTAGTAGGAAAGTTCTATTTGATATTTGGTGATTGTTTGGCCATGTTTGTTCAGAGCCAAGGAGAATTGTAAATGGGAGTGACAACAGACTTGATTTGGAGATACTTATGGAGAGCTTCCATTCCCATGTCCCTTCCAAACCCACTCATCTTGTACCCTCCATATGGGCAGTCCTTATCAAAAGCAAAATAACAATAGATCTTGAAACCGAGTTAGCCACGTCCAAGTTCTTCGTTACAATGCCTGCTGCTAGCCCATATCTGGTATTGTTTGCACACTTAATTGCCTCCTCCACTGTCCTGCAATCGCGATCAAACAATTAGTATCTTAATTTTACACATTTGTTTAGTCTAGAAAGACCAGAGAATATTGATCGTACTTACTTGAACTTCATCAATGTTATAACAGGACCAAATATTTCATCTTTTTCTATCAACATATCCTCCTGTACATGTTGTGCTTAGATTGATTACTTCAATCATGACTTCATTTAATCAAGATCAATCCCAGATACATTGCTTGTTAGTTAGAAGGTGTTACCTTAACATCAGCGAATATTGTAGGCTCGATGTAGTATCCCTTATCGCCAGAAGGCTTGCCCCCTGTTAACAAGCTGGCTCCTTCTCTTTTGCCATGCTCAATGTAAGATAAAATTTTCTCAAACTTCTTCTTATCAACCTGTTTCAATTGCTGGTCAATTAATTCTATTTGTATGGATTAAGAGTATTGTTTGCAGACCCTGAAACTCTCATCTATGTGAATTAAAGTACCTGTGGTCCATGACGAACTGTAGGATCAAAAGGGTCTCCAACTTTCCAAGCTTTAGCCTTTTCCACTAACTTCTTCACTAGTTCATCATAAATCCCTTCTTGAACGTAAACACGAGAGCTTGCAACACAAATTTCTCCCTTGGAATTTGAATACAAAAAATATAAAAATAAAAGTTAGTACAGCTACATTTCTATAAAAATTAATCATTTGACATTTTAACCGGAAAACAGGAAGGGTATTTTTATATACCTTGTTATAGAGAATCCCAATAATGGCAAGTTCAGCAGCTTTGTCTATATCAGCATCATCAAAGATGATGAGAGGTGATTTGCCTCCTAATTCCAGAGAAACTGCTTTCAAATTGCTTGTTGCTGCAGCCTGCATCACTACACGTCCAATTGCCGGAGACCCTGTAAAACTGACCTGAAAAAACCAACAGGCAACACCACTAAACTGAAAATCAAATATCACTTGAATAGTGAAGATATGTTGTAAAATATTTTCCCATTTGATCATCTCACTTTATCAATGTCCATATGTGAGGCCACAGCAGCGCCCGCGGTCGGTCCAAATCCAGTTACAACATTGAGGACTCCATCAAGTATGCCGTATGCCTGCTAGCGTAGCAAGATGAGCATAATGAAGAGCTGAGAGAGGGGTCTGCTCGGCAGGTTTGAGGATCATGGTGCACCCAGCGGCCAAGGATGGAGCAACCTTCGTGGAAAATAAGCCGCTAGGGAAATTCCAGGGAATTATGTGTCCAACAACACCAATAGGCTCACGCAATGTGTAGCCGTGCAACTCACGTGACATCTTCAAGACCTCACCGTGAATTTTATCCGCGGCACCAGCGTAGTAACGGAATCCGTTGGCTGCCTGAGGAATGTCCACAGCCTTCCCAAAGCTGAACAACTTCCCAGCGTTAATGGAGTCAAGTGCCGCTAATTCCTCAACATGTTCTTCAATTAAGTCCGCTAATTTCATCATTATCCTCCCTCTTTCCTGATCATCATTCAGCCACACAATATTTTTTTTCAAAAATAATACTAGGCTAATACCATAAAACTATAAAAGTAACAGCTTGTAACACTTTTGAGAGGTTGTTTCAACTTTTATACCACAGAAAATACATTGTTTTCCTAGTAGTACTATGAATAATTGTTGTATAGCGTACAACTTTCAAGCTTGCAAGCTTGACGTTGATTTATTTCACTTATATGCATAAGTATAGGCTTTTCTACTACTCGAATTTGGAATATTGTTAGATTTAATAAACGTTCTTATTACCAAACCACATTGGGTAGTATGCTTAAGTAAAGGCAGTTTAGACTTTAAAACCATTGTGACACCACTTTTATCCCACAACTCACAAGCATGTAGCAATTGCTTAGGGGCAGAACCAAAAATTCAAATGATGACCATCAAATTTCAAGAATTCAAATATTAAGAGGGCTTAAATGTAAAGAAGAAAATGTTTCCAATAAAATATTTACGAATATATATTTATCTTATACAGTGAATACTTCTTATTTACATCACGTGTTTAATTTTCTTCGCCCTTTTTTTAAGATAATTTTCTTCTTCCAAAAGTCAAAACTTCATAATTCACCCAAGTTTAAATTAAATTAAACCGTATATTTGGTATTACTTTTATAAGGATCAGAAAAGCTTTTTTTAATGCTAGATGGAATCTTGAAGTTTTTGTTTTTTTTTGGTAAAACTTAAACTAAATTTTTTAATATATGAATTACCTCACCCACCATTTATAAAAGTAATTTTATATTGGAAAATATTCAGTACCTAATATATTGACCCACCAATGGAATATTGGTATATAACATTTTTTTATCCATTTTTTATATTTATTTTTTTATATTATTTTAAAATCGGTCACATACTAACACTCTATTAGTAAGGTTATTACCTTATATACTGACCAATCAATATACAAACATTGTTATTTTATTTATAACTAATCAATACACGAGCATTGTTTTTTTATAACTAATCAATACAGAATCATTGTTCTTTTATGTCTACTAAGATAAATGAATTATCTTCATAACTCTTTATAATTTTTAGATATTTTATTATACAATTTTTTTATTATAAATATATTATGAATACTTTTTATATAATTTATATAATAAAAAGTTTTTTAAAAAAATATATTATCAATACCATTTTTATAATTTGTATAAGTAAATTTTTTTTCTTTTAAGAAGCTCTATCTATTAGAAATTATACCATAAAAAGATCTTATCTTAAAGCTATGCGTGAAAAGACATATCAAAGACATCCAAATAGATATTGATATTGTAAACTTGACTTAATTTATTCTAATATTTTATAATTTATTTATATATATTCAAATGTTTATGGACAGCTGTTGCACAAATTATAATACAGGGTACGTTTGGTACGAGAATAGGATAGGATAGGACTGGATTGGACGGGATAGGATTGGATTGGACTGGACAGGACAGGACAAGACGGGACTGAACAGAACAGTTGTTCCATATGATGTTTGGAACGTCTAGGACAGAACTGTTAACTGTACTATTGTACGTTTGGTACGACTGGGACAAGACAGGACAAGAGGTTCAAATGACTAAAATACTCTTATTGTCATGCCTAATGTTTATAAACAATTTTATTAAGTTTAAAGACTAACTCATAAAATCTGGAAAACCATACTCCAATAAAATCACAAGATCTGAAAATTATAACACAAGATCTGGAAAAATGATCACAAGATCTGGAAATTATAACGTTGAAAAATGATCACACTGCACATAAACAAAATATATGGAAAAAATGATCACAAGATCTGGAAAAAAAATTATAACACTCCACATAAACAAAAATATCACAAGATCTGGAAAAAATGTCCAAACAAACTGAAAATTTCACTTCAATTTTATTTAAATTAGGGTGCGTTTACAGAGGATGCATGAAAAAATGCCCAAAGAACAAAGGATGCGTGACCCCGACGACGGCGAGTTCGCGTGACCCCGACGAAGATGGATCTGCAGTCTGCGGGTCTGAGAGAGAGACAAAAGCGGTCGACGGCTATTTTTGTGTGAAGAGAGGATGCGTGAACCCGACGACGGCAAGTTCGCGTGACCCCGAAGACGGCGAGTTCGCATGACACCGACTAAGATGGATCTGCAGCCGGTGGGTTTGAGAGAGAGAAGCGGCCGATGAAATGTTTGAGAGAGAGAAGCGGGCGATGAAATGTTTGAGAGAGAGACAAGCGGCCGATTTAGGGTAAGTTTTTTTTTTATAGTTGATAGTTTTGTAAATTTAAAAAGCTTTGAGGGTAAAAATGTCTTTTCCAGACTTATCCCATGCATGGGACAAGTCTGGCCGAGGGTGTGAGGTGGGACAACTTTTCATGGTTTTTGTCCCATGCTGTTCTGTCCCGTCCCGTCCCGTCCCGTCCCGTCCCGTCCCGTCCCGTCCCATGTTAATGGCACACCAAACGTGGGACAACAAAAAGTTGTCTCGTCCTGTCCCGTCCCGTCCCGTCCCACGTACCAAACGCACCCACAAAGAACTACAAGTAAAAGTAACGGTGTAAAAATGGGCTACCGGCCTGTTTAGGCACGGCCCACAGGGTCTATTTTTCAAAACGGGCCGAGCTTAGCACGTTACATAGGCACTTGCCGATCTGTGTGCCGGCTAGACGTGCCAAACAGATCGGTCTGTATTTTTTTTAAAATATTATTAATTTTTTTTAATAATATTATAGAATATAGATATAGGATATTCTAATGTGACTCATAACCCTTGTTTAAGTAATTATATTTTTCTTTACTATTTTTTTATTTTTATATAAGTTATACCTCTATTAATTCCTTTTTTTTACCCGACATGGGATGTATAACACCTTATTTTTGTAAAGTGGTACCTAGATAATATAATAAATGATATAAATAATTAAGCGTGTCAGGTCTCATCATCAATTTGTTAGTTGACGTTTAATGATAATTATGATTCCCCAAAAAATGAAAATTATTAGTTTTTTTTTTTAAAAAAAAGCAATGAATTAATTGTTTTTAAGCTGTGAGAATATATTCTAAAACGGCGCGTGATACTCATAGGCTCTGGAATGTTGCAAAATTGGTAAAATTCTAAAATATAAATGCTTAAATAGTCTACGAACTAAATTCTATAATAAACCATAGTGACAGGAATTTAAGAATAAAGAAGAAGATACGTACAAAACCAGAGAGACGAGGCCATGGACCGTTATCGAAGGCATGACGAGCAGCCTTGACAGCAAGATCGACATCTTCCTTGTCTCCTTCTGCAACCCTCCCAATCAACTGTCCTGTTCTTGGATCTATCGTCTCAAAACTCTTCCCTGTTCATTTTTCACATTTTCACTATTTACTACTTCTTTGTTTTTCCAACCCAATATTATATTAGAAATTTTTACGATTTGATCCCTATCTCTTATTTAATTGGGAGTTATTTGATTTTTTTTTGTTTAATCCATCCGGTTTATAGATGGGACAGATCCACCATACGATACAATCAGCTCTGACCATATCCCAATTAATCCGGACTCACACCAGATCGGTCCATTAAAAGATAAAGTGCTCCGAATATATATAACTCCGGTATCAAGGGGTTGAACTACGAACTTATTTGATTTTTGTCAAACCCGTGTTTATATTTTTATAAAATAGCCCATTTCAGTTCCTTAATAAATTTTATGGCCAATTATCACAACATCAGTAAGGCGTCCAGTTTGCCCTTAGACTTAGGTTGACCAACAGAAACAAGAACTAAAAAAAAATTGTACAAACAAAATTAAGAAAAAAAAATCGAAAAAAATGGAGACTTTTTTATATATAAATAAGATAAAACTGAAAAAAAGAAGAAAAAAAATATTGAAATAGAATTTAAACTAAAAAACGGAGAAAATAAAAATTGTTGAATTGATCTCCACTATTTATCTTATAGATGGAGTGAAGATCCATATACCTATAAAAAAAAAAAAAATATCTTTTTTCCAATAATAAATATATGGTAGGATCAAAATACTCATCTCACCATTAGTTTTAACTAACCTTAGCTAACAATAATATTAAAATAGATTATTTTAAATTATATAAAGTTGATTCGATGAAAAATCAAATAAAAAGTTAAAACCTGACGTTTTTCATTCGTAACTAATCTTCAGGTTTCAACACTCTGATTAAAATAAGGAAAAAAAAAACACAAAAAACACTAGATTAATGGATAAGTATTAAAATGTTTACATATATATATACCATTTACCATCACCGGGCTATGTATTGTGCCGTGGTGACCTACTGTACATATTATCGAGCGAGGAATAGTTTAGCATAATAAAAGTTTCAATTATTTTCTTAAAAAACATCCAATTATACTGATGAAATGTAACTACATCATCGAATAACAAATTCTGCTGCTGTCAAAGCATCATTGCTTTTATAAAGTGAAAACTGAAAAGGAAGCAGAAGACAGGACAAGACTCAAGAGGGTAAATGTGTCCGTCTTGCTACACAATTTGATTTGAAGAGGGCAAAAACTTGAGTGTAGCAGGATGTACCATCCATCCTCCATCCAGAAGATACAACATGAGTAAAATTGTTTATATGGCACATCTGGGTGGGAATGGATGGTGCATTGGATGCATCCGAGAATTTCTCTTTGAAGAAACGTAATGATCATATATCATATATGTCCAAATCTTTAATGGAAAAAAAATAAATATAAATATATAAGGTGAGTCGGTGAGAGTAGACCGGAATATGAAGAGAACAGTTATTATATCATTCTTTGCTTAAATTATTATATGTATATATAATATATATGATTGTTTCTCTTTCAAAGATGTTAAAAGGAGATGGGAATTAGAGAAAAACAGGATATTGAATGACCATAGACAACAATACTTTTGTAAATATACGAGAAAGAGTAAGAGATACACAACTAGTGAAGAGAGAAGGAGAGAGAGAGGTGATTGTAAACCTGAAAAAGAATCAACAAATTGTCCATTGATGAACAACTTGGTAAACTTGATGGTGGGCAACTTCAACTTGATGAGAGCTGCCTCAGAGCTTCCATTGCTAGGATCAGCCATCGTTGTTCTTTCAATCTCTCTCTATGACGACAATTTTAGTTTTGAAGAAGTGTTGATGTTGGGTTTTGTTAATTTGTCTTATTTAAGATAACAACACACGTGAATGATGAATCATGATCTTTATTTATATGCACAAGTATCATCCGGAATGCATAGGGAGAATTGTACTCACACCCTAAGGTTTGGCATAATTGTAGCCTCATGAGTTGAAATTGTTATTCCATACTCACACCCCCTCTATTTAACAGAGATGTGTTCACGGATGTTAGCTTAGGGGTTTTATGGTCTTTGGATTTATAAAATTTGTAACATAAATAATGAGAGTTTCTCTTTACTATTCACAAATTATCTATTTACACTCCAATTTAATTTTTTTATTAATGATAATTTTAGTTTGATTTAAAATTAATAAACAAGACAAAAAAAATTAAAGACACTCCAAATTAATTAAATAATTAAAAGAAAGAAGAAATTTTATCCCATAAATCATTAGATTATATATTACATATTAAACTCTCAGGTCTCGTTTGATTTTTTCTTCTGAAGACTGAGCAGTAATGAATGCTACTGAAGACTGAATAGTGACTGGAGACTGGAAACTGAAAAGCATGTTTGTTTGTTTTTTTCACTGAAAACTGAATACAAGTGATAAGCTGTTTATTTTTTTAAGTTATAAATATCTGAAATTTAATACTTTTACATCTATACCCTTCTAACTATTTGTTATATATTTATATTTTAATATATTATGGATAACTATAACAAATAATTTAATAATTATAAAACAAAATTATTTAGTTATTAATAACATTTTAAATTTATTTTATTAATATTATTTAGATGCAATCGAACTCTAAAATAAAATTAATAAAACTAATTATCAAATTATAAGGAGAAAAAAAAAAGAATGACTCATTATTGAAAATCGGAATATGGTAGGAAAACCAGTCTTTAATTGTTTGAGTTTTGAAGCAATTAAGTTTTCTGATGATGTAGTTGTATAGGTGAGAAGGAAAAAAATATATTATGAATAGTAGTTTGACAGGAAACAAAATTTAAAATTAGTTAGATTGATGAGAATAGTTTTGGAAGTAAAAATTGCATTAAATTTTAGTAAATTTTAGTAGATTTGTGTTAAGTGAAAAACGATTTTTTTTATTTTTCTAAACAAGTGGTTTTAAGGGTTCATTAAGTGATTTTATCACTTAAAAAAACAAACAAAATAACTTAATGAAGCACATTAAGTGCCATTAAGTATTAAGTGGAAAAATCAAATAGGGTCTCACTCTTAAATATGTTATTATCATATTAAACACTCTCTCCTAATTACTCTCTTTTCATTTCTAAAAATAAAAAATAAAAAAATAAAGAGTATTTTTTGGTTTTTTACTAACAGTAATATATATATATATATATATATATATATATATATATATAAGTCAATTTAAAAAAATATATAAAAACTTGATTTGTTGCAACTAGATTCAATTAAACTCAGAATTTCTAAGACCAATGAAAGAATTAAAGTTCTTTAAGAAATCATATACCTATAAAAGTAACAAAAAAACATTTTCATATTTCGAATTTTTTTAAAATAGAAAATAACAAGGTACTTGTTTTTTGAGTTTTTTTTTTAATATATACATATATACGGTTCCTAAAAATCAAGCTTATTTGTAGGTTTTTTTTTTCTTAACTGTTAGCTTGCTTGAGAAATAATGGAAATAAAGATTAGAGATATGTATTGGAGGAAAGAGAGTTTAATATAGTAATTAAAAATTTAGGAGAGAATGTTTAATATATAATATTTAATCTAATGATTTAGGAAACATAATTTCTCTTTTTTTTTAATAATTTAATTCAAAAAATATTACGCATCGGATGAATTCAAAGATTGCAATAGTTTGTCCTAACTTTTATTAAAATAAAACTAAGTGTCTTTAGAAATTTATTATTTAAAATTGAGTGTCTTTAAAATAGGAAAGCTTCTCCTTACAATCCACACAAGATATATTTACACTCCAATTTTTTTTTATTAATGACAATTTTTTAATCTAAATTAAAATTACTAAACAAGAAAAAAAAATTAAAGGCACTCCAAATTAATTAAATTATTAAAATATATATATATATATCTCCTAAATCATTAGATTAAATATTACTTATTAAACCATCTCTCCTAAATATGTTATTATCATATTAAACACTTTCTCCTAATTACTTTCTCTTTCCATTTTTTTTTTTAAATCATATCTCTATACTTTTTAATCAATCTCTGATTAAGAGTTAAAGAGAAAAAAAAATTATGAATATTTTTGGTTTTTTACTTATATATATATATATATATATATATGAGGGAATTGTAGGAAATGATCCAAAAGTTTATTGAGTTATTGTTTTTATCCAAAACTTTATTTCTGTTTATAATTAGCATCTTTAACCATTTTCCAAATATGCCCTCAATTTTGTTTTATGTGTCCCAATTTTTCCCACCCAAAGTTTTCAATTATTAGTGCTTCACCTCCAATTTTTCCCACCCAAAGATTTTTCACGCTCTCTCTGTTTATTCTCTATTTTTTTTGCTTCTTCTCTTTCAAACCGTGATCTCTCTCAAAACCGAATTGCTTCTTCTCACTGAAACCGTGTTCTCTTTTGCTTATTCTCTCTGAAATCGTGTTCTCTATCGTGTTTTGTCTCTTTGAAAAATCGAGCTTCTTCTGTCTGAAAACCGAGCCTGCAAATCGGGTCTGAAACTCGTGGGTCTTCGTCTCTGCAGGTAAATCGTGTCTCTGAACTGATTTCGATCACCACATTCTTGAAGGTAGATCTAGATCCGAAACTTAGCATTCAGCTCTGTCTTGAAGTAGTTGACGGTATGTATCCTTTTCCTACTTGTTTTTTTTATAAGAATGAATAAGTTTAATCTGAAGAAAAATAAGATGGTTTCGATTTTGAGTGAAACTCATTTACTGTCAATTTTTGTTCCCAGGTTACATGATAGACCAGTTCAATTTAATGTTACATGCCAGTTCAATTTAATGTTGCATGCCAGTTTATTTGTAAGTTCATGTGTCTGTAATTTCGATTTGGAGTGAAAACCAACTATTGTAAGTTTTTGTACCCCGAGTTACATGGGAGTATTTTTTAAAGTTACATGCTAGGTTATTTTTGTATCTAAGTTACATGTTAGGTTATTTTTTTAAGTTACATGCTAGGTTATCTTTTAAGTTACATGTTAGGTTATTTTTTAAGTTACATGCTAGGTTATTTTTGAAGTTACATACTAGGTTATTTTTTAAGTTACATGCTAGGTTAATTTTTAAGTTACATGCTAGGTTATTTTTTAAGTTACATGCTAGTTTATTTTTTAAGTCACATGCTTGGTTATTTATGAAGTTACATGCTAGGTGATTTGTGAAGTTACATTCCATCCAAGTTCTATTTTGTTACATGTAAATTCATGTTCTATTTTGTTACATGTAAATTCATTTTAAAGTTACATGTGAAATACTTTAAATGTCAATTACTTGACTTGTAGGAATATGGATGAAACAAAATTGATCATCCATCATGGTGGAAGTTGGGTGGGTAATTGTTACGAGAGTGGTATGACAAAGTGGGTCAATGTTCCTAAATGTGTAAATTATGATGGCTTGGTGAAGTTGGTAGAAGATGTTGCCAAAGTTGATGTTGCTAGGTACAACTTACAATTATGGTCATTGGCGTTTACAATTAGTGGTACTGATCGTCCGAGTATTGAGAATGACAATGATGTGTAATGTATGATGAATGTAGATAAGCTATTACCTGAGGTTTTTGTCTCTGTTTCTGTGAAGGAAACAACAAATTGTGTGCAAGATGACAACCTATGTAACCTACCTATTTCACAACCCGCGTATGGCGGGTTTCTTTAGCAACTGGCAGGACGTGGGTTCATTCCAATTGTAGACCCAAGTGTATGTAACGATGAAACCATTGACGATGAAGAGAACAATCAGTGGCTGGACACCGATAACAGTGATGATAGCTCGATACCTTACATTGACAAAGGTAGTCACAACGATAAAGATTGGCATGATGGAATAGGTTGTAGTTCTGGAAATGTTGGAGGACATGGATGTACTGGTCCATCGGGGTTTGCTACATTTAGCGGTATTTCCTTTCGAGAGGATGGTTTGGGTGACGATGTTGATCAAACTTCTGAACATGCTTCCCCACGAGCTTGGATTATTCCTGGAGCAGAAAGGTATTCTTTTGAATCCATTAGCATGGAGAAAGCTTGTTCAGATGATGGCCGATTATACAAGGGTAAAATATTTCAATGCAAGAAAGATCTGAAGCAAACATTGAATATGTATGCATTAAAGGAGGGATTTGAAGTCCGGATTATAACGTCTAGCAAGACACATTATGAGACTGGATGTAAGGATGGCGAGTGTGAATTCCATTTACGTGGAATTAAGATGCAAAAAGGAGAATATTGGGTGGTTCGAATGTTCGTAAAGGATCATACGTGCAATATCAATGGTTTCCACGCACGTCTTCGATAAGCAAATTCCTGAACTATCGGTGAACTATTAGCACCAAATTTGCAAGTGCACGGACACTCTCTAAAACCCAAAGATATCATGGTCAAAATGCAAGTGGAACATGGACTACATTTGTTGTATTCAAAGGCTTGGAGGGCAAAGGATCATGTAGAGGCATATGTTTTTGGTCCTCCCGAAGAATCATTCAAATTGTTGCCTGCTTACTGTCATCGATTGAAAGAAGTAAATCCTGGGACTATTACGGTGTTGAAAACAAATGTTGCAAATCAATTTGAATATATGTTCATCGCTCATTCCGCATCACTTCATGGATTTCGTACCGTGATTGGACCAGTTATTGCCATTGACGGTACTCATTTGAAAGGCAAATTTTCTGATATTATGTTTGTAGCTATATGTTTGGATGCAAACATCTAGGTTTTTCCTTTGGCATATGGCTTTGGTGACGTTGAAGATGAAATGTCATGGACATGGTTTTTAAATGAGCTTAAAAATGCTATTGGTAGTCCTGAGGATTGTATGATCATATCCGACCGCCACCTCGGTATCAAGGTTACAATAGAGAAAGTGTACCCTAACGTACCACATGGATATTGTGTGTTTCACATGGATTACAAAACGAAAGATGTGAGCCTTCTTTTCAAACAAGCATGGAAGGCATACCAGAAATCTGAATTCAAGGAAGCGATGTTGGAGATAATGAAGGGTAATAGGGTAGCATTCGAAGAATTAATGAATGTTGGTCCCGAAAAGTGGTCTCGTGCTTACTCTCCTATTAGGCGTTATAGGTTGATGACCTCTAGCATTGCCGAGTCGATGAATTCATGTTTGGTGCATGCTGGCCAAATGCCAATAACAACCATGATTTAGTTTATTAGAGACATGCTCCAGAAATGGTTTTATAAGCGTCAGACCAAGGCTGAAAAAACTCAGACACAATTGACTAAATTGCCACTGAATTAATAAAAGAAAGAAACATTGATTCAGAAAAGTACACGGTTTGTCCAATTGATTCTGTTAACTTTAATGTTAAGGATGGAAATAAAGATGGTTTGGTGAACCTTTCTGAAAAGACTTGTAGCTGTGTCAAATTTGAAGTTGATAAACTCCTATGTCGACATGCATTAGCTGTAATAAGGTTAATATCTTCTTCTTCAACTGTAATTTGCCTTCTTACCTATGCAGATTCAATTAATTACTCATAATCTTTTCCTTTGTAGGTATGCGAAGAAACCTTTACCCGATTATTGTGGGGATTGCTACAAAACCACAAGTTGGGTTGAAGCATATGCAGGGACCATTTTCCCTGTTGGGCATCCTTATGATTGGAATATTCCTGAAGATGTGCGATCAAAGGTTGTTCTTCTACCTCCTTTTCGTGCGCAGGCTGGAAGACCAAGAAAGAAGAGATTTAAATCTATCGGAGAACATGGTAATGGAAAGACCAAAAATTGTACGATTTGTAAAAAATCGGGTCATAACTGACAAAATTACAGGAATGCATAGCCTTGTAAGGCTCCGCCATCATGCCCATCCGTATCATCTGTAACATCCACAACATCGCGACCACGTAGACCTTACATGTGCAGGAAGTGTGGAGATGAAGGCCACAATTCACAAAAGTGTCCTTTGGTGCCGAAAGAAGTTGGTACATCCTAGATTTTACTGTATCAGTAATGATGTTATAATTCTAATATGCATGGGTGAAATACCTTTTTGTGTAATGTAGACTTTATGAAGTTCTTATTGAATTTGAAAGTTGAAATACAATGACTCCAGTAATGTTACATGTTAGAAGTTACATGCCAGTGCAAAACCAAGTTACATGCTAGTGCAAAACCAAGTTACATGCTAGTTGGAAATGAGGTTACATGCTAGTTGGAAATGAAGTTACATGATAGTACAAAATGAAGTTACATGCTAGTGCATAATTTTGTATTAGAATAGAACTCCAGTAATGTTGCATTTTAGAAGTTACATGACAGTGCAAGATGAAGTTACATCCTTGTTCATAAATAATTTCATTTCAGAATACTCCAGTAATGTTACATGTCAGAAGTTACATGCTAGTTGGAAATGAAGTTACATGCTAGTACATAATTTTGTATCATAATATAACTCCAGTAATGTTGCATTTTAGAAGTTACATGACAGTGCAAAATGAAGTTACATGGTAGTTTAAACAAAAATTAATTTCATAATAGAACTCCAGTAATGTTACATGTTGGAAGTTACATACCAGTTGGAAATAAAGTTACATGCCAATATAAAATGAAGTTACATGCCAGTGCAAAAAGAAGTTACATTCATTAACAAATTCATTTCAGAATGGGACTCCAGTACAAATCATGTTAAAAGTTACATCCCAGTTAATAATAAAAAACAATTTCATTCGTAAAGTTCCAGTAATATACATCATCAAGTCAAGAAACCTATGAATCTGCCGGTACACTATTGACATAAATTTCTAATGCCATTTCCTCCCTAAACCTGGGGATGTTTTTGGTTCCCCACCCCCAAAAACATTTACGAAGCATCAACATGTCTGCGTATCGGCATGTGAAGACACCACAACTATCGCTGTCTAGTTGTGCTGGTAGCTTCTTTAGATTGATTGTTCAACAACAAACATCATCCCATCAGGTGCTATGCCTCTTTTGTCAAAATATCCGGATGATTGCAAAATTGCTGGAATTAAACGCAAGAGTGGGGTGATCTGCTTCACACGTTTCTCAATATTGGTTATCTTGTGTAGTGGATCATAAATACAGACACAACTTTTTTTCCAAATCAACATCACACAATATCCAATGTCCTGCTGGATCACCAACAACACATGGAACCAACAACTGTAAAAAAGAAGTAACAAATTACGATTAACAAGTTATATGATAGAAAGTTCAAGTTACATGCTTGTATGAAACAATGTTACACGCTAGTTCAAAACATAGTTACATGCTAGAACAAAACCAAATCTGGTTTTCAAAGATGAGTAACCTTACATGTTTAACAGTGGACCAAGCAGTACCCCACCAAGGTTTGTCTCCAGTAGCATACAATATCCAATCCGTCGGACATTTATATTTTAATGCATCAAATTCACAACACAAAGATGCATCCTCCGACGGTTGTAATATTTTCCATTCCTCTGATAACTTTGCCTACAAAGTATAAGTTTGTTATGAACATATCTAAGTCTTTACGCCAACCAAACAGTTAAAAAAAATAAGGTTTTCTTACAAAGAAGTCTGAACATAGCACCGCAACATCTGATTTGTAATCTTCCGGTTTCAATTGTCGTTGCTTACATAGTAGACTCATATATGCATCAATATGCTAGTTTAAACTAAAGTAAAATTAAATTGAGAATTTTTCAATATGCTACATCAATATTTATATAAATATGCAATTATAACCAACCTCATTGGATAACTAACAGGTTGTAGATTCCAACTCGATAAAGAATTCCTTAGTTGTAAAGTAGTCGGATCTGACGTTCAACCTATGAAGAAAAGTAGGAATATTTCACTTACAAGTCATTAATAACAATATATTTTATGAAAACAAGGAACAACGAACATGTTACAAAATCTTACGATGTCATTGTGTTACTTTTCTTAAAACATGCATACTTTGCCTTCAATTTTTTTTTCTCTCTCGCTGCTGCTTGGAATGGGTCATTGTATGGTGAAGTCATATAGCGAGATTTAATCTTTAATCGCTGCTCCCATTCATTCTACACAGCTACGTACTCTCGCGTAGTTGCATCCTCTACTGTTTTGTCAGCTACCAACAGGGAAGAGGCATGCACCTTTAATCCCTCTTGCACCAAAATGTTTTGGACCAAAAGTTCAAGGCCCTCACCATCGGTTTCATCATCCTCAACAATCCCCTTTTCTAAGGCATGATCCGACCCAAAAACCTCTATTCCAAGGGATGCATCCTCCCCCCGAGCATCTCCTTCACCATCCCCCTTACCAGAAGTAACCTCACCCCCACCATGGTTACCATTACCCTCAGCATTAGGACTGTCAACGTTTTCCCCTTGCACTTCGTGAGAATTCTTTGGTCTACGTGATTCAAAATGTTGAAGACCTGACATTGAGTATGTTAGGTTTTAGTTTGTGTTGACATTAATTCCATATCAAAATGAATTTTTTCTTGTAATGATTTAGTTGTTTAGATTCATTATGATTCAAGTTTCAAAGAAGAATGAACAACAAGTCAAAGCAAGTTCAAAGTCTTTAAAGAGAAAGGATGCAATATGGTTCTACAAAGGTATACTAAGACCTTATCTTTCTCTTACAAGACTTAGGCACACACATACAATTCATTCATATGTGTCCCTGCATCGTTGTTCACCATGTATAACACATTCACACACTTGAAAATGAATGCTCATGCATTGGTATGGAAATAACATGTTTTGAATATGCATGATTGAAGACTATCTCTATGTAGTTTGCATTCTAGTGTGAATTGTGTTTGTGTGTATATGTTTGTATAACATGGATATTGAACTTGAATTTAGTCTTAAATCATTCTTGATTGAGTTCCGGTCATTTCGGTTACTCATATTATTGATTTCAAGTTCTAAGTCAAAAGATACTACACTTTCAACTCATGTTGCATACATTGTCTTCGTTTTCATATATCGAGTCGAATTATTATTTTCTGGGTTGAGTATCTTATATTTCCATGTCTGTGTGAGAGTTACGGTTCGTAATCCGTAAACGGATTCGAATTCTAAGTTCAGAGGCCGGACAACGGTCGAAGAACGCAAGGGAAGCGCGAGGGGATTACACCATGGCCGAATGCCGTGAAGGTGTGCAAGTCCGAGATGGCGTGTGGCCATCTCGGCTGCAACACCTTGATGCCCTGAGATGCCCACGTGCCATCTTGGGGGAGCAATATCAAAGAAGGGCAAACTTGTCTTTTGGCTCATTTCTTTCCCTCTCCTTTATAATCTATTTCCCCCTCACATTTCATTCTAAGAAGAAATTCAAAATATTGTGCATAATTTTTCTCTCTACATTTTCTCATATTTGAAACACCATAACCTCTTCATTTGAACTCCGATTTGAGTGATTCAAAGTTGAGAGTGTTTGTCTATTCATCCTCCATCTTTTCTCTGAAGGTTTGAGTGAGTTTTGTTGTTGGTTTTGGAGTCTAAACACATAAAAATGGGACTGCACCTAAATCAACTAAGGTATTGATTTTCTCTCAAAGTTTTCTTTTAAAACTTGGTCAATTGCCTTGGGTTTTCTTCTTCAACATATATTTGTATATTGTGAGTGTTTTGATTTGAGTTTTGAACTCTTTCAAAGCTAGTTTGAGTTTCAATTGAAATCATACATGTTGAGTTAGGTTTTGATCTTGCCTATGTTTTCACATGTTTGGGATTGCATTGTGCTAGCTTTGATTCTAGGACTATTTGATGATCTTTGATTGATTGATTTTGTGAAAAATAGATCCTCAGATGTATTAGGCTCTCTTGGCCGAATTCTCACATCAATACATGTGCTTATGTTCTTTTGAGCTATTCATGTGTTTTGTAGAATCTATGATTAGGAATATGCTCTAGAAATTTAGCTTAAATCTAATTGACTTTGTCATATGATTTTAGCATGTTTTTGGTTTGTGTGATTTAAACTTGATCTTGTGATTTATTGAACATATCTTATGATTCAAGTTTAGATCTATGCATGTATCTAGGTTGTGATTATTGTTGAACATATCTTACATGATCTAGATTGATTATACATGCATGATTGACTAGACTATAGATTTGTGCATTCATGCTCATGTCTAGTATTTTCCATAGGATGTGTTGATCATAGCATTCTATGTTGCGTGCTTATTTGCATTTTGCATTCATGATCACCTAGATGCCTTGTGAGAAGGAAGTCTTGACAATAGGTGTGAAACCTATGGTATTGAGCAAGAAGTCTTGGCAAGAGGTGTGAGACCTTGGATTTTCAAGCGAGGAAGTCTTGGCTAGAGTGGGGAGGGCTCGGATAGTCGAGCAAGAAGTCTTGCTTAGGGTCGTGAGGATCCGGATAGGTGAGCGAGGAAGTCTTGACTAGAGTTGGGAGGACTCTGATAGTTGAGCAAGAAGTCTTGCCTTGGATCGTGAGGATCCGGATAAGGTGAGCAAGGAAGTATTGACAAGAGGTGTGAGGCCTCGGATTGTTAAACGTTAGGGCGACATCTTCATGAGTAGGATATGAGGGTAGTTTCTAGGTGAAGGGGTCACTTGAGAGATTGTACTTGTCTTATCTACTAGTGGATTTTGTTTGCCGGTGGCTGCTAGCCCGTGGATGTTTCTCTTCAGAGGTTTACCACGTTTTATCTTGTGTCAACTTTTCTCTATCCCTATCTCTCTAGTATTTGTATTTGTTATTTGAATACTATGAATAGAACTCTTTATGTAAGTTGATTTCCTTTCTATAATATAGATTGTGTATGTGTTACAATTACTTGTTTGTATCACACTTTACTTGTCTTTTTATATTGATTAAGTATCTTTAATTAATATATATATTGTGATACAAGCAATCTAGATGGACAAACTTTTGTTTATTTCTAAGGGATTCGAAAAATGTGTCTAACCTATTCACCCCCCCCCCCCTCTAGGTTAGCCTTGAGCATTTAACCATGTTTATATTTTCAGAGTAGTTAGGGTCAAACCGATGTGGCTCAGTATGAGGCGTCCTATCAGGGGTAGTCTGTGTTTTTTTTAATATAAAATAAAGAGCACAAATTAAAGATGCATGTCAGTAAGTTCAAGTTACATGCTAGTACAATACAAAGTTACATGCTAGTACAAAACCAAGTTACATGCTAGTGCAAAACCAAGTTACATGCTAGTACAAAACCAAGTTACATGCTAGAATCAAACCAAGTTACATGCTAGAATCAAACCAAGTTACATACTAGAACAAAACCAAGTTACATGCCAGTACAAAGCCAAGTTACATGCTAGAACAAAACCAAGTTACATGCTAGTACAAAACCAAGTTACATGCTAGAACAAAACCAAGTTACATACTAGTAAAAAAACAAGTTACATGCTAGTACAAAACCAAGTTACATGCTAGCACAAAACCAAGTTACATGCTAGAATCAAACCAAGTTACATGCTAGAACAAAACCAAGTAACATGGTACTAGAAAACTTACTAAGTTACACGCTAGTACAAAAGCCAAGTTACATGCTAGTACAAATCCAAGTTACAAGCTAGAACAAAACCAAGTTACATGCTAGTACAAAACCAAGGTAGGGAATTGAAAACCAAGTTACATGTCAGTAAGTTGAAGTTACCTGATGATGTGGCTGAACAAGATCATCCAACCTTTTGTCCACCCGGTCAAGCCTTTTTTTTAGACCCTTCTCCATGGCCGAAACCTTTTTCTGTATCTTCTTCTTCACAATGTCTTCAAAGCGCTTTGACATTGCATTCATTAGTTCCCTTATTGTTCTCGAAGAGTCTGTCGAGTCATCACCCATCTAAAGTTTACAAAGAAAAAAAAGCTTGAGTATCGGTTTCTAGTTTACTTAACGAAATGATTTTATCGGCTAGTAATCAAATTACCGATGACATGACTGAAGATGTACACATCCTTTTTGTCATTCCTCTCCTTTTTTCTTTCTGATGAGACATATTCCTCTTCATCTGATTAGGTTGTTATTGACCTTTATCATCAGCATCATTACCATCATCAGCATCATCAACATCATTACCATCATCATTAGGCCGTTGCTCACAATCATCATAATTGAATGGAACAAACTGTGGACCTTCAGACAAATTTGTGTCCACACCAACCAAGTAAGTCTGTATCTTCTCATCGTTAGTTGGACTTAATACCTCCAACACAACATGATGTAAAGTAACAGAAGTGTCATGATTCTTTTTAAGTACTAATATAAAAAAAACTGAATTTTAGGTTAGGAAAGAAAAAAACATACATTTCTCTCCTTCACTTCTTGTTCGTACTTTGCAAATTTGGCAAAGAAATTATGAGGCCTCTTAAAAATACTCCAGTTCTTCAAACGAGGATGGCTATGACATTATTTGTTCCCTACCAATTCAACTGATGAGCTGCAGGCTTCCATCGCCCAGAAATGGCATTTCACAAATTTTTAATAATTTAACTACACGAGTTCCAGCAATGTTACATGCTACAAATTGCATGCCAGTTCAGAATGAAGTTACATGCTAGTTGAAAATGAAGTTACATGCTAGTTCATTTAATCACAAAATATAAAGACTAATCTAATGCACAATCCTAGTAATGTTAAATGCTACAAGTTACATGCCATTGTAAAATGAAGTTACATGTTAGTTAATAATGAAAATACATGACAGTCCATATCTACAATTTGAACAAAATTATTAACAATTGAACTTCAAAAATAAAATTATGGACAAATGCTTAAAAATAAGATTTGAAAGCTCACCAATACTGCCCAAGGGAAGCCGTAAAAGTTATAGTGTGTGACGACCTTTCTTGATGCATTTATAGTCCGAAAACCTTGGCGTAGGTAATGTATTGTCATCATATACACATAACTTCCCCATGGAAAAGAATTGAAGGATTCTAGATCCTCCACCAATGCAAACAGCCATAATGACACTGTCCTCCTCAAATCTTGTCCAAACAAAACATTATTGGCAATCAATACCAGGGTCATTTTCAAACCATCCTTTGGTTGTTCAAATTGACCACCCATAAACTTTTCCCATACATGTTTCAGTTGCACATTCTCATCCCCCCCGAAATATCTATCGTGGATCCCACCAGAAATGACATGATAAGTTTTCAAAAAAATATCAGACATCTCCCCAAATTTTAGGCCTATGACCAAACAAAATTCTCTTTTCGTGAATTTGGCCACTTTACCACCTACTAAGAAGTGAAATTCATCCTTACGGGTCACTCCAGGTTTACATATCTGCCTCAACAACAAGTTATGCATTACTCCTGTCGAAAAAGTCACCTCTTTCGGGATGGCAAGTAGGTGCCCAAAACATGTCTCCCGTAATGCACCCAACTGTTTTACTTGTTTAAGAACCTTAGCAATCTCTGGCAGCCAATTCAAACTGCTGTACAAATTTATGGTGGACTTTTTTAAACATAAATTCCCCAATTTGATCGAAAAATCCTCTAAATTCATATTCTCCATCCACAAAAGCACAAAAATTAAAAAATTGCATTATAATTTAGTATATAATTATGAATTCCTCGGTTTTTGTTTTTGTATTATTCTAATCATAACAGTAATCTATGTATTCTGAAGTTGAACAGTATCTATATATATCAAAGCATTGGAAAAAAGAGATATACAAATTTGACACACAATTTCTGGTCAAACGACACCAAGCATCGTAACTGACATAAAATTCAAAATTTCTTTCTTCAAAATCAATATCAAAATCACCCCAAAGACACATGAAAATTATAATTTCAAAACTATAAGTATAAATCATCATCAACTCTCCATTTTTTCCTTTTAATTTATAAGTACCAAAATTTCTCAAACGAACAAATTTCAGAAATTGTAATCGATAAAAACTGAAGAAGAAAACAAACAGAAATGCCTCAGTCTAGAACCTGCCCAGATGAAGAAGAAGATTGTGATGACGAAGAAGAACAAGATTTGGGTATCAGATTTCAAGAAACAGATCAAATGAAGAAAAAGCTTGTGACGATGACGGGAAAGAGCCACGACGACGAAGAGTGGCACTGACAGTGACACGCGACAACGACTGGGACCGGCAACGGCGACGACTAGGAGCGTCAACGACGGTGACGGACAACGGCAATAAGAGCGACGACGAAAGTTCCTTTCTCTCTCTTTCTCTCTCTTTCATTTTTTACTTCATGTAACCCTAATGTTTTTTACTTGATGTAAGAAAAGTTAAACTTTTGGAATTGTATTTTTCACCGCCCATTTCAAATCTAAGGGTAATAATGTCCAAAAGTGGTCAATATTGATAAAAAGAATAAAAAAATATAATGGTGGCTAAAAACAATAACTCAATAAATTTTTAGGTTGCTTATGAATTCACCCCTATATATACATATACGTGTATATATATATATATATATATATATATATATATATATATATATATATATATATTTATACATATTAAAAAGTCAATTTTCGAAAAGAAATATATTAAACATGATTTGTTGCAACTGAATTCAATTAAACTCATAATTTTTAAAATTTATGAAAGAATTAACGGTCTTTAGGCAATCACATATTTACAAAAATAACAAAAAGCATTTTAATATTTCAATTATTTTAAAATAAAAAAAAATGTATTTTTTTGAGTTTTTCTAATATATATATACATGGTTCCTAAAAATCAAGTTTATTCGTAAGTTTTTTTTCTTAACCGTTAGTCTTGTTTGAGAAATAAATAGAGATAGAAAATTAGAGATATTTATTGAAGGAGCGAGAATTTAATACGATGACTAAAAATTTAGGAGAGTGTTTAATATGAATATTTAATCTAATGATTTAGGAGAGATATTTTTTTAATAATTTAATTCAAAAAACATTATTCATTGGATGAATCCAAAGGCTACGATGGTTCGATTAAAATAAATGAAATGTAGTTAAAAATTTATTTTTTAAAAATGAAGTATCTTTAGAATATGATTGCCAAAAGATAAAAGGATAATCTTAGAATAAAAGAAAATGTCTTTAGATTTTTTTTTTAATTTAAATTTTGAGAATGAAATGTCTTTAAAAAAGGAGTGTAAAGAGAAAAAAATGTATTGTCATAAGAAGCTATTTTAAAATAAGAGTGACAAAAAAACAAAAAGAAAAATCATAGAATAAAGCGAGGTGTCTTTAGAATCTTTTTAAATTTAAATTTTGTAAAATGAAATGTTTGGATTGTCAAAAAAAAAAAAACTCTCTAAGTAAAAACAAAAAACAAAAAGAAATAAAAATGTGTTTTTTAAATACATTTTTATTTTAACTCTTTGTATTTATCTCTTGTATCTGATCTTTATATAAGGTCTCTTTAGAGCCTTTTGTAGGGTTAGACTTGATGAATTGAATAAAGAATTGAATTGCTGTGTTTTTCAATCCCCTTTTCTGGTTCTATTTCCTACTGGTCCTACATCAATTAGTATCAGAGCTATTTTCGCTCCTACTCGCTTCCATCATTTTTTTTCCCACACAAATCGGTCCACAAAACCTCGTACACACCTAGTCAGACAACATACACACCCTAGAATCCTCCATACCCGGCTGTACACGCGCCCACGCGCCACCCTTACGCGCCATCGCCGGTGACTGTGCCTGGCTCCCACCAACGGTACCATCAGAGACAGACAACGCCGGCCGTCACTTTTCCCTTCATCGCCGACGTCCAGATCTGCCTCGATTACCGTAGATCTACGTCACAAACAACTGGCCGCTGCAGCTCTCATTCGCCGCCGATCGCCGGAGCGTGGCCTCTCACCGCCGAGCCCAGCCGATTCCCCAGCGTCCTCTTCTTCTACCAAAGGTTCAGTTTCCAATCTACGGGTGTTCGGGTGGTCGGTTTGTCGACCAGGTCCTTCACGGCAATTTCTAACAGTTGGAGGGTCTGGTGGAGATTTGCCTGAGCATCTGTGCTAATCACGAAACCTACTGGGGTTTTTTTACAATTACACATACTTCAGGGAGTCTTTCGTAATTATACAATCTGGAGGGACTTTTCAACAATTTTTCACATCAACAAATTTCAGCTCATCAATGGTTAGCTTACTTCGGAGGAGAGGTTGACTATTCTGATTTCGCTATTCATTGGTTTTTTGTTAAATTTGTAGGCATTTCTTACTTATTTGCTTAGATCTAGCCTTTTTATTTAAATTTTAGTTTTATTTAATTATTTTTCTTTTTATTCATTATTATTATTATTTTTTTCTTTTTGTTATTTTGCTTTTATTCTAGTTTCTTTTATAATCCAATTGTTTTTTTTTTCATAAATCACAAGCGGATTCATTAAAAAAACAACCCTAGTATTAGTCAACCGTTTATTGGAATTGAAACCCTATAGTTTGAAAAATAAGTAAAAAAAAAATCCTACCATTAGTTGATTGTTAATTGACCAATAATATTGAAAATAAACGCTAAGCGTGTGTCTAATTAACCTATATAGTGAGGGGGTGAATAGATTTTAATCAAGTTAATTACCAACTTTTTTTGATTAATCAATATTAAAAATTTACTCCATTAAAAAAACATACAAAATCAAGTATAAAATGGGGAATTAAATAACACTTGATTTTTACGTGGAACTCTTCAACAAGGGAAAAACCATGGGTTAACCGCTTAGCCATTACGATCCTCAAATCCACTATTATTATGATGCTTAAAACCTAGATTGACTTCTAATCACATCATTCTCGGTCACTAACTCACCACTACTACCCAATGGGTCTTTATAGTGATTCTTGATCAATGGTTGTTAATTAACCTTTGTTGCAAGACTTGCTTGTTCACTACACCTTATAGTCACAAGACTTACCTCTCAAAGAAGTTATCAACCTATTTGTATATATAAAAATATTCTAAATGCAATTAATGATAGGAAATACTAAATGCTTATCTAGATATTTAAAGATGTCAATAAGTTCAAATCCTAAATATCAATGTCTATATGAATGTTCATAAAGACCTAACTAGATATAAATATGTAAGTCTAAAATCTAGTCATCAAACAAAACCATATCAACACAAGTTGTCATTAATCATGGCAAGGACAATAAATGTAGTTAACAAATGCAATCAATTAGACCTAATCAATATCTAAATGCAAAACATAAAGATTTAACTAGAATGGAAAAATAGTCCTAAATGCAAGCTATCAACAAACAAAACTCATTTATGTTCTAACTCATGTGAATATGCAATTAAAGCATGAGTTTTGTAATTAATAAGCAATAAAAACTAAACCTTGAGTAGATAGAACAATTAATGAAAGATGAAGTTTGTTCGACTTACCAAGTCATTTAATGAAACCCATGATGAGATGATGCATGACTGTGCTTGGATGATCATGAGTTTGGGTTTTTGAGAGTCAAAAACAAATCTTGGAGCTTTTCTCTCTAAAAGATAGTCTCTCTCACTAAAAAATTGGATTCATTAAGCTCTAAAGTCAAAGAGAGGAAGAAGATAGCATATATATATATATATATATATGAAGCCCTAGACAAAGTGACATCGTTTTGGCAAAACTGCACAAAATCGTGTCAGACCACGGAACATGCAGGTGACCAGACCACGATACACGTTGTGTAACATGGTAAAATACACCACTATGCATGCAAGTGCACATGCCACAGTGCAAGCAGCAGGGCCCTTCTGGAGAAAACCGCGGTAGGGACTACTGTGCAGGTATGAGCACTGGTCGCGGTACCCTAAGCATGCAACCTTTGGAACCCACCGCTGTTGGGACCGTGGTTGAGGCAGGTGCATAGCCAGCGACTTGCACCATGGTTAAGAATCCTCTTTTCCAGGCAAACACAACACACTATCCTAAATGAATGATGTGCAAGTGTGGATTGTGATGAAAATATAACAAGCAAACACAAATATCATGCAAGACATGCAATCACTTTTAAGTTCAAAACAAGATAAAGGATTGTGCATGCAAGTGTGTGTGTACAACAAAATCTCTTCAAGAGTTAAGAGCAAGTGAACTACCTCCCATGAAGTTCTTTGGGATCCTGAAAGCTTGTTAAAGATGAATCATAGTTGGAGACCTAAGCTACCCATTACAAATAATCGCAATGTGGTTTGTCATGAAATAAGCCAGTAAAAAATAGAGGTCCTTACAATCTCCCCCTTTGGCTATTTCATGACAAAACAACCACTCACAAAATAATACTCACAAAACAACAATAAAGCTATTGGTCAACAAATTATATTCTACGTTACAATAAGAGAAACCTAAGATCTAAGTCTCTAATGTCTTCTATCTCTTCGTGGATCACCATGCCTACACACAATAGAAAGAAAGTATTTTCCAAGAACAAGTGCATGTGATGTGATCAAAACAAAGCATGCAATTGCAATAAAATGTCAATACAATCAATATAATGTAGTGCAATGCAATGCTCCCCCTAAACGGTTACTCTCTCTCATGATTAATCCCCTAAGGCATAAACAATGTTCCCCCTATATTTCTTAAGACTTCTCCCCCTTTTTTCTTTCATGAGATAGGCAAATGAGCTCCTTCTATCTGGTTGCTTTAGCAAAAAGAGTTATTAGCACAAATACGATGTATAATCATATAAACGAACTTTATACAACATAAGTAATTGAGAGAGATTAAAGAAGTTTTATTAAAAAGAATGTGTGAAATTGTTGCTTTGCGTGCAAGACATATAGCATTCAAGTTCAAGCAAAAGTATTTGGCAAAGCACACATCAAAAAGGTTTCCAATAGAATTCTACCAATTTCACTATAAAAAAAAGTGACATATAATGACAAAAATTATTTCTACAAGTAAAGAAATTGTCACAATTTTAAAATTGTGACAAAAAAAGTGTCACTAGCAATTCGTCACTTTTGCCCCCCTCACTAAAAGTACTTGTGACAGTTTTTTAGTACTGGTCACAAATCATAACTTTTAGTGACTAGTGACATATTATCACTTGACCTTAATTAACAAAAATTGTGTTATTATTTATAAACATAGTGACAATTAGCCATGTTAAAATTGTTTCACTGCACATAAACTTAGTGACAATTAATTATTTAAAAATTGTCATTAACTCACTATACACAAACCTAGTGACAATTAACCGTATGAAAAATATGTTTGACAATTAACAAGAAAATAACAAGTTAAAAATTCAATCAAAGTTAATATAATGGTTCATTCAACTATTATTAACTATACAAAAACTTAAATACAAAAAATACAATAAGGGATAGATAATTAGAACATAAGAAAGAAAAGAAAAAGAGAAAAGAAAGTGTAAAAAAATATATTACAAAATTGTTAATGTACATACACCAATTTGCTACAAATTTCGAGATAAATACATTACATCAATTATATTGTGATAACCATGATAAAGATTCTTCAAGCCTCAACACTAGAACACTTTCGTCAATGAAAAGATCGGAAATACTTTTCGCCTAGATGCAATCTACAATAGATGAAAGTATATTATTAACACCTCAATTAGATATATATATATATATATATTTCAACACTTCATCGATAATTGGTTGTTCCATAAGAATCATTTAATTAAACAGTTAGTATGCACATCAACTAGTATTGACATGTAACATGAAAATCTAAGAACAAACAACTATAAATCATGAATTAATAATTATGGGTTCCTGAAAAAAATTAATTAAAAATTAAAGTTAAGAATCATTCATAAACATAAATATAAAATTCTATATATAACATATCTCGTTCAAAGAAATTTTCAATATATGAAACTCGAATTTGAGATTCCGACCCTAAAAAACAAGTACAAGAAAACAAACCAAAAAAAAAAATCAAGAGAAGCTTACATTTTCTATCAAGACAAAATTTTATCTACAGTATTGGTGACTTCTAAAGATGAAACATGGTTTCAAACCTAAAAAGTGTTTTTGAGAAACAGAAAAACTAATGAAGAAAAAACTTACAAACAAATTAAAATTAAGAAACATCTCTAAACTTATATATATATATATATATATATATATATATATATCATTATACATAAAAAAAACATATTTTATTCAAAGAAAATTTTATTATACGAAACTCGAATTTGAAATTTTGATCTTGGAAAACAAGTAAAAGAAATCAAACCATAAAAAAAATTAAGTCAAGAGAAGCTTACCTTTTTCTATCAAAAAGAATTTTTCTCTACAATCTTGATGATTTCTATAGATGAATCATAGTTTCAAACCTAAAAAGTGTGTTTAAGGAAAAGAGAAATTAAAGAGAAAATCTAGATATGGCAGTGACAAAGGGAGAACTAAGAGACATGTAAAGATGGAATAAGGAAAAAAAAACCACACCATGATTGTGGCTTTTTTTTCCTCCAAATTAAATAAAATTTGATGATTCTGATGCCTTTTAAAAACCTAATTATTTATAAAATAAAATCTTTCCCTTTTTGTAGGACAATTTTGTGACTGATTATATTTTTTGTCACAAATTATTAAGTTTTAAAATAATTGTGACAATTCTTTTTAAAAAGTCTCAATTAAACAAAATATAGTGACAAATATTATTTGTCACAAAATAATACCAACTGTGATACATTTGAAATTTGTCACAAAAAAATAATGTCACCATAGGTCACTTTTTTTGTACCCTTTTGTAATAAGCAAACATTATATAGTTTTTCAAAAGCATTTGAACACACAGACACCTATATCAATCCTTAAGGGCAAATCAAGACATTGGTCCAAGAGATCCTATTAGATTTTTCCATATAATTATTTGTATGATAGTAGTTTTGTTTAAACATTAAGAAGAGAGAGAAGACTAATATGGATATAAAATTCTTATTGTTTGCATGGATGCAAGATCCTTATTGATTAGTCTTCTTATTTGCATTCGCACACATTTGCATTAAAGCAATCAAAAGTTTTCATGCATATCATTTTAAGCATGTCATAATAAGCAAGTTCATATGTCATGGAGATAAATTATTGGTCATTCAAATGTACTTCCCAATCAATTCTCCTAGTCCAAAAATGCATGTTTGAATATAAATATGACTTGGATTACAAGCAAAGCATTGGTGCACACTTATTAAAAAAAATAGCGTATAAGCGTATATGTGCAACCAAGAATCTCAAGCAATTATCAAAAGAGCATAAAATTAATCAACTTTTTGCACATAGCAAATCATGCAAGTTTGCTCTCTTTGTTTGAGCTCCCCAAATGGGGTCAAATCCAACCAAGTCAAAGAGAGGCATGAGCCCTATAGACCTACCAAGTCCATTAGACCTAGTTGAGTCTATGTGTAACATGTTGGCACAATAACATGCAGGTTCATCTTTTCTAATCCACTTAGGTGACATATTTTCATTCCTAGTGGTCATAGTCATCATAATAGTAGAACTTCTAGGATCATTAACTCTAGATTTCCTAGACACATGCATATTGGCCCTTCTAAGTCTATTCATCTCCATCATGCTCTCAACCCTACATTTTTTAATGTCCTTATGGCAATTTGGCTTATTATGCTCATCAACACCATAAAAATGACAAAAATGTATAAAATTAGGAGTCATACCATATCCTTGTGAGGTCATTAGAGACTTGTCATGCATTTGATATCGCCTTTAGTGTTGAGCCGGTTCTCTCCTTCTTTCATGTTGAACCTAATTGCCATGCTTTCTTGGTTGAGTTTGCTTGCCTTCTTGGTTGAGGAAATATTGGCTGAGGAAAGCTTAGAGGTGGAGCTCTTGGTTGTTGATGTTTATCTTTATTCTTCATTGGCATCTTCATTTGGCCACTCTTGGATGACTCTCTAAGTTCAATCTTCCTCCTTGGATGTTGATGAGGTGAAGCTTCCTTGATGCCATTTCCCTTGACAAATACCATTTTGTCTGAATAAGGGGTTTCCATGTCATCAACATACCCAAGACCCTTCCTGTAATTTGGCTTCTTTCCATGCCCTAACATCTTGTCAAGTTTTTCGGTGCCGGGGGTTATTTTGGCAACCAACTTCTTAATATCCATAAGATCCTTCTTCATCATGTTTTCACTCTCTTTGAATCTCCTCACTTCTTCATTTAAGTGAGTCACTTTGGTTGTAAGCTTGAAATCATCCTCCTTAAATTTTTGAATCTTTATTTTCTTCTTCAACCTAGAGTTTTCAAAGTACTTGATGAAGTCTTCAAGGTCCATACGTTCACCAATTCCTTTATTGGAGTGGGAGGAAGAGTTTTCATCACTAGAGTCATTACTAGTGTCATTTGTTGCCTCATTAACAACATCCCCAAAAGTAGCTTCATCAATCACTCTTCTAGTTATTTTTTCATCTTCTCCTTCTTCATGGTCACAACTTAATGCCTTGTTGCCTTTATCTACATCTTCCACATGAAGCGATGGGTCTCACATGATGAGAATGCCCGAATATATCTGTTGGCTTCTACGACAGACGTGATTGTCACAAAGCATGAAGCAATGACTTCAGCATTCGAAATCATAGAGTCATTGCAAGCTATGTTCGGGCAGCCCTCCGAGCAAAAGCGACACGAAGCCATTCGTTCTGCTATGCTTGCTCGGATGAAGGAAGGTACGTCAGTTCGGGAACATGACCTGAGCATGATGTCCTACTTCAACACATCAGAAGTCAATGGCGGGGCCATTGACGAACCTAGTCAAGTGAGCATCATACTGACGACTCTTTCGAAGAGTTTCGATCAGTTTAAGAGAAACTACAAGATGAACAAGTTAAAGTTTAGTCTTACACAGTTGCTTAATGAGCTTGCTACATTTGAGTCTTTAATTAAGGACAATAAGGGTAAGACCGGTGAGGCAAATATTGCTGAACCATCTTCCTCCTCAAATAATAAAAAGAGGAAGAGGTTTGTTAGAAAGGCGAAGGGTAAGCCCAAACCCAAGAAAGCCTAAAGCAAAAAGAAGGGCGCCTCCACCGACCAAGGCAAAGGAAAATGTTTCCATTGCGACAAGGTCGGGCATTGGAAGAGGAACTGTCCTCAATACCTGGAGGAGGTAGCCAAGAAGAAAAAGATGAAAGGTAAATATGATTTACTTGTTCTTGAATCTTGTTTAGTGGAAGATGATTCTTCATCCTGGATAATTGATTCGGGGGCCACTAACCATGTTTGTTCTTCTTTGCAGTGGACTAATTCTTGGACACAGCAGAGGAGGGAGCCTTCTCAATGCTTGTGGGGTCGGGGGATGTTGTATCGGCAAAAGCAGTGGGAGCGATAAGATTGCAATTTTGTAATAATAATAGTTTTTATTATTGAACAATGTTTTTTATATTCCTGAATTTAAACAGAATTTGATTTCTGTTTCTAAATTGTTAGAACAATCATATTCTGTTTCTTTAATAATAAGTCTGTTATTATTGGAAAGAATGGTCTGAACATTTGTTCAGGAATTAATGAAACAATTTGTATGTGTTAAGATCGTTAATACATACTACACTACTCAACACCGAAATGTTTAAGGTTGAAAAACCAAAAGCTAAACGACATAAGATTTCTCCAGATACTGACACGTATCTCTGGCATCTAAGGCTTGGTCATATCAACATTGACCAGATAGACAGACTAGTAAAAAGTGGACCTTTAAGTGAGTTAAAGGTTGGCACCTTACCTGTCTGTGAATCTTGTCTGGAAGGTAAGATGACTAAGAGACCTTTTACTGGAAAATGACTTAGAGCTAAAGAACCGCTAGAGCTTATACATACAGACATCTGCGAACCGATGAATGTTAAAGCTAGGGGTGGTTATGAGTATTATGTCACCTTTATAGATGACTACTAAAGATAAGAATACGTCTACCTAATGCAACAGAAGTCGGAAACATTTGAAATGTTCAAAGAATTCGAAGCTGAGGTTGAGAATCAATTAGTTAGGACTATCAAGTCACTACGATCGGATCGTGGAGGTGAGTTCCTTGACCAAGAGTTTGAAGACTTCATGGTCGAGTATGGGATAGTTTTCCAACTCACAGATCCCAGTACACCTCAGCAAAATGGTATAGCGGAGAGGAGAAATAGAACCCTGATGGAAATTGTAAGATCTATGATTAGTTTCTCATCATTACCAAATTCCTTTTGGGGATATGCGTTAAAAATAGCAAAATACATTTTGAATGTAATGCCATCCAAATCTGTTCCTAAGACTCCCCTAGAGTTGTGGAATGGTCGTAAAGCTAGTTTGTGACATTTCTGCATATGGGGGTGTCCAGCACACGTGCTGAAGAATAGAACTGGAAAGCTAGACTCCAAGTCTGTTGTCTGCCTGTTTGTAGGATACTCTAATGAGACCAGAGGTGGACACTTCTATAGTCCTGAACACCACAAAGTATTTGTATCGACAAATGTAACGTTTCTTGAGGACAATTACATTAGTGACCATAAACCTTGTTCCAAGATTGTATTAAATGAGTTGGAGCCTGGTGAGACTAGCGATTCATCAATAAGAGTTATTGATCCACATACATCTGAGAGTCAGATGGTTTCTGATCAGGATATACTACCACCTAGACGTAGTGAGAGGGTTGTGAGACAACCTGAAAGCTATTTAGGTATAGGTGAGGGACGAGGTGTTGTCTCTACTGATAGTGTGGATGATCCATTAACATTTAAAAATGCAATGGAAGATCCTGATAAAGAGGAATGGCTTAAAGTCATAAATCTCGAGATGGAGTCCATATACTCTAACACAGTCTGGGATCTTGTAGACTTACCGGATAAGGTAAAACCTATAGGGTGTAAGTGGATCTACAAGAGAAAGAGAGGAGTAGATGAGAAGGTAGAGACCTTCAAGGCAAGGCTAGTGGCCAAGGGTTATACCCAAGAAGAGACCTTCTCGCCAGTAGCCATGTTTAAGTCTATTAGGATTCTCTTATCCATTGCTACCTATTTCGATTACGAAATTTGGCAAATGGACGACAAGACTGCATTCTTGAATGACAATCTTGATTAGAGCATCTATATGATGCAACTAGAGGGATTCGTATCTCTAAATCAAGAGCAAAAGATTTGCAAGCTGCAAAGGTCCATCTATGGACTTAAGCAAGCATCTAGATCTTGGAACATTAGGTTTGATGATGTGATTAAAACCTATGGCTTCGAGCAGAACATCGATGAGCCTTGTGTCTACAAGCCTATCATTGATAAGAAAGTAGTTTTCTTGGTTCTATACGTAGATGATATCCTACTAATTGGGAATGATGTGGGGGTGTTGTTTGTTGTAAAGGGCTGGCTGGCTAGCCAATTCCAAATGAAAGATTTGGAAGAGGCGAGTTATGTTCTAGGGATCCAACTTATAAAGATCGTAAGAACAAACTCACATCACTATCTCATGCATCGTATATCAACAAGATTCTTGTGCGATTTTCGATGCAAAACTCCAAGAATGGTAATTTACCTTCTAGGCATGAAGTTCACTTGTCTAAGGAACAGTGTCTTAAGACACCTCAAGAAGTTGAGGATATGAGACTTGTACCCTATGCATCGGCAATAGGTAGTCTCATGTATGCTATGTTATGCACGAAACCGGACATCTGCTATGTAGTGGGAGTAGTCAGCAGATACCAGTCCAACCCAGGATTGGATCAATGAGTTGCTGTCAAGATAATTCTCAAATATCTTCGGAGAATGAGAGACTATATGCTAGTGTATTCTAGGCAAGATTTGATCCCGTTAGGATACACGGATTTTGATTTTCAGTCAGACAGGGATTTTAGGAAATCCACATCTGGATCAGTATTCACCATGGGTGGTGGAGCCATTGTATAGAGAAGTATCAAGCAATCTTGCATTGCTGACTCCACCATGGAAGCTGAATATGTAGCCGCTTGTGAAGCTGCTAAAGAGGTTGTTTGGCTCTGAAAATTCTTGAGTGATTTGGAAGTTGTTCCAGATTTGGATATGCCCATCACACTTTAATGTGATAAAAGTGGTGATGTGGCAAATTCCAAAGAACCAAGAAGCCATAAGAGAGGGAAGCATATAGAGAGAAAGTATCATCTCATTAGAGAGATAGTGTAGAGAGGAGATGTGATCGTTACCATGATAGCCTCAATAGAAAATCATGTTGATCCATTTACGAAGACCTTACCGGCTAAAGTGTTTTTGGGTCACTTAGATGGTCTAGGGTTATGAGACATGTCTCACATGCTTAAGTGTAAGTGAGAGATTGTTGGGGTTTATGCCCTAAAGATGTAATTTGTAAATAGATTTATGAAATAAATAAAAGGAAAAGTTCAATTAATTCTTATTATGTTGTTTTTTTTTATAACTTGTGCATATATTTAACATCCAAGATTGCCAAATATAATCTCGAACTGTGTATATGAGTGTCATATACACATGGATACAGTAAGAGACGTGAAATCTAAAGAGTCCATATATAACAAATAAAGCTGGGTACTTTATTTGTGGTTAATCTATAGCTGCGGTCCATTCCGTAATGTATGATGATTCTATCATGAATCATTCATATGAGATATGGGAATGGAGACACCTTATATGATGTGATCATATAGGATTGGGCCATGATCTATATGAATCTCTCACCAAGATCCGTTTACCGATAAGATTCATATATGTCAACTAATGATGGCTATATGTGGGTGATCTTAATCCTGAGTGTCTTATCGACTCCTTCAGGTTAGATCGTGGTCCTTGATATACCATGGGTGAGGTCGGATGCAGTTCCCAATCAATATGCTCCGTATGTTGGGATTATGGTTTGGCTTATGACTGGGAAGGTTTGTACACAATAGTGGAATCCACTCCTTCTTGTGATAAGTAGACGGTAGTTCCCTTAAGGGTTGATTCGGGGCTTGGACAATACGAGCGCTCTCCTAATTCCGTGAGGAAATATGATTTATTGTCAATTAGAGAATCAATGGTACTTAAAGGATATATGTAATTAGAGGGGTATAAAGGACATTATGACCTAACTCTAATTATGAACTATTGTGGAGGATCTCACCATGTGTAATAGCTATATCGATGGACACCGAGTTGTATCGGTCTGTGTAAAAGCGTCTGCAGTTGAGAGAGTGCAGCTTCGAGGTTTTTAGTGGAATAACACCGAAGTTAATAATCAAGGAATATTAATTAAAGATTTTAGTTAATGATTCTGAGGATTATTGGAGCTCAAAATATTGTGGGTCCATTAGGTCCCCTTGCTAGCCCGATCGACTTAGGTAACAAGGGTCACGGTTAATTAATTGGATTATCCAATTAATTGTGCTACAAAAGTGACACGTTTATATATATTAAGGAATTAATTGAATAATGAGATTATTTAATTAATGAATGTTAATAGTTAAATTAATTAAATAATTAGATTATTTAATTATATTGATAATTATGAATTATTAATTAACTATAAATTGAAGGGTGTTATTTAATATATGGATTTAGGTGATGCTAAAATAATATGATTATTTTATTTTACTAAATCATTTTTCTAAGTATTTGAATTTAAGTTTAAATTTAAAATACTTATTATCACTTTTAATATATTAGATATATTTGAAAAAGATAATTAAAAGATATATATCAATTATAATACAAGAGATTGTATTGGATGCAAATTGGTGTGTGCATATATATAAATGTTTGTATAGAATACAAACAAGGATATATATATATATACAAAAAAAAAAAGAATTAGCATTAGATGCAATTGCTTTTTTTTATGGCGTGAAACAAGACAAAAAAAAAAGGAATTAGCATTAGATGCAATTGCATTTTTTGGTGGCATGAAACAAGACGAAAAAAAAACATGTGTGCTTCATGTGCAGTGAAATATATATATATATATATATATATATATATATCTTGTTTCATGCTTTGTGTGTTTTTGAAACACATAGAAGAAAGAGTTTATTCAATTATCTCTACATCCTCCATTCAAGTTCCTGAGACCGTGACGCACCCACACGCAGTTACCAATTCGGGGAGATAGCGAGAAAGATTGAGTGGTTCAGACAGGAGCACATCGTAAAGTGAAGGAGCCTCCAAAAGTTGGTAAGTTTGGTTCAGATAGGAGCATATCGTAAAGTGAAGAAGCCTTTAAACGTTGGTAAGATTTTCTTCTTCTGATTATATTGATTTCAATTTTCTGTGTTTACATATTGTATGTATTAGTTTCGAAAAATAATTACGATCCCAGGTTCACTGGTCCCAGATACAGATTATGATATGTATAAAATTTTTAAAACCTAGTTCCACTGCGTAACTGGTGAACGGGGTTCCAACATGCACAAAATAAGGCATGCATTGCCTTGTTGTTCCATTTCGAAGCTTTAAATTCTTGAGGACTCCATTAAGCCTTAGGCTTTGGCATAGTGCTTCTATCATTGGTGATCATGGTAGGTGGTGTATATCCATCCTCAATCACCATCCACACCCTATCATCTATCACCGATAGATAGTACTCCATCTTCCTCTTCCATGAGGAGTAATTTTCACCATTGAGCAATGGAGGTCTCGTGTTCGATGATCCCTCTTTGTTCATCCTGAAATCACTCAAAGTGTTTGGGTAAATGTATGCAAATGAACGCGACAATAAAAATGCAACGAATGCAAGACACACACAATGAGAGCTACGATCACCTAAATATGTCTAAGAACACACTCTGATATCAATTGAAAATAAACTCTAAGCGTATGTCTAATTAACCTATAGGAGGTGGGGGTGAATAGATTTTAATCAAGTTAAGTACCAACTTTTCTTGATTAGTCAATAATAAAAATTTACCATAAACAAACATATAAAATCAAGTATAAAATGCAAAATTAAATAACACTTGATTTTTACGTGGAAACCCTTCAACAAAGAAAAAACCACGGGATAACCACTTAGCCACTATGATCCTCAAATCCACTATTATAAAGATACTTACAACCTAGGTTGAACTCTAGTCACACCATTCTTGATCACTAACCAGCCAACTGCCAAATACGCATTTATAGTGATTCTTAATCAATGCTTGACAACCAACCTTGGTTGTAAGACTTCACTTGCTTGTCTATTACATCTTGTAGTCTCAAGACTTAACTATCAAAGAAGTGATCAACAACCTATGTGAATATATAAAAATATTATAAATGCAATTAATGTTAGGCAACACTAAATGCTTATCTAGATATTTAAAGATGTTAAAAAGGACAAATCCTAGATATCAATGTCTATATGAATGCTCATAAAGACATAACTAGATATAGATATGCAAGTCTAAAATCTAGTCATGAAACAAACCCATATCAATACAAGTTGTTATTAATCATGGCAAGGACAATAAATGTAGTTAACAAATTCAATCAATTAGACCTAATCAATATCTAAATGCAAAGCATATATATTTAGCTAGAAAAGCAACATAGTCCTAAATACAAGCTATCAACAAACAAAACCCAATCATGTCACAACTCATGTGAATAAGCAATTAAAGCATGAGTTTTGCAATTAATATGTAATAAAGACTAAACCTTGAGTAGGTAGAACAATTAAAGAAAGATGAAGTTTATTCTACTTAGTAAGTTATTTATTGAAGAAGATCCATGATGAGATGATGCATGACTATGCTTGGATGCTAATGGGTTTGGGTTTTGGAGAGTCAGAAACAAGTCTCGAAGCTTCTCTCTCTAAAAGATAGTCTTTCTCACTAAAATATTGGTTCTTTAAGCTCTAAAAACAAAGAGAGGAAGCAGATAGTATATATATATATATATATATATGAATCCCTAGACAGAATGATGTCGTTTTGGTAAAACTGTACAAAATTGTGTCAGACCGTGGTACACGCCTCATAACACGGTGAAATACACCACTGGAAAACACTATTGTGCATGCAAGTGCACAAGCCGCGGTACAGGCAGTAGGACCCTTTTGGAGAAAACTGCAGTAGGAACTATTGTACAACCATGTGCATAGGCCGTGGTACCCTAAGCATGCAACCTCTGGAACCAACCGTTGTAGGGACCACGGTTGAGGCAGGTGCATAGCCAGCGACCTGCACTGTGGTTAAGAGGAAAATCCTATTTTCTAGGCAAACACAACACTATCCTAAATGAATGATATGCAAGTGTGGAGTATGATGAAAACACAACAAGTAAACACAAATAACATGCAAGACATGCAATCACTTTAAGTTCAAAACAGGATAAAGGAATGCCCATGCAAGTGTGTGTGCAACTAAATCTCTTTACGAGTTAAGAGCAAGTGAACTACCTCTTTTGAAGTTCTTTAGGATCCTGGAAGCTTGTTAAGGATGAGTCACAGTTGGAGACCTAAGCGACCCATTACAAACAATTTCAATGTGGTTTGTCGTAAAACAAGCCAATAAAAAATAGAGGTCCTTACATCTCAAACACACACGCACACGCGCGCGCGCACACACACACACACACACACACACACATATATATATATATATATATATATATATATATATATATATATATATATGTATGAATATTTCTTTTCGATTTATCTCAATTATAATTTTTAGATATATATATATAGAGAGAGAGAGAGAGGTCTCTCATAAGAGATCTCTTATTTTTATCACGGAAAACATCATCATGAAATCACATTGATTTGAATGAATTTTGATTTGATTTTTTTTTATGGATGATAAGTTCATTGAAATCTACCTATAAATAAAATTTTAAAAAAATTCAAGCACTAGAACTATTTTTCATAAATTTTCCTATATTTAACCCATTTTTCTGATGTATTCATATTTAAAAAAATTGGGATAAATAGTTTTAGGATAGTAGTCTTCAACAAATTTTAAAATTTTATTCATCGATAGATTTCAATAAACTTATCATTTATAAAAAAATTAAAATCAAAATTCATTCAAATCAATATGATTTTATGGTGGTAATTTCCAAATTATAAAAGATCCCTATAAGAGACTCATTATATATATATATAATATTATTTTTTAGAATATTAAGACTACAAAATCTAAAAGAATCTCTACGTATATACACATTAATTATAATTATTCGTTTAAAAAAATTTAAGGAAAAATTGATTTATAAAAACATCTAACGTAAATAATGTCATCCCCTTATTTATAAAAATATCACCCATCATATGGAATTGGATAAAAGTAACACCATTTTGATAGTAACGACCCAAATTGATGGCTACAAGATAAAGATGGATATCATTCACTTCCAAACAATCTCGTCTAAACTGTTGTGTGAGGAGATTGAAGCTCGACATGGAGAGGAGAACGGCGACGACATGTGGAGGTAGTGGGAGATGGAGTGAAGGTGATATCGGCGGCGAGGTGTGTGGATGGAGGCTACAACGGTGATGGGTGTGGTGGGAGGAGATCTCCAACAATGGGGACATGAGTTTTTGTTGGTTTTGGTGACAGATCTCCAATTGAGAGATTTTGTTGATCATTTGAAACAGAGATTTTATTGTTGTTGATGAATGAGATTGTTCTTGATTTTTATGATTGAAAAAGAAGATAATGGGATGTTCTAAAAAAAAATCTTTAATTTTTATTTTAACGGATGACCGAAAAATTGATGATGGAATTAATGTTGATGATCGAAGAAGACAATGTAGAAAAGATGAAGAAAACGGTACCAGATTCAAGATGTATTTTTTTTTCTTCAATTTTTTAAAAATAATTTGTGAACTATAAAATTTTCGTTGGAGACCTAGAACGTTCCAGATCCCTTTTTTTTTTCTTTAATTGTTTATCTATTTTATAATTTTTCAAGTAGAATGACTTTTTTACCCATCTAACATCCGTTAATTTTAATGATCAAAGAATTAGTCAAAGGCATTTCACTGTAATTTTGATAAAAGTACGATCTTATTACATTTTGATCAAATTTTAGGCCATTTTATTGCAATTTGCCATTTATTAGATTAAGTCATCAAACGGTCAACCAAGTCTCAACCAATGGTAGGGGTTTTTTTACAGATCGTTTAAATCAGAAGGTTTGATTTGACATTTGATCAAATGTCAGGAGGTTATTTACAATTCTCCATTGTTTTTTTATTTGAAATCTGAATTTAAAAGTTAAACGTTTGTTTTTTCGAAACACAAAAAAATCTGTAATTTGGCTTTTATACCCTTACACAATCAATGGATATATGTATTACATTGTTAATAATAAATTTTAAATTCGAATTTATTTTTAGAGTATTTAAATTATATGTATATATTTATGTTTGTTGGTTTCAATTAGTATCAATATTCAAAATATAAGTCTATTTGACTGAAATGATCCATGTGCCCAATTCTAAATGAATTTTCAGCATTGTTGTTTGATCTATTGCTATTAAAAGTACAGTAAAAAAAAGCTACAAAGAGAATACTTGATCAGATTAATCTTGAAGCGAAAACCAATATCAAATTTAAACAGCTCTGTTTTAATAGCTACTGAGCATTTCAAGTCAGCTGCTTCTAGAATTTTGATTCATTTTTACATGACTATAAATTCTTAGGTGTGTAGTGTAGATTGAAGGAAATATAAAAGAAGAATTACAAAAGTTAAAGTGTTCATTAGTAATTTTAGTTTTTCAAATTACTGTATTTAATTTCCACTTTTCCGGTGAAAAAAAAAAACGATACCCTCAACAAAAGTAACTCGATACAAATTAAAGATATCACCAATATTAAACTCACCATCACATCCAATTGTTCAACACATAAATTCCTCATATAATCAAAATCCATGAAAATTCCTAAATAATACTTTAAGAAATTTCATTAACTTTGAAGACTTACGAGGACAGGAATTTGGAATTGTTGATAGTAAAAGAAGGCAACCGTAACACTGCTTCCTCTGTCTCAATTGGGACTGATCTCAATTGGGTTTGAATGGGGGTTTCTGGGTCTTTTCCATCTTTATTTGGCTTTCGATAGTAATGTTGTTGTTGGATTTCATTAGTAATTCGGTATCTCTGTATTTTGTCATTTTCTTTTTTACTTCTTAGTTAAATGAAGAAATGAGTTTTTGATGCAGCGGAAAAATCAAACAAAACACCAATCGATAAAAGAAAGGGGATAAACGATTCGAATCCGTTGATTCGCGTACGAATACCGGAAGCAAACTATTGATTCGTTGATTCGTGCACGGATACCAGAATAATGGGTTTCAAATTCATTGACCCGTACAGAGTACCGAAAATGGATGATAAAAGAGAAAACTCTTTAATTTTTATTAATTCAACAATTATCTTTCAAACCCTAATATAATCTACTTAAATATAATTGCATAACTTGACTAACAAGAAAATCCACAAACAGGAAATTTTAAAAAACTAAAATATAAAAAGGAAAAATAGAGAAAACGTAACATAGTTTCCCAAGTAAACTAAAAGACTAAAATAAAGGCTAAAAATAAATTCTAATAAAAAAAAGAATAAAAACACCTAATTAAATATAAAATAAATGGAAATAAAATATTTTGTTTTAATTACAAGAATATTTTTAAAATCTAAAATCTAAAATCTTCAACAATATCCTTGATAACCAGACTCTGATACCAAATGATGTAACGGAAAAATCACACAAAACATCAATCGTTAAAAGAAAGAGGATAAAATATTCGGATCCGTTGATTCGTGCACAAATACCGAAGCGAACCCTTCTATTGATCTGTTGATCCGTGTACAGATACCAGAAAAATACGCTTCAAATTCGTTGACCCGCGTAGGGTACCGAAAATGGACGATAAAAAAGAAAACTCTTTAATTTTTATTAATTCAACAACTGTCTTTCAAACCCTAATACAATCAACTTAAATAGAATTGCAAAACTTGACTAACAAGAAAATCCACAAAAAGGAAATTTCAAATAAACCAAAAGACTAATAAGGAAAAATAGGAAAAACATAACACAGTTTCTCAAATAAACTAAAAGACTAATATAAAGGCTAAAAATAAATTCTAATAAAAAAAGAAATAAAAACACATAATTAAATATAAAATAAATGGAAATAAAATATTTTGTTTTAATTACAAGAATATTTTTAAAATTTAAAATCTTCAACAATATCCTTGATAATCTCTTCTGCATCAGTTTTCCTAATAAAAAAAACTTGGTTGAAGACGACGGTGAAATTGGTTGAAGATCGATGACGGCAAAATGGGTTGAATGAAAAACTGTTCGTTGGGAGGGAGTAGATAAAGAAAGGTGAAATGGGTTTTAGCCTTTAGACCTGAAATTATAATTATATATGGCTGGTATAATGGGAATTATATGATTTGTGAGAGAGCATTTTTGGTTTAAAAATTTATATTGATTTCAGACATACCCAACTTCAGATTTCAGCTAGAAATCTTGCCTTGTTTATTTCAGACACATTTGCACCCTTTTCAGACTTTAGATACATGGAAAAAACAAACAACTTGTCTGACATTTGCACCCTTTTTCAGACTTTATACACATGGAAAAAACAAACAACTTGTTTGAAATGGTCATTTCAGACCATTTAAGATTTTAGACATAAAACAAACATGCCCTTAATACACAAAAAAAAATATATATATACATTGACATATATGTTGTGATATAATTGATTACCACTGCCTAGAGAATAATCTACTTTTAATTCTCTTTATCTTTTTTCCTATTTCATTGTAAAGTAATTACTTATCTTCTATTTCAATGTAAATTAAATTCTCCCTATGCCTATATATAGGCTCATTATATAAGCTTTCTACACACAAATAAATAAATTTATAAAATTGATTTCCTCTCATTCTTCTCTCCAGGTTAGTATTATTACTTTCTATGTTTTTATGCTTTGATTTATAACATGTTATCAACACGAATGCTTTTATTATTTATTTGATCTCTTATTCTTCCTTTCTTATTGTTAATAATAAAGGTTTGCAACAAGAAGATTGATTAAAAAATAAAGACCCGATTCAAAAATAAGAACCAAAAGTTCTTGATTCGAAAATAAGAACCGGAAGTTCTTGATTCGAAAAAAAAGGAAATCAGAACCATGAAATCTTGATTCAAATATAGAATAAGAAGGTTCTTGATTCAAAAATAAGAAATAGAAGTTCTTGAATCAAAAATAAGATCCAGAAGTTCTTGATTAGGAAAATTAGAACCATGAGTTCTTAATTCGAAACGAAAAACTAGAAGTTATTGAATCGAAAAAAAGAACTAGAAGTTATTGAATCGAAAAAAGAACCAGAAGTTCTTGATTCGAAAATAAATATTATAACTTGAAGTTCATGATTAGGAAAATCAGAACCATGAGGTCATGATTCAAAAATAAGAATCAAAAGTTCTTGAATAAGAAAACAGAATAAGAAGTTCTTGATTTGAAAAAAAAAATTATAACCAGAAGTTCTTGATTCGAAAATAAGAATTATAAGTTCTTGAATCGAAAAAAAAGAACCAGAAGTTCTTGATTAGAAAATCAGAACCATGAGTTTTTGATTCAAAAAGAAGAACCAGAAGTTCTTGAATATAAAAAAAAGAACCGGAAGTTCTTGATTCGAAAAAAAAAAAACTAGAAGTTCTTCATTCGAAAATAAAAACCTGAAGTTCTTGAATAGAAAATAAAGAACTAGAAGTTCTTGATTAGGAAAATTAGAAGTATGAGTTCTTGATTCGAAAATAAGAACCAAAAGTTCTTGAATCGAAAAAAAGACTAGAAGTTCTTGATTCAAAAAAATAAATTATAACCAGAAGTTTTTCATTAGAAAATAACAACCGGAAGTTCTTGAATAGAAAATAAAGAACCGGAAGTTCTTGATTAGGAAAATCAGAACCATGAGTTCTTGATTCGAAAATAAGAACCAGAAGTTCTTGAATCGAAAAAAAAAACAGAAGTTCTTGATTCGAAAAAAAAAAATCAGAATTAGAAGTTCTTGATTAAAAAAAAAATCAGAATTAAAAAATTCTTGATTCAATAAATTTATAACCTGAGGTTCTAGATTTGATAAATTTATATAGAATTATAAGTTCTTAATTCATTTTTTTTTTTAGAATCAAAAGTTCTAGTATTCCAGTATTCCAGTTTATTTAGAACAAAAGTTTTAAATTATATGCTGAAGTAAAGAAAAGAAAACGCAAAACAAAATACACTGACAATTCTATGAGATGGTTTTGATTGAATTAAATCATTATTATCCATGCTTTAATGCATATAAACGCCATGTGGCTGGCCGTCATAGATGATGATGCAGATTTTCTATTTTGGTTAAGCAAAAAAGTGTATCGTGTTTGTATAGTGTATTATGTACGGACAAATACAGAGAAACAATACAAAGATGGGAATATATGAGTAGGTTGAGAAAAATTAATATAGAAATTTTGTTCTCCTTCTGATGATACAACTGTGTAAATATTCTACTCCCACAATTCGGATTCTTGATGAACGTATCATCAATCAGAACTCGAAGTTCTATATTTCAATTTATTTAGGACCCAAAGTTCTGTATCACAATTCAATCAGAACCAGAAGTTCTAGATATATATGGATCCCAATTTTAATCAGAACTTGAAGTTCTGTAAGTTAGTTATTGATCCAATGTTTTAAAAATTAATTGAATCAGAACCCGAAGTGTTGTATTCCAATTTAATCAATCATGACCTGAAGTTTTTTATTCCAATTTAATCGATCAGAACCCGAAGTTCTTTATTCCAATTAATTAATTAGAACCCGAAGTTTTATATTCCAATTTTATTAATTAGAACCCGATGTTTTGGATGCCAGTTTAAATCTGAATCTGAAATTTAGAATTAAATATAAGCTTTCAATATAATCAGAACGTGAAGTTCTGAATCTAATTGATAAAGATTTGAATCTCAATTATATCAAAACCTGATGTTTGGAGTTCTAATATGTTGGCATACTGCCTCCATTATGGGTTGATTTTAATTTAAAATCACAACTTCATGAGCATTTTTTCATTAGAAAACACTCATGCGATGCACTTATAGTCTATGGATGCAAATTGTGTATAATTGTGAAGAAAAGTGTATATGCTGCATGAATTGCATGACAACATACGAAGAATAGTGCCTTCTTGCATATGTATACAAGGGAACGAATTTAGTAGAATATTGTATAACAATAACAAGTGACTTTCTCCGAACATAAATGAAAAAGATCTTATACATGTGTAAACATGATATATTGACAAACGAATTCTAGCAATTAAAAAAAAAGGTTGGGATCCGAACTCATGTCTGAAATTAAAGTAAATCTATCCATATGTATGTAGCTATTGATAGGGAATCATATAAAGGGGATGCTTTTATTTTATTATATCTAACCAATTCGATTAATTACTGCTAAAAGTTCACATCAGAATAGTACTAGTTGATGAGAGTTACTTCGGAAAAAAAGTAGTATAATTGTGAAGAAAAATGTATGTGCTGCATGAATTGCATGACAACATACGAAGAATAGTGCCTTCTTGCATATGTATACGAGGGAACGAATTTAGTAGAATATTGTATAACAATAACAAGTGACTTTATCTGAACATAAATGAAAAAGATCTTATACATGCGTAAATATGATATATGGACAAACGAATTCTAGCAATTTAAAAAAATATAGGTTGGGATCCGAACTCATGTCTGAAATTAAAGTAAATCTATCCATATGTATGTAGCTATTGATAGGGACTCATATGAAGGGGATGCTTTTATTTTATTATATCTAACCAATTCAATTAATTACTACTAAAAGTTCACATTAGAATAGTACTAGTTGATGAGAGTTACTTCGGAAAAAAAGTAAAGTGATTTTTTTTTGTTATTCCATAGAATGCAACTGGATCTACTATGTATGAGTTGGCCATCAGAATATATATGAATAGAATTTATAGCAGGATCTCGCAAAACAAGTAATTTCTGCTGGGCCTTTATCCTTTTTTTTTTAGGTTCATTAGGATTCTTATTGGTTGGAATTTCTAGTTATCTTGATAAGAATTTGATATCCTTCTTTCCATCTCAACATATCATTTTTTTCCCACAAGGGATCGTAATGCCTTTCTATGGGATCGCGGGTCTCTTTATTAGTTCCTATTTGTGGTGCACAATTACATGGAATGTAGGTAGCAGTTATGATCGATTTGATAGAAAAGAAGGAATAATGTGCATTTTTCATTGGGGATTTCCTGGAAAAATCGCCGCATCTTTTTATGATTCCTTATGAAAGATATTCAGTCAGTCAGAATAGAAGTAAAAGAGGGTATTTATGCTCATAGTGTTCTTTATATGGAAATCAGAGGCTTGGGGGACGTTCCCTTGACTCGTACTGATGAGAATTTAACTCCACGGGAAATTGAGCAAAAGGCTGCGGAATTGGCCTATTTCTTACGTGTACCAATTGAAGTATTTTGAAAAAAGAAACTGCAAAATAGATGCTTTCTCGACAAGAGGAAAACCCCTAAGAATCCTCTTTTCTCTATTTTTTTATAAGCATAACTTACTTAATTAAAGTTTGCCTCGTGGGGCCAAAGCAAGGTAAACATGTACGTAGCGGCCATAACATAAAACGAAACCTTTTTTGATTTTGTCTGTCAATTTTTTTTCGAAATATTTGATATTTTCTTTTTTAATAAACAGGAAGTTCTTTCATTTCGAAATCCGAAAAATATTCATTATTGGAATCTTTATTTGAATCATTCGGGCATTCATCAAAGGGGAGTAATTACTTCGAATATTTGATCAATTAAGATATCTGGAAACAATCTATTTTTTTTTCTTCATTTGAATTCAAATTCGAAGTGAATTCTTCTTCTATTTCTGTATTTTTTCTACACTAGATTCAAGGACTAACCTCTGAATCACAATTAAAATACGGGGGCTCGATTGATAAATTAATAATTAATAGGCGCGATACCTTATAATAGAACTCATGCTTGATAGGAATATTAGATCGCATAGAGTCAACGAATGAGGTGACAATTCACAGATGAAAAAATGACAAAAAAGAGCGCATCTATTCCCCTTCGATATCTTTCATTTATAGTATTTGTAGTCTTTTTACCCCGGTGGATCACTCTCTCATTTAATAAACGTCTAGAATCTTGGGTTACTAATTGGTGGAATACTAGGCAATCCGAAACTTTTTTGAACGATATTCAAGAAAAGAGTATTCTAGAAAAAATCATAGAATTAGAGGAGCTATTCCTCTTGGATGAAATGGTAAAGGAATTCCCGGAAAGACATCTACAAAAGTTTCGTATGGGGCTCCACAAAGAAACAATCCAATTGATCAAGATACATGATGAGGATCATATCCATACAATTTTACACTTCTCGACAAATTTAATTTGTTTCATTATTCTAAGTGCTTATTCTATTCTGGGTAATGAGGAACTTGTTTTTCTTAATTCTTGGGTTCAAGAATTCCTATATAATTTAAGCAACACAATAAAAGCCTTTTCCATTCTTTTAGTAACTGATTTATGTACCGGATTCCATTTACCCCACGTTTGGGAACTAATGATTGGCTATGTCTACAACGATTTTGGATTTTTTTCATAATGATCAAATTATTTCCAGTCTTGTTTCCACTTTTCCAGTCATTCTAGATACAATTTTCAAATATTGGATTTTCCTTTATTTAAATCGTGTATCTCCATCACTTGTAGTGATTTATCATTCAATAAATGACTGAGAAATGAGTCAATTAGAATGTTTCTTAATTTGTACCTAAGCAAATCATTCCAGGTCGTACTTGTTAGGTTTTAGTTTGTGTTGGTATTAATTCCATATCAAAATGATGTTTACATGTAATGATTTAGTTGTTTAGATTAATGATGATTCAAGCTTCAAGGAAGAAGAAACAACAAGTCAAATTAAGTTCTAAGTCTTCAAGAGAAAGGATGCAATATGGTTCTACAAAGATATACTAAGACCTTATCTTTCTCTTACAAGGCTTAGGCATACACACACATATCATACATTTGTGTCTCTGCATCATTGTGCACCATTATAGGCACACACATACAATTCATTCATATATGTCCCTGCATCATTGTGCATCATGTATAACATATTCACACACTTGAAGATGAATTCTCATGCATTGGTTTGGAAATAACATGTTTTGAAATATGCATGATTGGAAACTATCTCTATGTAGTTTACATTCTAGTGTGAATTGTGTTTGTGTGTGTATATGTTTGTATAACATGGATATTGAACTTGAATTTAGTTTTAAATCATTCTTGATTGAGTTCTGGTCATTTCGGTTACTCATACTATTGATTTCAAGTTCTAAGTCAAAAGATACTACACTTTCAACTCATGTTGCATGCATTGTCTTCGTATTCATATATCTAGTCGAATTATTATTTTCTGGGTTGAGTATCTTATATGTCCATGTCCGTGTGAGAGTTATGGTTTGTAATTGGCAAACAGATTTGAATTCTGAGTTTGGAGACCAGAAAACGGTTGAAGAATGCGAAGGAAGGTCGGAGGAGAAAGAAGCAAGCAAGGCACTTCTTTTCCGAGATGGCACGTGGCCATCTCGGGGCAGAAGGCTTGCTGCGCCGAGATGTCCATGTGCCATCTCGGGCAGCAAGCTTGCTTGGCTTCATCTGGCCTCTCTTGGTCATTTCACATGTCCAAGTTTTCCACTCCTTTATAAACTCTTTCCCACTCACATTTCATTCTAAAAAGAAATTTAAAACAAGTGTGCAGAAATTCTCTCTAAATTTTCTCACCTTCCAAACACCATAACTTCTTCATTTGAACTTCGAATTGAGTGATTCGAAGTTGAGAGTGTTCATATATTCATCCTATATCTTTTCTCTGAAGGTTTGAGTTAGTTTTTCTGCTGATTTTGGTGTCTAATCATACAAAAACGGGACTGCACTTAAATCAACTAAGGTATTGATTTTCTCTCAAAGTTTTCTTTTAAAACTTGGTCAATTGCCTTGGGTTTTCTTATTCTACATATATTTGTATATTGTGAGTGTTTTGACTTGTGTTTTGAACACTTTCAAAGCTAGATTGATTTTCAATTGAAATCATACATGTTGAGTTAGGTTTTGATTTTGCCTATGTTTCACATGTTTGGGATTGTATTGTGCTAGCTTTGATTCTAGGACTGTTTTATGATCTTTGATTGATTGATTTTGTGAAAAATAGTTCTTCACATGTATTAGGCTCTCTTGGCCGAAATTTCTCACATAATACATGTGTTTATGTTATTTTGAGCTATTCATGTGATTTGTTGAATCTATGATTAGGAATATGCTTTAGAACTTTAACTTAAATCTAATTGACTTTGTCAAATGATTTTAGCATGTTTTAGGTTTGTGTGATTTAAACTTAATCTTGTGATTCAAGTTTAGATATATGCATGTATCTAGATTGTGATTAATGTTGAATATATCTTATATGATCTAGATTGTGATTAATGTTCAACATATCTTATATGATCTAGATTGATTATACATGCATGTTTGACTAGACAATATTTGTTTTGTGCATTCATGCTCATGTCTAGTATTTTCCATAGGATGTGTTGATCATAGCATTCTATGTTGCGTGCTTATTTGCGCTTTGCATTCATGATCACCTAGATGCCTTGTGAGAAGGAAGTCTTGACAATAGGTGTGAGACCTATGGTGTTGAGCAAGAAGTCTTGGCAAGAGGTGTGAATCCTTGGATTGTCGAGCAAGGAAGTCTTGGCTAGGGTCGGGAGGATCCGGATAGTCGAGCAAGAAGTCTTGCCTAGAGTTTGGAGAACTCGGATAGGTGAGCAAGAAAGTCTTGACTAGAGTCGTGAGGACTTAGTTGAGCAAGAAGTATTGCATTGGGTCGTGAGGATCCGGATAAGGTGAGCAAGGAAGTCTTGACAAGAAGTGTGAAGCCTCGGATTGTTGAGCATAGGGCGGCAACTTCTAGAGTAGGATAGGAGGGTAGTTTCTAGGTGAAGAGGTCACTTGAGAGATTGTACTTGTCTTATCTACTAGTGGATTTTGTTTGCCGGTGGCTGCTAGCCCGTGGATGTTTCCTCTTCGGAGGTTTACCACGTTATATCTTGTGTCAACTTTTCTCTATCCCTATCTCTCTAATATTTGTATTGTGGATAGAACTCTCTATGTATGTTGACTTCCTTTCTATAAAATTGATTGTGTATGTGTTACAATTACTTGTTTGTATCACACTTTACTTGTGTTTATGTATTGATTAATTGTCTTTAATTAATATATATATTGTGATACAAGCAATCTAGAGGGACAAACTTTTGTTTGTTTCTAAGGGAGTCGAAAAATGTATCTAACCTATTCACCCCCCCCCCCCCCCCCCCCCCCCCCCCCCCTCCTAGGTTAGCCTTGAGCATTTAACCGTGATTATATTTTCAGCACTTACCTTACTCTTTCTACCCATTCAGAGGATTCCTCTTATATTCCAGTAAAATTATTTCAGTAATTAGCAAAATCGTGGATAGGGAACTATACTAGCGACCTACCCAATTTTATTGTAGAAATTTTCGGGATCAACGATTGGACCATGCAAATTAGAAATACTTTTTCTTCGATAAAGGAAGAGATTACTCGATTCATTTCCGTATCAGTCATGATATATATAATAACCCGGGGCCTCCATTTCAAATGCGTATCCCATTTTTACGCAACAGGGTTTTGAAAATCCACGATAAGCCACTGATCGTATTGTATGCGCCAATTGTCATTTAGCTAATAAACCCGTGGATATTGAGGTTCCACAAGCGATACTTCTTAATACTGTGTTTGAAGCATTTGTTAGAATTCCTTATGATATGCAACTGAAACAAGTTCTTGCTAATGGTAAAAATTGGTGGGGGGGAGGGGGGGGGGGGGGGGGGGGGGGGGGGGGGTTTAATGTATGGGCCGTTCTTATTTTACCGGAGGGGTTTGAATTTACCCACCCCCTAGTCGTATTTCTCCCGAGATGAAAGAAAAGATAGGCAATCTATCTTTTCAGAATTATGGCCCCACTAAAAAATATTCATGTGATAGGGCCTGTTCCTGGTAAGAAATATAGTGAAATAACTTTTCCTATTCTTTCCCCGGATCCGGTGACTAATAAAGATGTTCACTTCTTAAAATAACCAGTATATATAGGTGGTAACAGGGGAAGGGGCCAGATTTATCTCGACGGGACAAAAAGTAACAAACGGTTTATAATGCTATAACAACGGGTATAGTAAACAAAATCATACGAAAAGAAAAAGGGGGGTATGAAATAACCATAACGGATGCATTGGATGGACGCCAAGTGGTTGATATTATCCCTCCAGGACCAGACCTTCGTGTTTCAGAGGGCGAATCTATCAAACTTGATCAACCATTAACAAGTAATCCTAATGTGGGTGGGTTTGGTCAGGGAGATGCAGAAATAGTACTTCAAGGTCCACTACGTGTCCAAGGCCTTTTGTTCTTTTTGGCATCTGTTGTTTTGGCACAAATCTTTTTAGTTCTTAAAAAGAAACAATTTGAGAAGGTTCAATTGTCCGAAATGAATTTCTAGATCCTCAAATTTCTCAACATCAGGTTTGTAAAAAGAACAAAATTTTTGTTCGCAATTCCAATTATGTTATGTATGAGCAAAAAAATTATGAAAAGTATTTTTCTTGTTTATATTCTTTTTCGACCAAATGTCGGGAACTTTTTGTACTGCACTTCTAAATCATAGTATATATTGTGAAGAAGACTATTTTACTTTACCCCTCCTTTGTTTTGTCAATCCAAGTGGGAGGGTGTGCCTATATCACGATTGTCTGATTCAAATATTTTAGAATGCGTCAGTAGTTTTCTATTCTAATCGAATCAAATTCAATTAGAACTAGATACTAAGCATAAGATAAGTAAGTGGAGACTATAAAGAAAGCAAGGATAAATAAGGGAAACTAGGGAATCAAAAAGGTATTATTCGTCGTCCTAGTCTTCGACATCAGAAAGGGAATTTTCCACATCCCTTTCTGGTGTCCAAATCATAATGGTTCTTGATTCCATTCGCCAAAGATTCCTATTCTTAGTTTCAATTTTTCCAGGTTTATCAGAACTTTTTTGATTGATTTTGTATACGTATAATTAAGTAATGAAAAAAAAAGAAATGAAGTTTTTTGAAGCATCGGAAAAAGTGATCCATTTTCTCATTTATACGAACAAAACAAAATATCGAAATATTATGATTATTAAGAACTCAACGGGGCACTACCCCTCGAATCAGACAAAGAAAAAAGTTATAGGCCCCGTTGAGTTCTTACACTTTGATGTCTATAACGCAGTTCATCCGCTTACTACATGGACGAACCCAATCCGGAATATGAACCATAAAAGAAAATGCCTATTAAACTGATCACAAGAATACCAGTTACAATACCTATTATCCAAAGAGGAATCCTTCCAGTAGTATCGGCCATTTATCCCACTTCCCTCCACATTTTATCAAGTGGTCGTGCTAGAGACATAACTTGTAATATATAATTATAAGATTAAGATGTGATCCTTTCGACTGGGATAAGATAATTCCTACTATTTTTTTATTATTCTACTATTCTCTTTTCTTCTCTTAATTGAAGAAATAATTGGAAAATAAAACAGCAAGTACAAAAATAAATAATAACCCCTAGTAGAGGCTGGTACCGTTCAATTCAACATTTTGTTCGTTCGGGTTTGATTGTGTCATAGCTCTTGAATTCGGATTAGGTTTATCGTTGGATGAACTGCATTGCTGATATTGACCTTAAAAAAAAATGGTAGGTACAGCTAGTCCGTGAACAGCCAACCATCGCACTGTAAAAATTGGATAGGTTAGATCTATGGTCATTGGGTCCTCCTAAAAAGATCAACTAAATTCATCGAGTTGTTCTAAAGAATCAAAACGGCCGGTTATTAATGGAATTCCTTGTTGGCTCTCTGTAAAATACTCGTTTGGACGAGGGCTTCCAAACACATTGAAACAAATATTATGGTGTGTAATATTAATCTAGAGGGGGTGAATAGTTTTTAAATAAAATTTACCCTATTTTCGTTAAAGGTCAAGTTGACGAAAATGCCCCTATCTAGTTACAGAAATACCGCAAGTGTAATACATACGGAAATAGTAAAGACACTTGAGATATACGTGGAAACCCTCCAAATGGGAAAAACCACGGGCTGATGAGTGCACCACACTAGAACCTCGAATCCACTAATGGCAAAGGAATTACAACCTAATCCCGGTTTAAGCCACCACCACTACCTAATCCCGGTATAAGTGAACCTAGTCCATCTTGCTTGCGATTTAAGCTACCTACTCCCGGAAGCAACACAAGTCTTACTTCTCAATGAAGAGATAAAGAGTCCTATGTGAATATAAGATGATATTCAAAGAACAAACAAGGCTATGAAACCCTATATGTTTATTTAGGATAATGAGATGACAATTAATGCAATCCTAGATATCATGAGCTAAATGACATGTTCAAAAAGCTTAGCTAAACATAGATCAAACAATCCTATGAAGCTATCATAAAAGCCAAATCAACACATGTTGTCATTAAGCATGACAATGACTATAATGCATTCACTAAATGCAATCAATGAGTCCTAAACAATATCTAAATGCAAAGCATAGAGATTTAGCTAGAAGTTATCAATAACAACAATCCTAGCTATCACAATACAACACTCAATCATGTCATCACAACAATCTCTAATTTGTATCTAGAATATGTTCTAAGAGCATAATAATAATTAAAGAGATGACTTAGCAAACAAAACACTTAACTTGTAAGAAGATAGTGAAGAACTTACCAAACAAGATGTGATGAAGTAACCTTATCCATTGATGCACTCTAAATGAACTTAGATGATGCAAGATGAAGTTTATATACACATGGGAATGCTTTGAGTGTTTAAAGATGAGTTCTTAGAAGAGTTTTCCTTTGAAATGTGTTCTAAGGAAAATATATGATGTTCTGAACTCTTGCAAGACCTTAAAGCAAAGAGTTATATATATATGAAATCCAAACAAAGTGAGGTCGTTTTGGAAAAAATGTTCAAGCTTCCTCTATGTGCGTTGGTGTCGTGTGCTGGTCGAGTAGCGCACCACCAGCGCACAAACTATTTTTTCTGTAGGCGCTAGACGAGTGGCGCAGCCCAGTGGCATAACACATGTGACAAATCACTGGAATGTTACGCTGGTGGGACTGCGCTAGTCGATTAGCGCACCACAAGCGCACTGCCTATTTTTCCAACTATGCACGAGTGTAGTGGCACAACACATGCGACGATCCACTGGAAAGTTATGCTGGTGAGGTGCGTTGGTATAGTAGTGCACCACTAGCGCAAAGCCTATTCTTTCAACACTCAAACACACAAAATCAACAAGTTCAAGAGTGATGAAAGTGCATCCCATTCTAATGCCTAGCATAACATAAAACTTTAATTACAAGATGCAAATAAATCAACAAAAGTCATTTAAATCAAAATGCACACAAGTATAAACACTCAACATATATGAATAAGAGTTATGCATGAATATGTGAGTGTGCGCAACTATCTCTTCAAAGCAAGTAAGTATAAGAATTTTACCTTTGGTGCTTCTCCTCTTGAGGTCTTGAGAGCCTAAGCTACCCTTACATAATACCCAAAAAATGTGACTTGTTCAAGAAATAAGCCAATCAATAAATGAGGACTTTACACACATCGTAGGCTAAACCCCGTGCTCACAAATAACCAAACCGCAATGAATAGGGAAGGTATAGTAATGTTATGAATGACCCAGTATCGAATATTGGTAATAATATCAGCAAAAGAACCTCATGTGCTTCCAGACATGCTGAGCTCCACATATTATTGTACAGTCAAAGGGGGATCGATTCCATAAAAGATAAGATCAGTAAATGGAAATTCACTGAATTACAATCTTTAATATAGTACTGAGGGTACTTTTAGAATCTACCGAATCAGTATAGATATCCTTCTTCTGACACAGCAATGCAATTTCAATCAATATCGAAATGTAGTACTAGAAAATTTCGTTCTTTTTTTCTTCTTGCTGGTCGATGTATAACTAGGTACCATTCAATAGAAAATTTTCTGTAGTATGGGGTTTCCTTTTTCTCCAATTTCCATTATTGGCTTCAGACTCGAAATTGAAGATCAAGTAAAATGGGAATCCGATGGATTGCTTTCTAATAATTCATGACAGATTATCATATTTGCCCAATTCAATTAGATATGAGATATCCATAAATTAGATGTGTGAAATCTACAAATCCCTTTGTCGTAGGTGTCGAAGAAGTTTTTTATTTTAATCCCCCTCTTTTTTTTAAGTAATTGGTTAGTCGTCCAGAAACAAGTAACAAAGATTCGATACAATAAAAAAGAAAAAAAAATGAAAATAGAAAATCGAACGGATTCCCCAATTTTGTTCCATATTGATTTCAAAAAAGTTTCGTTTTTTAAATGAAGTTACATGACACTGTTTTTATTAGTATTTTGAATATTAGGTTACTCAAGAGTTGCCCAACGAATCCGCTGATTCTGAATCGTGAGAGGTGTTGATGTTAAAGATGATGAATTTATTTCTTTTTCTACCCCTAATCACTTTATTTTTTTTAGTACCTTCTAGAATAATTGATGAATCAAAAACTTTCAGTTGAACTGAGTCTTTCAATTGGTATAATATTTTTGTGTATCCTCGTATCTTTCAAAAGTGGAAACTTAGGAAAGTGCTTTCTTAACATATGTATAAAAAGAACAGATTTCCTTTAGCTCCTCCATGCCTACTATAACTAGTTATTTCGGTTTTTTACTAGCGGCTTTAACTCTAACCTCGGCTATATTTATTGGTCTGAGTAAGATAGGACTTATTTGAAATTAATTGAATGAATAATTCATATAAAGAAATCCTTATGTGGTATTCCATATATTTGGTAGTTTCCTTAACGTGTTAATTCCCAATTATTGGGAATTGAGATTCCTAAGCAATACAAATTAATAGTAATATTTCGGGATAGATATTACCTCCCATTTTCTCTTTTCAAATAAATTAAATTGAAATGATTGAATTTTGTCTATTTGGAATTGTCTTAGGTCTAATTCCTATTACTTTGGCTGGATTATTCGGAACTGCATATTTACAAAATAGGCATGGTGATCAGTTGGACCTTTGATTAATATTAATTCACATCCCCTTGTAGGATTTGAACCTACGACATTGGGTTTTGGAGACCCAAGTTCTACCGAATTGAACTAAGAGCACTTTCTTACCACAAGGGAAAAGACTGTGAAGAAAAAGAAGGGGATTCTTTTTTTTTATATATAGTATAGAACCCCCCAAAAAATTTCAACCCCAATAAATACTTCTTGCATATGTATACTATCATAAAATTGAAAATTATATGTATTATGTATGTTCAAATTGAATCGCTCTAAAATGTATCTCTGGTTACTGCTTTGAGGAACAATAATAGGTAGGGATGACAGGATTTGAACCCGTGACATTTTGTACCCAAAACAAAAGCGTTACCAAGCTGCGCCACATCCCTTTCAACTTGTCTACAGTATCATTGTAGAAAATCCCCTTCTTGTTTTCCACATCCTTATTTTATTTCCATTTCCTTCATTTATATGCAAAATGTATCTTGCCATTTCTTTCTAGTGATCTCATATCATATAACATATAATAATAATTTAATATTTTTTCTCGGGAATTCTAAGGCTCAAAGGGACCCGTGTTTTTGCTTTAAGAAAAAAAAATCTTCTCTACCGAACCATTGCACATGTCAAGTTGAATTGGGGATTCTACACACAAATACAAGTGGTATTTAACTACATATACATCTCTTACCATAATGTATTACAATATGGAATATAAAAAACAGAAGGAAGATTCTCAATGCGAGATTTTAAAACATATCTTTCCGTGGCACCGGTACTAAGTACTCTCTGGTTCAAGTCTTTAGCAGGTTTATTGATAGAAATCAATCGTTTCTTCCTAGATGCGTTGACATTTCCTTTTTTTTTTTCATTCTAGTTATTGATATGGATAGGGGTGAAGAAGATTAGAGATAGAGTCAAATATTTGTGACTAATCTCTCTTTCCCGTCTGTTTTTTCGAATTAGATAAATTGAATACGGGGACAAAGAGAAAGAAACAAGTGGATTCAACCTCAGTTAAATTCGGGTTAAGGCTCCAATTAAATTAAGAATCAAATTAATAATAGAGTTAAAAGAAAATAAAAGGGAAATTTGAATAGAATAAGAGTATCATGCAATACAAGATACTTAAATGAAATTTTGTACTGCGATTAGAAATCGCTCTCGAAATTGTTGTATTACTTATTAATTACTATATTAATTGCAACAAAATCTTTATTTCATAATTAGATTTTGAGTTGTTAACCACTTCTATTTTTTTTATCCCTTTTCCTTTCTTCTTATTTGTGTCGGATCGAAAAATAGAAACGTTGGGTGAATCAAAAACCCAAAGGAGGTTCATGGCCAAGGGTAAAGACGTTCGAGTAAGGGTTATTTTGGAATGTACCAGTTGTGTTCGAAACGGTGTTAATAAGGAATCAACGGGTATTTCCAGATATATTACTCAAAAGAATCGACACAATACACCTAGTCGATTGGAATTGAGAAAATTCTGTTCGTATTGTTTCAAACATACAATTCATGGGGAGATAAAGAAATAGATATAGATCGAACCGAGTGCTTAGGTGTCACCCTTTCAAGGAACATGAAAAAAAAAATAGATATATATTTCTATTATTTCATATATTGAAATAAAAACAACTAAATAAATATAGACAAACCCAATCCTATGAATTTCTTCTATAATTTTTTTTATTTGATCAAAATAGTATTTTAGGGATAAGGAATAAACAAATTATGGATAAATCCAAGCGACTCTTTCTTAAATCCAAGCAATCTTTTGGTAGGCATTTGCCCCCGATCCAATCAGGGGATCAAATTGATTATAGATACATGAGTTTAATTAGTCGATTTATTAGTGAAGAAGGAAAAATATTATCTAGACGGGTGAATAGATTAACCTTAAAAGAACAACGATTAATTACTATTGCTATAAAACAAGCTCGTATTTTATCTTCATTACCTTTTCTTAATAATAAGAAACAATTTGAAAGAAGGGAGTCAACCACCAGAATTCTTGGTTTTCGGAACAGAAAAAAAAAAGGCTTACTTTTCAATTGAATCAAAATTCTAATCCAAATATGAGAATCATTCGTGTCGTAAGAAAAAAAAGAATCGGAGAAGAGGAATAAATTTTTTCATCGACTCATTTTGGCGACTTTATCATATTATCAGATTTTATCATATTAATTTATACTCTACCTTCCCGGAGTTCATTCTCTAGAGAATTCCATTTCAAAAAGTTTGGCGGATTCCTTCCAATCCCCTTAGTTTATGATCTTGTTGGAAATCATATAAAGACAATTCCTATTTGATATAGCTTTGGTTGTGTCGATAACAGTATGTTTGATGCCAACAAAAACACATAGTGAATATGTATGTTGTGTACGTGTGATAGAAACGCAGTGAAAAAAATACAAAGAAATACATATTGCGAGGATTTCCATTTGTGAACTGTTTCCAAATTCATGATCATTTTACGGCCGATGATACAGCCAATAGATGATTTTGCTTCAGCCGTATAATTCGAATTCTCGATGAACGGTATGTAATCCAAAAAATACTTTGTTTTATATCTAGAAAACAAACATTATATATTTTATTTTATATATTATGCGTATCATCTTAGTTAATTATCATATATTCATTGTTTACATAAGGTTTTTAAATTTGCTATGGCCTTTTGCACTTGAAAATGATTATGTGGGGAAACTATATTCCATATTCCATCATTCCATCATTCCATCATTCCATATACCAAGTCTAATAAATCCAACCACATAATAACAATCCACAACATAATAAGTTAATAACAAAACAAATAAACAATCCATTTACCAAGTGGCTCAAGTCTAACAACTAAACAAATAAATAACCCAACATTCCATAAAAATCTTCATTGCTCAATAGTCCATAACATAACATAAATAACTTAATAAAAACAGTCCATAAAATTGAAATTCTTGAAGTTCTTCATTGCTCCATAAAACGCGTTGATTGCTCCAAAGTCAAAACCTACTCCAAAATAATAAGAAACATGTTGTCATTAAATTAACTTCATTGATTCATCAAACAATAAGTTACAATAAAATAAATCATAACATTAAAATATTCTTACTAGTTACCATTGATGGTTCACTACTCTCCCATATCAAATGTTGTCATTGTCATCAATTTGTTAGTCAACTTCGCAAGCTCTATATAAAGATCAAAATAAAGTACATTAGAATTTGTTAAAACAAAACATGAAAATTAAATAAGAAAGGTAATTATTCAAATTAATTAATATTGCCACAATCCTCCTTGCATAATGTTGTATATGAAGTAATAGAGGTTTGTTTTACAAAATATTTTTGTTTTGGGTCGACTATCGCTAATTTGGCATGGTAGTTTTTGCATTGATTCTCTATGTGCTAATTCATATTGGTTATCCCATTAGTAAACGAGTCACAAGCATAATTTTTAGGACAATATTTGCATTATGCTCTCATTCTCTCATTTTCTTGGTATTTAGTAAAACGATTCCATGAATAAGATGATTGTCTACACCTCAGGTTTAACTTTCCCTATTACAAAGGCACTATTTGGTGTCTCCTCACCTCTAGAATTTAAGGAATCAAAAGCATTTGTCGGTGAATCACTGTCCCCATTCATTTTCTGTCATGATAACAAAACAATAAAACAATTTTCAGTCTTCTATTCCTTAAATTTGGCCATAATAAAACCGTACTCTAACCAAACAGTTTTACATATCAATTCAATTATTTGTCAAAAGCACCCTAACCAAACTTTTACAAATAAATTATTCAATTCATTCAATGCCCACCCCTAGATAAAATCATCTGATGCATATTGATCGCGTTAAACTACACATGTTGACACTCGCAATAGTACAAGGTCAGAGCGGTAGTATAATGACGAAGTAAGGATCGTTGGGACGAAGGTTATGAATACTGGATTTTAAAGGCTTGCAAACTATTTGAACATTCGAAAATATGAGTTTCCAAGGTTTTATCTTAAGGTAATTAATCTAAAGCAAAAGAGAATATCAAAAACAACAAAAGATAAATTTGATATGAATGTTGGGATTATGCTCGATAGCAAGAGTATAATAATGTATTTGACAATATTTTCATATTAATAAATTGATTTCTAGTTTAACAAATCTTATAGCATTTATAGTTTAATTATTATAATTATCAAAAGTAAATAATCTTAAGGTTAAAAGACTATGAGAAAATAAGAATTGTTCATACATCTGGAAATGTATGAGGTAGACACAATGCTTTAGTTAGTTTTGAATAATATTCACAACTTAAGATAAAGGTTGAGCGCATTTATCTTGTTAAAGTTGTAGATTCTTTTGCTAGCATTTGAGAGGAATCAAATGTGTTATAATGAGTCTAAAATCATCAAAGTGTGGTGTCTTTGGGCAAAAGAATCTAGTGCACTGGGTGCATTGAATTGGATCACAATAAATTACTTTATCTAGAACCGTCAATGGATAAAAGTTTTCATTTGAAGAGAATCAGAGAGTCTATCTCAATCCTGAGATAAATGATGGACTTATGGTTGCAAGTGTTATCATTTGAGCTATCAATGAGTATGATTATATAGCATAGTCTATCCTCAATAGTTTGGTGGTATTCATTTGTTAATCGATAGATGACTTCATTTATATATATGGACATCTTGATGAGAGTAGAATATCATCATATGGATGTTTTGAGGTATTGGAATGAACTAAAATTAATAGATTGGACCTAAGTGAATCATTTGTTGATTGTGATTGGGTTGTGTCTATTGGAGCTTAAATTTAGATAACCCGCAAAGATCCCCAATCCACACGAACTTCCATGGATCACTTGATATATTCTATCGGACCAATTTATGGGTCCATCTAGAATTGTATTGAGGCATGTGGACTTGTTTCTTTTTGTAAGAATGAGTCTAGTTCACATGTGGACTTTTTATTAAGATCCAATGGATTTAATATAATAGAAAAAATAATATAATGGTCCATTTATTGTGTTGGGCGGCAAAGCTATATAGTTTAGCTTAATTATATTATTTTTATTTTATTATTTATTTAAATGGAAATTAATTAATTTGGTAATTAAATAATTATTTCATTAAAAGTCAAAATCTTTTTTCTAGTAGGAGATGGTCTTCTAATATTATACTATTGTTGGTAGTATAATTAATATTAAATATTATATTTGATAAGTAGATAGATAATAGGAATTATTTATCTAGTCAAATTAGGAAATCTTTAATATGGTTACAAATACACTATTGAGTTGGATTAGGAATCTTGGTATAGGAAAGAATTCATTTTGGAAAAGGATTCTTGGTCACCAAGTAAATCTATCTAAGGGTAGAATTCTTCTTTGAAAAGGATTCTTAACCACCAAGTAAATCCACCTAAGGAAAGGATTCTTAACAACCAAGTAAATTCTATTTAGGAAAGGATTGTGATCCTATAAATACCAGCTTGATAAATTCGGCCAGCCCTATGTTTCTATGAGTGAAATTTCAGCCAAGCTAGATATTTTTCAAGAGAGAATTCGGCCTAGCAAGAGAGAATTTTGAGAGAGAAAAATTTAGTTTTTGCTCTAGACAAAAATCGATCAACTCATAGACATAGGGTGTAGAATTCGGCCAAAGAGAAAAAAAAAAGAGAACGTTTTTATTTTTGATAGGACACTAGTATCCTTTACATCAAAAGGGTTTTGTATACAAAATCAAATCGGGTTCTCCCGAGTTTCAATCAATTAGATTGATAATTCACAAGTGACCGAACGTTCTTGGATTATTCACTTGGAGGATAATTGTAACTAACAAAGAATAAGATTTTGTTTGTTTCCATTCTCAGGTATACAATTTAAAGAAAGGGAGCCCATACTCCTATATGATTCACGTTCATGATTAGATTGGAAGATCTTACGGATTCAATTCGGTGTTTGTTCAATCGTCACGAGAAAAAGGTACGATACTTATTATATACATCAATTAATCTAGGGTTAAGGTTTTTTTTATTAAAAGGGAAATTTTTTTATTTATACAGAAACCCTAATTTTGATTTTTCATGCTTCCGCTGTGCGTATTTTCCCTATAATTGGTATCAGAGCCTGGTTGTACCCTTGATTAATTGATGTATGTGTTCGTGAATCTTTTTCTTTTATTGTATATATACATGTTTTAGAAAAAGATGACACTCTAGGTATTCACATATATATTTACATTGGAATGTATGGATATATATATGTATTATATGTGGATTGTTATTGCTCAATTTTGGTCCTAGAATTTCAATGTATTTTGTTTTGGGATCGTAACAAGAAGTGTGGCCTATTATCGCCATAATTTCCTTCTTGGTAGTTGCTAGTTTTTTTTTTTTTTTGTAATAAAAAAAAACTGCACCATATTATAATAAAAAAAACTGCAGTATTTTTTTTATTTTAAATTCTTCTGTAATACATTCAAGTATCGAAGACTTGAAGGTTTCAAGAATTGGAAGCAACCGGAACAAGTTTGGGACCGTGCGAGCCGTAGCAAGAAACGTGCTTGCAAAGAGCATGCGGCTATGTTTGTTGTGGCATGGGCTGCGCATGACAGCCCTATGTAAGCCATGGGCTGCGCATGACAGCCCTTTATGGGGTTGTGGCATGCACACGCCTATGGGAGGGAGCCAAGGGTGCCCACGCCCATGGGAGGCAGCAGAGGGAGTCCAAACGTCGAAGGTCGCGTGAAGACTTGTTCACCAAGAAAGGATTTTTTTTTGTTTTCCAAGACATTTAATTTACTTGCTTTTCTAGGACGGACCAAAATTGTAGTTATTTATATTTTTATAAATAATGCAATGTTTGTCGTTGTTTGATAACATGTCATATAGAATAGGAGTGCCACTCATATATCTCTTTTGGTATGAACATGTATAAAATGGTTTAGGTATCTAAATTGACATCTAGATAACTTGGTAAATCATTCTTTGGAATTCGATCACACGCCTTATATAATTGAGTAGGAGAAGGTGTTTTGGAACACCTACGGCCTCCAAGTTTAGTTGAGCTTTATGTTTCGTGTAATAACCTCCCAAGAGGTATTCATGAATGGAATTTAGCAAGATACTTCCTTACAAGGATAGACTAAACAATTAGCCCAAACAATATCTACTCCCAAATGAGGGATATTCGTGAGGGATTATATTGAAGATCGATAACTTGGTAACACAATCAATGTAATTTTATTAATATCCTCCCAAGAGTTCTATTTAATAAATTGCAAAGTTAAAATTGAAAACGTTGGTTGTTATGTTAACAATTAGGTGAGACATAGTCCAACTAGTAAATGGTGCGAACTCCCAAAGGAGGCGTGACATTTATGGGTGTTGGATCGCCGTTGAATTTTACGATTGAATTATTTTATTTATAATTTAAGATAAATATTCAAAAGTGCTATATCTTGGTTATTTACTTATATAATTTTTGTTAATATAAAGAAATCATGACCCCATCTCTAATCAAAATCCTAAAAGATAATACTTTAACTGATGATAATTATGTCATATGGAAAAAGGAAAATAGGGTTGTTGTTGTAAGTTAAAAAACCATAAGTTCGTTCCGTCTATTCCTAAACCACCAAACTAATGAATCCACTCAGGAGCAAAGAGATGAGTATCAGTAGTAGAAGTCTTCAGATGAGATGGCTAAATGTACGTTACATTATGGCCATCATCTCCGGCGTGTTGCAACAATAACATGAAGGAATGGAGACTGCTGCCGATATAATGATGTCTCTATAGGAGATATTAGCTTTGGGGTCTAGGATGACTAAGAGAGAGGCAGTGACTGCTTTCATGAATCTTAGGATGAAACCTGAACAGGCTATGAAAGATCACATGATGAAAGTCATAGCACATCTCAACATTCCTGAACTGAATGGTGCTGAGATAGACGGTGAGACGAAAATTAACATGATTGTCAACTCATTATCGGATTCATTTGATCAGTTCAAGTTGGACTACACCTTGAATAATAAGGAAAATATCTTGCAAGGCCTAATGCAAGATGATCAAAGCATTGAGAAAATCCTTGTGTAAGGTAAGGGTTAAGAGATTTATACGGTGCCGTAGGAAGGTTAAGAAACAACAGAAGAAAAAGCAACTTGGGCCCCCTAAAGTAATCTCTAATCTCTCTTAATGTCTTAGAGATAGCATTCATATATACCCGAAATCTCTCTTAAGCATTCTGGACAATATACATGAAATTTCCTTTTATCTTTATAGTGTAAATATACCTAGAGGGGGGGGGGGGGGGGGGGTGATTAGGTATATGCTCCAATTTTTTGTCTTCTTTTAAAACAATGCTTAATGAAAATTGCAAAAAGTGACACACAATATTTATGTGGTAAACCTCCGAAGAGGAAACATCCACGGGTTGATACCACAACCACCGGTAAAAGCAAATCCACTATTTCAAATAAGAGTTACACACTCAAGCAATCAACACATGCTCTCCAAGCTATCACTCTTACTCAACCCTTGAACCTAGTGATTTACTAAGCCGACTTCCTATCCAAGACCTCCTGTCTCTAGGAAGATTCCTTGCTCATCTATCCGGATCCTTTCGGCCGTAGGCAAGACTTCTTGCTCAATTATCCGAGTCCTCCCGAATCTAGTTGAGACTTCTTTGCTCAACAATTCGAGGTCTCACACCTCTTGTTGAGACTTCCACTTGCTTAGCTATCCAAGTCCTCCTGACTCTAGCTAAGACTTCCAATAGCTCAAATCAAAGAATCACTCTAAGATATGAGATTTCCTACCTCTTCACAAGGCATCTAAGTGATCATGAATGCAAAACGCAAACAAGCACTCAACATAGAAAATGATGATCAACAAATTCTATGGACATGCAACTAAATAGCTATATTATACTTTCAAAGAGAAATCACAAATGTATCTAGACAACCGAAGCATGTTATCAACTAAGAACATAGATATAAAGATATAGACACCAATTGTAACACAACCTAGTTCTTAGAAAATGAAATTAGACCTTGAAACAGTCAATCAAGCATAAGAGCAAAAGATTTCTAGAAGTAATTTCATGTTTATCAAGTTTAGCACAAATCATTCAATTTATCACAAATCTAGCTAAACTTGAAAATCAAATCAACAAACCACAAATTGATATAAATCATCCTAGTCATGCTTCTTAATCAAATAGCATCAATCAAAAAGAAGATCTAAGAAGACAACTAAAAAGAAGATGATTTTACCAACAAGGATGAAAATCATGAACTGAAGATCTGATCACAACGAAAAATATAGGCATGCTTTAGTAAAACACTCAAAATCGGTATTTGAATCAAGTGATTCGGAGTAGAAATGAAGAAGTTATCACAAAAACAAAAATCAAAATGTTGAGAGAAAAATTCTGCACTTGTTCTTCAAATTCGTTTTTCTCAACTAATAATGAATGAGAGGGAAGGAGAGGTTTTAAAGAGAGAACAACCAAAAGACCATTTTGCCCTCATGCCTTAGTGCCTCCCCGAGATGGGGTGTGGGCATCTCGGGGCAGCAAGGCTTTGGGGCTGAGATGGCCACGCTCCATCTCGGGAAGGTGCCAAGTGATGGCTTATGCCACTGCACCTCTTCCCTTACGCTCCTCTCGCGTTCTTGGACTGTTCTTTGGCCTCTGAATTCGAATCCGTTGGAAGATTATGAACCGGTACTCCCTCACGGACATGGAAATATAAGATGCTCAACCCAGAAAATAAGAATTCGACTTGATATATGAAGACGAAGACAATGTATGCAACATGAGTTGAAAGTGTAGTATCTTTTGACTTAGAACTCGAAATCAATAGTAAGAGTAACCAAAATGACCGGAACTCAATCATGAACAATCTATTACTAAAAACAAGTTCAAGATCCATATTATACAAACATATAAACAAACAAATACATTTCACACAAGAATGCAAACTTCATAGAGATAGTCTCCAATCATGCATTTCCCAAAACATGTTACTTTCATACCAATGCATGAGCATTCAACTTTAAGTGCGTGAATGTGTTATACCAAATGATGCGCTATGATACAGGGAAACAAATGTATGAATTATGTGCGTGTGTGCATTTAATGATACACAACTAAGCAGGGACACATATGAATGAATTGTGTGTGTGTGCACATTTAATGGTGCACATTTAATGATGCACAACTAAACAGGGACACGTATGAATGAATTGTGTGTGTGTGTGCTTACTCCTTGCAAGAGGAAGAAGAATCTCGATACCTTAGCATCCAAGAATAGTACCAATCCTCTTGAAGATGAACTTTGCATCATGAGAAGTTGCTTTTCTTCCTTGAAGCTCTTATCATCATGAACCACTTAAACAACTAAGCATTACAAAGAAATGAAGTTTTGTTATGGAATCAAGCCAACACAAATCTAAAACCTAACAATACATGAATCCATGAATCCGTTAAGCACTTGGGATACTAAATCGAACCCTATACGCTAGCCTATTGGTTCTAGCACTTTCTAGTAAAAATGTTTGTCTAAGCATTGTCAAATACATCTCTTCTCGATACATAGCATTCAACCATAGATCAATTACAAGGTTGTCAAGCAAGTAAAGGCTTTAAGCATTCAGAATATCCATATAACACCATACGTATAAATAGAGAGATCAAAGAGTCATTTACAAATACATAAAGGGTTTAGCATCATCTTGTTCTAACACTACTATATTTATCTCATACTACACAAATGATCCATACATGAGTTAAAATAACTACATGCCATGAAAACACAAAGAAACTAAGAGAAAGAGAGTTTGAGAGATAAACTAAGTTGAACTCTTTCTTACAAAGCTTAGGCTTCAATGGCTTCCATGATGCTACCAAAACACTTACTTCAAGCTCCAATCCTTCCTTAACTCGGCCCAAATCCATAGAAAGAGCTTCAAAGTCATTGGAGAAAAAGAAGAGTTCTGGTGTGATGATTTTCAGATCCTCTTTCTCTTTCTTCAATCTCTCATTTTATCACTTCACAAAATCACCCATCAACTTACGGAGGAGGGCTCTAAAGGCACTCCGTTGGTTGCACAAGGAAGTCCCCTTACCATACCCTATCAGGGATAAGAGAGAGGGACCCATAAGCTTTCACATCCTTAGCTAGCAAAATAGAGTGATGGGCGACTGTAGACTTACGCGGTACGCCATGCAGTACACCTTGGCGTGGAGTACCGCGTGGCTCTTTATTTGGACCTGCAGTGATTATTTATGGTACGCTACGTGGAACGATATTTCTTTAGTTGCGGTACGTGTACCGAATAGGGAGTTTCATACATTTCCTGACAACTTCTACAGTACGATCTTACTGTACAAGATTCCTTCTGTTGCGGTACATGTACCGTGTGGTAAGATCCAAGTTTCTTCTGATCAGCTACGTAGTACTGGATACAACATGCGATCTCTTCTGTTACAGTACATGTATCGCATGGTACACTTCTCCACTGGCTGGAAACCTTGATTTAGCCCCGAACATCTCTCGAACCCGTTCAAGGATGCCCTTATCATGGAAAGGCCTACAAAAGTTATATGGAACATTAAAAGATGGCATTTCCAAAGAAAAATGAGCCGAAAGTTTATGAAATGTTGGGGGATGTAAAGCATAAAATGAGATTATCAAAAACCCCTAAACTATAATTTCCTCGTCCTCGAGCAAACCTTGAGACAAAAGTTTTTAAGAAAAAAAAATTATCTGTACCATATTTCTTGTTGGGTCAACTGAAGAGAGATACGAAGTTGGGAGAACCATAAACAAAAAACAACCATGGTAGACCACTAAATAAACGTAAGAGAAGTGTAAACCAATGTGCTGCAACATGAAGGATTGTAATTCTAGGCTACATTGTGACCCTTGCTCTAAACGTTTCGAACACAAAAGTCTTATGAATGCATTTCGCCTCGACTCTAGGCCTTACCAGATTCGACTCTCATTTTTCCACATAGATCCTAGGTTCACTCATCAAACATGTGTAAAGCTAGACTTATACATGAATAGATTAAGAAATAAACGCATATGAAAACCTTTAAGCGCTAGTATTTAGGAGAAGTGAAAAGTTAAGATTAGAATTAGATACTAACATCTTACCGTGGTAACATTTCCAAAATCAGACAAGTCCTTTCCTAAAGATCAACTAAGACTTCTATTTGGCTCCATTGGGGATATGGTGAATTAACGATGTCGAGGCAGGGTGGGTATGGAAATAAGGGAGGCTAGTGATCAAGCGAGGACACAAAAAATACACAATGTTTGTAAGACACATTTTTGAGCTCAATTGACTAGGCCAAGATTACAAACAAGAGCATTAACTGGCTCTATATCTATTGATGACCAAAAAAAAATTATTGGAGTTGTTGTTGTTGATTTTTTTTATAAAACGATCAAAGCTCGGTTGTGCTACAGTACTGCACATTTCACTAAGCTATTTATTCAAGGTTTCATTAGATCTACCAAGTCATGATCAAAGCAAAAAGGGTTGGTTTTGTGTTTAGGATTTTGTGATGTAGTGTGTAACATGGTGGACAAATAATGAAGGTTCGATTAAGCACACACAATTATGGGACGTGTTTAGGTCATTTTTGAAGGTTGCACATATATTCCTACTTCTTCTCTAAAGGCATGAGACAAGCGGAAACAAAACCACAACAAAAACTAAATGATAAATGATCAAATGTGTCTAATTCCAAATGATGCCTCCTAAATGCCTGATGGACGAGTATATAGAGATGCCAATAAAATTATTGCTCAAGTGACGCATTATGGGCTCTAAAAACTGAAAACGCTTAGGGGTAGTCTCCACTAATGGTATAGATGTTTCAGGCTCGCTACCCTTTTTACTGGGACAATATAGAGCCTGATAGATGTGTGCAAGCCATATGGTGCCACTTCGGTAAGCACAACCCTAGTGGTTCTAAGCATGCAAAGACTGCCTGAAAAGGCTCTACCTAAAACCATCTCAAACGAGCAGAAACATTACTATGGAATTTGACTTGAATAAGCAAGAAAAACAAAAATTTATATACAAATTTTTCTATGTGCAAGTTCAAAAGGCAGTACCCCCAAACCTAAATCTTACATTGTCCTTAATGTTATCAATATTTCAGAAAATTAGACAAGGCAAAATCAGAAAAGGAATTACCACCACAAAAATCTAAATCAAAACATCCAAAATACTAAAATTAAATATCTGAAATGAACTAAACTGAGCAGAATATTAGACAAACAGTCATGTGATACAAAATTAAACTAACACTAAATAAAAATCATGAAAAACAATTCTAGCAAAGCAGAAAAAGATTGTTAGTGAAAATCAATTTTTGACTAGACCGTGCTACATAAGATCCTTCCCCTTAAACTATCACACTGCCTCCTCTTCTGCTCTAGCATGCTTAGGCTCTTCTTAAGTCATCTGGGCAACCTGGTACTCTGAAAATTGAGACACCGGTAGTAGATGGGTGTGGCCTCCTCCTCTGATAGGTCTGTAAGCCCGATGCTCTCCGAATAGAGGCGGAGTCATCCCTCTGGTCCCTCATATCTTGCTCGAAGAAGCTCATTCTAGTATTAAGCATCTTTATTCACTCCTTCACTGCCTTGAGGTTATCCTTGAGGTTATCCTTAAGGTCCGTTATATCAAGCTAGATGCCATGTACTATGCTCAAATTATGGCCCAACATGGAATGTGAGGCAGGGTCCTTGTAATCTCGGTCCTCCTCTAAATCCATACCCTGCCACTCGAAGTCACGCTCTGGCTCTGTGTCATCCGGAGCGGGGTCGACAGTGCAGGATTGGCCCTCAAAAGTTCTCAACCTCTTCTTGCCCTTGGTATTGATGGTAATGTCCTGCCATGATCTCTTATTTAGGTCCCCCCATGGGGTTGATCTTTATCTCATCTGTGGTGCTTTCTAGGGATCCTTCCTTCTTCAAGAGGGCAACAATGAGGCTCAAAAAGATTTTTGACTTTAGCTTTACCCCATGCTGCACACTGCTCAAGCTTGTATCGAGAATGGCCTTTATGATGAGTTGGCATATATCAATCTTCGTATGCTCTTAGATGTAACTGAACAAATCTATCGTAGCTCTGATACTGTCGTCCGATAGAGGGATGGCATGAAGGAGAATGTATTGAAGATGTTCTAGAATGCCAACTCTTGACGGAGCTCAGATTGTTTTAGCATGTGGCTTGGCTCCCAAACATCATCTTCCGTTCCTCTGAGCGCCTTGGCCAAACTTGTTTTAGTGCTATGTGTGGATTTATACCCTTTACTGAGATCTGGGTAATATGGCATGCCGAAGTGGGCATTGATCTTACTGGCACTGATCATAACCTGCATCTCTTGCACTAAAAATGCCCTACCATGCTAGCATAAAATTTCTTGACTAAAGTGGCATTTACGGCCCCCGGGACACTGACAATCTCAAAAAAGTAAGTATAAATTAAAACCCCCAATTTAGAACCCTAACCCTAGAGGTTTTAAAGAATCTATGCCCTACTCATTTAGACTGGAAGAATAGAAGATTAGGGATTTAATTGCTATGAAAATTAGAGAGAAAGGGGAAGAGATACATACTGGTTATGCCTTTTGAGGAATCCTTGCTTGAGGGAAATTTGAAAAGTGAGAGAAAGAGAGAGGGAATGAAAGGAACTGTCAACGATTTACCTAATATACTTTTTTTTTCCAGTTTCATGTGGTACAACTTGATATGGCATACCGCATAACTGAGTTTTTACCTTCAAAGCATTGCGTTTCATTAACTGGTCAATATTGCGGTACATGTACCGCATGTTCAACAACACAACATCTTAGAATGCCCGCTTCATTTCTATATGGTAGGTGTTACGGTTTGTGTACCACATATCTTCTTAAAGGTACGTCTCTTGTATCCACGTAGTACACCATGCGGTTTGCAATTTAGTCTGATGCGGTACGCGTACCCATGTAACTTATCAGTGCTACACTTAAGGATTTACACGGTATGAATTGCATTACGTGATTTCCTCTTACGCAGTTCATGTACCGTATAACTCATCAGTGGTTTCCACTGACTTGTCATGTGGTTTGCAATGTAGTACATATTTTTATTTGTTGCAGTACGCATACCGCGTGAACTTGAATTTTCTGATACTCCTTGCCTATTTCGTGCACCCTTTTTTTTTGAATGCAAACCTCCCTGCCTATAGACCTTTATCCTTTCAAAACTCATAAAATCGCATCAAATGCAAGGGCAAAGATGGAGAATTCATTATGTGAAGACAAAAAGATAGAAATATGCAAATCCGAAAACTCAAATTAAACTAAACACTAATCTACTATTTATAGCTTTGGTACCTTCCTTTTTGCTCTCAGATGGATTCCCAGAGGTTGATTACCTCCATGATTCCTTCCGTCTCATGCTCCCAGTAGATTTTCAATCTTTGCCCATTTACCTTGAAGCTTTCATTTTTGTCATTCTCAATCTTCACAGTTTCATACAGAAAAACTCGCTTCACCGTAAATGGCTCTGTCCATTTGCTCTTCAATTTTTTGGGGAAAAGACGAAGTCTTGAACTGTACAATAAGACTTGATTTTCCACTTGAATTTCCTTCTTTAACAATCGCTTGTCATGCCTTTTCTTACTTTTCTCTTTGTACATCCGGGCATGCTTATTAGCATTAAGACGCATTTCGTCTTGCTCATTCAGTTGGAGTAGCCTCTTTACACCCGCAACTCTCATGTCAAAGTTCAGTGCTTTTACCACCCAAAAGGCCTTGTGTTCTAACTTGACAGAGAGGTGACAAGCCTTTTCTAAAACCAACCGAAAAGAAGACATGTTGATTGGGGTCTTAAATGCGGTTCTATAGGTCCATAAAGCATCATCAAGCTGTTTTGCCCAATCTTTTCTCTGAACCCCCACATTCTTCTTTATAATAATCTTGAGCTCGCGGTCGAGATTTTAGCTTAACCGTACGCTTACGGATGGTAAGGAGTGGTTACCTTATGCTTTACTCTGTATTTTCTTAGCAATACTTCAAATTACCTATTGCAGAACTGTGAGCCTCCATCACTCACTATTGCCTTTGGAGTGCCAAACCATGAGAAGATTTTTCTCTTTAAACATTTGGTAATGGTCTTTGCATCACTTGTTGGAGTGGCTATGGCTTTAACCTGTTTGGACACATAGTCCATTGCTACTAATATGTATATATTCTCGTTCGAACTTTGGAAAGGGCTCATAAAGTCGATACCCCACATATCGAATAACTCCACTTCCAACATGACATTCAATGGCATTTCATCCCATTTACTGATGTCCCCGGTTCTTTGGCACCGGTCGCATGCTTCTATTAAGATTCTAGCATCATGAAAAAGGTAGGCCTCTAGAAACCCTGCTGAAGAATTTTTCATGCTGTTCTGATTCCACCAAAATGTCCCCTACACTCCCTGGAGTGACAATGGCCTAAAATGCTACTCATCTCCTCATCCGGTATGCACCATCTTATCATTCCATTAACACAAATTCAGAACAACAAAGGTTCATCCCACAAGTACCACTTAACTTCATGCAAAAATCTCTTTCTCTGTTGGTAGTTCATGTCAATTTGCACAATATCACTTGCCAAGTAGTAAATATAGTCGGGAAACCATGGAACCATTAGGTCTTTAATAGCAAATAGCTGCACAATTAGAAATTGTTCGTTGAATGGAATAATAACCTCTTCTTTCTTATATCTCTCTAGTCTGGAAAGATGCCCGACCACAAAATTCTCGGTTCCTTTCTTAACTTTGATCTCTAAGTCAAACTCTTGTAAGAGCAAAACCCATATTTCAATGGAGGCTTGGCATCTTTCTTGTTCAACAAATACTTGATGGTTGCATGATCGGTGTATACTACAACCTTCGATCCCACCAAATACGATCTGAATTTGTCAAAGGTGGACACAATATCTAAGAGCTCATTCTCTATCGTTGCATAGTTGACTTGGGCATCATTCAAAATCTGGCTTGCATAATAGATCACATGAAGCTTTTTCTCTCTCCTTTTCCCAAAAAATGCACCAACAGTAAAATCACTTGCATCATACATTAGTTCGAATGAAAAACTCCAATCCAAGGCTGAAATGATTGGAACGAAAGTGATCTTTTTCTTCAAAAGCCCAAAAGCCTTATGACACCCTTTCTAAAAAAAATGGTGAATCCTTCATCAACAAGGTTCAGAAGGGCTTAAAAATCCTTGAGAAGTCTTTTATGAAGCGCCTATAGAACCCGACGTGCCGTAGAAAGTTCTTGAATCTTTTAACTAAAATCGACGGTGGCAATTTCTCAATTATTTCAACTTTCGCTTGATCAACTTCTATGCCATGACTGGAAATTCTATGGCCAAACACAATCCAATCTGGCACCATGAAGAGGCACTTTTCCCAATTGAGAACAAGGTTCGTTTCTTCACACCTCTCCAAAACTAACTTTAAATTGTTCAAGCATCCATCAAAAGATTTCCCAAAAATAGAAAAGTCATCTGTAAACACCTCTATAAATCTCTCCTCCATGTCTGAAAAAATAGATGTCATACACCTCTGAAATGTGGTTGGAGCATTACATAATCTGAAAGGCATTCTTTTGTAGTTGAAAGTCCCATAGGGACATGTGAAGGTAGTTTTCTCCTGGTCTTCGGGGTCGATAGGGAATTGGTTATATCCTGAATAACCATCTAGAAAACAGTAGTACTCATGCCCCGCCAAACCTCTCTAACATTTGATCGATAAATGGCAACGGGAAATGGTCTTTTCTAGTGCTAAAATTCAGTTTTTGGTAGTCAATACAAACCCTCAATCCTAAAATTTTTCAAGTAGGAATCAATTCATTATTGGAATTTTACACTACCGTTATTCCCCCTTTACCTAAGGAGTATCCGATATCGAACAAATGATCCCTGCATCTAAAAGCTTCAAAATTTCTACTTTTACTACATCTTTCATGTTGGAGTTCAACCTCCTTTGGTGTTTCATTGTGGGCTTGATTTGTTCTTCCATTAGGATTTTATGCATACATAAGGATGGACTAATTCCCTTCATGTTCGAAATAGAACACCCAATTGCGTTATTATGCTCTCTAAGAACTCTCAAAAGTTTTCCTTCTTCCACCTTGTTCAAAAAGGATGACACAATCACCGACAAGCTTGTTGGTTCCTCTAAGAAAGCATACCTTAAGTGAGAAGGCATTTTCTTAAGCTCAAGTTGTGGAGGCTTCTCTATAGAGGGAGGAATTCGTGGCTTGGTCATGCTATAGTCTTTGAATCTCAATCCGTTCTAAGCACGCCACCCCAGATTTGCATTTAACCGTGAAGTGTACTCCGCTACTTCCTCATCATCATCATTAATTGCACTATTGATAATGCGAGCTAGTAAAGGCTCCTTTGATTCTTTCAATCTAAACATTTCATCTACAAATGGGTCCACAACTTCCACTCGTAAGCAATTATCAGCTTGATCCGGCTTCTTGGCTACCCTAGCCATATCAAACACAACTTTCTCAGCAACGACTCTTAAAGTCATCTTGTCATCCCTTAGGTCAATCATTCCTCCTGTAGTTTTTAAAAACGACCTTCCAAAAATTAAAGGCACATCTATATCCTTTTCCATATCCAAGATCACAAAGTCCACCGAAAAGTAAAGCTTCTCAACTTTCACTAACACATCTTCCATCATCCCTCTCAGATACTAAATTGATCTATCTGCTAGTTGTAAAGTGATATTTGTTGGCTTCACTTCACCTACACCAAAATTCAGAGTATTGAAAATGGAATTAGATTAATGCTAGCCCCCTGTAGGGAAAAATCGGTTCAAAACGAGCCAGAAGCGTAAAATTAGGGTTTGAATTTTTTAAACGAAAATTCTCTTTAATTAAAAGAAAGAACCTTAACCCTAGATTAATTAACTGTTGGAACTCCGTTCACCTGTTACGCAATGAAAATAGGTTTTAAATTTTTTAATACATATCATAATCTGTATATGGGACCAGTGAACTTAGGATCATAATTATTTTCGGAACTAATATATACAATATGTATACACAGGAAATTGAAATCGATATAACCAAAAGAATAAAATCTTACCAACATTTGGAGGCTCCTTCACTTTACGATGTGCTCCTGTCTGAACCACTCTATATTCCTCGCTATCTCTCGGGACTGGTAAATGTGTGTGGACGTGTAACGATCTCATGAACTTGAATGAAGGATGTAGAGAAAAGACTTGAAGAAACTCTTTCTTCGATTTCAGTGCACACACTTGCACACTTTTTCTTTTCTCTCTTTCAACACATGCACACACTGGCACCAATCAAAGTATTGATGCGTTTTTCTTTCTCAATTTTCAATGAATGTTGCGTGTTAGTTCACGCACACCCACTTTGCATCATATGCAAAAACCAATATCCCTATTGTTTCACACGCCTTTAATTTGCATCATATGCAAAAACCAACACTTGTGTTGTTTTTTATTATTATTTGTTTGATACCAACACTTATTAGTAGTTGATATCTATGTTGATTGTTTAATATTTTATCTTATATTAATATATATATATATATATATATATATATATATATATATATATATATATATTTCGATAAAACTATTCAATTTCAATCTTTTAAGATATCACATATCTTTAAAGATATTAATCAATTTGTTTTGAATTCAAACTCTTTAAATTCAAAATAAAATATCTAATTTAATAAAAATAAAATAATCAAATTATTTTATCTTTAAAAATTAAATATCAATCAACATCCTCAAACTAATGATTAATTAAACAATCAAATAATCTAATTATTTAATTTACATAATCATTAATATTCTTTAATTAAATAATCTCATTATTCAATTAATTCTCGAATAAACACGTGTCACTTTCATAACACAATTAATTGGACAATCCAATTAATTAACCGTGACCCTTGTTACCTAAATCGATCAGGCTAGCAAGGGGAATTAATGGACCCACAATATTTTGAGCTTCAATAATCCTCGGAATCATTAATTAAACTCTTTAATTAATATTCCTTGATTATTAACTCCGGTGTTACTCCACTAAAAACCCAAAGATGCACTCTCTCAACTGTAGACGCTTTTACACAGACCGATACAACTCGGTGTCCATCGATATAACTAATACATATGGTGTGATCCTCCACAATAGTTAATAATTAGAGTTGGGTCATAATGTCAGTTATATCCTTCTAATTACATATATCCTTTAGGTACCATTGATTCTCTAATGGACAATAAATCCTACTTCCTCATGGAATCAGGAGAGCGCTCATATTGTCTAAGCCCCGAATCAACCCTTAAGGGAACTATCGTCTACTTCTCACAAGAAGGAGTGGATTCCACTATTGTGTACAAACCTTTCCAGCCACAAGCCAAACCGCAATCCTAACATACGGAGCATATTGATTGGGAACTACATCCGATCTCACCCATGTAATATCAAAGACCACGATCTAACCTGAAGGAGTCGATAAGACACTCAGGATTAAGATCACTCACATATAGCCATCATTAGTTGATATATATGAATCTCATCAGTAAACGGATCTTGGTGAGAGATTCATATAGATCATGGCCCAATCCTATATGATCACATCATATAAGGTGCCTCTATTCCCATATCTCATATGAATGATTCAAGATAGAATCATCGTACATTACGGAATGGACCGCAGCTATAGATTAACCACAAATAAAGTACCCAACTTTATTTGATATCTATGGACTCTTTAGATTGCACGTCTCTTGCTGTATCCATCTGTATATGACACTCATATACACAATTCAAGATTACATCCGGCAATCTTGGATGTTAAATATATGCACAAGTTATACAATGAACAACACAACAAGAATGAATTGAACTTTTCCTTACTAAACTCATTCTTACTAAAAGAAACAAGTCCACGTGCCTTAATACAATTCTAGATGAACCCAGAATCTGGTCCCATATAATATAACAAGTGATCCATGCAAGTTCGTGTGAATTGGGGATCTATGTGGGCTATCTAAATTTAAGCTCCAATAGACTTAACCTAATCACAATCAATAAATGATTCACTTAGGTCTAATCTATTAATTTTAGTTCATTCCACTAAAGAACTAAAATTGAACTCTTAAATAAAGATAGAATAAGTTAATATTGCTCATTCATACCCTAGACAATCTTAATGGAGAAAGTGTATCCTCGTGAAGAATACCAGTAATCGCCAAGAGCTCATAGACTACCTATAGCTCTCCAAGTTACCTTATTTACTCATATGACCACATTTTGAACTTTGATATTTTGACTTGTCCAGAAGCCATATTTTAATAGACACTATTGAAAACTTAACGTTAATATTTAATATCCAATAACTCAAAACATCCATATGATGATATTCTACTCTCATTTAATAAATTGAGCCACGATGTCAATATCTATAAATGAAATCCTCTATTGATTAACAAATGAATACCACCAAACTATCGAGGATAGACTATGCTATATAATTGTACTCATTGATAGTTCAACTTCAGCTTTAAATGAGAATTAATTCTACTTGTGATTAGGCAACAGAGCGTTAGTGTCTGCCAGTGTAGTGGGAGACATTACAATTAGTTTAGATTCTTATAGGCATTTAGATTTAATAGACGTTTATTATGTACCTTAATTCAAGAGGAATTTAATTTCAGTTTCTTGTTTAAACAAATTTGGATATTCGGTTACTTTTAATAATACTTTTATTATTAGTAGGAATAACAATTTTTTTTGTGAAGGTACATTGGAAAATGATTTATTCTATTTTCATAGCAATATCTCTAATTGTTAGGCACAGAATCAATGCAACCTAATCATAAAAGAGTAAAATTATAAAAAGATGAAACCTATCTATGGCATTTGCCCTTAGGTCATATTAACCTTAATAGAATCAAAAGATTGGTTAGTGATGGACCTTTAAGTGACTTAAAGGTTGATGATCTACCAACTTATGAATATTGTTTGGAAGGTAAGATGGCAATAAGATCGTTCATGACCAAAGGCACAAGAGCCACTAAATGTTTAGATTGATACACAATGATGTGTGTGGTCCTATGAGCATTTGAGGTAGAGGTGGATATGAGTACTTCATCACTTTCATGGATTATTACTTAAGATTTGGCTATGTGTATCTCATATGACATAAGTCGAATGCTTTTGATATGTTCAAAGCATTTAAAGCTGAAGTTGAAAATCAGCTTGAGAAACACATAAAAATCTTGAGATCTGATCGTTGTGGAGAATATCTATCTGGTGAGTTTCAGCAATATCTTATTGATAATGGGATAATTTCTCAGTTTTCTACACCAAATACACCTCAACAAAATAGGGTGGCAGAAAGGAGAAATAGAACTCTTTTGGACATGGTTAGGTCTATGTTGAGTTATTTAACGCTCCATAATTCTTTTTGAGGATATTCTTTACAAACCACTATGTACATTCTAAACGATGTACCATCTAAGTCGGTTCTTAAAGCACCACATGAGTTGTGGACCAGGCGAAAGCCTAGTTTATAACATTTAAGAATATTTGGATGTCCTGTACACATGTTAAAAGAAAAGACAAAAAATGGAGTCTCATTCAAAAATATGCATATTTGTATGGTATCCAAAAGGAACTAAAGGATATTATTTCTTTAGTCCTTCAAATCTTAAAGTATTTGTTTTGAAAAATGCTAAATTTCTGGATAAGGACTATAATAACAATTTTATGCCTAAAAGTATAATTGTCCTGAATGAGCTTTCAGGAGATACAATTCCACAAGAGGTTTCACAACCTTGCCCAATTGCAAGTTCGTACCAACACAAGATCAACAATCTACCATTCCTCGTCATAGTGGGAGGGTTAGTAGACAACCCGAGAGATACATCAGTCTAAAAGAATCAGTAGAGAATCTCCCAGATGATGATTATCTCTACACGTACTTGGAAGCCATGGAAGATGTTGATTGTCATCATTGGCAAAAGGGAATGCAATCCGAAATTGAATATATGTTAAAAAACAAAGTCTAGTCTCTTGTGGACTTGTCTAAGGGGATAAAACCCATTGGGTGCAAATTGGTAGACAAGAGGAAGAGGGGAATGGATGGAAAGGTGGAAACCTTTAAAGCTAGATTGGTAGCTAAAGGTTACAAATAGAAGGAAGGTATCGATTATGAGGAAACCTTCTTTCCTGTGGCCTTGCTTTAGGATACTCTTATCCATTACGGCATCTATAGACCTAGAGATTTGGCAAATGGACTTCAAGATAACTTTCCTTAACGGAAGTCTTGATGAAAGCATCCATATGATGTAACCAGAAGGATTCATTGAAAAAGGCCAAGAAGAAATGGTATGCAAGTTGCAAAGATCCATATATAGATTGAAGCAAGCATCCAGATTCTAGAACATAAGGTTCGATCAAGCTATGAAAAGTTTTGGATTTATTCAAAACGTTGACGAACCATGTGTATACAAAAGGATCAAAGGTGAAAAGTTGGTATTCCTAGTTCTTTACGTTGATGATATACTACTCATAAAAAATGATGTAGGTGTGTTGAACATCAGTAAAAGAATGGTTAGCAAAACAATTTGATATGAAGGACTTAGGAGAAACAAGTTATATTCTTGGTATCCAAGTCATAAGTGATAGAAAGAATAAAACGATTGCATTATCCCAAGCTTAATACATAGACAAAATCCTGTTTAGATTCTCAATGCAAGATTCCAATAAAGGTATGTTACCTTTCAGACATGGAATCAAACTTTTTATGGAACAAGTTCCTAAGAATAAGCATGAAGAGCAATTCATGAGTAGGGTTCCATATACCTCGACAGTTGGGAGTCTCATGTATGTAATGCTCTGTACTATACCAGATATTTGTTTTGTTGTTGGCATAGTTAACAGGTTTCAATCAAAACCTGGTCCAGATTACTGGACGACAGTCAAGCATATTTTCAAGTTTCTCAAGAGAATGAGAGATTATATGCTTGTATACTCTGGATGGGATTTAATTCTCGTTGGCTATACAGATTTTGATTTCCAATCGAATTTTGACTCTAGAAGATCAACATCAGGATCTGTGTTTACACTTGGAGGAGGGGCAGTCGTATGGAGGAGTATCAAGCAATCTTGTATTTGCTGATTCCACCATGGAAGCTGAGTATGTTGCCGCATGCGAAACTGCTAAAGTGGTTATCTGGCTCAGTCAATTCTTAATTAACTTGGAAGTGTTTCCTGATGTGAATAAACAGATCACTATCTACTGTGACAATAGTGGAGCAGTGTTTAATTCGAGAGAACCAAGAAGTCATAAGAGAGGGAAACACATTGAAAGAAAGTATCACCTTTTATGGGAAATTATGCATAGGGGGACATGACGATAATCGAGATAGCATCAGCAGAAAATCTAGCGGATCTCTTCACAAATGATCTTCCATAAAAGAGTTTTGATGGGCGCCTGGAGAATATGGGGATAAGAGATATGACACATTTGCTATAGAGCAAGTTAGAGATTGTTGGCATTATGCCCGATAGCAAGAGTGTAAAAATGTATTTGTCAATCTTTTCATATAATAAAGTGATTTCTAGTTTAACAAATCTTATAGTATTTATAGTTTAATTATTATAATTGTTAAAAGTAAAAAATCATAAGGTCAAAAGACTATGAGAAAAGAAGAATTGTTCGTACATCTGGATATGTATGAGGTAAACACAATTCTTTAGTTAGTCTTGAATAATATTCACAACTTAAGATAAAGGTTAGGCGTCCTTATCTTATCAAAGTTGTAGATTCTTTTGCTAGTATTTGAGTGGGATCAAATATGTTATGATGAATCTAAAATCATCAAAGTGTGGTGTCTTTAGGTATAAGAATCTGGTGCATTGAATAGGATCACAGTGAAATACTTTATCCAAAATCGTCAATGGATCAAAGTTTTCACTTGAAGACAATCGAAGAGTCTATCTCAATCCTGAGATAAATGATGGACTTATGGTTGCAAGTGTTAACATTTGAGCTAGCAATGAGTAAGATTATATAGCATAGTCTATCCTCGATAGTTTGGTGGTATTAATTTGCTAATCGATAGAAGACTTCATTTATAGATATGGACATCGTGGCTCCATTTATTAAATGAGACTAGAATATCATTATATGGATGTTTTGAGGTATTGGATATTAAATCTTAATGTTAAGTTTTCAATAGTGTCTATTGAAATATGGCTTCTGGAGAAGTCAAAATATCCATGTTTAAAATGTGCTCATATGAGTAAATATGGTAACTTGGAGAGCTATAGTTAGTATATGAGCTCTTTGCGATTACTGATATTCTTCATGAGGATACACTATCTCTATTAAGATTGTCTAGGGTATGAATGAAAAATATTAACTTATTCTATCTTTATTTAAGAGTTCAATTTTAGTTCTTTAGTGAAATGAACTAAAATTAATAAATCGGACCTAAGTGAATCATTCGTTGATTGTGATTAGATTATATTTATTGGAGATTAAATTTAGATAGCCCGCCAAGATCCCCAATCCACATGAACTTGCATGGATCACTTGATATATTCTACCTAACCAATTTATGGGTCCATCTAGAATTGTATTAAGGCATGTGGACTTGTTTCTTTCTAGTAATAATGAGTCTAGTTCACATGTGGACTTTTTATTAAAGTCCAATGGATTTAATAAAATAGAAAAAAACAATATATTGGCCTATGTTTAGGCTTAGGCGACTATGGCATGTAAAATACCTTAATATATTGTTTTTTATTTTATTATTTAATTAAATGGAAATTAATTAATTTATTTATTAATTAATTGTTTAATTAAAGTCAAAATATTTTTCCTAGTTGGAGACGGTCTCCTAGAGTCATATTATTGTTGGTAATATGATAAGTAACAAATGCTATATCTGATAAGTAGATAAATAAAAGGAATTTATTTATCTAGTCTAATTAGGAAGTATTTGATTTCTATAAAACTTTAGTTGATAATTGGTCAAATTAGGAAGTTTAATATAGTCACAATTTAATTATATTCAATAATTGGTTATTGAATAAATACACTATTTGAGTTGGATTAGGAGTCTTGGTGTTGAAAAGAAATCTTTTTGGAAAATGATTCTTTGTCACCGAGTAAATCCACCTAGAGATAGGATTCTTGCCTACCAAGTAAATCCTCCATAGGAGAGGATTTGAGAAACCTATATATATATCTAGGTTGAATTCGGCCAAGTTATTATTTTTACTAGAGAAAATTGGGCTAAGTCAAGTTTCAAAGAGTAAAATTCGACCAAGAGAGAATTTTGAGTGTAGAGAATCTGGTTCTTGCTCTAGATAAATTCTTCCAACTCTAAAATTAGGTGTGTGAAAATTCGGTAAAGAGGAAAATGAAGAAAGAACGTTTTGTTTTCGATAGTACACTGGTAGCCATTACATCGGAAGGTTTTGTGTACAACATTGAATCAAGGTTCACGCGAGTTTCAATAAAATTGATTGATAATTCACAAGTGACCTAACGTTCTTTTTTTTTCATCTTGGAGGATTATTGTGACTAACAAAAGAAAGAGATTTTGTTTGTTTCCATCCTCAGGTATACAATTTAAAGAAAGAGAGCTCACACTCCTAGGTGATTTATGTTCGTGATTGAAATGGAAGATCTTACGGATTCAATTCGATGCTAGTTCAATCGTCACGATAAAAAGGTACGATACTTTAATATACGTTGATTAATCTCGGGTTAAGATTCTTTATTTTAAAGGGAAATTTTTTAAAATATACCAAACCCCAATTTTACGCTTCTGCCACATTTTGAATCTATTTTTCCCTACATAAGAATCGTCAAATACTTCTCCTCTCAATACATAGCATTCACCCACAGGTCAATTACAAGGAGATCAACCTAGTAAAGGTTTAAGAATTCAAAACATCCATATAACTCCACTAGCACAAATAGAGAGATTAAAGAATCATTTATAAATACATCAAGGGTTTAGCATCATCTTGTTCTAACACTACTATATTTAGCTCATACTACACAAATAATCCATACATGAGTTAAAATAACTACATGCCTCACAAAATCACCCATCCACTTATGTAGGAGGGCCCCAAAGGCACTTCATTGGTAGCACAAGGGCGTCCACACACCATACCCTATCAGGGATAAGAGAGGGGGGCCCACGATCTTTCACATCCTGGGCTCGCAAAACAGAGTGATGGGCGACTGTAGACTTACGCTGTACACCTTGACGTGGCATACCACATGGTTCTTTATTTGGACCTAATGTGATGGCTTGCAATATGTTACGCGGTACGATATTTCTTCTATTGCTGTATGTGTACCGCGTGGGGAGTTTTTTACATTTCCTGACAACTTCTACGATACGATCTTACAGTACGCGATTCCTTATGTTGCGGTACATGTATCTTGTGGTAAGATCCATGCTTCTTCTGATCAGTTACGCAGTACGGGATGCGGTACGCGTACCGCATGGCACACTCCTCCACTGGCTGGAAACCTTGATTTAGCCCCGAACATCTCCCGAACCCGCTCAAGAACGCTCTTATCATGGAAAGGTCTGTAAAAGATATATGGAACAATGAAAGATTGCATTTGCAAAGAAAAATGACCACAAAAGGATATGAAATGATGGGGGATGTAAAGCATAACATGAGCTATCACATATAAAAACTAACATTTACAAATTACAACAACCAATACAAAAAAGACAACAAGAGTTTATTAAGTTTTCTTAAAGACAACAAAAACCCCAAACCTAATCTATACTGAATTTTGTTAATCATATCAACAATTTTCTTAATCACCGATTCACCATATAATCAACATTGTTGTCATCATAAAAGCATACAATTCATCCATTCAAAGAAAAAAGAAGAAACATTTAAAAAGCTTCAATTTCTCTAAACAATGTAGTGTACATAAGAATTTTTTTTATGAAGGAAGTAACCTCCTATATAAATTAATTCAATTACACAAATTTGATCTAATTATTTTATAAAATATAGCAAGGACCTCATATAAGGAAAATTTCTAATGGTAAATTTAATTTATAAAATTTGTGTGACAATTGTAAGAAGAAGTTTATACTAATCAAATGGGTTTAAATTATAGTTTTGAGAATTATTAGAAAGCTATTCCAAATAACTAAAATCTATTCATAATCTCTCAAAAGTTTAATGGAAAATAAAAAATATGAGGATCGATCGACAACATATAATCTCTAAAAATAATCCCCAAACAAAATTTATACTGAATTAGGCTAGAATTAAACAAAAAAAAAAGATAAGGATCTAGAATTTGTACCTGAGATTCCAGCTAAAAGAGTGAAGTGGTTGAAGGTCGTTGATAGCGGTGACGTTGAGGTGGCCAAGACGACGAGGTCAAACTTTGAGAGAGAGAGAGAGAGATGTCTTGCAACGAGATAGGTCTGAGAATGAGAAGAGAATTTTTTTTTATAAAAAAAGATTGATATAGTCATATTACTCATAGATTTTGTTCCTGAAATTAGAGAGAGAGGTTGAAGGTCGTTAATGGTCGCGGCAACATTGAGGACTGAGGACTGAGGATTGCGGAGATTAGGCCTGAGAAGTGCGGCGTTGAGGAGAGAAAGAGAGATGTGTGGTGAGTTAGGTTAAATTCGAGCGAAGACTGAAGAGAATATAGATGGTCTGAAAATGAGTGATAACTGATGACAAAAAAATATTTATACTCAATACCGGTTCGGTTTTACCGGTTTTGAGGACCAAACCGGGAAAATCCAAACCCGATCAGTTTTATAAAAAAATCAACCTAAATAAACCGTCTAGCCAACCAAATTCAGAAAAAAAAATCGATTGGACTGGTTCGGTTCGGTTGGCCGATTTTGTCCCTACCCCTAAAAATATACATCATATATAAATGTTGTATTAATTTATATTGTCTTAAGCTAGAAGCATGCACTTTCATTCTTACAATTGAGTCTATCATATGAAATCTGCAGATTTTAGTGAAAGTCCCTGAAAGACAATATGATAGTAAAATATATCCCTGGAGAATGTTATGAGAATATAAATATGTAGAAAATGATATTTTGATGATGCAAACAAATCCATGAAGGATAACAAAATAAGTACAAAATACAAATTAATTCACATCGTTTAGGGGAGAAAGAAACAATCAGAAAAATCAAACGACATGAAATTACAGCTGGCGTGCATCCTTTTTATCTTATCTTGATCCTTGTTTGAAATTCAAAGGATCATTCACTTTCAAATTGTATATTCTAATAGATTTATTAGTTGCCAATATATTAACCTGAGTGATTGCTCCTGAAGAACAATTTATGTAAATGGCAAAAAATAAATTATCTGTGGCACACTAGAAGTGCGAAATGCCACTTTTATTTAAAAGTTATTATTCCATGAAGCGAGTATGAAATATCATGATCATGTAATTAAGCATAATGTTCGAGCTATATTTAATCCTCAACATGGCTTCCGAAATGTTAAATGTCCTCGAAGAGACACAAATCTTTTTGAAGAGGTACAAATTAAGTAATGAAATGTGATCTCCCCTGAGACTTATAATTTAATGGGATCTCAATTGTCCATCCAAAGGCACGTATACTGGTAGTATAAAAATAGTACAGTTCCCTATCGTAAAATTTTGTAGTAGCCTTTGAAGAGGCATATGTAGTGTAAACAAAAAATGAGATATTCTATAGTGTTGCTCTGCATATTATAAAATGATGGGGATCTTGAAGCATAAATTGTGGATGATTGTTGACATAATACTATTATCCAAAATACAGAGCTATATTCAAGGACATATAATGTAAAAGCTTGAAGACATCAAACCTATTTTTTGTTAAAACTGTTATTCGTACAAAAATTAAGATAGCAAGATGTAAATTATACCTCGAAACGAAGAGTTTATTGTAGAAACCCACTATTTATCATATGCAAATATTTTATTGCATTTATGTGATCACAATAATCTCTGAAGGATTCAAAATGCCAAAAGCATATAATTCAAATTCTCATAACTTATGTTCAATAAAGTTACAATGATTTTTATATGGTTTGAAGCAATTCAGAAGAATGTGATATGATTGTCTTAGAGAAAACATCATAAAATGTGCATATAAATTAAAGTTCTTATATGCCTCATGTGTATTCATAAAGACAACAAAATCTGAATTTACAATTGAAACAATATATGTCGATGTCATGAATTTAAATGGAGCTTGTGTTTGAAACAAGAATTTAATATTAAGGTTTTACGGAAAATAAATTATTGTTTCGATCTGAATATCGAGCATATTTTAATTAGATTACTAGTTTCTACCTCAATATGGATAAGTCTTATTCTTTGAGCATACCCATGGTTGTTTGATCTTTAGATCTTAATAAAGAACCATTTCGATCTAAGATAATGATGAATTGATACTTGGCCCAGAAGTACCATATCCTATTATGTTAGGTTTTAGAATTGTGTTGGCTTGATTCCATAACAAACGCTCTTTGTTTTTATTGCTTAGTTGCTTAGGTTGTTCGTGATTGAATCAGGCTTGAAGGAAGGAAAGCAACTTTGCATGCAAGTTCGTCTTCAGGAGGATATGTGTTTACTTGGATGCTAAAGTATCAAGATTCTTCTTCCTCTTGCAAGGCGTAGGCGCATACACACACAATTCATACATATGTGTTCCTGCATCGTTCTGCATCATTTATAACACATTCACACACTTGACTTTAAATGCTCATGCATTGGTATTGAATTGATAAGTTTTAGAAAATGTATGTATGTAGACTATGTCTATGAAATTTGCATTCTAGCGTGATATGTGTTTGTATATTTATATGTTTGTATAACATGGATCTTGAACTTGATTTTAGTCTTAAATTGTTCCTTATTGAGTTCCGATCATTTCGATTATTCATACATTTGATTTCAAGTTCCGAGTAAAAAGTTATATAATTTTTCATACTGGTAATTGGGTTCGGATTCGTATTCCAAAGACGGAATCGAATTCCGAATTGTGAGGTTAAAACTGGACTGAAAAATACATGAGATGAAAAATAGATTGAAATGGCGTGAAAGCCACAACAAAGAGTGAGAAAGGCGTAGAGGCGCGTGGCCATCTCGCCATCATCCTCTCTCTGCCCACGAGATGCCCACGGCACATCTCGGTTGTGTTTAATTTGAGAATTGTAAGGGTTTTTATTGAATGTCTTAATTACACGTGCAACGTTGAATGTGATGCTTCTTTTGTTGCACGTGTGGACATAACGTGGTCTACGATTGCCTTGTTACATTATTCTAGTGTGAGCTCATTGCATGGAATAAATTTTAATTCATAAGCTTTTTATGAAGTGTGACGCATCCACGTGAAACATATTTTGTTGTGTGTCTTTTGCCGCAAAAAGTCGTCGTTCATTGGGCGTCTTATTGTCACTTTCGTGAGCTCAGCTCATGTAATAATTTGCTTTGAAAATTTAAAAAACACGGGTGATGTGATGATGTTGGCTCGGCTTATTTTGTGAGGTCCCTTGAATATTTTTATATATTCATTTTTGACCTATTTATTTTAGAAGCAACTTTTCATTTTTTGTTTTAGTGATATCTCTCTCAATACAACTCGGATTTACCTGATTAAAAAACCGAAATCGAGTGTCTTGAAGAGATCTACAAACCCCAAGCATTTTTAGAACCAAAGGATGTCTTGATTATTCACAGTGTTCAGATTTTCAGTTCGAGATTTCATCCTTGTATGGTAAAATCATCTTCTTCTTAGTTTTCTTCTTTGATCTTCTTATTGATGGATATGATATGATTAAGAAGCATGAAAAGGATGATTTTGATTACATGTTATGGTTTGTTCTATTGATTTTCAAGTTTAGCTAGATTTGGTTTAAATTGAATGATTTGTATTAAACTTGATAATCATGAAATTGACTCTAGAAATCTATTGTTCTTGTGCTTGATTGTTTATTTCTAGACTTGATTTCATTTTCTAAGAACTAGGTCATTTACAATTGGTATCTCTATTTTTCTTGACTAGTTCTTAGTTTATAACATGCTTAGGTTTTCTGGATATATTTGTGATTGATCTTTGAAAGCATTATCTAGTTATCTAGTTGCATGTTCATAGAATGTGTTTGATCTACTTGCTCTATTTGTTTGTGTTTGCATCATTTGCATCCACTTAGATCGTTCATTGTAAAAGGTTGAAGTCTATTATTGAAGTGAGTGAAGCTTTGACTTAAGCAAGAAGACTTGGCTAGGATCGAGGTGATCCGAATAGTCAAGCAAGAAAGTCTTAGTTAGGATCAGAGAGATCCAGATAACTAAGCGAAGAGTCACAACTAGAGTCGGAAGGACTCGGATAGTTGAGCAAGAAGTCTTACCTTAGGTCAGGAGGATCTGGATAGGTGAGTAAGGAATCTTCCTAGAGACAGGAGGTCTTGGAGAGGAAGTCGGCATAGTAGATCACTAGGTTCAAGGGTAGAGTAAGAGTGATAGCATGGAGAGCATGTGTTGATTGCTTGAGTGTGTTGTTAGGTTTTAGATTATGTTGGCATTAATTCCATATCAAAATGATGTTTACTTGTAATGATTTAGTTGTCTAGATTCATGATGATTCAAGCTTCAAAGAAGAAGGAACAACAAGTCAAAGCAAGTTCAAAGTCTTCAAAGAGAAAGGATGCAATATGGTTCTACAAAGGTATACTAAGACCTTATCTTTCTCTTACAAGGCATAGGCACACACACACAATTCATACATTTGTGTCCCTGCATCATTGTGCACCATTATAGGCACACACATACAATTCATTCATATGTGTCCCTGCATCGTTGTGCACAATGTATAATACATTCACACACTTGAAGATGAATGCGCATGCATTGGTATGGAAATAACATGTTTTGGCAAGTAAATGATTGGAGACTATCTCTATTTAGTTTGCATTCTAGTGTGAATTATGTTTGTATGTGTATATGTTTGTATAAAATGGATATTGAACTTTATTTTAGTCTTAAATCATTCTTGATTGAGCTCCGGTCATTTCGGTTACTCATACTTCTGATTTCAAGTTCTAAGTCAAAAGATACTACACTTTCAACTCATGTTGCATACATTATCTTCGTCATCGTATATCGAGTCTAATTATTATTTTTTGGGTTGAGTATATTATATGTCCATGTCCATTAGAGAATTACAGTTTGTAATCCGTAAACGGATTCAAATTCTGAGCTCGAAGACCGGATAACGGTCGAAGAACGCGAGAGGAGTTCAAGGGAGTTGCACCATGGCCAAAGGCCATCAATTGGTGCAAGCCAGAGATGACACGTGGTCATCTTGGCTGCAACTCCTTGCTGCCCCGAGATGCCCACGTGCCATCTCAGGGAAGCATTATCAGAGGAGGGTATTTCGGTCTTCTTGCTTCATTTTTTCACTCTCCTTTATATTTCCCTTCCCTCTCACATTTCATTTTAAGAAGAAAATTAAAACTTGAGTGCAAAATTTTCTCTCTACATTTTCTCACATTCTAAACACCATAACTTCTTTATTTGAACTCCGATTTGAGTGCTTCATAGTTTAGAGTGTTTTTCTATTCATCCTCCATCTTTTCTTTGAAGGTTTGAGTGAGTTTTATTGCTGTTTTTAGAGTCTAAACTCACAAAAACTGGACTGCACCAAAATCAACTAAGGTATTGATTTTCTTTCAAAGTTTTCTTTTAAAACTTGGTCAATTGCCTTGGGTTTTCTTCTTCAACATATATATGTGTCTTGTGAGTGTTTTGATTTGAGTTTTGAACTCATTTAAAGCTAGATTGAGTTTCAATTGAAATCTCACATGTTGAGTTAGGTTTTGATTTTACCTATGTTTTCACATGTTTGGGATTGTAATGTGCTAGCTTTGATTCTAGGACTATTTAATGATCTTTGATTGATTGATTTTGTAAAAAATAGTTCCTCACATGTATTAGGCTCTCTTTGGCCGATTTCTCACAATGATACATGTGCTTATGTTCTTTTGAGCTATTCATGTGATTTGTTGAATCTATGAATAGGAATATGCTCTAGAACTTTAGCTTTAATCTAAATGACTTTGTCATATGTTTTTAGCATGTTTTTAGTTTATGAAATTTAAGCTTGATTATGTAATTAATTTAACATATATTGTGATTCAAGTTTTAGATCTATGTATGTATCTAGGTTGTAATTAATGTTGAACATATCTTACAAGATCTAGATGGATTAAACATGCATGATTGACTAGACTACATTTGTTTTATGCATTCATGCTCATGCCTAGTATTTTCCATAGGATGTATTGATCATAACATTCTATGTTGCTTGCTTGTTTGCGTTTTGCATTCATGATCACCTAGATTCATTGTGAGAAGAAAGTCTTGACAATAGGTGTGAGACCTATGTTGTTGAGCAAGAAAGTCTTGCAAGAGGTGGGAGACCTTGGATTGTCAAGCAAGGAAGTCTTGCCTAGGGTCGTGAGGATCCGAAAGGGTGAGCGAGGAAGTCTTGACTAGAGTCGGGAGGACTCAGATAGTTGAGTAAGAAGTCTTGTCTAGGGTTGTGAGGATCCGGAAGGGTGAGCGAGGAAGTCTTGACAAGAGGTGTGAAGCCTCGGATTGTTGAGCAAGAGGGCGACATCTTCATGAGTAGGATAAGAGGGTAGTTTCTAGGTGAAGGGGTCACTTGAGAGATTGTACTTGTCTTATTTACTAGTGGATTTTGTTTCCCAGTGGTTGCTAACCCGTGGATGTTTCCTCTTTAGAGGTTTACCACGTTATATCTTGTGTCAAATTTTCTCTATCCCTATCTCTCTTATATTTGTATTTGTTATTTGAATACTATGTATAGAACTCTTTATGTAAGTTGATTTCCTTTCTATAATATAGATTGTGTATGTGTTACAATTACTTGTTTGTATCACACTTTACTTGTTTTATATATTGATTAAATGTCTTTAATTGATATATATATATATATATATATATATATATATGATGTGATACAAGCAATTTAGAGGGACAAGCTTTTGTTTGTTTCTAAGGGAGTCGAAAAAGGTGTCTAACCATTCACCTCCCCTCTATGTTAGCCTTGAGTTAGGGTTCCCTTTCTAGCTTACTGCTAATTATCTTGGTCTGAAGCGGCAGTTTTATCTCTGAGTAAAAAACAGCCTGAATTTTATAGTCCCTGATGCCACCTAGAAAGATAATCCTCGGAAGGAAGAATGGGTTGTAATAATTGGAGAATGGGGGAGCTTGGTCTTCATCGGGGGCACTGAATACCAGGTTCCCACCCAGTTTAGTGGCAAGCCAACTTAGGGGAAAGTTTCCTTCATCGTTAAATCTAGGGAAATTTTAGAGATGATCGTCAAGCGAAACTTCGTCAATCTGAAATATCCTACCTCGGATGCTTATGAACCTAGCCTGGTGAACTGGTATCTATGTGTTAGGATTATTCTCGATAGCAAGAGTATATTATTGTATTTGACAATCTTTTCATAATAATGAAGTGATTTCTAGTTTAACAAATCTTATAGCATTTATAGTTTAATTATTATAATTATCAAAAGTAAATAATCATAAGGTCGAAAGAAAATGTGAAAAGAAGAATTGTTCATACATCTAGATATGTATGAGATAGACACAATTCTTTAGTTAGTCTTGAATAATATTCACAACTTAAGATAAAAGGTTGGGCGCCTTTATCTTGTCAAAGTTGTAAATTCTTTTGCTAGCATTTGAGTGAGATCAAATGTGTTATGATGAGTCTAAAATCATCAAAGTATGGTGTCTTTGAAAATGAGAAAAGAAGAATTGTTCATACATCTAGATATGTATGAGATAGACACAATTCTTTAGTTAGTCTTGAATAATATTCACAACTTAAGATAAAAGGTTGGGCGCCTTTATCTTGTCAAAGTTGTAAATTCTTTTGCTAGCATTTGAGTGAGATCAAATGTGTTATGAAGAGTCTAAAATCATCAAAGTATGGTGTCTTTGGGCAAAAGAATCTAGTGCACTGGGTGGATTGAATAGGATCACAATGAAATACTTTATCTAGAACGATCAATAGATAAACGTTTTTCATTTGAAGACAATCAGATAGTCTATCTCAGTCCTGAGATAAATGATGGACTTATGGTTGCAAGTGTTATCATTTGAGCTATAAACGAGTACGATTATATAGTATAGTCTATCCTCGATAGTTTGGTGGTATTCATTTGTTAATCGATAGAGGACTTCATTTATAGATATAGACATCGTGGCTTCATTTATTAAATGAGAGTAAAATATAATCATATGGATGTTTTAAGGTATTGGATATTAAATCTTAACGTTAAGTTCTTGCGGATTCAATTCGACGCTAGTTAAATCGTCACGAAAAAAAAGGTACGATACTTTTTATATACGTCAATTAATCTAGGGTTAAGGTTCTTGTTATTAAAAGGGAAAACAAAAAATATACGCAAACCCAAAATTTTTTTTTCTCACGCTTTCGTTTCGTTTTGAACCATTTTTTTCCCTACAATTGGTATCTGAGCCTGGTTGTACCCTTGATTAATTGATGTATGTGTATGTGAATCTTTTTCTTTTTATTGTATATCTGCATGTTTTTGAAAGAGATGGCACTCTAGGTATTTACATATATATTTAAATTGGAATGTATGGATATATATGTTTTATATGTGGTTAGTTATTGCTCAATTTTGGTCCTAGAATTTCAATGTAATTTTGTTTTGGAAATGTAACAAGAAGGGTGGTCTATCATCGCCATAATTTCCTTCTTGGTAGTTGCTAAGTTTTTTTTTTGTTGTTGTTATAATAAAAAAAAACTGCACTATTGTAATAATAATAAAAAACTCCAGTATTTTTTTATTTATAATTCTTCTGTAATACATTCAAGTATCGAAGACTCGAAGGTTTGAAGAATTGGAAGCAACCAGAACAAGTTTGGGACTTTGCGAGCCGTAGCAACGAACGTGCGTTCAAAGAGCACGCAGCCACGTTTGTTGTGGCATGGGCTGCACACGGCAGCCCATTGGTAGCCATGGGCTGCGCATGGCAGCCCTTTATGGGTTTGTGGCATGCGCACGCCCATGGGTATGGGTGAAAGGTGCACACGTCCATGGGAGGTAGCCGAGGGAGTCTGAACGACGAAGGTCGTGTTAAGACTTGTTCGCCAAGAAAGGAGTTCTTGTATTCCAAGATATATGTAATTTACTTGTTTTTCTAGGATGGACCAAAATTGTAGCTATTTAAATTTTTGTAAATATTGCAATGTTTGTCATTGCTTGATAACATGTCATATAGAATAAGAGTGCCACTCATATATCTCTTTTGGTACAAACATGCATAGAATGATTTAGGTATCTAAATTGGCATCTAGATAACTTGGTAAATCATTCTTTGGAATTCGATCACACACCTTAAACAATTGAGTGGGAGAAGGTGTTTTGGAACACCTACGGTCTCCAAGTTTAGTTAAGCTTTATTTTTCGTAAATAACCTCCCAAGAGGTATTCATGGATGGAATTTAGCAAGATACATCCTTACAAGGATATACTAGACAATTAGCCCAAACGATATCTACTCCTAAAGGAGGGATATTCGTTAGGGATTATATTGAAGGTCGATAACTTGGTAACACACTTAATGTACTTTTATTAATATCCTCCCAAGAGTTGTTGTTAATAAAATTGTAAGGCTAAAATTGAAAACGTTGGTTGTTATGTTAACAATTAGGTGGGACCTAGTCCAACTAGTAAATGATGCGTACTCCCAAAGGAGGCGTGACATTTATGGGTGTTGGATCCTTGTTGAATTTTTACGATTGAATTATTTTATTTACTTCAAAATAAATATTCAAAAGTGATATATCATGATTGTTTACTTATATAATTTTTGTTATTAAAAATAAATCATGACCCCATCCCTAATCAATATCTTAAATGATAATACTTTAACTAATGATAATTATGTCACATGGAAAAGAAATATTGGGTTGTTGTTGCAAGCTGAAAAGTATAAGTTCATTTTGTATATTCCTTAACCACCAAACTAATGAATCTACTCAGGAGCAAATAGATGAGTATCAGTAGTGGAAGTCTTTAGATGAGATGGCTAAATGTACGTTACATTATGGCCATCATCTCCAACATGTTGCAGCAACAACATGAATGAATGGAGACTGATGCTGATATTATGATGTCTCTAGACAGGGATTCATATGGTTGGTAAAGTTGCTACTGTTAAGACCCGTTAGAAGGTCAAGAAACAACAGAGGAAAAAACAACTTGGGCCTTCTTAGAAGGAGACCAAGAAAGTAACTAAGATCAAAGTGAAGTGTTTCCTTTGTGGTGAAAAGGGTTAAAGGAATAAACTGAATAAGAATGAATTCAACTTGCATTATGGCAATGGAGCGTTGGTGTCTACTAGTGTAGTGGGAGATATTAGAATCAATTTAGATTCTAGTATGCATTTAGATTTAATAAACGTTTATTATGTACCTCAATTCAAGAGGAATTTAATTTCAGTTTCTTGTTTAAATAAATTTGGTTATTCGGTTACTTTTAATAAAGCTTTTATTATTAGTAAGAATGACAAAATTATTTGCAAAGGTAAATTGGAAAACGGTTTATTCTATTTGCATGGAAATATCTCTCACTTTTTAGACACGGAATCAACGGAACCTACTCATAAAAGAGTAAAATTATCAAAAGATGAAACCTACCTATGGCATTTACGCTTAGGTCATATTAACCTTAATAGGATTAAAAGATTGGTAAGTGACATACCTCTAAGTGACTTAAAGGTTGATGATCTACCAACTTGTGAATCTTGTTTGGAAGGTAAAATGACCAAAAGGTCGTTTACGACCAAAGGCGCAAGAGACATCGAATGTTTAGGATTGATACACACTGATGTGTGTTGACCTATGAGCATTGAAGCTAGAGGTGGATATGAGTACTTTATCGCTTTCACGGATGATCACTCAAGATTTGGCTATGTGTATCTCATGAGACATAAGTCGGATGCTTTTGATATGTTCAAAGCATTTAAAACTGAAGTAGAAAATCAGCTTGAGAAATGCATAAAAATCTTGAGGTCCGATCGTGGTGGAGAATATCTATCTGGTGAGTTTCAACAATATCTTATTGATAATGGGATAATTTCTCAATTTTCTACACCAGGCACACCTCAACAAAATGAGGTGGCAGAAAGGAGAAATAAAACTCTTTTGGATATGGTTAGGTCTTTGTTGAGTTATTCAACGCTCCCTAATTCTTTTTGGGGATATGTTTTACAAACCGCAATGTACATTCTAAACGATGTACCATCTAAATTGGTTCCTAAAACACCGCATGAGTTGTGGACCGGGCGAAAGCCTAGTTTACAACACTTAAGGATATTTGGATGTCCTGCACACGTGTTAAAAGGAAAGACATAAAAAATGGAGTCTCGTTCAAAAACATGCATATTTGTAGGGTATCCAAAAGAAACAAAAGGATATTATTTTTTTAGTCCTTAAGATCTTAAAGTATTTGTTTCGACAAATGCTAAATTTCTGGAAAAGGACTATATGAATAATTTTGTTCCAAAAAGTAGAATTGTCCTTAATGAGCTTTTAGGAGATACAATTTCATAAGAGTTTTCACAATCAAGCCCAATTGTAAGTTTCGTACCAACACAAGATCAACAATCTACCATACCTCGTCGTAGTGGGAGGGTTGTCAGACAACCAGAGAGATACATCGGCCTGAGAGAATCTGTATAGAATCTTCCGGACAACGATGATCCCTATACATTCAAGGAAGCAATGGAAGAAGTTGATTGTCAACATTGGCAAAAGGCAATGCAATCCGAAATTAAATCTATGATAAAAAACAAAGTCTGGTCTCTTGTAGACTTGCCTAAAGGGATAAAATCCATCGTGTGCAAGTGGTTATACAAGAGGAAAAGAGGAATGGATGGAAAGTTGGAAACCTTTAAAGCTAGATTGGTAGCTAAAGGTTATACATAGAAAGAATGTGTCGATTATAAAGAAACCTTCTCTCCTGTGACCATGCTTAAATCCATTAGGATACTCTTATCCATTGCGGCATCTCTAGACCTAGAGATTTGGAAAATGGACGTCAAGACAACTTTCCTTAATGGAAGTCTTGACCAAAGCATCTATATGATGCAAACAGAAGGATTCATTGAAAAGGGCCAAGAGGAAAAGGTATGCAAGTTGCAAAGATCCATATATGGATTGAAGCAAGCATCCAGATCACTGGAACATAAGGTTTGATCAAGCCGTAAAAAGTTTTGGATTTATTCAAAACCTTGATAAACCTTGTGTATACAAAAGGATAAAGGTGACAAGTTGGTTTTCCTAGTTCTTTATGTTGATGATATACTATTTATCGGAAACGATGTAGGTGTATTGACATCAATAAAAGAATGGTTAGCAAAACAATTTGATATGAAGGATTTAGGAAAAACAAGTTATTTTCTTGGTATCAAAGTCATAAGGGATAGAAAGAATAGAACGATTGCATTATCCCAAGCTTCATACATAGATAAAATATTGTCTAGCTTTTCTATGCAAGATTCCAAGAAAGGTATGTTACCTTTTAGACATGGAATTAAACTTTCTAAGGAACAAGTTCCTAAGAATGAGGGTGAATAGCAATTCATGAGTAGGGTTCCATATGCATTAGCAGTGTGAAGTCTCATGTATGCAATTATCTGTACTAGACCAGATATTTGTTTTGTTTCGTTCAAAGTTAGCAGGTTTCAATTGAAGCCTGGTCTTGATCAGTAGACGACAATCAAGCATATTTTCAAGTATCTTAGGAGAACGAGAGTTTATATGCTTGTATACTCTAGAGGGGATTTAATTCCCGTTGGGTATACTGATTCTGATTTTCAGTCAGATTCTGGCTCTAGGAGATCAACATCAGGATATGTGTTTACTATTGGAGGAGGGGCAGTCATATGGAGGAGTATCAAGCAATCTTGTATTGCTGATTCCAACATGGAGGCCGAGTATGTAGCAGCATGCGAGGCTGCTAAAGAGGTTGTCTGGCTCCACCAATTCTTGATTCACTTAGAAGTGGTTCCTGATGCGAATAAGCAGATCACTATCTATTGTGACAAAAGTGGAGCAGTGACTAATTTGAGAGAACCAAGAAGTCATAAGAGAGGGAAATACAGTGAAAGAAAGTATCACCTTCTAAGGGAAATTGTGCATAGGGGTGACGTGACGATTACCAAGATCGTGTCAACAGAAAATCTAATGGATCCCTTTACAAAGGATCTTCCATAAAAGAGTTTTGATGGACATCTAGAGAACATGGGGATGAGAGATATGACACATTTGCTATAGAGCAAGTGGGAGATTGTTAGGATTATGCTCGATAGAAAGAGTATAATAGTGTATTTGACAATCTTTTCATATTAATAAAGTGATTTCTAGTTTAACAAATCTTATAGCATCTTTTTAATTATTATAATTGTCAAAAGTAAATAATCATAAGGTCAAAAGAATATGAGAAAAGAAGAATTGTTCATATATCTAGATATGTATGAAGTAGACACAATTCTTTAGTTAGTCTTGAATAATATTCACAACTTAAGATAAAAGGTTGGGCGCCTTTATCTTGTCAAAGTTGTAGATTCTTTTGCTAGCATTTGAGTGGGATCAAATGTGTTATGATAAGTCTAAAATTATCAAAGTGTGGTGTCTTTGGGCAAGAGAATCTAGTGCACTGGGTGCATTGAATAGGATCACAATGAAATACTTTATCTAGAACCGTCAATAGATAAAAGTTTTTCATTTGAAGACAATCGGAGAGTCTATCTCAATCCTGAGATAAATGATGGACTTATGGTTGCAAGTGTTACCATTTGAGCTATCAATGAGTACGATTATATAGCATATTCTATCCTCGATAGTTTGGTGGTATTCAATTGTTAATCGATAGAGGACTTCGTTTATAGATATGGACATCGTGGCTCCATTTATTAAATGAGAGTAGAATATTATCATATGGATATTTTGAGGTATTGGATATTAAATCTTAACGTTAAGTTTTCAATAGTGTCTATTGAAACATAGCTTCTGGACAAGTCAAAATATCCAAGTTCTAAATGTGGTCATATGGGTAAATATGGTAACTTAGAGAGATATAGACGGTCTATGAGCTCTTGGCGATTACCGGTATTCTTCATGAGGATACACTTTCTCCAATAAGGTTGTCTAGGGTACGAATGAGTAACATCAACTAATTCTATCTTTATTTAAGAGTTCAATTTTAGTTCTTTAGTGGTATGAACTAAAATTAAATAGATCGGACCTAAGTGAATCATTTGTTGACTGTGATTGGGTTGTGTCTATTGGAGCTTTAATTTAGATAGCCCAGCAAGATCTCCAATCCATACGAACTTGTATGGATCACTTGATATATTCTACCGGACCAATTTAGGGGTTCATCTAGAATTGTATTGAGGTTTGTGGACTTGTTTATTTTTAAAAGAATTGGTTTTATTCACATGTAGACTTTTTATAAAGATCAAATGGATTTAACAAAATAAGAAAACAATATATTGGCCCATATATATGTATTGGGAGGCAAGGCTATTTAGAATAGCTTAATTATATTATATTATTTTATTATTTAATTAAATGGAAATTAATTAATTTTGTGATTAATTAATTATTTAATTAAAAGTCAAAATCTTTTTCTATTAGGAGATGGTCTCTTAATATTATACTATTGTTGGTAGTATAATTAATATTAAAGACTATATTTGATAAGTAGATAAATAAAAGGAATTATTTATCTAATCAAATTAGGAACTCTTTAATATGGTTACAAATACACTATTGAGTTGGATTAGGAGTCTTGGTGTAGGTTAGAATTCTTTTTTGAAAAGGATTCTTGAAACAAATATTATGGTGTGTATAATATTAATCTAGAGGGGAGGTGAATAGATTTTAAACAAATTTACCCAATTTTCGTTGAAGGTCAAGTTGACGAAAATGCCTTTAGCTAGTTACAACAAAATCAAAACTGTAAAGATTGTGGAAATATTAAAAACACTTGAGATATACGTGGAAACCCTCCAAATGGGAAAAACCACGAGCTGATGAGTGCACAACACTAGAACCTCGAATCCACTAATGGTAAAGGAATTACAACCTAATCCCGGTTTAAATCCACCACCACTACCTAATCCCGTTATAAGTGAACCTAGTCCATCTTGCTTGCGATTTAAGCTACCTACTCCCGGAAGCAACACAAGTCTTACTTCTCAATGAAGAGATAAAATGTCCTATGTGAATATATGATGATATTCAATGAACAAACAAAGTCAGGAAACCCTATATGCTTATCTAGGATAAAGAGATGACAATTAATGCAATCCTAGATATCATAAGCTAAATGACATGTTCAAAAAGCTTAGCAAAACATAGATCAAACAATCCTATGAAGCTATCACAATACAACACTTAATCATATCATCACAACAATCTCTAATTTGTATCTAAAATATGTTCTAAGAGTATACAAATAATTAAAGAGATGGCTTAGCAAGCAAAACACTTAACTTGTAAGAAGATAGTGAAGAACTTACCAAACAAGATGTGATGAAGCAAACCTATCCACAGATGCACTCTAAATGGCTTTAGATGATGGAAGATGAAGTTTTTATGTACATGGGAATGCTTTGAGTGTTTAAAAATGAGTTCTTGGAAGATTTTTTCCTTTAAAATGTGTTCTAAGGAAAATATATGATGTTCCGAACTCTTACACGACCTTAAAGCAAAGAGTTATATATATATGAGATCCAAACAAAGTGAGATCATTTTGGAAAAAACGTTTCAGCTTCCTCTTTGTGCGCTGGTGGCGTACGCTGATCGAGTAGCGCACCACCAGCGCACAACCTAATTTTTTAATAGGCCCTGGACCAGTGGAGCAGCCCAGTGGCGCAACATATGCGACAATCCACTGGAATGTTATGCTGGTGAGGCTGGGCTAGACGAGTAGCGCACCACCAGCGCACTACCCACTTTTTCAACTTCGCACGGGTGCAATGGCGCAGGTCAGTGGCGCATGACAAGCGGCGTTCCACTTTAATGTTGCGCTGGTGAGGTGCACTGGTCGAGTAGCGCACCTTCAGCGTACAACCTAATTTTTCAACACTCAAACACACATTTTCAACAAGTCCAAGAGTGATACAGATGCATTCTATACTAATGCCTAACATGACATGAAACTTTAACTACAAGATGCAAACATATCAATCAAGAGTCATTTAAACCAAAATGCACACAAGTATAAACACTTAACTTATATCAATAAGAATTATGCATGAATTTGTGAGTGTGTGCAACTATCTCTTCAAATCAAGTAAGTAGAAGAATTTTACCTTTGGTGATTATCCTCTTGAGGTCTTGAGAGCCTAAGCTACCCTTACATAATACCCCAAAAATGTGATTTGTTCACGAAATAAGCCAATCAATAAATGAGGACATTACAATCTCTCATTTTGGCTATTTCGTGATAAAACCACCAATCACATTGACCCTCACAAAACAAAATAAAGCATCAGAAAAATATTCTACATTACAAAGAGATATACATAAAAAAAAAACTTCAAATCTTCAATCTCTTATAGAATCATCAACCCTACACACAAAACAAACAAAAAATACACTTTCCAAATCAAGTGCATGTGAGATGATCAAGTGGATAGAAAACAACAGCATTTGCATATAAGAATATAAGTAATACACCATATCATGCAATGCTCCCCCTCAAAGGGTTACTCCCCATAAATGTAATCTCCCAAAAAACAAGTACTACTCCCCTTAAAGCCAACACATGCTAGCATATGCTACTTCCCCTTTTTGTCATGATATAGGCAAATGAGAAGTCCTCAACCGGGTCACTCAAGACAAAGAAAGAAAGGAGCATACAAGATTGTTGCATAATTATATAAGCCACATTTATTCAACTTAATTAATAGGAGAGAAACAAGGAGATTTATTTGAAGCAAATGTGTGAATCAAAAATGCTTTGCATACAAGACATGTTGCATTCAAGTCCAAAAACAATGGTATTTGGCAAAGCAAATGAAAAATTTTTCCAATCTAATTCAAACCAATTTCACCATTTGTCATGAGAGAAGCAAGGATATAGAGATTTTATATATATCAAGTTTTAATGGCACTATATCCAACTTTATAAGCTAAACATGGCATGAGCAACTTTGCACCCTATTTGATTTTTTCGGGAGGATACCCATATGATAGTAGCCATGTTCAACTAGTAAAGAAAGAGAGACATTGATGCAACATTTTAGTCTCACTAGCTTCTTTTCACACAATATTTTGCATTCAACAATTGCAATCAACAATTTATCATTTTTCATTAGCATGTCATTAAAGAATCATCATATCATGGAGATAATTATAGGTCATTCAATATGTACTTCCTATGTAGATCTCCTAGTCCAAAAATGCATGTTTGAACATAAATATGACATGGATTGTAATCAAAGCAAAGTTCACACTTATTGAAGAAAATACAATATACTATAGTATAAGTGCAACCAAGCTACTCAAGCAATCAATAAAGGAGCATAAACATTTAAAAAAAAAGAATTGCATGCAACAAGTATACAATAGCTTATGAGGTCAAAGACCACAAATCATCACTCCATTAAACAAATCCTAATAGATCTACTAAGAGTTTTGAATCGAGTAGCATTTAAGGGTTTAGTAAATAGATTCGCTAGTTGATCATTAGTACCTACATGCTCAAGTACTATGCATTTACTCTCAACTAGTTCTCTAATGAAATGATGATGGATGTCAATATGCTTAGTTCTAGAATGTTGAACAGGATTCTTGGAAATATTAATTGCACTCATGTTTTCACAAATGAGAGTAAGAATACCTTGATTGAATCCATAGTCGACTGGCATTTACTTCATCCAAAGGAGTTGTGTGAATCCACTCCCTGCAGCTATGTATTCGGCCTTAACCGTGGACAAAGAAATCTTATTTTGCTTCTTTTAAAACCAAGAGACAAGGTTGTTCCCAAGGAAAAAGCAACCGCCCGATGTACTTTTCCTATCATCACAATTTCCTGCCCAATCTGCATCACTAAAACCTACAAGACTAGCATTAGTGTCAAAAGAGTACCAATTTCCATAGTTAGATGTCTCATTCATATAACAAATGATTCTCTTAACTGAAAAGAGATGGGACTCCTTAGGATCTGATTGGTACCTAGCACACACACCCACACTAAAAGAGATATCGGGCCCACTTGCGGTCAAATAGAGCAAGATACCAATCATGCCACGATACAAAGTTTGGTCCAAACTTTTACCACTAGCATCCTTGCTTTGCTTCAAAGTGGTACTCATGGGTGTATCACGTTTTCTGGCACTTTCAAGGCCAAATTTCTTCACTAGGTTTTTGGCATACTTAACTTGGGATATGAAAATCCCATCATCCATTTGCTTAATTTGTAAACCTAGAAAGTAACTTAGCTCACCAAAAAGGCTCATCTCAAACTCTTGAGACATGACATCAACAAATTATTGGACTTTGGTGTCATTTGTGGAGCCAAAGACTATATCATCAACATAAATTTGAGCTATAAAGAGCTCATCTTTGTCTTTCTTGATGAATAGAGTCTTGTCAACACTACCCCTAGTGTAGCCATTGTCTATAAGATATTGGGTGAGACGCTCATACCAAGCCCTTGGTGCTTGTTTCAACCCATATAAAGCTTTCTTAAGATGATAGACATGATAAGGGTGGTGAGGATCTACAAACCCTTTGGGTTTCTTAACAAACACTTCCTCTTGCAAGAAACCATTGAGGAAGGCACTCTTAACATCCATTTGATATAATTTGAATTTGTGCAAACAAGAAATGGATAAAAGAAGCCTAATGGACTCAATCCTAGCAATGGGAGAAAATGTCTCCTCAAAATCAATGCCCTCAATTTGAGAGTACCCTTGTGCTACAAGCCTAGCCTTGTTTCGCATAATGTTGCCATCCTCATCGGATTTGTTCCTATATACCCACTTGGTGCCTATCACATTGGTGTTCTTGGGCCAAAGAACTAGAGTCCAAACTTCATTCCTTTCAAATTGATTAAGCTTTTCTTGCATGACAAGAACCCAAAATTCACCCTTTAAGGCTTTATCAACCTTCTTAGGTTCTATTTGAGAGGTGTAGCAAGTGTAGCTAATTAGATTAGCCATTTGATGCCTAGTCTTAACACCTTCACTAACCTCTCCAATGATGTCATCTTTGTCATAGAGTTTCCTAACCCATGGAGCAGGTTCTTTTGAGTTCAAGAGAGGAATCCTATCGATAGGTTGTGTTATGTCATCATCAAGGTTAGTCTTTTCAACATTAGAAACATAAACAACCTTCTCCAAAAGGGAGTCATCAACTAGATCTATCTCCTCCTCATGGTCATTAGATTTGAGCCTAGTATCATCAATGACAACATTAGATGATTCCATTACGGTCCTAGTTTTTAGATTGAAAACTCTATAGGCTCTACTATTCAAGGCATAGCCAATGAAGATACCCTCATCACTCTTAGCATCAAATTTGCCAAGTTGATCACGGTCATTCAAAATGTAGCATTTGCTTCCAAAGGTGTGGAAATAGCTAACATTTGGCTTTCTACCTTTCCATAACTCATAGGAGGTTTGCCTAGTTTGGGGCCTTAGAAAGACTCTATTTCCTATGTAGCATGCCGTATTGACGGCTTCACCCAAAGATTCCTAGGGACATTGTTGCTAAGCAACATCACAAGGGCCATTTCTTGAAGAACCCTATTTTTCCTCTCAACAACTCCATTTTGTTGAGGTGTCCTAGGAGCCGAAAACTCATGAGAGATGCCTAGACTATTGCAATAGTTTTCAAAATAAGCATTCTCAAATTCCTTCCCATGTCACTCCTATTCCTTTTAATGCTTTCAATCTTGGAGTTCATTTCATTTTGAATTTGGGAACAAAGCATTTTAAACTTGTCAAAGGTTTCGTATTTTTCTCTAAGAAAGTAAGTCCATGTGTACCTAGAGAAGTCATCTACACACACAAAAATGTATCTCTTTCCACCTAAACTCTCGGTTTTCATAGGACCCATAAGATCCATGTGGAGAAGCTCTAGAGGTTCCTTGGTGGATAAATACTTGCCCTATTTGTGCATACTTTTGGTTTGCTTCCCTTATTGGCAAGGTCCACAAACACCATCTACCTTTTTCCCAAGCTTGGGAAGGCCTCACACAACATTGAATTTATCTAAGATTCGTAAATCCCTATAGTTCATGTCACCAAGTCTTTCATGCCACAACTCAATTTGTTTACTATTGGACATATTGTAAGAGACACCTCTAACCTCAAGACAAAAACAATTGTCGTTAGATCTCATACCTTTTAACAAGGTTTGTCCATTTGGCAATAGGATAGAACAATCATTTTTCCTAAACAAGACGGAAAGTCATTCATCACTAAGATGTGAAATGCTTATCAAATTAGCTTTTAAACCATCAACATACAAAGCATTGGACAATAAGGGTAATCCGGGAATGGAAATGGTTCCCTTTCCTTTAACCTTCTTTTTGGATCCATTACCAAAGGTGACATTTCTTCCCTCCTCTATCATAAGAGTCTCAAAAAAACTCTTATTTCCAGTCATGTGCCTAGAGCACCCACTATCCAAATACCAAAAATCACAAGAATGAGCATTCAAGGCAATTTGTGCAACATGGCAAAAGTGTTCATCCTTTCTAATCCACCTAGGTGCAATATTTTTCTTCCTAGTGGTCAATGGTACATGGGCTCTAAGTGTCCTAGGATCATGCAAAGTTGTTCCATTTTTTCTAGTGACATGTATCATGGCTTTAGTCTTTTTCTTCTCTATCATGCTTTCAATTCTACACAATTTAATATATCTAAACCAATTTGGTCTAATGTGACCATCAATACCACAAAAATGACATGTAGGAATGAAGTTATGAATCATACCATAACCTTGAGGATGAATTGGAGCCTTCCCATGTCTTTGTGGTTGTATTGATTATTGTTGAGGAGCTTTCCTTCTTTGTTGTTGAGCAAGACTTGATTGCTTCCTTGGTTGAGCTTGCATGATAGGTATCTTCCCTTTATGAGCTTTCGGTTAAGGAAAGTTAACTTGAGGAGCCCTTGTAGGATGGGCTTGAGGTAGGCTTCTTGGTGCGACCTTCACTTGAGCACTACTTGAACACTCTTCTAGGTCGAGTTTCTTCTTAGGCGATTGATGAGAAGAGGACCCATTGAAGTTCATGCTTTTTACAAAAATGGTCTTGCTTGAGTGGAGGACTTCTTGTCAACTTCAAACCCAAGCCCTTTCTTGTCACTTGGCCTCTTTTCAACATCTAGCATGTGGTCAAGTTTTTTGGTGCTAGAGTTCATCTTGGCCAACAACTCTCTAGCATCTTCAAGCTCTTTCTTCAACCCTTCTTCACTCCTCTTAGATCTCTCCAACTCTTCATTTAGTTGGTCAACTTGAGTTGATACGTCTAGATTTTCTTCTTTTAACCTCTTAATTTCATTCTTGTTCTTTAACCTTGAACTCTCAAACCTAGTCATATAATCCTTGAGATCCATCCTTTCCACACTTCCATTTGTGGACTGTGAAGAAGATCTTTTATCACTTTAGTAGTTTTCCTCTTGACTCTCATTTTCTTCTTCACTAGCGTCTTTGCTCCTAAGAGAGGATGTAAAGGCTATGAAGTTGGCCATGAGTTCTTCATCATCCGAAGACTCATCTCTTTCATTGGAGTTATCACTTTCACTCCATGTGGCAGCCATCACTTTTCCTTTTTTCTTGACCTTGTGATTTGCACATTCCGGGGCAAAATGACCTATCCCACCACATTCATTGCATTGGATTCCTTTCTTCTTGGTCTTTTCTTCAAGTCTTGACCCTTGGATCCAAAGCCTTTCCTCTCGGACTTGTAAAATTTCTTGAACTTCCTCATTAGCAAGGCCATTTCTTCATTCGAGTCATCACTTTCCTCATTCTCAACTTTGGAGGCTTTCAAAGCAATATCCTTTTACTTTTTTGATGGTGTGGGGTTAGGACATTTCCTAGATTCATAAGCTAGAAGCCTCCCAATCACTTCACTTGGCTTCATATCCTTGTAGCCACTATTCTCTTCTAAAGCCGTCACCTTAGACTCAAATCTATCGGGTAGAGATCTCATAATCTTCTGTTTAATCTTCCTATCCGAATAAGGATCACCAAGTTGATGACTTTGATTCACAATGTCCATCAATCTCACTTCAATGTCATTGAAGCACTCGTTATCATCCATCTTGAGCAATTCGAATTGAGTTTAGAGAACTTGAAGCTTCGATTCCTTAACCACATCGGTTCCCTCATGTGCAACTTCTAGAATATCCCATGCCTCCTTAGCTATCCTAGTATTTTGAACCAACTTGTACTGGTTCTCATCCATTGCATATAGGATTGCATGCATTGCCTTTCTATTCCACTTTGATGCCTCAAACTCTTGTGCATTCCACAGTACCTTTGGTTTGAGTACATCATCTCCTTCATTTGCAAGAGTCATCATGGGTGGAGTGTAGCCATCTTCAACCGCCATCCATGCCCTATCATGAATTTGGCAAATATACGACTCCATCTTGCCTTTCGAAGAGGCATAATTCAATCCGGTGAAAAGTGGAAGTCTAGTGCTAGAAGCTCCCTCATTGCCACCGTTTCCACTCATTGTGTTTAATGAATGAATGATATGAATGCAAGTGTATGAATTATCAATACATACACACAAAATGCAACACACACCAAAATGAGCAAGGATCACCTATGTATGTCTAGGAACATGCTTTGATACCAATTGAAACAAATATTATGGTGTGTATAATATTAATCTAGAGGGGGGGAGGGGGGTGAATAGATTTTAAACAAATTTACCCAATTTTCGTTGAAGGTCAAGTTGACGAAAATGCCTCTAGCTAGTTACAACAAAATCAAAACTGTAAAGATTGTGGAAATATTAAAAACACTTGAGATATACGTGGAAACCCTCCAAATGGGAAAAACCACGAGCTGATAAGTGCACAACACTAGAACCTCGAATCCACTAATGGTAAAGGAATTACAACCTAATCCCGGTTTAAATCCACCACCACTACCTAATCCCGTTATAAGTGAACCTAGTCCATCTTGCTTGCGATTTAAGCTACCTACTCCCAGAAGCAACACAAGTCTTACTTCTCAATGAAGAGATAAAATGTCCTATGTGAATATATGATGATATTCAATGAACAAACAAGGCTAGGAAACCCTATATGCTTATCTAGGATAAAGAGATGACAATTAATGCAATCCTAGATATCATGAGATAAATGACATGTTCAAAAAGCTTAGCTAAACATAGATCAAACAATCCTATGAAGCTATCACAATACAACACTTAATCATGTCATCACAACAATCTCTAATTTATATCTAAAATATGTTCAAAGAGCATACAAACAATTAAAGAGATGGCTTAGCAAGCAAAACACTTAACTTGTAAGAAGATAGTGAAAAACTTACCAAACAAGATGTGATGAAGCAAACCTATCCATAGTTGCACTCTAAATGGCTTTAGAAGATGCAAGATAAAGTTTTTATGCATATGGGAATGCTTTGACTGTTTAAAAATGAGTTATTGGAAGAGTTTTTCCTTTGAAATGTGTTCTAAGGAAAATATATGATGTTCTGAACTCCTACACGACCTTAAAGCAGAGAGTTATATATATATATATATATATATATGAGATCCAAACAAAGTGAGGTCGTTTTGGAAAAAATGTTCATGCTTCCTCTATGTGCGCTGGTGACGTGCACTGGTCGAGTAGCGCACCACCAGCTCACAACCTAATTTTTTAATAGGCGCTGGACGAGTGGAGCGGCCTAGTGGCGCAACACATGCCACAATCCACTGGAATGTTACGCTGGTGAGGCTGCGCTAGTCGAGTAGGGCACCACCAGCTCACTGCCCACTTTTTCAACTTTGCACGGGTGCAATGGCGCAGGTCAGTGGCGCATGATTAGCGGCGTTCCACTGGAATGTTGCACTGGTGAGGTGCGCTGGTCGAGTAGCGCACCACCAGCGCACAACCTAATTTTTCCACACTCAAACACACATTTTCAACAAGTCCAAGAGTGATGAAGATGCATCCCAAGTCCAAGAGTGATGAAGATGCATCCTATACTAATGCCTAACATGACTTGAAACTTTAACTACAAGATGCAAACATATCAATCAAGAATCATTTAAACCAAAACGCACACAAGTATAAACACTCAACATATATGAATAAGAATTATATATGAATTTATGAGTGTGTGCAACTATCTCTTCAAAGCAAGTAAGCACAAGAATTTTACCTATGGTGCTTCTCCTCTTAAGGTCTTGAAAGCCTAAGTTACCCTTACATAATACCCCAAAAATATGATTTGTTCACGAAATAAGCCAATCAATAAATGAGGACTTTGCAATTCTTAACCACAAAGTAAATCTACCTAAGAAAAGGATTCTTAACCACCAAGTAAATCCTTCTTCGGAGAGGATTTTGTCTCCTATATATACTACTTATAAATTTCGACCAAGCCTTAGTTTTTGGTGTGAGAAGTTGTTTTTTATTTGTTTTTTTTATTGTTATAAAAAAAAACTTCGTCCAACACATTGTGTGAAGAATTCGGCCAAGCATAGAGAAACGAGGGAACGTTTTTGTTTTCAGGTAGTACACTAGTATACTTTGTATCAAAAGGGTTTTGTGTACAACATCGAATCAAGGTTCACGTGAGTTTCAATCAAATTGATTGATAATTCAAAAATGACCGGACGTTCTTGGTTTTTCTCTTGGGGGATTATTGTGACTAACAAAGAAGAAGATTTTGTTTGTTTCCATCCTCAGGTATACAATTTAAAGAAAGGGAGCCCACACTCCTAGGTGATTCATGTTTGTGATTGGATTGGAAGATCTTGTTATTCAATTCGACGCTAGTTCATTCGTCACGAAAAAAAAGGTATGAACAGTTTTCATTGCTTTTTGAACCGTTTTTTTCCCTATAATTGGTATCAGAGCCTGGTTATACCCTTGGTTAATTGATGTATGTGTACGTGATTTTTTTTTTATTGTATATATGCATGTTTTAGAAAGAGATTGCACTCTAGGTATTCACATATATATATATATATATATATATATATATACATATATATATATATATATATATATATATATATATATATATATATACAATGAAATGTATGGATATATATATATTTTATATGTAGTCAGTTATTGCTCAATTTTGGTCCTAGAATTTCAATGTAATTTTGTTTTGGGATTGTAACAAGAAGGGTGGTCTATCATCGCCATAATTTCCTTCTTGGTAGTTTGTAAGTTTTTTTTTTTGTTGTAATAAAAAAAGCTGTACTATTGTAATAATAATAATAATAAAAACTGCAGTATTTTTTTATTTATAATTCTTCTGTAATACATTCAAGTATCGAAGACTCGAAGGTTTGAAGAATTGGAAGCAACCGGAACAAGTTTGGGACTGTGCGAGCCATAGCAATGAACATGCATGCGAAGAGCACGCAGCCACGTTTGTTGTGGCATGGGCTGCGCGCGGCAGCCCTTTGGTAGCCATGGGCTACGCATGACAGCCCTTTATGGGTTTGTGGCATGCGCACACCCATGGGTAAGGGCGAAAGGTGCGCATGCCCATGGGAGGTAGCCGAGGGAGTCTGAACGACGAAGGTCGCGTTAAGACTTGTTTTCCAAGAAAGGAGTTCTTGTATTCCAAGATATATGTAATTTACTAGTTTTTCTAGGATGGACCAAAATTGTAGCTATTTAAATTTTCGTAAATATTGCAATGTTTGTCATTGATTGATAACATGTCATATAGAATAGGAGTGCCACTCATATATCTCTTTTGGTATGAACATGTATAGAATAATTTAGGTATATAAATTGGTATCTAGATAACTTGGTAAATCATTCTTTGGAATTCGATCACACGCCTTAAACAATTGAGTGGGAGAAGGTGTTTTTGAACACCTACGGCCTCCAAGTTTAGTTGAGCTTTATGTTTCGTAAATAACCTCCCAAGAGGTACTCATGGATGGAATTTAGCAAGATACTTCCTTACAAGGATAGACTAGACAATTAGCTCAAACGATATCTACTCCCAAAGGAGGGATATTCGTTAGGGATTATATTGAAGGTCGACAACTTGGTAACACACTCAATGTACTTTTATTAATATCCTCCCAAGAGTTCTTGTTAATAAAATTGCAAGGCTAAAATTGAAAACGTTGGTTGTTATGTTAACAATTAGGTGGGACCTAGTCCAACTAGTAAATGGTGTGTACTCCCAAACGAGGTGTGACATTTATGGGTGTTGGATTACCGTTGAGTTTTTACAATTAAATTATTTTATTTACTTCAAGATAAATATTCAAAAGTGCTATATCATGATTGTTTACTTATATAATTTTTGTTATTAAAAAGAAATCATGACCCCATCCCTAATCAATATCCTAAAAGATAATACTTTAACTGATGATAATTATGTCACATGGAAAAGGAATATTGGGTTGTTGTTGCAAGCTGAAAATTATAAGTTTATTCTGTATATTCCTTAACCACCAAACTAATGAATCTACTCAGGAGCAAAGAGATGAGTATCAGTAGTGGAAGTCTTTAGATGAGATGGCTAAATGTACATTACATTATGGCAATCATCTCCAACGTGTTGCAACAGCAACATGAATGAATGGAGACTGCTTCCGGTATTATGATGTCTCTAGACAGGGATTCATATAGTTTGTAAAGTTGCCACTGTTAAGACCCGTTAAAAGGTCAAGAAACAATAGAGGAAAAAGCAACTTGGGCCATCTTAGAAGGAGACCAAGAAAGTAACCAAGATCAAAGGGAAGTGTTTCCTATGTGGTGAAAAGGGTTAAAGGAATAGACTAAATAAGAATGAATTCAACTTGGATTTTGGCAATGGAGCGTTGGTGTTTACTAGTGTAGTGGGAGATATTAGAATCAATTTAGATTCTAGTAGGCATTTAGATTTAATAAACGTTTATTATGTACCTCAATTCAAGAGGAATTTAATTTCAGTTTCTTGTTTAAATAAATTTGGTTATTCGGTTTCTTTTAATAATGCTTTTATTATTAGTAAGAATGACAAATTTTTTTGCAAAGGTAAATTGGAAAACGGTTTATTCTATTTGCATGGAAATATCTCTCACTTTTTAAACACTGAATCAACGGAACCTAATCATAAAAGAGTAAAATTATCAAAAGATGAAACCTACCTATGGCATTTGCGCTTAGGTCATATTAACCTTAATAGGATTAAAAGATTGATAAGTGATGGACCTCTAAGTGACTTAAAGGTTGATGATCTACCAACTTGTGAATCTTGTTTGGAAGGTAAAATGACCAAAAGGTCGTTTACAACTAAAGGCGCAAGAGCCATCGAATGTTAAGGATTGATACACACTGATGTATGTTGACCTATGAGCATTGAAGCGAGTGGTGGATATGAGTACTTTATCACTTTCACGGATAATCACTCAAGATTTGGCTATGTGTATCTCATGAGACATAAGTCGGATGCTTTTGATATGTTCAAATCATTTAAAGCTGAAGTAGAAAATCAGCTTTAGAAATGCATAAAAATCTTGAGGTCCGATCGTGGTGAAAAATATCTATCTGGTGAGTTTCAGCAATATCTTATTGATAATGGGATAATTTCTCAGTTTTTTGCACCAGGCACACCTCAACAAAATGAGGTGGCAGAAAGGAGAAATAAAACTCTTTTGGATATGGTTAGGTCTTTGTTGAGTTATTCAATGCTTCCTAATTCTTTTTGGGGATATGCTTTACAAACCGCAATGTACATTCTAAACGATGTACCATCTAAGTCGGTTCCTAAAACACCGCATGAGTTGTGAACCGGGCGAAAGCCTTGTTTACAACACTTAAGGATATTTAGATGTCCTGTACACGTGTTAAAAAGAAAGACAGAAAAGATGGAGTCTCATTTAGAAACATGCATATTTGTAGGGTATCCAAAAGAAACAAAAGGATATTATTTTATAGTCCTTAAGATCTTAAAGTATTTGTTTCGACAAATGCTAAATTTCTGGAAAAGAACTATTTGAATAATTTTGTTCCAAAAAGTAGAATGATCCTGAATGAGCTTTTAGGAGATAAAATTCCACAAGAGGTTTCACAACCAAGCCCAATTGTAAGTACCAACACAAGATCAACAGTCTACCATACCTCGTCGTAGTGGAAGGGTTGTTAGACAACCCGAGAGATACATCGGTCTGGGAGAATCTGTATAAAATCTTCCAGACGACGATGATCACTATGCATACAAGGAAGCTATGTAAGATGGTTATTGTCGACATTGGCAAAAGGCAATGCAATCCGAAATTGAATCTATGATCAAAAACAAAGTCTGGTCTCTAGTAGACTTACCTAAAGGGATAAAACCCATCGTGTGCAAGTGGCTATACATGAGGAAAAGAGGAATGGATGGAAATGTGGAAACCTTTAAAGCTAGATTGGTAGCTAAAGGTTATACACAAAAAAGATGTCGATTATAAAGAAACCTTCTCTCCTGTGGTCATGCTTAAATCCATTAGGATACTCTTATCCATTGCGACATCTCTAGACCTAGAGATTTGGTAAATGGACGTCAAGACAACTTTCCTTAATGGAAGTCTTGATGAAAGCATCTATATGATGCAACCAGAAGGATTCATTGAAAATGGCCAAGAGGAAAGGGTATGCAAGTTGCAAAGATCCATATATGGATTGAAGCAAGCATCTAGATCACTGGTACATAAGGTTCGATCAAGCCGTAAAAAGTTTTGGATTTATTCAAAACCTTGATAAACCTTGTGTATACAAAAGGATAAAGGCGACAAGTTGGTTTTCCTTGTTCTTTACGTTGATGATATACTACTCTTCGGAAATGATGTAGATGTATTGACATCAATAAATGAATGGTTAGCAAAACAATTTGATATGAAGGACTTAGGAGAAGCAAGTTATATTCTTGGTATCCAAGTCATAAAGGATAGAAAGAATAGAACGATTGCATTATCCCAAGCTTCATACATAGATAAAATCTTATATAGGTTTTCCATGCATGATTCCAAGAAAGGTATGTTACCTTTCAGACATGAAATCAAACTTTCTAAGAAACAAGTTTTTGAACCCCGTTGACCGGTCACGCAACGGAACTAGGTTTTAAAATTTTTATACATATCATATCTGTATCTGGGACCAGTGAGCTTTTGATCGTAATTATTTTTCGGAACCAATACTTACAATATGTAAAAACAGGAAATTGTAATCAATATAATCAGAAGAAGATATACTTACCAACGTTTGGAGGCTCCTTCACTTTTCGATGTGCTTCTGTCTGAACCGCTCGATCTTCCTTTCTATCTCTCGGAACTGGTAACTGCATGTGGGGGCGTCACGGTCTCAAGAACTTGAATGGAGGATGTAGAGAAATACTTGAAGAAACTCTTTCTTCTCAATTTGGTGTATTGATTTCTTGCACACATAAATTGTATCTCATACAAAAAATATATTGACAGATGTGGTTCCGTATCTGATATATATATATATATATATATATATATATATATATTTATAAGCCAATTATTTTCTCAAAAAAATCAACCCAGCATCACGCCTCCGCCAAATATATATATATATATATATATATATATATATCTTTTTTTTTTTGACTTATTATATATATCTTTATATCTCAAGAGGTCACGCCTCTACTTGGCTTCAATATATATATATATATATAAATCTTCTTTGTTTGTATCCTATACAAACACTTATATATGTGCACACACCAATTTGCATCCGATGCAATCTCTTTTATTATAATTGATATATATCTTTTAATTATCCTTTTTAAATATATCTAATATATTTAAAGTTATAATAAGTATTTTAAATTTAAACTTAAATTCAAATACTTAGATAAATGATTTAGTAAAATAAAATAATCATATTGTTTTATCTTCACCTAAATCCATATATCAACTAACACCCTCCAAATAATAGTTAATTAATAATTTATAATTATCAATATAATTAAATAATCTAATTATTTAATTAATTTAACTATTAAAATTCATTAATTAAATAATCTCATTATTCAATTAATTCCCGAATATATACGTGTCACTTTTGTAAAACAATTAATTGGACAATCCACTTAATTAACCGTGGCCCTTGTTATCTAAATCGATCGGGCTAGCAAGGGGACCTAATGAACCCACAGTATTTTGAGCTCCAATAATCTTCGGATTCATTAATTAAACTCTTTAATTAATATTCCTTGATTATTAACTCCGGTGTTATTCCACTAAAAACTCAAAGATGCACTCTCTCAACTGTAGACTCTTTTACACAGACCGATACAACTCGGTGTCCATCGATATATCTATTACATATGGTGTGATCCTCAACAGTAGTTCATAATTAGAGTTGGGTCATAATGTCCGTTATATCCTTTTAATTACATATATCCTTTAAGTACCATTGATTCTCTAATGGACAATAAATCCTATTTCCTCACAGAATTAGGAGAGCGCTCATATTGTCCAAGCTCCGAATCAACCCTTAAGGGAACTACCATCTACTTCTCACAAGAAGGAGTGGATTCCACTATTGTGTACAAACCTTCCCAGCCACAAGCCAAACTGTAATCCCAACATACATAGTAAATTGATCAGGAAATGCATCTGACCTCACCCATGGTATATCAAAGACCACGATCTAACCTAAAGGAGTCGATAAGACACTCAGGATTAAGATCACCCATATATAGCCATCATTAGTTGATATATATGAATCTCATCGATAAACGGATCTTGATGTGAGATTCATATAGATCATGGCCCAGTCCTATATGATCACATCATATAAGGTGCCTCCATTCCCATATCTCATATGAATGATTCAGGATAGAATCACAGTACATTACGGAATGAACCGCATCTATAGATTAACCAAAAATAAAGTACTCAGCTTTATTTGCTATCTGTGAATTCTTTAGATTGCACGTCTCTTACTGTATCCATTTGTATCTGATACTCATATACACAGTTCGAGATTACATCGGGCAATCCAGGATGTTAATATGTACACAAGTTTATAAAATAAATAACATAACAATAATGAATTGAACCTTTCTTTTTATTTACTTCATAAATCCATTTACAAATTACATGCTTAGGGCATAAACCCCAACAATCTCCCACTTGCACTAAAGCATGTGAGGCATGTCTCGTAACCCTAGACCATCTAGGTGACCCGAAAACACTTTAGCCGGTAAGGTCTTTGTAAATGGATGAACATGATTGTCTTGTAGGGCTATCTTGGTGACGATCACATCTCCTCTTTGCACTATCTCTCTGATGAGATGATACTTTCTCTCTATATGCTTCCCTCTCTTGTGGCTTCTTGGTTCTTTGAATTTGCCACAGCACCAATGTTATCACAATAAAGTGTGATGGGCTTATCTATGTCTGGAACAACTTCTAGATCACTGAAGCAGCTTCACAAGCAGCTACATATTCGGCTTCCATGGTGGAGTCAACAATGCAAGATTGCTTGATACTTCTCCACACAATGGCTCCACCACCCAAGGTGAATACTGATCCAGACGTGGATTTTCTAGAATCCCTGTCTGACTGAAAATTAGAATCTGTGTATCCTAACGGGATCAAATCCTGCCTAGAATACACTAGCATATAGTCTCTCGTTCTCCGAAGATACTCGAGAATTGTCTTGATAACAACCCAATGATCCAATCCTGGGTTGGATTGGTATCTGCTGACTACTCCCACTGCATAGCAGATGTCCGGTCTCGTGCATAACATAGCATACATGAGACTACCTACTACCGATGCATAGGGTACATGTCTCATATCCTCAACTTCTTGAGGTGTCTTAGGACACTGTTCCTTAGACAAGTGAACTCCATGTCTAGAAGGTAAATTACTTTTCTTGGAGTTTTGCATCAAAAATAGCACAAGAATCTTGTCGATATATGATACCTGAGACAGTGCTATGAGCTTTTTCTTACGATCCCTTATAAGTTGGATCCCTAGAACATAACTCGCCTCTCCCAAATCTTTCATTTGGAATTGGCTAGCCAGCCAACCCTTTACATCAGACAACACTCCCACGTCATTCCCAATGAGTAGGATATCATCTACGTATAGGACCAAGAAAACTACATTTTTATCAATGATGCACTTGTAGACACAAGGCTCATCGACGTTCTGCTAGAAGCCATAGGTTTTGATCACATCATCAAACCTAATGTTTCAAGATTTAGATGCTTGCTTAAGTCCATAGATGGACCTTTGCAGCTTGCAAACCTTTTGCTCTTGATCTAGAGACACGAATCCCTCTAGTTGTATCATATAGATGCTCTTATCAAGATTGCCATTCAAGAATGAAATCTTGACGTTCATTTGCCAAATTTCGTAATCGAAATAGGCAGCAATGGATAAGAGAATCCTAATAGACTTAAACATGGCTACTAGCGAGAAGGTCTCTTCATAATCGACCCCCTCTTTCTAGGTATAACCCTTAGCCACTAGCCTTGCCTTGAAGGTCTCTACCTTCCCGTCTACTTCTCTCTTTCTCTTGTAGATCCATTTACACCCTATGGGTTTTACCCCATCCGGTAAGTCTACAAGATCCCAGACTGAGTTAGAGTACATGGACTCCATCTCGAGATTTATGGCTTTAAGCCATTCCACTTTGTCGGGATATTCCATTGCATTCTTAAATGTCAATGGATCATCAACACTATCAGCAGAGACAACACCTTGTCCCTCACCTATAGCTAAATAGCGTTCAGGTTGTCTCACAACCCTCTCACTACGTCTAGGTGGTAGTGTATCCTAATCAGGAACCATCTGACTCTCAGATGTTTGTGGAATAACAACTCTTGTTGATGAAGCACTAGTCTCACCAGGCTTCAACTCATTTAATACAATCTTGGAATGAGGTTTATTGTCACTAATGTAATTGTCCTCAAGAAACATTGCATTTGTCGATACAAATACTTTGTTATCTTTAGGACTATAGAAGTGTCCACCTCTGGTCTCGTTGGAGTATCTTACAAACAGGCAGACAACAGATTTGGAGTCTAGCTTTCCAGTTCTATTCTTCAGTACGTGTGCTGGACATCCACATATGCGGAAATATTGCAAACTAGCTTTACCACCATTCCACAACTCTAGGGGTGTCTTATGAACAGATTTGGATGGCACTACATTCAAAATGTATGCCACTATTTGTAATGCATATCCCCAGATAGAATTTGGTAATGATGAGAAACTAATCATAGATCTCACCATTTCCATTAGGGTTTTATTTCTCCTCTCCGCTACACCATTTTTCTGAGGTGTACCGGGAGCTGTGAGTTGGGAAACTATCCCATGCTCGACCATGAAATCTTCAAACTCTTGGTCAAGGTACTCACCTACACGATCTGATCGTAGTGACTTGATAGTCCTACCTAATTGATTCTCAACTTCAGCTCATAATTCTTTGAACTTTGTAAATGTTTCCGACTTTCGTTGTATCAGGTAGACGTATCCGTATCTTGAGTAGTCATCTATAAAGGTGACATAATACTCATAACCACCCCTTCGCTTTAACATTCATCGATCTGCAGACGTCTGTATGTATAAGCTCTAGCGGTTCTTTAGCTCTAAGCCCTTTTCTAGTAAAAGGTCTCTTAGTCATCTTACCTTCCAGACAAGATTCGCAGACAGGTAAGGTGCCAACCTTTAACTCACTTAAATGTCCGCTTTTTACTAATCTGTCTATCCGGTCAAGGTTGATATAACCAGGCCTTAAATGCCAGAGATACGTGTCTTTATTTGAAGAAATCTTATATCGTTTATTTTTTGGTTTTTCAACCTTTAACATTTCGGTGTTGAGCAGTGTAGTATGTATTAACGGTCTTAACACATACAAATTGTTTTCATTAATTTCTGAACAAATATTCAGACCATTCTTTCCAATAATAACAGACATATTATTAAAAGAAATATAATATTTTTTTTCTAACAACTTAGAAACAGAAATCAAATTCCGTGTACATTCAGGAATATAAAATACATTGTCCAACAATATATAATTATTACAAAAACGTAATCTAATTACGCCCACTGCTCGTGCCGACACGACATCCCCTGACCCCACACGTATTGAGAAGGCTTGCTCCTCTAGCTGTGTCCAAGAATCAGTCCATTGTAAAGAAGAAAAAACATGGTTAGTGGCCCCCGAATCAACTATCCAGGGTAAAGAATCAACTTCCACTAAACACGACTCAAGAACAAGTATATCATATTTGCTTTTCTTAAACTTCTTCTTGCTTTGGGATTTCTGTGGTTTGGGCTTACCCTTCGCTTTTCCAGTAGACCTCTTTCTCTTCTTATTATTAGAACATGAAGATGGTTCGGCAACATTTGCTTCACCGATCTTACCCTTGTTGTCCTTAGTCAAGGACTCAAAGGTAGTGAGCTCATTAAGCAACTGTGTGAGATTGAACCTTAACTTATTCATCCCGTAGTTGCTCTTAAATTGATCGAAACTCTTTGAAATAGTCGTCAGTATGATGCTCACTTGACTGAGTTTGTCAATGGCCCCTGCCTTTGACTTCTGCCGTGTTAAAGTAGAACATCATGCTCAGGACATGTTCCCAAACTGACGAACCTTCCTTCATCTGAGCGAGCATAGCATAACGAATGGCTTCGTGTAGCTTTTGCTCGGAGGGCTGCCCGAACATGGCATGTAATGACTCCATGATTTCGAATGCTGAAGTCATTGCTTCATGCTTTGTAACAAGCACGTCTGTCGTAGAATCCAATAGATATGTTCGGGCCTTCTCATCAGATGAGACCCATCGCTCGTATGCCTCAGGAACAGTTCATGTGGCATTGGCAGCAGGCGCTGGAGGACATTCCTCCATAAGCACAAACTTGAGGTCTTTGGTGACCAATATTGCATTAATGTTAAGTTTCCACTTAGTGTAGTTATCAACAGTTCATATGTCGTTTGCGAGAATTTGAAGTAATGCAGAAGACATTATTGCTGAAATAAATAAAACATTCATTCAGTCATTTATTTAAAACAAGTGCGAGTGCTTTGGCATAAATTTAAACATGATGCATGAACATGTTTAACGAACTAGAACTACCCTAAAACTAGTTACTATACCACGACAATCCAACATACCACAAAGAAGTGTCGCCTTAGGGTCGGTCAAGTCTTTGCATGTTGGACCAAGACATTCTCAATAAAATGATATTCTAGAATAACTCTTATTCCATATCATTCAACCATCGTTCATTCAGTCAGGTTTTTAATTAACAAACTTAATCGAAACCTTCGTGAGTGTAACCCACCATTTCAGATTTCATGAGCTTAACTCGAGAATTGCCGCCTTAGAGTAAGTCAATCCAGAAATACCCTCAGAAATCGTATCCGTTAGGAAGTCAACCTTGGTATTGACCTTTGTGGAAACCCTCCTTAGGGAGGATGAAAGCAAAGCTGTCACAAGTCCCCACTCAGATCTCACAGTGTTGAACTAATGATGGAGACTACGGGATATATATGTCATATATCCCTCTCCCACTCACTATTTTAAAATTAGGGTTTTCTATTAATCGTTAATGAACCTAGACTCTACAGGATTAAACGACTAACTTTAATCAAATTATCTAGCGCATTAACTAATTAGAACCAAATTCTAATTAACTAATAAATTATTAACGATTTTTAACAATTAAAAATCTAATCTATTAGTGAATACTCTAAGCCTTTGTATACTATTTACTAGGGTTAGATTATTTTGTTAGTGTTTACCAAATTTTAACTATTAAAACTCTAACACTTTATTCGGATAATTTATTATTAGGTAATTAATCATATTAATCTTAATTACAATAAATGACCCTATTAATCTAACTTATTAAACTCTTTAATAACTAGATTAATATTAATGAGAATTACCAAGTTTTCTAACCATTCAAAACTAATCTCATTATTTATAGCCAATTCTGTATATTACCCATTTTAATCACATTAAAAAAATACATAAAATATCAGCCTATGATGCATGTATGACATATCAAATATATTTTGTTTAGGCACATCTAATCTAAATGACATATGTATGCATAACAATGCTTTTATCATCACATAATATAAAGCATACCTCAAATTGACCGAGTACTGTGTATTATTTAACCTAAAAAATTGGAATCTAAAATTACAAAAAATTTCCCTAGGCATTCCTTGGTCTTTTAGTAACTTCAGATATCTTCCAATCTCTTCAGGTCACTCCGATTCATCTCATGAATCCTTCTTCACAATTTTTCCAGGTCTTCAATATAGGTTACATTTGTTTTTACAATACAATAATATAAAAAAAAATATAAACAAAAAAAAAATACAACCCATAAACCCTAAATCCACATTACCATATAATTAACGATCAATCATGTTTTTGTAGATTCAAAAAAATAATATACATACAAAAACACCATACAGTCAATTTAAATTGTGCCTACACAATTCATACATACAGGAGCATTGAAAACAATTTCCTGTTCCGAAAAATAACCTGGCTCTGATACCAATTGTTGGAACCCCGTTCACCGGTCATGCAGCGGAACTAGGTTTTAAAATTTTTATACATATCATATCTGTATCTGGGACAAGTGAACTTTTGATCGTAATTATTTTTCAGAACCAATACAAACAATATGTAACCACAGAAAATTGTAATCAATATAATCATAAGAAGATATACTTACCAACGTTTGGAGGCTCCTTCACTTTTTGATGTGCTCCTGTCTGAACCACTTGATCTTCCTTGTTATCTCCCGGAACTGATAAATGCGTGTGGGCGCGTCACGATCTCAGGAACTTGAATGGAGGATGTAGAGAAATACCTGAAGAAACTCTTTCTTCTCAATTTGGTGTATTGATTTCATGCACACATAAATTGCATCTCATGCAAAAAATATATTGACAGATGTGGTTCCGTAACTGATATATATATATATTTTTATAAGCCAATTCTTTTCTCAAAAAAATCAACCCAGCATCATGCCTCCGCCATATATATATATATATATATATATATATGTTGCACGCACCAGTTAGTCCCTTCTATGCACTAAGAACAACAATATATATATATATATATGTTACTTTTTATATATATCTTTATATCTCAAGAGGTCACGCCTCTGCTTGGCTTCAATATATATATAAATCTCCTTTGTTTGTATCCTATATAAACACTTATATATGTGCACACACCAATTTGCATTCAATGCAATCTCTTGTGTTATAATTGATATATATCTTTTAATTATCCTTTTCAAATATATCTAATATATTTAAAGTGATAATAAGTATTTTAAATTTAAACTTAAATTCAAATACTTAGATAAATGATTTAGTAAAACAAAATAATCATATTATTTTATCTTCACATAAATCCATATATCAACTAACATCCTCCAATTAATAGTTAATCAATAATTCATAATTATCAATATAATTAAATAATCTAATTATTTAATTAATTTAACTATTAAAATTCATTAATTAAATAATCTCATTATTCAATTAATTACCGAATATATACGTGTCACTTTTGTAAGACAATTAATTAGATAATCCAATTAATTAACTGTGACCCTTGTTACCTAAATCGATCAGGCTAGCAAGGGGACCTAATGGACCCAAAGTATTTTGAGCTCTAATAATCCTCAGAATCATTAATTAAACTCTTTAATTAATATTCCTTGATTATTCACTCTGGTGTTATTCCGCTAAAAACTCGAAGCTGCCTTCTCTCAACTGTAGACGCTTTTACACAGACCGATACAACTCGGTGTCCATCGATATAACTATTACATATGGTGTGATCCTCCATAGTAATTCATAATTAGAGCTGGGTCATAATGTCCGTTATACCCCTCTAATTACATATATCCTTTAAGTACCATTGATTCTCTAATGGACAACAAATCCTATTTCCTCACGAAATTAGGAGAGCGCTCATATTGTCCAAGCCCCGAATCAACCCTTAAGGGAACTACCATCTACTTCTCACAAGAAGGAGTGGATTCCACTATTGTGTACAAACCTTCCCAGCCACAAGCCAAACCGTAATTCCAACATACTGAGTATATTGATCAGGAAATGCATCTGACCTCACCCATGATATATCAAAGACCACGATCTAACCTGAAGAAGTCAATAAGACACTCAGGATTAAGATCACCCATATATAGCCATCATTAGTTGATATATATGAATCTTACCGGTAAACAGATCTTTGTGAGAGATTCATATAGATCATGGCCTAGTCCTATATGATCACATCATACAAGGTGCCTCCATTCCCATATCTCATATGAATGATTCAGGATAGAATCACTATACATTACAGAATGGACCGCAACTATAGATTAACCAAAAATAAAGTACCCAACTTTATTTGCTATCTATGGACTCTTTAGATTGCACGTCTCTTACTGTATTCATCTGTATATGACACTTATATACACAGTTTGAGATTACATCCGGCAATCGAGGATGTTAATATGTACACAAGTTTATAAAATAAATAACATAACAAAAATGAATTGAACCTTTCTTTTTATTTACTTCATAAATCCATTTACAAATTATATATTTAGGGCATAAACCCCAACACAAGTTCCTAAGAATGAGCTTGAAGAGCAATTCATGAGTAGGGGTTCCATATGCATCGACAATTGGAAGTCTCATGTATGCAATGCTCTGTACTAGACCAAATATTTGTTTTGTTATGGGCATAGTTAGCAGGTTTCAATCAAAGCCTGGTCTTGATCACTAGACGGCAGTCAAGCAAATTTTCAAGTATCTTAGGAGAACGAAAGTTTATATGCTTGTATACTCTATAGGGGATATAATTCCCGTTGGGTATACTTATTCTGATTTTCAGTCAGATTTATGACTCTAGGAGATCAACATCAGAATCTGTGTTTACTATTGGAAGAGGGGCAGTCATATGGAGGAGTATCAAGCAATCTTGTATTTCTAATTCTACCATGGAAGCCGAGTATGTAGCCGCATGTGAGGCTGCTAAAGAGGATGTATGGCTCCGCCAATTCTTGATTGACTTGGAAGTGGTTCCTGATGCGAATAAGCAGATCACTATCTATTGTGACAATAGTGGAGCAGTGACTAATTCGAGAGAACCAAGAAGTCATAAGAGAGGGAAACACAGTGAAAGAAAGTATCACCTTCTAAGGGAAATTGTGCATAGAGGTGACGCGACAATTACCAAGATCGCGTCAACAGAAAATCTAGCGGATCCCCTTACAAAGGCTCTTCCATAAAAGTGTTTTGATGAGCATCTAGAGAACATAGGGATGAGAGATATGACACGTTTGCTATAGAGCAAGTGGGAGATTGTTAGGATTATGCTCGATAGCAAGAGTATAATATTGTATTTGACAATCATTTCATATTAATAAAGTGATTTCTAGTTTAACAAATCTTATATCATTTATAGTTTAATTATTATAATTGTTAAAAGTAAATAATCATAAGGTCAAAAGAATATGAGAAAAGAAGAATTGTTCATACATCTAGATATGTATGAGGTAGACAAAATTCTTTCGTTATTCTTGAATAATATTCACAACTTGAGATAAAAGGCTGGGCGCCTTTATCTTGTCAAAATTATAGGTTCTTTTGCTAGCATTTGAGTGGGATTAAATGTGTTATGATGAGTCTAAAATCATCAAAGTGTGGTGTCTTTGGGCAAAAGAATCTAGTGAACTGGGTGCATTGAATAAGATCACAATGAAATACTTTATCTAGAACCGTCAATAGATAAAAGTTTTTCATTTGAAGACAATTGAAGAGTCTATCTCAATCCTGAGATAAATGATGGACTTATGTTTGCAAGTGTTACCATTTGAGCTATCAATGAGTACGATTATATAGAATAGTCTATCCTCGATAGTTTGGTGGTATTCATATGTTAATCGATAGAGAACTTCATTTATAGATATGGATATCGTGGCTCCATTTATTAAATGAATAATATCATCATATGGATGTTTTGAGGTATTGGATATTAAATCTTAACGTTAAGTTATCAATAGTGTCTATTGAAACATGGCTTCTGGACAAGTCAAAATATCCAAGTTCTAAATGTGGTCATATGAGTAAATATGGTAACTTGGAGAGCTATAGACGGTCTATGAGCTCTTGGTGATTACTGGTATTCTTCATGAGGATACACTTTCTCCAATAAAGTTGTCTAGGGTACGAATAAGTAACATCAACTTATTCTATCTTTATTTAAGAGTTCAATTTTAGTTCTTTAGTGGAATGAACTAAAATTAAATAGATCAGACCTAAGTGAATCATTTGTTGATTGTGATTGGGTTGTGTCTATTGGAGCTTAAATTTAGATAGCCCGCCAAGATCCCCAATCCACATGAACTTGTATGGATCACTTGATATATTCTACCGGACCAATTTAGGGGTCCATCTAGAATTGTATTGAGGCTTGTGGACTTGTTTCCTTTTTTAAGAATGGGTCTAGTTCACATGTGGACTTTTTATAAAGGTCAAATGGATTTAATAAAATAAGAAAATAATATATCGGCCTATATATATGTGTTGGGCGGCAAGGCTATTTAGAATAGCTTAATTATATTATATTATTTTATTATTTAATTAAATGGAAATTAATTAATTTGGTGATTAATTAATTATTTAATTAAAAGTCAAAATCTTTTTCGATTAGGAGATGGTCTCTTAATATTATACTATTGTTGGTAGTATAATTAATATTAAAGACTATATTTGATAAGTACATAAATAAAAGGAATTATTTATCTAATCAAATTAGGAAGTCTTTAATATGGTTACAAATACACTATTGAGTTGGATTAGGAGTCATGGTGTAGGATATAATTCTTTTTAGAAAAGGATTCTTAACCACCAAGTAAATCTACCTAAGGAAAGGATCCTTAACCACCAAGTAAATCATTCTTAGGATAGGATTTTGTCTCCTATAGATACTACTTGTAAATTTCGACCAAGCCTTAGTTTTTGGTGTGAGAAGTTGTTTTTTATTTGTTTTTTTATTGTTATAGAAAAAAACTTCGTCCAACACATTGTGTGAAAAATTCGGCCAAGCATAGAGAAACGAGGGAACGTTTTTGTTTTTGATAGTACACTAGTATCCTTTGCATCAAAAGGGTTTTGTGTACAACATCGAATCAAGGTTTACGCGAGTTTCAATCAAATTGATTGATAATTCAAAAGTGACCGGACGTTCTTGGTTTTTCTCTTGGGGATTTATTGTGACTAACAAAGAAGAAGATTTTGTTTGTTTCCATCCTCAGGTATACAATTTAAAGAAAGGGAGCCCACACTCCTAGGTGATTCACGTTTGTGATTGGATTGGAAGATCTTGCGGATTCAATTCGATGCTAGTTCAATCGTCACGAAAACAAAAAAAAAGGTACGATTCATTTTTATATACATCAATTAATATAGGGTTAAGGTTCTTGTTGTTAAAATGGAATTTTTTTTCATATACGCAAACCCTAATTTTTTTTTGTAACGCTTCTGTTGCGTTTTGAACCGATTTTTCCCCACAATATGTATCTCTACTGCTTCTCCAGGTGTGTTGAATCTTTTCGCTTCTGTTGACTCGGACTTCCTGTTTGCCACTTGTTACTCTAATTCTTTGTTGATTTTTGTAGTTTCAGTTGTTTCACTACTGGCTCGTGGGAGACTAGTTCCCTTGATTGCTAAACCTTTTCAAGATCTTCTTCTTCATCATCTGGTTCCCTCGCCGCCCAAACGACTAGGTCTCCTCCTCCTCTTGTCAAAGTGTAGGCTAGTTGGCGCATACCTGTTGAGATTCCCAATGTACTTCTCACCTCTAGACCCATGTCTCAGATGGATGTATTCGCATCCCAGTTGAGCAGGGTGAGAGTTCAAGGTTTTGCTGCTTCTACTGCCGTTACTGTCGTTACTGTCGTCACTGTCGTCACCTCTACTTCTACTGCTACTACCATTCCACCTTCTCCGCTTGCTTTAGTACCTTTCCAAGCAGAAGGGGGTTTTGAGACCACTGATGCTACCAACTCTGTGATTCCTCGAGAGCCTACTAGACCTCGACCGAGGATTACTGGTAAGGAAGAGTTCTTGGATCGGTTCATCCTCTCCTGTTATAGTGGGAGTTTAGATTCAATGACCTCACTATCTTTTGAGGTTCTACTCACCAAGGGTTCTACCCTTATTACTGAGGTAAGCGGTGAGTCACGTCCTGCCTCATTCTTGTCTGATATGTTCATAACTAGTACTTAGTTGATGGCTCACTTGGTTGCTGTGATTTGTAGACATTTAAGTACAATGTCGTTGTGATCCTTCAGATGACTTGGTTGAGGAATCGTACAGGCTGAGTCTGATACTGAGGTATCCAGGGGGAAGCTTGATCAAACTTAAGGTGCAATGCAGGCGTTGAACCTCAACCTGAATGCGACCAAGAAGGAGTTGGAGGATACTCGCTGTGAGCTAGAGAGGTTGAAGCATGCTCTTGAATCGATCTCTACGCAGTCAGATGGTCGGTTTTGTGGCAGAAGTTTACTCCTTCTTTAGTGATGGTTATATTTTTGCATCATTCCTAGTGGCCAAGGCACTATCTCCTCCCTTCAACCTATCCATCATCATATATTAAAACCGGGAAGAAAACCTGGAGAGGCAAAGGAATCTGTCTCCTCCAACTAGTGATGAGGCAGGTCCCTCTGGAACTATTGGCGTTGATGAAGGCACAAACGATGATGACCAGTTGTCTGAGATTGCAGAGGTCTTGCCTGCTTCCAAAGAGGTAGAAGAAGACCTATTTATTGCTCAGGGGGCAGTGGAAGGCCAGCCTTCCCCTAAGGAGGTGGTGGATAGCCAAACTAGTCTGGTTCGAGTATAGAGAGTAGCTGAGGTAAAGCCAGTGGATGAGCAGGTTGAGGCGGGGGTCACTATAACTTTCCAAACTGATCCAGTCCCTCCCGAGATTCTAGTCGAGGTTCCCCAAGTGCTAATTGAAGAGTAGGTCGACAAGCAGCACCAGAAGATGGAGTTGTAAGAAGGGAACACCAGAAGGATGCTAACGTATGACCTTACCACTAGCTGCTTGTTTTTATTACCTGGAAAAAGGCGATGGGCACCCTACTAGATCATGAACATTTGCTTATCATTCATTTTTTTCTTTTTAAAGTTGCTCGAAAATAGGGAATGGGCTCTCTGCTTGATTCCATATAGCCTGACTAAAGGGATGGGCTCCCTTTTTAAGCATTAATGGAAAATATTTTGTTCTTTCTCATATCTATACTTAGCTGAATTTTGTCTTGGTCGAGTGCATCTCGCTTTATTTCAACTTCTGAAAACAGTTCCAGACTTAACTAGATCTACTAACTATTAAACCAAGTAGAGTAGGTAGTGAGCTTTGGCTGTGAATACTTAGCCAAAAATTTGTTCTCGTTAGCTCTGGCACATAGGACTCCTGCCTGTGTGATCCATGGGAATTAAGCAAGGACCCGGGTATTGCTCATACTGCTTTTATACCCCGACTTTAGAGAGATTACTTGTGGTAAGTGTACGCATATCAGGATCTTTCTCAAGCCTAATACCCTGTAACATTATTGGTATAGCGATAGAGGTGCTCGTTGCTTTTTCGTCATGTCCCCATTACATATCTTTGCAATTGAAACCTGAAAATATAAAAAGCTCAAAATATACATAGATAATAGACTATAATGATACGTAAATAGCATAAGGTAACCATGATACGTAGAAAAGTTGATCCTAGAATGATCTTTTTCAAGGTCATTTATCCTCTCTAGGATAATTGAGGTACCACTCATCCATTCAATTGGAATTTGTTACTTGGCCGAACTGGCAATTGTGTCAAATCAATCAGGGTACTTTTGTTCCTATATTAGGGAGGTACCATACTACGGCAATCTCGATCTAACAGGCGACTATGCACTTATGCTTAGATCCTTCTTGGGGCTGATAGCCCGACCAAGGCATCAGGGGTTCCTGTTGGTACTCCTGGTCTTGTGATATGGTCGGTGATATGGTCGGTAATATGCTCTTATGCTCATACCCTCACTGAGAGAGAAGGGGTCACTCGACCAGGGGCATCAGGAATGCTATCTAGCTATCATGGTCTCAAGATCTGGTTGGCAACGATGCTCTAACACTCAGACCCTTCTTGGAGACGTATAATACCCGGCCAAGGCATTAAGAATGCTATCTAGCTATCCTTGGTTCACGACTATCGTGGTGAAATTTCTCTTGGGAAAAAAGAAAACATAACTGGAGATGGAGAAACTAAATGGAAACTTTATTGATGATCAAACTAAAAGTACAGAAATGTTTAAGGACTACTAATGCTAATATCTAGGTAGGGCTGATCTGTTCGGAGTCCCCCACCTACGAGTAAAACCTCTTCAAATGATTAGTGTTCAATGTATGGTCGATGGGCCGTCCAACAATGTCTTCGAGCTTGTAAGCCCCGCTCCGGACTGCTACCTTTATCAAGTAAGTGCCTTCCCAAATTGGTCATAGGACCCCATCTGATTTGACTCTGGTGTTATGAGTCACCTTCTAGTGTTTTAAGTCCCTTTCTTTGAAACTCCGGGTCTTCACCCTTTTATCAAAATACCTCACAATCTGACTTTGGTAAACTGTTACCCTCCCTATCGTTCTGTCTTGCTTTTCCTCCAGGAGGTCCAGTTTGGCCCTAAGTTTGGCCTTATTGTTTTTTGGCTCGAAGTGTTGGACCCGGAATGAGGTCAGTTTATGCTCGATAGGCAGGACCGCCTCCATCACAAAGGCTAATGAGTAGGGCGTTTCCCCGGTCGCGGTTCTTTTTATGGTCCGGTAGGCCCAAAGTACCTCAGGTAGCTCTTTCGCCAACTTTCCCTTTTTCTAATGGAGTTTCTTCTTCAAGTTTTTCTTAACTATCTTATTGGTAGCCTCCTATTTGGATTATGCTCAATAGCAAGAGAGTAATAATGTATTTGACAATCGTTTCATATTAATAAAGTGATTTCTATAGTTTTAACAAATCTTATAGCATTTATAGTTTAATTATTATAATTGTCAAATGTAAATACTCATAAGGTCAAAAGAATATGAGAAAAGAAGAATTATTCATGCATTTGGATATGTATGAGGTAGACACAATTCTTTAGTTAGTCTTGAACAATATTCACAACTTAAGATAAAGGTTAGGCGCCTTTATCTTATTAAAGTCTTAGATTCTTTTGCTAGCATTTGAGTTGGATCAAATTTGTTATGATGAGTCTAAAATCATCAAAGTGTGGTGTCTCTGGGCAAAAGAACCGTCAATGGATAAATGTTTTCACTTGAAGACAAACAGAGAGTCAATCTCAATCTTGAGATAAACGATGGACTTATGGTTGCAAGTGTTATCATTTGAGCTGTCAATGAGTACGATTATATAGCATAGTCTATCCTCGATAGTTTGGTAATATTCATTTGTTAATCGATAGAGAACTTCATTTATAGATATGGACATCGTGGCTCCATTTATTAAATGTTAATAGAATATCATCATATGGATATTTTGAGGTATTGGATATTAAATCTTAACATTAAGTTTTCATAGTATCTATTGAAATATGGCTTCTAGATACGTCAAAATGTCCAAGTTCAAAATGTGGTCATATGAGTAAATGTGGTAACTATGACAGCTATTGGCGGTCTATGCTCTTGGCGATTACTAGTATTCTTTAAAGGGATACACTATCTCCATTAAGATTGTCTAGGGTATGAATGAGGAATATTAACTTATTCTATCTTTATTTAAGAGTTCAATTTTAGTTCTTTAGTGGAATGAACTAAAACTAATAGATCAGACCTAAGTGAATCATTTGTTAATTGTGATTATGTTATGTCTATTGGAGCTTAAATTTAGATAGCCCGCCAAAATCCCCAATCCACGCGAACTTGCATAGATCACTTAATATATATTCTACCGGAACAATTTATGGGTCCATTTAAAATTTTGTTAAGGCATGTGGACTTGTTACTTTTAGTAAGAATTGGTCTATTTCACATGTGAATCTTTTATTAAAGACCAATGGATTTAATAAAATACGAAAAATAATGTATAGGCCCATGTATGGACTTGGGCGGCAAGACTATAAATAACAGTTTATTATATTGTTTTTTATTTTATTATTTAATTAAATGGAAATTAATTAATTATTTAATTAAAAGCCAAAATATTTTTCCTAGTTAGAGAAGGTCTCCAAGTGTCATATTATTATTGGTAATAAGATAAGTATTAAATATTATATTTGATAAGTAGATAAATAAAATGAATTCATTTATCTTGTCAAATTAGGATGTATTTCATTTTTATCAAAACTCTAAACTGACAATTTGTCAAATTAGGAAGTTTTGATATAGCCACAATGAAAATACAATCACGGTTAAATGCTCAAGGCTAACCTAGAGGGGGAGTAGGGGGGGTAAATAGATTAGACACCTTTTTTGACTCCCTTATAAACAAACAAAAGTTTGTCCCTCTAGATTGCTTGTATCATAATATATATATTAATTAAAGACAATTAATCAATATATAAACACAAGTAAAGTGTGATACAAACAAGTAATTGTAACACATACACAATCAATTTTATAGAAAGGAAGTCAACATACATAGTGAGTTCTATCCACAATATAAATATTAGAAAGACAGGGATAGAGAAAAGTTGACACAAGGTAAACCTCCGAAGAGGAAACATCCACGGGCTAGCATCCACCGGCAAACAAAATCCACTAGTAGATAAGACAAGTACAATCTCTCAAGTGACCTCTTCACCTAGAAACTACCCTCCTATCTTACCTTAGAAGTTGCCGCCCTATGCTCAACAATCCGAGGCTTCACACCTCTTGTCAAGACTTCCTTGCTTACCTTATCCGGATCCTCAAGACCCAAGGCAAGACTTCTTGCTCAACTAAGTCCTCACGACTCTAGTCAAGACTTCCTTGCTCACCTACCGAGTTCTCCCAATTCTAGGCAAGACTTATTGTTCGACTATCCGGATCCTCCCGACCATAGCCAAGACTTCCTTGCTCGACAATCCAAGGCTTCACACATCTTGCAAAGACTTCTTGCTCAACACCATAGGTCTCACACCTATTGTCAAGACTTCCTTCTCACAAGGCAACTAGGTGATCATGAATGCAAAACGCAAACAAGCACTCAACATAGGATGCTATGATCAACACATTCTATGGAAAATACTAGACATGAGCATGAATGCACAAATCACATATAGTCTAGTCAATCATGCATGTATAAACAATCTAGATCATGTAAGATATGTTCAATAACAATCACAACCTAGATGCATGCATACATCTAAACTTGAATCACAAGATATGTTCAACAAATCACAAGATCAAGTTTAAATCACATAAACTTAAAACATGCTAAAATCATATGACAATGCCATTAAGATTTAAGCTAAAGTTCTAGAGCATATTACTAATCATAGATTCAACAAATCACATGAATAGCTCAAAAGAACATAAGCACATGTATTATGTGACAATTTTGGCCAAGAGAGCCTAATACATGTGAAGAATTATTTTTCACAAAATCAATCAATCAAAGATCATAAAATAGTCCTAGAATCAAAGCTAGCACAATACAATCCCAAACATGTGAAACATAGGCAAAAACAAAACCTAACTCAACATGTATGATTTCAATTGAAACTCAATCTAGCTTTGAAAGTGTTCAAAACACAAATCAAAACACTCACAATATACAAATATATGTAGAATAATAAGGCAATTGACCAAGTTTTAAAAGAAAACTTTGAAAGAAAATCAATACCTTACTTGATTTAGGTGCAGTCCCGTTTTTGTATGATTAGACACTAAAAACAGCAGTACAAATGACTTAAATCTTCAAAGAAAAGATAGAGGATGAATAACACTCTCAAATTCAAATCACTCAAATAAGAGTTCAAATAAAGAAGTTATGGTGTTTGGAAGGTTAGAAAATTTAGAGAGAAAATTTCTGCACACTTGTTTTAAATTTCTTCTTAGAATGAAATGTAAGAGGGAAAGTGATTATAAAGGAGTAGGAAACTTGGACGTGTGAAATGACCAAGAGGGGCAAGATGAAGTCAAGCAAGCTTGCTGCCCGAGATGGCACGTGGGAATCTCGGGCAGCAAGCCTTCTGCCCCGAGATGGCCACGTGCCATCTCGGTAAAGAAGACATTGCTTGCTTCTTTCTCCTTCGACCTTCCTTAGCGTTCTTCAACCGTTCTCCGGCCTCTGAACTCGGAATTCTAATCTGTTTGCGGATTACAAACTTTAACTCTCACACGGACATGGAAATATAAGATACTCAACCCATAATATAATAATTCGACTTGATATACGAAGACGAATACAATGTATGAAACATGAGTTGAAAGTGTAGTATCTTTTGACTTAAAGCTTGAAATCAATAATATGAATAACCGAAATGACCGGAACTCAATCAAGAATCATTTAAGACTAAATTAAAGTTCAATATCCATGTTATACAAACATATACACACACAAACACAATTCACACTAGAATGTAAACTACATAGAGATAGTTTCCAATCATGCATTTTCCAAAACATGTTATTTCCATACCAATGCATGAGCATTCATCTTCAAGTGTGTGAATGTGTTATACATGGTGCACAACGATACAGGGACACATATGAAAGAATTGTATGTGTGTGCCTATAATGGTGCACAACGATGCAGGGACACAAATGTATGATATGTGTGTGTGTGTGTGTGTGCCTAAGCCTTGTAAGAGAAAGATAAGGTCTTAGTATACCTTTGTAGAACCATATTGCATCCTTTCTCTTGAAGACTTAGAACTTGCTTTGACTTGTTGTTTATTCTTCCTTGAAGCTTGAATCATTATGAATCTAAACAACTAAATCATTACAAGTAAACATCATTTTGATATGGAATTAATGCCAACACAAACTAAAACCTAACAATCTCACCCTTTGGCAAATTCCATGTCAAAACACCTATACATTTACTACAAATATAAAATTGAAGATAGGTCACAAAATCACTCCCTCACATTACAATGAGTAAGATTACTATAACTAATCTTCACCAACTCTTGAACTTCATCTTGATCTTCTCTTGAAGCAACCTACAAATCATCTCAAAGCACAATGCATATACAAGAGAAAAAACAATAAATGACAACATATAATATGGATAAGAATATACAATTAAGTCCACAAATACATGTATCTCCCCCTCAATACATGCCAAATACAAGAATTCTTAACCAAATCTTAAGACTAATTATTACAAGCCAATGAAAGTTCAAAAGTTCACAAAAAACAACATAAAAAGGAAACTAAGTAACTAGCAACTCTTAACAACTCGTTCTCCCTCTTTTTGACATGAAATGATGCCAAAGGTAAGAAACATACAATGAGACTCAAATACTAGCTACTAGATCCACCAAAAAAAGATGTGCGTGTAGTTGACCTAACATAATGCTTGAGAGGTGGTTTAGAACTTGAGGCAATACACTCCTCCAACTCTTTTATTCTAGCATCTTGTTTTTCAACTATAGCACTAAGCTCATCAACCTTCTTCTTCAAATGTAAAGCCCAATCCGGAAGAATGTTTATGCTAGTCTCTTGACAATTAACTTGTGAACTACTAAATAGTCCAAAAGTATCACATGTCTTACCCTTATCCATATATGACATGTATAACACAGGTTTATCACAATACTTTTCCAAGGGTTGTACCAACATATCATCTCCACTGCTTTGAACACCACGAGCTAAACACAAAGAAGTTATAAACCCCGGTAATGCAAGCTTCTTATCTCCTCTAGTTGAGAAAGCAGCATTATCAAAGTAAAACATAAGCAAATCCCTAAGGTTTATAGGTTGATTAGTCACCAAGGCATATACTATTTTGATTTTGTCTTTATTCAACTCGGTTGAATTCGAAGATCCAATAATATTTGTGCAAATAAAAAGATGCCAAAATGCACTTGCCTTAGTTAACTCATGTTGACTAATATATGCTCTACCTTTCCATTCAAAAGAAGCATTGTCACATAGAGTTCTACCCATGATATTAAGATTCTCAATGATATCAACATCTAGAAAGTTTGAATCAATATCACTAGATAGCCCAAGAAACTTGTTAATGTTTACCGGGTTAACCCTAAACACAACACCCCTAATCTCCATCAAAGCATCTAATAAGTTGGCACTCTCTCTATATTCATGTTAAAATTCTCTAACAATAGTGTCATTCACTATTCCTAGCATGCTCACCCAAGATTCCCAATTTCTATCCTTAATGCATTTAAGAACATAAGAATCTTTACATTTACCTAAGTCAATGCCTTTCTCTTGAAATATCTTTTTAGTTGCAAAGATCTCTAAATCCTTTGACCTTGAAGCTTTGGATCCCTTTTGAGGTAGACTTGGCTTTCACAATGGGATTCGATTGATTTCCACTTCCGGTAACCTTAGTTATTCCCATTTGTTCTTGTGAAATAAGATGCTATATACATACAACAAAAGTGAGTGAATGACAAAACACGCATATTAGTCACAAATATATAAACACAAAGACATATGACTTAAGAATGAATCATCATGCAAGACAAAGATAGTGAGTAATATCTTACAAGTATCATTATATCAAAATATGCCAACATGTAACAAAATGAAGCATGTGAACATATCATAAAAGAGAACAATGTCTAGCATACAATGTTCCCCCTTGATAAATGATATAACTAAAATTCATGATAGCATAAGGTTCACAAAGATGTTCACACAATCACACATTCAAGCAATTTGAAGAAATATCAACAAAATAAGCTTCATATGCTAAGAGAGATACACAAAGATTTTTCAAGTTCTCTCATAATTCTTCAACAATTGCAAAGATATCATCATACTCATAAACAAAGTGTGTGTGTGAGATATATGCTTCAAATATATATCAAGAAGTAGTTTGATAATCAACATGCAAACAATTTCCAACAACTATTCATCTTAAGCTTTTTCCATAAAAAGTCAAACCGATTATCATCCGGAATTTTTGCTTTTAAGAGAATAGATTTTTACACATGAGCGTGTTTGTGCATGTGGCTCGTCATCCCATTTCTGTTTTTGAACCCGAGCTCATTTGATTTTCAACTAAACTTCTTTTTAAGCCTTCCTCATTTTCTTTTTAGGCTTTGAATCAAAGTTTTTTTTTTTTATGAATTCCTTCCAACACTTCTTTGATTTTACCATTTTTTTTACATAAACAAAGTTCACTTCATAATGGCTTTCACTCATCACAATGGTGTAGCTCTTTCCAACATTGGGTAGCTTTCACTACCAATGTGTGTAGCATTTTTCATGAAGGTGCTCGTTGAGTTCTATGTAATTGCCGAAGCAAAATGGATACTAATCATAGGTCATTTTAAATGTAATTAAGCACAAAAACTTCAAGGTGTATCCAATGTTTACATATTAGTAAACTCAACCTACTAGCAAAACATATAAGAGAAGCAAGGTGCAATTTTTAGAAAACCAAGATTTTATGGCTGATAAGCACATGATCTAAGAGCAATAAGTAGAGACTTATTCAAGATCATTACTTCTCTAATGAGTAGCTTTCAAAGAATATGAAGCTTATATTTTCAAAAGTAATACCACTCAATATACTATACATAAACAATCATCAAAGTTAAGATCAATGTGAACAATATCACTATTAGATCCTAAAATAGCAAATGTCAATGAGAACCATATCACTATTAGAATATAGAGATACATTTTTGCACATTATATTCACCAAATATCATACTTCCGCCCTTTTTATGAGCACTCTTGCCTTGAATTTCCTCATGACACCAAGTTGACGATGTTTCACAACAAGAGTATAAAAAGCATAATATCTCAACCCAATCAACACATATAACAAAAGAACTTCTTCAAAGTTAATCAACAAATTTTGACCATCATAACAATCATTATGTGAGATAACCAAGTTCATATCAATACATGGAGTATTCAAAGCTAGCAAGCAAGAATTCTCAACACAATTGATATATAGCCTCAAAGCTATCTCACATGTGCTTCTTATTTTATTGATAAGAGCACTCACCCTTGAACCACTTGTTCTTGGGTGTACCTACACAAACATTTCCAATATCATCCTTGACAACAATGTTAAATCTAGAGTAAATTCCTTCAATGACTTGATTAACAAGAATATCATTAACACACTCTTCCTTAACATTATCAACACAAGCTTTGTCAAGTTGAACAAGATCAGAATTCTTTATACTCCACAACATTTTCTCATGCTTTGCAATATTATCATGTTTCTCAACTTTTAAGGCCTTAGCATCTTCAAGTTGAAGTTTAATCTCCTTATCCCTAGATTCATTTCCTAATTTTCATTTTTCAATATATTTATAACACCTAGGCTTAATGTGACCTATTGTATTGCAATAATGGCAAATTGGAATATAAAATGAGATTGTACCTTTTGGAGTTGAACTAGCTTCACTAGGAGTTTGCAAAGATACCTTGTTTCCCAACTTCTTCTTGGCTTTTGATCTTCTCTCCTTGTGTGGTTTCTTATCAATCACGACTTCATCAAAATGTGTAGGAAGTGGTGCTTCCAAGAGCTCCTCTTCAATTACCAAGTCGTCCTCACCACTATGAGAGTTAACAAGATTCCTAACACTAGACACACTAACCAAATCATTTACTAAATCCTTGATAGCCTCTTTAGCCGTGTCTATTTCTTCCATCAATTTTTGTTCTCTCTTCTTCAAAGAAGATATCACATTATCCTTCTCAAGGTTTATCATTTCAAGTTCTCTAAACTTCTTCATAATATCACCTTTTTCACCAAGAAGTCTACGAGTAACAACCACATACTCATCTAGTTGCTTCTTGATCAATTCATCCTTCTCAACCACTTCTCTTTGAGCATTGTATCTAGCTTCTTTAAGCTTTTCTATCTTTTTCAACAACTCAAGATTAGTAGGAATGGAAATAGATCTTCTATCATGATTTGCATCAAAGTTCTTATTCAAAGATATTGTACTATCAACATCTAGTGGAGATTGAGAAGCTGTTAGAGCTACAAAGTTGCTCACCAACTCTTCATCACTTGAAGACTCACTACTAGAGCTCTCATTGTCACTAGAATTATCATCACTCCAAGTAGCCGCCAACACTTTGCCTTTCTTGTCTTTCTTAGATGGCTTCTTGGTGCACTCACTAGCAAAGTGACCAAAACCTTTACAATTATAGCATTGAACCTCTTTCTTGTTCATGGCTTGACTATTCTTCACAATCCTTGGAGATGATGTTCTCTTGACTCCTTTTTCCTTAGAAGACTTGCCTTTAAGCTTGGCATTCTTCTTTAGAAACTTCTTGAACCTTCTAACCAAAAGTGGCATTTCATCATTTTCATCATCACTCTCCTCCTCTATAGCATTGAGAGCGATTCCCTTACTCTTGATCTTTGGCTTCAAGCACATCTCATAAGTTTGGAGAGATCCAAGCAACTCATCAATATTCATACTATCCACATCCTTGCTTTCCTCAATAGCCGTCACCTTTGATTTGAATCTCTTAGGAAGAGACCAAAGGATTTTCCAATTTAAACGCTCTTTGGAGATAGGTACTCCAAGTGATTGACCTTGGTTAGCTATGTTAAGAAGCCAGAATTGGAAGTCTTCAAACTTTTCTTCTTTACCCATACTGAAACCTTCAAATTGTGATGCCAACATTTGAAGCCTCGATTTCTTCACCGCTAAGGTTCCTTCATTAGTAACTTGGAGAGTATCCCAAGCTTCCTTTGCGGATTCAAGATTTTGAATGTAGGAGAATTGATGCCCATCAACTCCTCCAAATATGGCATTCGTAGCACGATGGTTCCATTTAGCAACCTCAAATCATTCGTTGTCCATTCACTCCTTGGTTTGAGTATCACGGTTCCATCCTTTAAAACCTTGGTAGGAGGACTATAACCTTCTTCCATTACCATCCAAGCCCTTTCAAAAATAGAGCGGATGTAGGCTTTCATCCTTAACTTCCAATACCCATAGTTAGTGCCACGAAGTAATGGTGGCCTAGTATTTGAGGCTCCTTCCACCATTACATCATCTTGTAAACCCATGACTTCAAACGTCTTGCAAAAACTGTGAAAGTATCACCCCGGACTCACACTAAGTGCAATCTAGTGTCCTGCTCTGATACCAATTGAAAATACAATAACGGTTAAATGCTCAAAGCTAACCTAGAGGGGGGGCGGGGGGGGTTGAATAGGTTAGACAACTTTTTTGACTCCCTTAGAAACAAACAAAAGTTTGTCCCTCTACATTGCTTGTATCACAATATATATATTTATTAAAGACAATTAATCAATATATAAACACAAGTAAAGTGTGATACCAACAAGCGATTGTAACACATACACAATCAATTTTATAGAAAGGAAGTCAACATACATAGAGAGTTCTGTCCACAATAAAAATATTAGCGAGATAGGGATAGAGAAAAGTTGACACAAGATATAACGTGGTAAACTTGCGAAAAGAGGAAACGTCCACGGGCTAGCAGCCACCGGCAAACAAAATCCACTAGTAAATAAGACAAGTACAATCTCTCAAGTGACCTCTTCACCTAAAAACTACCCTTCTATCCTACTCTTGAAGTTTCCGCCCTATGCTCAACAATCCGAGGCTTCACACCTCTTGCCAAGACTTTCTTGCTCACCTTATCCGGATTCTCACGACCCAAGGCAAGACTTCTTGCTCAACTAAGTCCTCACGACTCTAGTCAAGACTTTCTTGCTCACCTATCTGAGTTCTCCCAACTCTAGGTAAGACTTTTTGCTCGACTATCTGGATCCTCCCGACCCTAGCCAAGACTTCCTTGCTCGACAATCCAAGGCTTCACACCTCTTGTAAAGACTTCTTGCTCAACACCATAGGTCTAACACCTATTGTCAAGACTTCCTTCTCACAAGGCATCTAGGTGATCATGAATGCAAAACGCAAACAAGCACGCAACATAGGATGCTTTGATCAACACATCCTATGGAAAATACTAGACATAAGCATGAATGCACAAATCACATATAGTCTAGTTAATCATGCATGTATAAACAATCTAGATCATGTAAGATATGTTCAATAACAATCACAACCTAGATACATGCATACATCTAAACTTGAATCACAAGATATTTTCAACAAATCACAAGATCAAGTTTAAATCACATAAACCTAAAACAAGCTAAAATCATATGACAATGCCAATAAGATTTAAGCTAAAGTTCTAGAGCGTATTACTAATCATAGATTCAACAAATCACATGAATAGCTCAAAAGAACATAAGCACATGTATTATGTGAAAATTTTGGCCAAGAGAGCCTAATACATGTGAAGAATTATTTTTCACAAAATCAATCAATCAAAGATCTTAAAATAGTCCTAGAATCAAAGCTAGCACAATACAATCCCAAACATGTGAAACATAGGCAAAAACAAAACCTAACTCAACATGTATGATTTCAATTGAAACTTAATCTAGCTTTGAAAGTGTTCAAAACAAAAATCAAAACACTCACAGTATACAAATATATATAGAATAAGAAGGCGTTTGACCAAGTTTTAAAAGAAAACTTTGAACGAAAATCAATACCTTACTTGATTTAGGTGCAGTCCCGTTTTTGTATGATTAGACACTGAAAACAGCAGCACAACTAACTTAAACCTTCAGAGAAAAGATAGAGGATGAATATATGAACACTCTCAAATTCGAATCACTCAAATCAGAGTTCAAATAAAGAAGTTATGGTGTTTGGAAGGTTAGAAAATTTAGAGAGAAAATTTCTGCACACTTGTTTTAAATTTTTTCTTAGAATGAAATGTGAGAGGGAAAGTGATTATAAAGGAGTAGGAAACTTGGACGTGTGAAATGACCAAGAGGGGCAAGATGAAGCCAACCAAGCTTGCTGCCCGAGATGGCACGTGGAAATCTCGCGGCAGCAAGCCTTCTTCCCCGAGATGGCCACGTGCCATCTCGGGAAAGAAGACATTGCTTGCTTCTTTCTCCTTCGACCTTCCTTAGCGTTCTTCGACCGTTCTCCGGCCTCTGAACTCGAAATTCTAATCCGTTTATGGATTAAAAACTTTAACTCTCACACGGACATGGAAATATAAGATACTCAACCCATAAAATAATAATTCGACTCGATATACGACGACAAAGACAATGTATGAAACATGAGTTGAAAGTGTAGTATCTTTTGACTTAGAACTTGAAATCAATAGTATGAGTAACCGAAATGACCAGAACTCAATCAAGAGTCATTTAAGACTAAATTTTAGTTCAATATCCGTGTTATACAAACATATACACACACAAACACAATTCACACTAGAATGCAAACTACATAGAGATAGTTTCCAATCATGCATTTTCCAAAACATGTTATTTCCATACCAATGCATGAGCATTCATCTTCAAGTGTGTGAATATGTTATACATGGTGCACAACGATGCATGGACACATATTAATGAATTGTATATGTGTGCCTATAATGGTGCACAACGATGCAGGGATACAAATGTATGATATGTGTGTGTGTGCCTAAACCTTGTAAGAGATAGATAGTGTTTTAGTATACCTTTGTAGAACCATATTGCATCCTTTCTCTTGAAGACTTAGAACTTGCTTTGACTTGTTGTTTCTTCTTCCTTGAAGCTTGAATCATTATGAATCTAAACAACTAAGTCATTACAAGTAAACATCCTTTTGATATGGAATTAATGCCAACACAAACTAAAACCTAACACACAATTTAATTTATATTCAGTAATTGGTTAATGAATGAATACACTATTGAGTTGGATTACGAGTCTTGGTGTTGAAAAGAAATCTTCTTTGAGTAAGGATTCTTGGTCACCAAGTAAATCCACTTAGAGAGAGGATTCTTGCCTACCAAGTAATTCCTCTTTCGGAGAGGATTTAGTCTCCTATATATATGGCTTTAAAATTCGGCCAAGCCTTAGTTTTTTTTTCCTTGGAGAGAAATTTCGGCCAAGCCCTAATCTAAGGAAGAGAGATTTCAACCAAGCTATTTTTCTAAAAGGGAAAATTCGGCCAAGAGAGAATTTTGAGAGAGAAAACTTTAGTTTTTGCTCTAGATAAAATTTGGCCAACTCATAGAGATAGTGTGTTGAACTCGGTCAAACAAAAGAGAAAATGGAACCTTTTTGTTTTCAATAGTGCACTAGTATCTTTTACATCAAAAGGATTTTGTGTACAAAAATCGAATCAGGTTCACACGAGTTTCAATCAAATAGATTGATAATTCACAAGTGACCAAACGTTCTTGGGTTTTCTTTTGGAGGATTATTATGGCTAACAAAAGAAAAAGATTTTGTTTGTTTTCATCCTCAAGTATACAATTCAAAGAAAGGGAGCTCACACTCCTAGGTGATTCACGTTCGTGATTGGATTGGAAGATCTTACGAATTCAATTTGGCGCAACTTCACTCGTCACGAGAAAAAGGTACAATACTTTTAATATACGTTAATTAATCAAGGGTTAAGGTTCTTTCTTTTAAAGGGAAATTTTTTAAATATACTCTAACCCCCTTTTTCCGCTTCCGTTGCTTTTGATTTGATTTGATTTGATTTTTCCCTAACAATTGGTATCAGAGCCAGGTTGTACCCTTGATTAATTGATGTATATATACGTGAATCTATTTCTTTTTATTATAAATATGCATGTTTTAGAAAGAGATGACACTCTAAGTATTCACATATATTTTTACATTGTAATGTATGGATATATATATATGTTTTATAATCTGATTTGTTATTGTTCAATTTTGGTCATAGAATTTCAATGTATTTTTGTTTTGGAATTGTAATAAGAACGGTGGTCTATCATCGCCATAATTTCCTTCTTGGTAGTTGTTAATTTTTTTTATTGTTGTAATAAACAAACTGCAATAATTTATTGTTTAAAATATTGTTGTAATATATTCAAGTATCGAAGATTTGAAGAATTGGAAGCAACCGGAACAAGTTTGGTACTGTGTGCGCCATAACAACAATCTTGAGTATGAATAAGCACCCAGCCACGATTGTTATGGTATGGGCTGCACACGGCAGCCCTATGGATGCCATGGGCTACACATGGTAGCCTTTTATGAAGCCTAGGGGTGCGCACGCCCATGGGAGGCAGCCAAGGGGTGTGTAAATGGACGATGGTTGTGTGAAGACTTGTTTGCCAAGAATGAGTTTTGTATTCCAAAAAATTGTAATTTACATGCTTTTCTAGGATTGACTAAAATTGTAGCTATTTATATTTTCATAAGTATTGCAATGTTTGTCATTGTTTGATAACATGTCATATAGAATAGGAGTGTCACTCATACATCTCGTTTTGGTATGAACATGCATTGAATGATTTACGTATCTAATTGGCATCTAGATAACTTGGTAAATCATTCTATGGAATTCGATCACACGCCTTAAACAATTGAGTGGGAAAAGGTGTTTCGGAACACCTACAGCCTCTAAGTTTAGTTGAGCTTTATGTTTTGTGTAATAACCCCCTAAGGGGTATTCGTGAATGGAATTTAGCAAGATACTTTCTTACAAGGATAAACTAGACAATTGACCCAAACAATATCTACTCCCAAATGAGGGATATTCGTGAGGTAATATATTGAAGGTCGATAACTTGGTAACACACTCAATGTGATTTTATTAATATCCTCCCAAGAGTTCTTGTTAATAAAATTGCATGGCTAAAATTTAAAACGCTGGTTGTTATGTTAACAATTAGGTGAGACCTAGTCTAATTTGTAGATGGTGTGAACTCCCAAAGGAGGAGTGACATTTATGGGTGTTGGATCACCGTTGAATTTTATGATTGAATTATTTTATTTTATTCAAGATAAATATTCGAAAGTGCATTATCTTGATTGTTTACTTATATAATTTTTGTTATTGTAAAGAAATCATGACCCCATCCTGTATCAACATCATAAAAGATAATAATTTAACCAATGATATCTATGTCACATTGAAAAGGAAAATTGGGTTGTTGTTGCAAGTTGAAAATCATAAGTCCGTTCTGTCTACTCCTAAACGACCAACTCCTACTAATGAATCTACTAAGGAGCAAAGGAACGAGTATCAACAGTGTAAGACTTCAGATGAGATGGCCAAATATTATATTATGGCCACCATCTGTGACGTGTTACAACATCAACAAGAAGGAATAGAGACTGTTGTCGATATAATGATGTCTTTGGAAGAGATGTTTGCTATGAAGTCCAGGACGAGTAAGAGAAAGGCAGTAACTGTTTTCATGAATCTTAGGATGAAACCTGGACAGGATGTGAAAGATCACATGATGAAAGTTATAGATCATCTCAACATTGCTGAACTCAACAGTGCTGAGATAAATGGTGAGACTTAAATTGACATGATTGTCAACTCACTGTCAGATTGCTTTGATCAGTTCAAGTTGGACTACACCTTGAACAATAAGGAATACACCTTATAGGGCCAGATACAAGATGTTCAAAGTGGCGAGAAAATCCTTGTGAAAGATAAGGGTTAAGAGATTCATACAGTTAGTAAAGCTACTAATGTTAAGACCCGTAAAAAGGTCAAGAAACAGCATAAGAAAAAGTAACTTGGGCCTAACTAGAAAGGGTTCCAAGAAAGGAAGAGACTGAATGAGAATGAATTCAAGTTGCGTTTAGGCAACGGAGTGTTGGTGTCTACTAGTGCAGTGAGAGATATTAGAATTAGTTTAGATTCTTATAGGCATTTAAATTTAATAGACCTTTATTATGTACCTCAATTCAAGAGGAAATTAATTTCAGTTTCTTGTCTAAATAAATTTGGCTATTCGGTTACTTTTAATAAAGCTTTTATTATTAGTAGGAATAACAAATTTGTTTGCAAAGGTACATTGGAAAACAGTTTATTCTATTTGCATAGCAATATCTCTCACTTGTTAGATACGGAATCAATGCAACCTAATCATAAAAAAGTAAAATTATCAAAAGATGAAACCTACCTATGGCATTTGTGCCTAGGTCATTGTTAATAGCCAAATTTGGAAAGAGCTCAAAGGAAAAGTTTCCACCAAAAATAGCACCCGGTAGATAACACCTCCAATCACTAAGAGACCTCGGGTACAACGGTCCACCTCGCAGCACCAAGTCTAGCACGACTCGAGGATCTTGATATCATTGTAAGAGCAGAACGAGGTACCTATACCCTTATGATCCCCCCAACTAGTGACTAGGCACCACGGCGATGATCTACACTTCTGTCGAGGTACATATTCTACCTTTCTGGCAAATAGAAAGATGTCTGCAAAGCACTTAAAAGATCGTAAGGCTCCAGCAAGATCAGCCAAACACCTCACAAATAGAATGGTACCCTGAAGTACCTCGCTAGAGTGGCCAATCAAGAGCCACATCACCAGAATGGTACTCCAGTGTATCCTGCTAGCAGACTAGTAGCTTGGGATACCTCTTCTTCGCCATCTCCATCGGTCAAGCATCACCCACCCAGGGTTATACCTCGGGGTACCCCGTCAACAGACTAGTACCCCAAGGTACCTCAGCACAACACCAGACCGATGCTCTGAGGTGCCACATGGCCAACAGATGACACTGGATTATTCGCCAAACACTATGGATGAATTCCATATGTACACTGTTACAATTAAAGAATTTAAAAGGGAACACACACCCTCTCTCACCAAGATACTCTCTGCCTAATCTCTAGGATCATCACACTAAACAGAAAATTCAAAAAATAGGGAAAAAGGATCAATTTGTTGACCTTCAACTTGTTCACCAAGGGAAAACCCTAGACTTCATGCATAAATAGGAGGAGAAAGGCTGGAAAGTGGGGGGATGGTAAGTGATTTCCACTTATCGACAAAAATGTATTCGCCATTTCCTTTTGTTGAAGTTAAATATAGAGAGAATGATCGAGTGTCCAATTTTATTGTACTAGAGTCTGCATTTTGATTTATTAATAGTAAAAAAGAGCCTTGTTTCAGTGTACCATTTCATTCGTCGTCATTCTCCTACCAAACTTACATTTGTCACCAGTACCGAAGGTACCTAACCCTGACTACGATCCATCGAGGTCGTGATCCTGAGTGTGTTAATTGGAATTCCACACTCTGAGAGAATTTATGGCTAACTTTTTTTGGCGTCGTCTGTGGAAAAAAAATCCACACCCTTTTTTAAAAATCATGTGTTTGAGTTTTCTTTGTAGATACAATCACGCTAAAAAGATTCAATCCTCCCAGGGCAGCCCGAGGTATCTGGGTGCCAATCCGCGGTTTGTACCCTGAAGGCTAGAAGGAGAGGCAAGAAATCAAAACACCCAGATCCTGCTCCAGCATCGGTTAATACCGCTCAAGCTCTGGCTCCCCCGGTGATAGGCCAAGCCATTCTTGATCAGTAAGTTGGGGCTTTTGTCGAAAGTGTCCGCAAACTACTGGTTACAGAGGGAATCACCCCTCAACCAGTATGACCAAGTGTCTGTGAGGAGCCCAACCGGTAAGGGACCAGGACCACTACTTTTGACAGGTTGTTGGGGACTAGGACCACTACTTTTGACAGGTTAGGGCAACCACCACCGGTACCATCCGTGACAGGTTAGGGCCCCTACCCTCAATCCGGGATCAGTTACGGCCTATGACCTCAAATCCCTATTGACCGACCAAATACCTACCTCGACAGGTGAAGTCAGCCATTGATATACTGCTAAGGAGGTTCAGCTACCTAGCACAACCAACGGACACTAGAAATGAGCCTCTAGCAGATGTAGGAGGAAGAAGAAGAAGTCACCGTGAAAACTCCTCTTAAGAAGATAACAGAGGGGAATCCCATCTCGTCGAAAGGATCGGACAATGAGAGCTCTGAGGTCGAGTCTAAGAACATAGAAAATAATCACCTACGGGATCAGCTAGGACAAATGTAGAAGGAGATCTATGAGCTGAAGATTGGTAAGCATAAAAAGAACCGAAAAGACCCCTTAGGTGAGATGAATACCTATTTCTACCGAAGGATCATGGAAGCAAAACTTCCCTAAAAATTTAAAATGCCAATAGATAAGTTCTCTGGAACTAAGGACCCACTAAGACACCTAGAGAGCTATATTCAGCAGATGGAGGTCCAAAATTTGACTAGAGCAGCTATGTGCAGAATGTTTCCGACTACACTGACTGATTATACGAAGACTTGGTTCAAGAAGCTACAAGCAGGCAGCATAGATAGCATTACCAAATTATATAGCAACTTCTTCTCACAGTTCTAAGGGGTCAACCCAAAAACCCGATCCATCTGCAATTTATGATCTAGGAGCGGGGGAAAATGCTCAAGTCTTATGTGGAAAGGTTTCTCAATGAGGTGATTCAAATGGGAGTTTTCACTGAGAAAGAGACCTTAGCCAACTTCCGTAGGAACCTATGGGCTAGAAGATTGTTATAGTCATTCGCCAAGCGCCCTTTGGAAACCTATTAGGAGACCTATGATAGAGCTATAGAGCCGATCGAGATAGACGAGTAGCTCAAGGTCAAAATCGAGCACGACAATATGAGAACCGTTAAGCGTCAGAAGAAAGAGCGGCCCAAACCTGTACTGGTCTAGAAAGCCTAGAACAGACCTCCCAACAATTCTACATACAACCAACTACCTCTTCAACCTCAGTGGGATCGAGATTCAGCTAAGCAAACCCCTCCCCACGCTTTGTAACTCCCTAGAGTGGTAGCCTCCTTGACCTAGGATAAGAGAGGTGACTGCCACTACACCCCTTTGAATGCCTCTCATGAGACAATCTACTTGGTTATCCGAGATAAGAGTTTGCTCAGAAAGTCGGCTCTCTTAAAGGCACAGGTTGACATAAAGAACCAGTATAAATGATGTGATTTCCATGATTATGTGGGACACAACACCTCGGAGTGCTTCAGTTTGCGCAATCAGATCGAAGCGTTAGTGAGAAGAGGTTGTTTGGTGGAATTCTAGCAGCAGATCCGTGATAGCGTCCACACGAGAAAGAAGGTGCAGGCAGAGATCTAGGACCATGTTGAGAAGAGGAAAGGAGAGCAGAAGAACCTGATACAGAAAATCCAGATCATACATACTATCAGTGGAGGTTCTACCTTAGCAAGAACCTCTAACAACTCCAGAAAAAACCACGTTAGGAAGATAGCCCAGAGGCCCCACCTTGGCCTGCTGATCTCCACATACCTCGTCTACCTCATTCCCCACTAGAAACTTCAGGACGTTATGGTAGATAGATAGCACCCCCTTGAGTGTTGATAGAAAAGGCCTCTCTAAAATGAAGTTGTATGCCAACAAGGTGTCGACCACAACGAAGTCTGTCATGATGTTCTGTTGTAGAGGCGTAGTCTAAACGATGATTGGTAGAATTTTTGATCCCACTGGTATAATTGAGTCTCCAGTGAAACCGTACAAAGAGGTGGTGCAACTGTTGTAACACCACTGTTTCGAGTTGAGATTTTACAGGGTGTCATTGAAAAGAATGTCCATGCTGCTACCTATATCAATCAGGACTCGATGGACCAAACAATTGGCGATCTGTACTGTGACCACCTTGGGGTGGTCGTGTGGCTACACGGTATTGTACGCATCTATTTCAAGAAAAATGATCATGGTTGATTAGGAGGTTCCCAACAAGCCTTGATCTACTTTGAAGATACTTTGCCCATTTTCAATCCAGGGAATCTTCCTTGCGTAGTTTTTTCTGGAATTGTTGAAGGTACCAATTAGGGTGGGCCCTTCACTAATGGTGTGTATGACCTGGATTTGCTGCATCAGGTCCTTTTTCTTTCCTCTTCGCTTTTCCTCATCCCCCCAGGTCTCGGACAGAACCTCTTTCGTTGTTTGGATGTTGTCCCTAACCTGTTGCAAGAATTCTACCAAACAACCACCTTTCACCAAGGCTTCGATCTGGTTACGAAGGTTATAACACTCCGAGGTGTTGTGTCCCACATCCTCATGGAAATTGCAATACTTGTACCAGTTCCTTGCATCTATCAGGGCATTTATAGGACCTGGCTTTCTAAGCAGCCCCCCCATATCCCGGATGGCGAGGTAGTGTAGAGAAAAATCGGTTCAAAACGTGGCCAAAGCATAAAATTAAGGTTTGGTATATTTAAAAAAATTTCCCCTTTAATAGAAAGAACCTTAACTCTAGATTAATTGGCGTATATTAAAAGTATCGTACCTTTTTTTTCGTGATGATTGAACTAGCGTCGAATTGAATCTGCAAGATCTTCAGATCCAATCACGAACGTGAATCACCTAGGATTGTGGTTTCCTTTTTTTTTAATTGTATACCTAAGGATGGAAACAAACAAAATCTTCTTCTTTGTTAGTCACAATAATCTTCCAAGAGAAAACCCACGAATGTCCGGTTACTTGTGAATTATCAATCTATTTGATTGAAACTTGCGTGAACCTTGATTCGAAGTTAAACATAGAACCTTTTGATGTAAAGGCTACTAGTGCACTATCGAAAACAAAACGTTCCTCTTTTATTTTCTCCTTGGCCGAATTCAATACACAATATCTGCGAGTTGGACGAAGTTTTTTTAATAACTAAAAAAACAGCTAAAAACAACTTCTCACACCAAAAATTAGGTCTCGGTCGAAATTCGATATAGGAGTATATATAGGTGGGCGAAAATCTTCCTAAAAAGAGGATTTCTACTTAACCAAGACTCCTATTAAAATTTGAATTGAATCCTCTTAAAAATAGGATTTCTTTTACACACCAAGACTCCTAATCCAACTCAAATAGTGTATTTATTCAATAACCAATTACTGAATTTAAATTAAATTGTGATTATATCAAAAACACCCTAATTTGACCAATTGTCAATTAGAGCCCTAATAGAAATCAAATACTTCCTAATTTGACTAGATAAATAAATTCCTTCTATTTATCAACTTATCAAATATAGTATTTGATACTTATCATATTACCAACAATAATATGACTCTAGGAGACCTTCCCTTACTAGGATTTTTTTTTTACTTTTAATTAAATAATTAATTAATTTCCATTTAATTAAATGATAAACTAAAAAACAATATAATAAGCTATTACATATAGCCTTAGCTGCCCAAGCCAATGAATATGGGACAAATATTGGTTTTCCTATTTTATTAAATCCATTGGAGTTAAATAAAAAGCCCACATGTGAACTAGACACATTCTTACTAAAAGAAACAAGGCGACATTTCTTAATACAATTCTAGATGAACCCTTAAATTGATCCGGTAGAATATATCAAGTGATCCATGCAAGTTCGTGTGGATTGGGGATCTTGATGGGCTATCTAAATTTAAGCTCCAATAGACATAACCTAATAACAATCAACAAATGATTCACTTAGGTCCGTCTATTAATTTTAGTTCATTCCACTAAAGAACTAAAATTGAACTCTTAAATAAAGATAGAATAAATTAATATTACTCATTCATACCTTAGACAATCTTAATGGAGAAAGTGTAAGACAATCTTAATGTAGAAAGTGTATCCTCGTGAATAATATTAATCATCGCCAAGATCTCGTAGACCGCTTATAGCTCTCCAAGTTACCATATTTACTCATATGACCACATTTTAAACGTGGATATTTTTACTTGATCAGAAGTCATACAATAGACACTATTGAAAACTTAACATTAAGATTTAATATCCAATACATCAAAACATCAATATGATGATATTCTACTCTCATTAAATAAATGGAGCCACCATGTCCATATCTATAAATGAAGTCCTCTATCGATTAACAAATGAAGTCCTCTATCGATTAACAAATAGACTATGCTATATAATCGTACTCATTGATAGCTCAAATGATAACACTTGCAACCATAAGTACATCATTTATCTCAGGATTGAGATAGACTCTCCGATTGTCTTCAAGTGAAAACTTTTATCCATTAACGGTTCTAGATAAAGTATTTCGGTGTGATCCAATTCAATGGACCCAGTGCACTAGATTCTTTTTCCCAAAGACACCACACTTTGATGATTTTAGACTCATCATAACACATTTGATCCCGCTCAAATGCTAGCAAAAGAATCTACAATTTAGACAAGATAAAGGCGCCCAGCCTTTTATCTTTTGTTGTGAATATTATTTAAGATTAATTAAAGAATTGTGTCTACCTCATACATATCAAGATATACAAGCAATTCTTATTTCACATAGTCTTTTGACCTTATGGTTATTTACTTTTGAGCATAATCCTAACAATCTCCCACTTGCTCTACAGCAAGTGTTTCAGTGGCTCTTGTGCTTCTAGTCATGAAAGACCTTTTGGTCTTCTTACTTTCTAGGCAAGATTCACAAGTTGGTAGATTATCAACCTTTAAGTCACTTAAAGGTCCATCACTAACCAGTCTTTTGATCCTATCGAGGTTAATATGACCTAGGCGCAAATGCCATAGGTAGGTTTCATCTTTTGATAATTTTACTCCATTATGATTAGATTGTATTGATCCGTGTCTAACTAGAGATATTTCTATGCAAGTATAATAAACCGTTTTCCAATGTACCTTTACAAATAAATTTGTTATTCTTACTAATAATAAAACCTTTATTAAAAGTAACCGAATATCCAAATTTATTTAGACAAGAAAATGAAATTAAATTCTTCTTGAATTGAGGTACATAATAAACATTTATTAAATCTAAATGCAAATAAATTTGTTATTCTTACTAATAATAAAATTAAAAGTAACTGAATATCCAAATTTATTTAAACAAGAAAATGAAATTAAATTCTTCTTGAATTAAGGTACATAATAAATGTCTAATAAATCTAAATGCCTATGGGAATCTAAATTGATTCTAATATCTCCCACTACACTAGTAGACACCAACACTCTGTTGCCTAAACTCAAGTTGAATTCATTATCATTCAGTTTCTTTCTTTCCCGGAACCCTTTCTAGTTAGGCCAAAGTTGCTTTTTCTTTTGTTGTTTCTTGACCTTCTTATGAGTCTTAACAGTAACAACTTTACTAACCGTATAAATCTCTTAACCCTTATCTTTCATAAGGAATTTTTCGGTACTTTGATCATCTTCCATTAGGCTCTACAAGGTGCATTCCTTATTATTCAAGGTGTAGTCCAACTTGAACTAATCAAAGGAATCCGACAGTGAATTGACAATCATGTCAATTTTCGTCTCACCATTTATCTCAGCACCATTGAGTTCAACAATGTTAAGATGAGCTATAAGTTTTATCAAGTGATCTTTCATATCCTGTCTAGGTTTCATCCTAAGATTCATGAAAGCAGTCACTGTCTCTCTCTTAGCCGTCCTGAACTTCATAGCAAACATCTCTTCTAGAGACATCATTATATCGGCAACAGTTTCTATTCCTTCATGTTGTTGTTGTAACACGTCGGAGATGGTTGCCATAATGTAACGTACATTTAGCCATCTCATCTGAAGACTTCAACTACTGATACTCATCTATTTGCTCCTAAGTAGATTCATTATTTTGGTGGTTAAGGAATAGACATAACGAATTTATGTTTTTCAGCTTGCAATAACAACCCAATTTTCCTTTTCCATGTGATATAATTATCATCAGTTAAAGTATTATTTTTTAGGATGGTGATTAGGGATGGGGTCATGATTTCTTTTTAATAACAAAAATTATATAAGTAAATAATCATTATAAAGTACTTTCGAATATTTATCTTCAATTATGTAAAATAATTCAATCGTAAAATTAAACGGTGATCCAACACCCATAAATGTCACACCTCCTTTTGGGGTTCTCACAATTTACTAGTTGGATGAAGTCTCACCTAATTGTTAACATAAGAACCAGCATTACCGATTTTAGCCTTACAATTTTATTAACAAGAACTCTTGGGAGGATATTAATGAAATCACATTGAGTGTGTTATCAAGTTATCAACCTTCAATATATTCCCTCACGAATATCCCTCCTTTGGGAGTAGATATCGTTTGGGACAATTGTCTAGTATATCCTTGTAAGGAAGTATCTTGCTAAATTCCATTCATGAATACCCCTTCGATGGTTATTACACGAAACATAAAGCTCAACTAAACTTGGAGGTCGTAGGTGTTCCGAATCACCTTCTCCCACTCAATTGTTTAAGGCGTGTGATCGAATTGTATAGAATGATTTACCAAGTTATCTAGATGCCAATTAGATACCTAAACCATTCAATGAATGTTCATACCAAAAGAGATATATGAGTGTCACTCTTATTCTATATGACATGTTAGCAAACAATGACAAACATTGTAATATTTACATAAATATAAATAGCTACAATTTTGGTCGATCCTAGAAAGCCATGTAAATTACATGTCTTGGAATACAAAAAACTTCTTCTTGGTGAACAAGTCTTCATGCGTCCATCGTTTGCACACACATTGACTGCCTCCAATGGGCGTGCGCACCCCACAACCCCATAAAGGGCTGCGATGCGCAGCCCATGGCTTCCATAGGGTTGTCGTGAGCAGCCCATGCCACAACAATCATAGCCGCGTGCTTATTTGCACGCACGTTTTTTGTTGTGGCTCACCCGGTCCCAAACTTGTTCCGGTTGCTTCCAACTCTGCAAACCTTCTAGTCTTCGATACTTGAATGTATTACAGAAGAATTTTAAATAATAAAATACCTCATTTTTTTCATTACAACAAATATATATATATATATATATATATATATATATATATATATATATATAAACTTAGTAACTACCAAGAAAGAAATTGTGGCAATGATATGCCACCCTTCTTGTTTCAATCCCAAAACAAAAATACATTGAAATTCTAGGACCAAAATTGAGCAATAACAATCCACATCTAAAACATATATATATATCCATACATTCCAATATAAATATATATGTGAATACCTAAAGTCTCAACTCTTTCTAAAACATGTATCTTTTCAATAAAAAGAAATAGATTCACGTATATAAACATCAATTAATCAAGGGTACAACCTGGCTCTGATACCAATTGTAGGGAAAAATCGGTTCAAAACATGGCAGAAGCGTAAAATTAGGGTTTGGTATATTCAAAAAATATTTCCCTTTAATAGAAAGAACCTTAACCCTAGATTAATTGACGTACATTAAAAGTATCGTACCTTTTTTTTCGTGACGATTGAACTAGCGTCGAATTGAATCTGCAAGATCTTCAGATCCAATCACGAACGTGAATCACCTAGGATTGTGGTTTCCTTTTCTTTTAATTGTATACCTGAGGATGGAAACAAACAAAATCTTCTTCTTTGTTAGTCACAATAATCTTCCAAGAGAAAACCCACGAATGTCCGGTTACTTGTGAATTATCAATCTATTTGATTGAAACTTGCGTGAACCTTGATTCGAAGTTAAACATAGAACCTTTTGATGTAAAGGCTACTAGTGCACTATTGAAAACAAAACATTCCTCTTTTCTCTTCTCTTTGGCCGAATTCAATACACAATATCTATGAGTCGGACGAAGTTTTTTTTATAACTAAAAAAGCAAATAAAAACCAACTTCTCACACCAAAAAATAGGTCCTGGTCGAAATTCTATATAGGAGTATATATAGGTGGCTGAAAATCCTCCTATAAAGAGGATTTCTACTTCACCATGACTCCTATCAAAAATTCGATTCAATCCTCTTAAAAATAGGATATCTTTTACACACAAAAACTCCTAATCCAACTCAAATAGTGTATTTATTCAATAACCAGTTGTTGAATATAAATTAAATTGTGACTAAATCAAAAACCTTCTATTTTGACCCATTGTCAATTAGAGTCCTCATAGAAATCAAATACTTTCTAATTTGACTAAAAAAATGAATTAATTTTATTTATCTACTTGTCAAATATAGTATTTAATATTTATCATATAACCAACAATAATATGACTCTAAAAGACCTTCTCCTACTAGAAAAATGATTTGGACTTTTAATTAAATAATTAACTAATTAAAAAATTAATTAATTTCCATTTAATTAAATATTTAAAAAAACAATATAATAAGCTATTATATATAGCCTTAGCCGCCCAAGCCAATATTTATGGGCCAAATATTGTTTTTCCTATTTTATTAAATCCATTGGACTTAAATAAAAAGTCCATATGTGAACTAGAATCTACAACTTTGACAAGATAAAGGCGCACAACCTTTAATCTTAAGTTGTGAATATTATTCAAGACTAACTAAAGAATTGTGTCTACCTCATACATATCAAGATTTACGAACAATTCTTCTTTTCTCATAGTCTTTTGACCTTATGATTATTTACTTTTGACAATTATAATAATTAAACTATAAATGCTATAAGATTTGTTAAACTAGAAATCACTTTATTAATGTGAAAAGATTGTCAAATACATTATTTCACTTGCAATTGAGCATAATCCTAACATGTAGATCATCTCACGGGAGGAGGATAGTTGTTGTATCCTCTCTCATCCTAGACTATGGGGGCCACCACTCTAGATGGGGTAAAGCTTGAGGAGAGATTTTCCTAGCCGGGTACCGGTCCTGCTGAGGTTGGAAAGGTGGAAGTTGATATGTGGACCGATTAGGGGGTCTGTTCAGAGCCTTCTAGGTCGGCACAGGTTTGGGCGCTTCCTTCTTCTAGCGTTTTGCAATCCTCATGTTATCATGCTCAATCTTGACTATGAGCTTCATATCTATTTCCATCTGCTCTATGGCTTTATCATAGTCCTCCTGGTAGGTTTTCGGCGGACGCTTGGCAAAGGATCGGAATAGTCTGCCCACTCATAGGTTCCTACGGAAGTTAGCCAAGGTTTTCTTTTCTGTGAAAACCCCCATCTGAATCACCTTCTCATGGAACCTCTTTACGTACGAGTTGAGCGTCTCCCCGTGCTATTGAATGACATACTGTAGGTGTATCAAATCCTTCAGTCGCGGTTTGATCCCCTAAAACTGCCAGCAAAAATCACTAGATAATTCGGAGAAACTATCCACACTACTTGGGGATAACTTTCTCAATCACGTTTTGGCATAGTCAGTCAGCGTCGTTGGGAACATCTTGCATATGGCTGCTCTGGTAGCAATATGGACCTCCATCTGTTGGACGAAGCTCTCTAGGTGGCTCATAGGATCTTTAGTACTGAAATATTTGTCAGCCAGCATTTTAAATTTATGAGGGAGCTCTACTTCCCTGATTCTGCTAGAGAAAGAAGCGTTCATCTCGCCCAACGGATCCTTTTTACTCTCTCGGTGTTTACCTTTCTTCAACTCTTGAATTTTCTTCTACATCCGAGCCAACTGATCCCGTAAGTGCTTATTCCTGCTATTCTTAAACTCAACTTCAGAGTCTTCATTACTAGATCCCTCAGAGGAGATAGAGGTCTCGCCCCTTTTATCTTCAGAGGGAGGATCTTTTCTGGCGCTTCTCCGATCACCTCCTACCTTGGGTATGCTCTCTTCTAGAATCTGTAGGTCAAACTGAGTGGTAAGGTCTCCCTGACGAGATGTCAGCAACTGATTTTACATGTCTGGGTTGATAATAGGCCGACCTAAGGGATCTCGGGGCATGGGCCCTTACCTGTCTAGAACCGAGGGGAGAGGTCCCAACCTGTCATTGACTAGTACCGGTGTTGGTGGTCCTAACCTAACGAAGGCCATTGGCCTTGTCCCCGGTACATGGGGACTTTTCGAGTACTAGGCTCAACTGGCTTGGGGGTGATTCCCTCTTCCATAAGTCAGAGGCGGAGGCTCTCAATGAAAGTTGTAGCCTGATGCTCAAGCATAGCCCAATCTGTTACCAGGGCAACCAGGGCAATTGAGGCACGTGAGGAAGTATACGGGATTGGAGCAGGATGGTGATGACTTGACTTCTTCTCTTTCTTCTAGGCTTTCTTGGTTGAAGCAACAGACTGGTGCCCTGAAGCCTCGAGCTACCCTTGGGATGATTAAAGCCTTATTTTCCAATAAAAATGATAAACACGTGATTTTATAAAGGGTGTGGAATCTTCCCACAGACAATGCTAAAAAGTGTTAACCGAAAATTCAATCTGGGTGAGGAATTACAACTAACACCCTCAAGATCACTACTTAGAAGGTTACGGTCAGGGTAGGTACCTTCGGTACTGATAATAAAGCAAATAGATGAGATGAGGCAAACAACATTAACTAGCTATGTTATAATGGGAGAATATAGCACTATTTTATTTTATGATGGTTATATTACACAGCGTATAGCTCTCAATCTCACTTCTCTCTTAAACCAAACTGGAGGTGGCGAACTCGTATCTGTTGATAAGTTGGCACAAACAATCAATGGAGATAAATATGCTTGATTCTAAACGTAGAACTAAGCGATAGCTTTTTAGGTTATTACTCTCGATCGGGCCTCTCCTCCATATGCTTTTACAAATATATTTATACTATGAGCCATTAGGGTTGATTCATGGTGTACAAGCCACGAATCACTGAACTGATCTTCCATTCTTTTCAGATGGGATTTTACGTTTTATTGTTGTTAACTCCTGAGAATTAGCTATTTTGAAGATATCTTAAAGGGAGATGTATTTTGTTTCCTTCTTGGACTTTTCAACTCGGTTTGCATGCACATGGAAGTTCAATACGTATTAGAGGATAATTTTGATTCTGCTCGCTGTATAATGAGGCATTGCGCGAAGGCTACTTGGTAGGGTTATTCTCGATGGCGAGGTATCTCTAGGTATCAATATAGTGGTGAGGTACCTGAAGGTGCTAATCTGGTTTTATGGAGCTTGATTATTTTGGTTTCAAGGTAACCCTATGGTACCGGTTCACTAGCGGGGTATCCTAGGGACTCCTTTGTTGATCTAGCGCTTGAACGATCTTGTTGTAGCTCTACGATCCTCCTCATTTCTGTTAGGGAGATAGGACAGGTGCCTTGGTGGATAGGCGAGGTAGTTCTGAGGTGCCTGGGTCTCAGCTGGGTACTTTATGGTGGTGGTGGGGTCTTATCTTACCCCGTTAATGGTGTTGGGGTGCCTCGATCATACGAGATCAGGCACTTTTGAGACAGGTTGTAACGTGCTCTTGTTAGCAGGTATCGAGAGGTACCTTCTAGTAGGTATTTGACTAGGTGGAAAATTTTCCCTTGGACCTTTACCAAATTTGGCTATTAACACCACTAAAAACCAAATTATTCAAAGATTTACCACATGTCGTTAGTATTTCCGATAATAGTCGTTTGACCGTTAAACACCAAAGGCAATATTGTAATTGTGCTACTTCCAAAAATGGGATATTATTAGTTTCCCATCATGAGGTTTGCCATGTTCGTAACTATGCCCCATCTAGTTTTAAAAATGGCCAATCTTTCCCTAAAAACCAAATTATTCAAAAATTTAATCCCCGCCATTAGGATTTGACCATAAAACACCAAGGGCAATATTGTAACTATACTACTTTTAAAAAAAAATCATAATTTAAAAAAGGTTATTATTCACCAAAATCAAAACCCAAATATTGAAATCACTGATTTTGAATCTATATACATAATCCAAACAAGAAACAGATTCAAAACCCTAAACTGAAACCATTTTTTTTTTCAAATGATTTCATTTACCAGAAACTGAAAAATGAAAATCAATTGAAAAAAGCAACAATAGAAGCAGATTTTGGTGTTATTATTAGGTTTTATTAATATTTTTATTATTTAATGTCCTTTTTAGTACTATTATTTTTAAAGGTTTAGTATTATTATTATTAATTCCGATTTTACTAAAAAAAAATCTAGATAGTTAGCCGAGATTGAATCTGAAGATAAACTGTTGGTGATGAGTTTTTATTTTTATAATTCTGATTTTTTAAAAATAACTCAGCGTTATTATTGGGGGGATAAAAACGTACTTTCTCCATTACTTTTAAAAAATCAATGTTATTATTACTTTAAGACTGTGAAAGTAATGGATAAAGTACGATTTTTTTTTTCAAGTAGCACAGTTACAATATTGGCATTGGTGTTTCACGGTCAAATCCTAATGTTAGGGGTTAAATTTTTGAATAATTTGGTTTTCAGGGGAAGATTGGCCAAAGTTACCAAAATTGCAAACCTCTTGGGGGTTGTAACTAATAATATCCCTTTTTTGGAAGTAGTACATTTACAATATTGTCCTTGGTGTTTAACGGTCAAACCACTGTTTAAGGGAAATATTAACGGTAGAGGGTAAATCTTTAAATAATTTAGTTTTTAGGGGGAAGACTGACCATTTTTGAAATTAGAGGGTGCCGAACAAAGTTTCGAATGTGGCAAACCTCAGTGATATAATACTATCCCTAAAAAGATTAGGACTTAGGAGGGGCCTTATTCCTACCTATCAACGATTGTTAGAATATGAAAACAGTTTGCATCTCATCAAGAATCAACAAAATAGCAAAACTATTATACTTCTTATTTTAGTATATATGAACAACAAAAAAACAACAATCCTCAACTGATCAAAATATTACCCATGATTTGAACTCTTTATAGCATGTCATATTGACATGGTGAGGTTTAATTAGTAGTGTAGAGTTTATTTGATATTTGGTGTGTTGACCATTTTTGTTCAGAGCCATGGAGAATTGTAAATGGGAGAGGCAACAGACTTGACTTGGAGATACTTATGAAGAGCTTCCATTCCCAAATCCCTTCCAAACCCACTCATCTTGTACCCTTCAAAAGGGCAATCCATATCAAAAGCAAAATAGCAATTGATCCATATAGTGCCTACACAAATCGATCTCGACACCGTGTAAGCCATGTCCAAGTTCTGTGTTACAATGCCTGCTACTAGCCTGTATCTGGTATTGTTCACGCACTTAATTGCCTCCTCCACTGACGTAGTGAAAACGTAAAAAGAATTAGACCGACGTCTAAATTCTTTTGAAAACTGGAATCCACTAGAAAATTAAGAAATAAGTTCTGAAATTTTATTCAATAAAAGCTGAATGAGCCTTTCGGCTTACAAGGCTATTTAAAATGAAAAAACCCTAACCCGAATTCAGAAGGTCTCGTCGATTCCCTTCAACTAAAGTCATTTATTCTTGGATTTAGGATGGTCCCACAAAGCCATGTAAGATTCAACCACTTATTCTACATTAGTCTCCTCTACTTACAAAGAACTCGACGTCGAGTTAGGTTCAGGGTAAAGAGACTCTTCCACATGATACTGGGAAAAATTCAGCAATATTGAAAGTATTGAAAATTCCCATGGCCTCATGTAGGTCGACCACATATGCATTATCACTGATCTTCTTCATAATCTGGTACAGGCCATACTACTTGGGCTTCAATTTGTTATAAGTCCCAATTGGGAACTTCTCTTTACGTAAGAAAAACATCATTGAATCTCCCTCCTCAAACACTTTTCGACGCATATGCTTGTCTGCAGCTGCCTTGTATTTCGCATTAGTTTCTTCCAGTTTCTGTCTCACCTCAGCTTGCACTGCTTGAGCCTGAGTAGCCATGTTGTCTATAGCAACACTAACTCCCGAACCCTTTGGTAAATGAATTAAATCCACTGTATGTTTTGGTGGTGACACATGTCACAACAAAAGGAGATTTTCCCATGGCACTATGTACAGCACTGTTGTAGGCAAACTCATCTTGAGGTACTGCATGATCCCACTGTTTTGGCTTATCTTCGTAAATGTAATGAACTAGATTTCCCAAGGTCCTGTTCGTCACTTCTGTTTGTCCATCAGTTTATGGGTGTGCAGTAGTGCTACGTTTCAGAGACGTATTAAACATCTTCCACAAGGTCACCCAAAAGTGGCTAAGGAATTTTGTGTCACGATCAGAAGTAATTGACGTGGGCACCCCATGTAGTTGAACCACTTCTTTGAAAAATAGTCGGGCTATGTGTGAAGCATCAGAGGTCTTCTGGCAAGGGATGAAGTGAGCCATTTTTTAGAGCCTGTCAACCACCATAAAAACCGAATCTACTCATCGCTGGGTACGGGGTAGCCCCAACACAAAATCCATAGACAAGTCCTCCTAGATTTTGTTCAGAATGGGTAAAGGCATATGAAGACTAGTATTTTGTGACAGACCTTTAGACACCTGACAAGTATAACACCTCTACACAAAATTCCCAACATCTTGTTTCAGTTACGGCCAAAAATACCGCTCCTCCAAGCTAGCCACCATTTTGTCTCGACCCAAGTGTACACTCAATCCACCTACGTGCAAATCACGGATTAGCTTCTCCCATAGAGACGTCTTAGGAATACATAAACGGTTACCACGAAACAGATACCCTTCACTCTCATGAAAATCACTGACAGGCTGTTTCTCAATACACTTTAGCTAGATTCCTTTGAAGTCTTCATCCTCCGCATACAATTCCTTCAAACAGTCAAACCCCACAATCTCACGAGCCAAGGTCACGAGCAGAGTGGCACAATGGCTCAATGCATCAAAAACTCAGTTCAAAACCCCTGACTTAGGTTTAATGACAAAAGGGAATTTCTAAAGAAAAATGGCCAACCTGACATACATGTTGTCCAAGTTCTTCTGACTGTTAATAAACTTCAAAGCCTGATAATCGATGTACAAGACAAATTCCCTCTGTACTAGGTAGTGTTCCCAGTAATTCAAGGCTTGGACTACTGCGTAGAACTCCTGATCATAAGTATTCCACTGTTGGCGAGCCTCACTTAATTTCTCGCTAAAGAAAGAAACTTGTCACTTTTTTTGGGATAGCATAGCGCCAATTCCTACACCACTAGCATCACACTCCACTTCAAATATCTTCTCGAAACTAGGCAGAGCCAGCACTTGTGCAGTACACAATTTCTCCTTGATTAATAAAAAACTTATCTCTGTTTCTTCGCCCCACTGAAACCGACCTTTCTTCATGCATTATGTTATCGGTGTCATGACAGTGCTAAATTCTAAATAAACCGGATAGAAAGTGACAAAGCCATGAATGTTCGAACTTCACTCACGGTTTTCGGCGTAGGCCATTATCGAATTGCTCGTACCTTCTCTTCGTCCACATGAATTCCTTCTGAACTTACCACGTAACCCAAAAATAACAAACTGTTGGTTAAAAAACTGCACTTCTTCATATTAAGAAACAGTTCGTTTTCCTGTAAAACCTTTAACACCTCTCGCAACTGCTCCACATGCTCTTCTTTAGTTTTACTATAGATAAGAATGTCATCAAAATAAACAACAACAAACTTTCCCACAAAAGGCCTCAATACCTGATTCATCACTCGCATGAAAGTACTTGGTGCATTTGATAGACCGAATGGCAGAACCTGCCACTCATACAAACTATCCTTGCTTTTGAATTTCGCCTTCCATTCATCCCGAGGTCTGACCCGAATTTGTTGATACTCACTACGTAGATCAATCTTAGAAAACAACTTTGAACCCTCCAGTTGATCCAACATGTCAACTAAGCAGGGAATCAAAAATTGGTACTTGACGGTTATATTGTTGATAGCTTGATTGTCCACGCACATATGCCAACACCCATCCTTCTTTGGTGTCAGCAATGCAGGAACTGCACACGGGCTCATGCTTTCACTTATGAAACCCTTATGTAATAATTCTTTTATTTTCTCTCGTGCAATCTCATTCTTCTTTGGACTCATCCGGTAATGTGGCAGATTGGGCAAACTCGCCCCCAGACATAAGATCTATATGGTGCTGAATGTCTTTTAATAGGGGTAAGTTGTTGGGCAAATCATCAAAAGTAATGTCTCTGAATTGTTCTAGTAACGACTGTATTTTCTTAGGAATAGTTACCACTGTTGTTTCTTCTCCCTCTACCACAAGAGCTTTAACTATTAAAGCATTGACCTCATGTGCACCCTTAACATCTGTCAAAAATTATATATCAAATCCGGTCACGGTTAGAAAAGTCTGTTTCTCCACTTCAGAGGGCTTGTTAGGCACTGCCTGACGTTTGGAAGAAGCCATAGTAATCTTATGTGACCTCCGGGCAAATAAATAAGTGTTATCCCGACCCCTACAAATAATATCAACATCATACTGCCATGACCGACCCAACAACACATGGCTAGCATCCATATCAATCACATCACATACTACCTTCTCCTTATATATATTACCAATAGAAATACGAACACGACAAATGTAAGTTACCTTTACCGTCGGTCCCTTCTTGATCCAGCCAATTGTTTATAGATTTGGATGTTTCTTGGTTGGCAACTTCAGATGTTCCACTAACCTTTTTACGACAAAGTTCTTGCAACTTCCACTGTCTCACAATCTGGTCACAGATTTTCTGACTGATTATGTAGCAATATCGAAATATATTGTTACGTTGATTGAGGTCATTTTTCTTTGGCGCGTACAACACCCGTTGCACCTTATAATTAACCCGATATCCATCTTCTTTAGTGAATTCTGCACCCTCATGCAAGTCACTGTCTCCTCCTTCATCCTCAAGAGCATATGGGTCTTTTTTGCCTCTTTCCACCCAACTAGCCTAGAATGATCAGGACATGCATTTGAAAGATGACCAGGTTTCCTGCATCTGTAACAAATTCCTGGTGTCGGTCTAGCATAGGGGTTTGGATTCGGATTTCTAGATACGTTCCTATTGGCTGGAGCTGCTATTTGGTGGCTACTACTGTCCTATTATCCACAAACTCCTTTTGGTTAAATAATAAGATTATTGATTATTCTGGAATTAATTAAATAATGAGATTATTTAATTAGTGAATGTTAATGATTATTTTAATTAAATAATTAGATTATTTAATTGTGTAATTAATCATTAGTTGGAGAATGTTGGTTGATATTTAATTTTTAAAGATAAGAAAAATTGATTATTTTATTTTTATTAAATTAGATATTTAATTTTGAATTTAAAGAGTTTGAATTCAAAATAAATTGATTAATTTCTTTAAAGATATGAGATATTTTAAAAGATTGAAATTGATTGTGTTAATAAATATATATATAAGATAAAAAAACCGATCAATAGAGCACTAATTAGAGTTTAGAATGCAATTGATTAGGTGCGTGAATTAATTGATAAAAAAACGCATACAGTGTTTGTATGGGATGCAAACACTGCGTGAATCAATTAAAAAGGACGAGCACAAAAAACGTGCAGCAAACAACTTTGCATTAAAAAAGGCAAAAATTGGGTGTGAGAAAAAGAATTGAAGACAAGAACAAGACCGGGTCTCTTGAATTGATATTGGATGCAATATAGGTGTACGTGAAACACACAAGAAAGAGATCGAAGATTTTGCATGTCTGATTTGTGCGTGAACAGAAAAGAATAACATATGTTGTTATCTTAAGTTCTCATCTACCTCTATTTAAGTTACTGAGACCGTGACGCGTCCACACGTAATTACCAGTTTCGTGAGATAGCGAGGAAGATCGAGTAGTTCAGACAAGAGCACATCGTAAAGTGAAGGAGTCTCCAAATGTTGGTATGATTGGTTCAGACTGGAGCATATCGTAAAGTGAAGAGCCTCCAAACGTTGGTAAGTTTTTCTTCTTCTGATTATATTGATTACAATTTCTTGTGTATACATATTTTATGTATGAGTTCCAAAAATAATTATCAAATACATATTATGATCTGTATTAAAAAATTTAAAACCTAGTTCTGCAGCGTAACCGGTGAACGGGGTTCCAACAATTGGTATCAGAGCCAATTTATTTTTCAAAACATGAATTTTTTTTCGATGCTCCTGTATGTATGAATGTGTAGGCACCATCTTTATGATTGTATGAATGTTTATAATTAAACTGTTTAATTTAAACATGATTGATCGTAAATTTTTATGGTACCGTGGATTTAGGGTTAATGGGTTGTATAATTTTTACTTTATTTATTTTTACTGTTACTGTATTGTAAATAAATATAATTGTAACTTGTAAACGAAGAACTGGAAACGTGTATTGTTCATCGGCACTGTTCATTGCGATACTGTTCACGGCAGGCACTGTTCATGTGTACTGTTCATACGGTACTATTCACATCTTGCACGGTTTCGTTGGCAAGTGTTGCCTAGTGCGTTCCGTGCAGATTTCCCATTTCGGATTCATGAGATGAATCGGAGTGACCTGAAGAGACTGGAAGATATCTGAAGTTACTAGAAGACCAAGGAATGCCTTGGGATTTTTTTTGTAATTTTAGATTCCAATTTTTTAGGTTAAATAATCCACAGTACTCGTTCAATTCATGTATGCATTATATTATGTGATGATAAAAGCATTGACATGCATACGTATGTCATTTAGATTAGATGTGCCTACACAAAGATATTTGATATGTTATATATGCATCATAGTCTGATATTTTATGTATTTTTTTAAATGTGATTAAAATGGACAGTATACATAAATGGCTATGAATAATGAGATTAGTTTTTAATGGTTAGAAAACTTGGTAATTCTCATTAATATTAATCTACTTATTAAAGAGTTTAATAAGTTAGATTAATAGGGTCATTTATTGTAAGTAGGATAAATATGATTAATTACCTAATAATAAATGAACCGAATAAAGTGTTACAGTTTTAATTGTTAAAACTTGGTAAACACTATTATAATAATCTGACCTTAGTAAATAGTTTACTGAATTTTAGATTGTTCACTAATAGATTAGATTTTTAATTGCTAAAAATCATTAATAATTTATTAGTTAATTAAAATTTTGTTATAATTAGTTAATGCGCTAGATAGCTTGATTAAAGTTGGTCGTTTAATCCTGTAGAGTCTAGGTGTATTAACGGTTAATAGAAAACCTTATTTTTAAAATAGTGAGTAGGAGAGGGATATATGACATATATATCTCGCGGTCTCCATCATTAGTTCAACATTGTGAGATCCGAGTGAGGCCTTATGACAGCTTTGCTTTTGTCCTCCCTAAGAAGGGTTTCAACAAAGGTCAATACCAATGTTGACTTCCCAACGGATAGGATTTCTAAGGCTATTTCGGGATTGACCGACCCTAAGGCGATAATTCTCGAGTTAACTTCGTGAGATCTGAAATGTTGGGTTACACTCACGAAAGTTTTGATTAAGTTTGTTAGTTAAAAACCTGACTGAATGAACGATGGTTGAGTGATATAGAATAAGAGTTATTCTAGAATATCATTTGATTGAGAATGTCTCGGTCCAACGTGCAAAGACTTGACCGACCCTAAGGCGGCACTTCTTTATGGTATGTTGGATTGTCGTGGTATAGCAACTAGTTTTAGGGTAGTTCTAGTTTGTTAAACATGTGCATGCATCATGTTTAAATTTATACCAAAGCACTTGCACTTGCACTTGTTTTAAATAAATGACTGAATGGATGTTTTATTTATTTCAGCAATAATGTCTTCTGCATTACTTCAAATCCTAGCAAATGACATATTAACTGGTGATAACTACAATAAGTGAAAACTTAACATTAATACAATTTTAGGCACCAGAGGCCTCACGTTTGTGCTTACGGAGGAATGTCCTACAGTGTCTGCTACCAATGCCACACGAACTATTCGTGAGGCATACCAGCGATGGGTCTCATCTGATGAGAAGCCCCGAACATATCTATTGGCTTCAATGATAGACGTGCTTGCCACAAAGCACGAAGCAATGATTTCAGCATTCAAAATCATGGAGTCATTGTAAGCTATGTTCGGGCAGCTCTCCGAGTAAAAGAGACAAGAAGTTGCTCGTTCTGCTATGCTCGCTCGTATGAAGGAAGGTACGTCAGTTCGGGAACATATCTTGACCATGATGTCCTTCTTCAACAAGGCAGAAGTTAATGGTGGGCCCATTGACAAGCCCAGTCAAGTGAGCATCATACTGACGACTATTTCGAAGAGTTTCAATCGGTTTAAGAGTAACTACGAGATGAACAAGATAAGGTTCAATCTCACACAGTTGCTCAATGAGCTCACTATGAGTCCTTTACTAAGGAAAACAAGGGCAAGACCGATAAGACAAATGTTGTCTAACCATCTTCCTCCAATAATAAAAAGAGGAAGAGGTTTGCTGGGAAGGCGAAGGATAAGCCCAAACCCAAGAAAGCCCAAAGAAAGAAGAAGTCCAAGAAAGCTAAATATGATTTACTTAATCTTGAGTCATGTTTAGCTGAAGATGATTCTTCACTCTGGATAGTTGATTCAGGGGCCACTAACCATGTTTGTTCTTCTTTACAATGGACTAATTCTTGGACACAGCCAGAAGAGCAAGCCTTCTCAATACGTGTGTGTTAGGTTTTAGTTTGTGTTGGCATGAATTCCATATCAAAATGATGTTTACTTGTAATGACTTAGTTGTTTAGGTTCATGATGATTCAAGCTTCAAGGAAGAAGAAACAACAAGTCAAAGCAAGTTCCAAGTCTTCAAAGAGAAAGGATGCAATTTGTTTCTAAAAAGGTATACTAAGACCTTATCTTTCTCTTAAAAGGCTTAGGCATACACACACATATCTTACATTTATGTCCATGAATCGTTGTGCACCTTTATAGGCACACACATACAATTCATTCATATGTGTCCCTGTATCGTTGTGCACCATGTATAACACATTCACACACTTTAAGATGAATGCTCATGCATTGGTTTGGAAATAACATGTTTTGGAAAATGCATGATTGGAAACTATCTCTATATAGTTTGCATTCTAGTGTGAATTGTGTTTATGTGTGTATATATTTGTATAACATGGATATTGAACTTGAATTTAGTCTTAAATCATTCTTGATTAAGTTCCGGTCATTTTGGTTACTCATACTATTGATTTCATGTTCAAAGTCAAAAGATACTACACTTTCAACTCATGTTTCATACATTGTCTTCGTCTTCATATATCGAGTCGAATTGTTATATTCTGGGTTAAGTATCTTATATTTCCATATCCATGTGAGAGTCATGGTTTGTAATCTACAAAGGGATTCAAATTCTGAGTTCGGAGGCCGGAGAACGGTCGAAGAGCGCCAGGGAAGCGCGAGGGGAATGCACCATGGCCAAAAGGCCATGGATGTGTGCATGCCCGAGATGGCCAGATGGCACGTGGCCATCTCGGCAGCACAACCTTGCTGCCTCGACATGCCCATGTGCCATCTCGGGGAAGCACTTCTTATTTTGGTCTTTCTTGCTTTCTTCTTTCCTACTCTTTTATAATCTCTCTCCCTCTCACATTTCATTCTAAGAAGAAATTCAAATCAAGTGTGCAGAATTTTCTCTCTAAATTTTCTCACATTCCAAACACCATAACTTCTTCATTTGAACTCCAATTTGAGTGATTCGAAGTTGAGAGTTCATCTATTCACCCTCCATCTTTTCTCTGAAGGTTTGAGTTAATTTTACTGCTGTTTTTGGTGTATAATCATACGAAAACGGGATTGCACCTAGATCAACTAAGTTAATTATTTTCTCTCTAAGTTTTCTTTTAATACTTGGTCAATTGCCTTGGGTTTTCTTCTTCTACATATATTTGTATATTGTGAGTGTTTTGATTTGTGTTTTTTGAACACTTTCAAATCTAGGTTGAATTTCAATTGAAATCATTCATGTTAAGTTAGGTTTTTATTTTGCCTATGTTATCACATGTTTGGGATTGTATTGTGCTAGCTTTGATTCTAGGACTATTTTGTGATCTTTGATTGATTGATTTTGTGAAAAATAGTTCATCACATGTATTAGGCTCTCTTGGCCGAAATTCTCACATGATACATGTGCTTATGTTCTTTTGAGCTATTCATGTGATTTGTTGAATCTATGATTAGGAATATGCTCTAGAACATATGATTAGATCTATTCGACATTGTCATATGATTTTAGCATGTTTTAGGTTTTTGTGATTTAAACTTGATCTTGTGATTTTTTGATCATATCTTGTGATTCAAGTTTAGATATATGCATGAATCTAGTTTGTGATTAATGTTGATCATATCTTACATAATTTAGATTGACTCTCATGCATGATGAACTAGACTATATGTGATTTGTGCATTCACGCTCATGTCTAGTATTTTCCATAGAATGTTTTGATCATAGCATTCTATGTTGCGTGCTTGTTTGCGTTTTGCATTCATGATCACCTAGATGCCTTGTGAGAAGGAAATCTTGACAATAGGTGTGAGACCTATGGTGTTGAGCAAGAAGTCTTGGCAAGAGGTGTGAAGCCTCGGATTATCGAGCAAGAAAGTCTTGGCTAGAGGTGTTAAGCCTTGGATAGTCGAGCAAGAAGTCTTTCCTAGAGTTAGGAGAACTCGGATAGGTGAGGAAGGAAGTCTTTACTAGAGTCGGGAAGACTCGGATAGTTGAGCAAGAAGTCTTGCCTTGGTTTGTGAAGATCCGGATAAGGTGAGCAAGGAAGTCTTGATAAAAGGTGTGAAGACTCGGATTGTTGAGCATAGGGCGACAACTTCTAGAGTAGGATAGGAGGGTAGTTTCTAGGTGAAGAGGTCATTTGAGAGATTGTACTTGTCTTATCTACTAGTGGATTTTGTTTGCCGGTGGCTGCTAGCCAGTGGATGTTTCCTCTTCGGAGGTTTACCATGTTATATCTTGTGTCAACTTTTCTCTATCCCTATCTCTCTAATATTTATATTGTTGATAGAACTCTTTATGTATGATGACTTCCTCTTTATAATATAGATTGTGTATATGTTACAATTACTTGTTTGTATCACACTTTACTTGTGTTTATATATTGATTAATTGTCTTTGATTAATATATATATTGTGATACAAGCAATCTAGATGGACAAACTTTTGTTTGTTTCTAAATGAGTCGAAAAAGGTGCCTAACCTATTCACCCCCCTCTAGGTTAGCTTGAGCATTTAACCGTGATTGTATTTTCAATTGGTATCAGAGCAGGACATAAGATTGCACTTAGTGTGAGTCCGGGGTGACACTTTCACCATTTTTGTAAGGCGTTTGAAGTTATGGGTTTACAAGATGATGTAATGGCGGAAGGAGCCTCAAATACTGGGCCACCATTACATCGTGGCACTAACTATGGGTATTGAAAGTTGAGGATGAAAGCCTACATCCGCTCTGTTGATGAAAGGGCTTGGATGGTAGTGGAAAAAGGTTATAGTCCTCCTACCAAGGTTTTAGAGAATGGAACCATGATACTCATGCCAAGAAGTGAATGGACAACAAATGAGTTTGAGGTTGCAAAATGGCACCATCGTGCTATGAATGCCATCTTTGGAGGAGTTGATTGGTATCAATTCTCCTACATCCAAAATCTTGAATCTGCAAATGAAGCTTGGGATACTCTCCAAGTTACTAATGAAGGAACCTTAGCGGTGAAGAAATCGAGGCTTCAAATGTTGGCATTACAATTTGAAGGTTTAAGTATGGCTGAGGAAGAAAAGTTCGAAGACTTCCAATTCCGGCTTCTTAACATAGCTAACCAATGTCAAGCACTTGGAGTACCTATCTCAAAAGAGCGTTTAAATTGGAAAATCCTTAGGTCTCTTCCTAAGAGATTCAAATCAAAGATGACGGCCATTGAGGAAAGCAAGGATGTGGATAGTATGAACATCGATGAGTTGCTTGGGTCTCTCCAAACTTATGAGATGTGCTTGAAGCCAAAGATCAAGAGTAAGGGAATTGCTCTCAATGCTATTGAGGATGAGAGTGATATTGAAAATAAAGAAATGGCACTCTTGGTTAGAAGGTTCAAGAAGTTTCTAAAGAAAAATGCCAAACCTAAAGGCAAGTCTTCTAAGGAAAAAGGAGTCAAGAGAACATCATCTCCAAGGATTATGAAGAATAGTCAAGCCATGAACAAGAAAGAGGTTCAATGCTATAATTGTCAAGGTTTTGGTCACTTTGCTAGTGAGTGAAGCAAGAAGCTATCTAAAAAGGACAAGAAAGGCAAAGTGTTGGCGGCTACTTGGAGTGATGATAATTCTAGTGACAATGAGAGCTCTAGTAGTGAGTCTTCAAGTGATGAAGAGTTGGTGAGCAACTTTGTAGCTCTAACGGCTTCTCATTCTTCACTAGATGTTGGTAGTACAATATCTTTGAACAAGAACCTTGATGCAAATCATGATAGATGCTCTAGTTCCATTCCTACTAATCTTGAGTTGTTGAAAAAGATAGAAAAGCTTGAAGAAGCTAGAGACAATGCTCAAAGAGAAGTAGTTGAGAAGGATGATTTGATCAAGAAGCAACTAGATGAGTTTGCGGTTGTTACTCGTAGACTTCTTGGTGAAAAAGGTGATATTATGAAGAAGTTTAGAGAACTTGAAATGATTAACCTTGAGAAGGATAATGTGATATCTTCTTTGAAGAAGAGAGAACAATAATTGATGGAAGAGATAGACACGGCTAAGGAGGCTATCAAGGATTTAGTGAATGATTCGGTTAGTGTGTCTAGTGTTAGGAATCTTGTTAACTCTCATAGTGGTAAAGACGACTTGGTAGTTGAATAAGAGCTCTTGGAAGCACCACTTCCTACACACTTTGATGAAGTCGTGATTGATAAGAAACCACACAAGAAGAGAAGATCAAAAGCCAAGAAGTTGGTAAAAAAGGTATCTTTGCAAACTCATAGTGAAGATAGTTCAACTCCAAAAGGTACAATCTCATCTTTTATTCCAATTTTCCATTATTGCAACATAATAGGTCACAATAAGCCTAGGTATTATAAATATATTGAAAAATGCAAATTAGGAAATGAATCTAGGGATAAGGAGATTAAACCTCAACTTGAACATGCTAAGGCCTTGAAAGTTGAGAAACATGATAATATTGCAAAGCATGAGAAAATGTTGTGGAGTAGAAATTGTTTGCATGTTGATTATCAAACTACTTCTTAATATATATTTGAAGCATATCTCTCTCACACACACTTTGTTTATGAGTATGATGATATCTATGTAATTGTTGAAGAATTATGAGAGAACTTGAAAAATCTTTGTGTATCTCTCTTAGCATATGAAGCTTATTTTGTTGATATTTCTTCAAATTTCTTGAATGTGTGATTGTGTGAACTTCCTTGTGAACCTTATGCTATCATGAATCTTAGTCATGGCATTTATCAAGGGGGAGCATTGTATGCTAGACATTGTTCTCTTTTATGATATGTTCACATGCTTCACTTTGTTACATGTTGACATATTTTGACTTAATGATACTTGTAAGATATTACTCACTATCTTTGTCTTGCATGATGATTCATTCTTAAGTCATATGTCATTGTTTTATATATTTGTGACTAATAAGCTTGATTTGTCTTTCACTCATTTTTGTATGTTTATAGCATCTTATTTCACAAAACAAATGGAAAGAACTAAAGTTACCGGAAGTGGAAATCAATTGAATCCCATTGTGAAAGCCAAGTCAACCTCAAAGAGATCCAAAGCTTCAAGGTCAAAGGATTTAGGGATCTTTGCAACTAAGAAGATATTTAAAGAAAGAGGCATTGACTTAGGTAAATGTAAAGATTCTTATGTTCTTAAATGCATTAAGGATAGAAATTGGGAATCTTGGGTGAGCATGCTAGGAATAGTGAATGATACTATTGTTAGAGAATTTTATCATGAATATAGAGAGAGTGCCACCTTATTGGATGCTTTGATGGATGTTAGGGGTGTTGTGTTTAGAGTTAACCCGGTAAACATTAACAAATTTCTTGGGCTATCTAGTGATATTGATTCAAACTTTCTAGATGTTGATATCATTGAGAATCTTAATATCATTGATATAACTCTATGTGACAATGCTTCTTTTGAGTGGAAAGGTAGAGCATATATTAGTTATCATGAGTTAACTAAGGCAAGTGCATTTTGGCATCTTTTCATTTGCACAAATATTATTAGATCTTCAAATTCAACCGAGTTGAATAAAGACAAGATCAAAATAGTATATGCCTTAGTGACTAATCGACCTATAAACCTTGGAGATTTGCTTATGTTCTATTTGGATAATGCTGTTTTCTCAACTAGAGGAGATAAGAAGCTTGCATTACCGGGTTTTATAACTTCTTCGTGTTTAGCTCGTGGTGTTCAAAGTAGTGGAGATGATATGTTGGTACAACCCTTGGAAAAGTATAGTGATAAACGTGTGTCATACATGTCATATAAGGATAAGGGTAAGACATATGATACTTTTAGACTTTTTAGTTCACTAGTTGATTGTCAAAAGACTAGCATAAACATTCTTCCGGATTGGGCTTTGCATTTGAAGAAGAAGGTTGATGAGCTTAGTGCTACAGTTGAAAAACAAGATGCCAGAATAAAAGAGTTGGAGGAGTGTATTGCATCAAGTTCAAGACCACCTCTCATGCATTATGTTAGGTCAACTACATGCACATCTTTCTTTGGTGCATCTAGTAGCTAGTATTTTAGTCTCATGGTATGTTTCTTACCTTTTGGCATCATTTCATGTCAAAAAAGGGAGATAGAGTTGTTATGAGTTGCTAGTTACTTAGTTTCTTTTTTATGTTGTTTTTGTGAACTTTTGAACTTTCAATGGCTTGTAATAATTAGTCTTAAGATTTGGTTAAGGATTCTTGTATTTGGCATGTATTGAGGGGGAGATACATGTATTTGTGGACTTAATTGTATATTTTTATCCATATTATATGTTGCCATTTGTTGTTTTTCTCTTGTATATACATTGTGCTTTGAGATGATTTGTAGGTTGCTTCAAGAGAAGATCAAGATGAAGCTCAAGAGTTGGTGAAGATTAGTTATAGGAATCTTACTCATTGTAATGTGAGGGGGTGATTTTGTGACCTAACTTCATTTTTATATTTGTAGTAAATGTATAGGTGTTTTGACATGGAATTTGCCAAAGGGGAGACTGTTAGGTTTTAGTTTGTGTTGGCATAAATTCCATATCAAAATGATGTTTACTTGTAATGACTTAGTTGTTTAGGTTCATGATGATTCAAGCTTCAAGGAAGAAGAAACAACAAGTCAAAGCAATTTCTAAGTCTTCAAAGAGAAAGGATGCAATTTGTTTCTACAAAGATATACTAAGACCTTATCTTTCTCTTACAAGGCATAGGCACACACACACACATATCTTACATTTGTGTCACTGCATCATTGTGCACCTTTATAGGCACACACATACAATTCATTCATCTGTGTTCCTGCATCATTGTGCAGCATGTATAACACATTCACACACTTTAATATGAATGCTCATGCATTGGTTTGGAAATAACATGTTTTGGAATATGCATGATTGGAAACTATCTCTATGTAGTTTGCATTCGAGTGTGAATTGTGTTTGTTTGTGTATATGTTTGTATAACATGGATATTGAACTTGAATTTAGTCTTAAATAATTCTTGATTGAGTTCCGGTCATTTCGGTTACTCATACTATTGATTTCAAGTTCAAAGTCAAAAGATACTACACTTTCAACTCATGTTTCATACATTGTCTTCGTCTTCATATATCGAGTCGAATTATTATATTCTGGGTTGAGTATCTTATATTTCCATGTCCGTTTGAGAGTCACGGTTTGTAATCTACAAACAGATTAAATTCTGAGATCGGAGGCCAGAGAACGGTCAAAGAACGCGAGGGAAGCGCGAGGGGAATGCACCATGGCCAAAAGGCCATTGAGGTGAGCATGCTCGAGATGGCGCATGGCCATCTCGGCCGCACAACCTTGCTGCCTGAGATGCCCACGTGCCATCTCGCGGAAGCACTTCTAAAGAGGGCTATTTCGGTCTTTCTTGCTTTCTTCTTTCTCACTCCTTTATAATCTCTCCCCCTCTCACATTTCATTCTAAGAAGAAATTCAAATCAAGTGTGCAGAATTTTCTCTCTAAATTTTCTCACCTTCCAAACACCATAACTTCTTCATTTGAACTCCAATTTGAGTGATTCGAAGTTGAGAGTTCATCTATTCACCCTCCATCTTTTCTCTGAAGGTTTGAGTTAATTTTGCTGCTATTTTTGGTGTCTAATCATACAAAAACAGGATTGCACCTAGATCAACTAAGGTATTGATTTTCTCTCTAAGTTTTCTTTTAAAACTTGGTCAATTGCCTTGGGTTTTCTTATTCTACATATATTTGTATATTGTGAGTGTTTTGATTTGTGTTTTGAACACTTTCAAAGCTAGGTTGAATTTCAATTGAAATCATTCATGTTGAGTTAGGTTTTGATTTTGCCTATGTTATCACATGTTTGGGATTGTATTGTGCTAGCTTTGATTCTAAGACTATTTTGTGATCTTTGATTGATTGATTTTATGAAAAATAGTTCATCACATGTATTAGGCTCTATTGGCCGAAATTCTCACATAATACATGTGCTTATGTTCTTTTGAGATATTCATGTGATTTGTTGAATCTATGATTAGGAATATGCTCTAGAACTTATGCTTAGATCTATTTGACATTGTCATATGATTTTAGCATGTTTTAGGTTTTTGTGATTTAAACTTGATCTTGTGATTTGTTGATCATATCTTGTAATTTAAGTTTAGATATATGCATGAATCTAGTTTGTGATTAATGTTGATCATATCTTACATAATCTAGATTGACTACTCATGCATGATGAACTAGACTATATGTGATTTGTGCATTCATGCTCATGTCTAGTATTTTCCATAGGATGTTTTGATCATAGCATTCTATGTTGCGTGCTTGTTTGCGTTTTGCATTCATGATCACCTAGATGCCTTGTGAGAAGGAAGTCGTGACAATAGGTGTGAGACCTATGCTGTTGAGCAAGAAGTCTTGGCAAGAGGTGTGAAGCCTCGGATTGTCAAACAAGAAAGTCTTGGCTAGAGGTGTGAGGCATTGGATAGTCGAGCGATAAGTCTTGCCTAGAGTTAGGAGAACTCGGATAATTGAGCAAGGAAGTCTTTACTAGAGTCGGGAAGACTCGGATAGTTGAGCAAGAAGTCTTGCCTTGGGTTGTGAAGATCCGGATAAAGTGAGCAAAGAAGTCTTGACAAGTGGTGTGAAGCCTCGGATTGTTAAGCATAGGGCGAAAACTTCTAGAGTAGGATAGGAAGGTAGTTTCTAGGTGAAGAGGTTACTTGAGAGATTATACTTGTCTTATCTACTAGTGGATTTGGTTTGCCGGTGGCTGCTAGCCCGTGGATGTTTCCTCTTCGGAGGTTTACCACGTTATATCTTGTGTCAACTTTTCTCTATCCCTATCTCTCTAATATTTGTATTGTGGATAGAACTCTTTATGTATGTTGACTTCCTCTTTATAATATAGATTGTGTATATGTTACGATTACTTGTTTGTATCACACTTTACTTATGTTTATATATTGATTACTTGTCTTTTATTAATTTATATATATATATATATATATATATATATATATATTGTGATACAAGCAATCTAGAGGGGCAAACTTTTGTTTGTTTTTAAGGGAGTCGAAAAAGGTGCCTAACCTATTCGCCCCCCCACTAGGTTAGCCTTGAGCATTTAACCGTGATTGTATTTTCAGTGTGGGGTCAAGGGATGTCGTGTCGGCACGAGCAGTGGGCGTAATTAGGTTACTGTTTTGTAATAATTATATATTGTTGGACAATGTATTTTATATTCCTTGATTTACATGGAATTTGATTTCCATTTCTCAGTTGTTAGAACAAAAATTTTCTGTTTCTTTTTATAGTAAGTATGTTTTTATTGAAAAGAATGGTCTGAATATTTGTTCAGGAATTAATGAAAACAATTTGTATATGTTAAGACGGTTAATACATACTACACTGCTCAACACCGGAATGTTTAAGGTTGAAAAACCAAAAACTAAACGGCATAAGATTTCTCCATATAATGACAAGTATCTTTGGCATCTAAGGCTTGGTCATATCAGCCTTGACCAGATAGACAGACTAGTAAAAAGCGGACCTTTAAGTGAGTTAAAGTTTGGCACCTTACCTATCTGTGAATCTTGTCTGGAAGGTAAGATGACTAAGAGACCTTTTACGGGAAAAGGGCTTAGAGCTAAAGAACCGCTAGAGCTTATACATACAGACGTCTACAGATCGATGAATGTTAAAGCTAGGGGTGGTTATGAGTATTATATCACATTTATAGATGACTACTCAAGATACAGATACGTCTACCTAATGCAATGGAAGTCGGAAACATTTGAAATGTTCAAAGAATTTTTAGCTGAAGTTGAGAATCAATTAGGTAGGACTATCAAGTCACTACGATCAAATCGTGGAAGTGAGTACCTTGAACAAGAGTTTGAAGACTTCATGGTTGAGCATGGGATAGTTTCCCAACTCACAGCTCCCGGTACACCTCAGCAAAATGGTATAGCGGAGAGGAGAAATATAACCCTAATGGAAATGGTGAGATCTATGATTAGTTTCTCATCATTACCAAATTTCTTATGGGGATATGCGTTACAAACTGCGGCATACATTTTGAATGTGGTGCCATCTAAATATGTTCCTAAGAACCCTCTAGGGTTGTGGAATGGTCGTAAAGCTAGTTTGTGACATTTCCACATATGGGGGTGTTCAGCACACGTGCTGAAGAACACAACTAGAAAGCTAGACTCCAAGTCTGTTGTCTGTCTATTTGTAGGATACTCTAAGGAGACCAGAGGTGGACACTTCTATAGTCCCGAAGACATCAAAGTATTTGTATAGACAAATGCAACATTTCTTTAGGAAAATTACTTTAGTGACTATAATCCTCGTTCCAAGATTGTATTAAATGAGTTGGAGCTTGGTGAGACTAGTACTTCATCAACAAGTGTTGTTGATCCACAAACATCTAAGAGTCAGATGGTTCTTGATCAGAATACACTACCACCTAGACGTAGTGAGAGGGTTGTGAGACAACCTGAACGCTATTTAGGTATAGGTGAGGGACAATGTGTTGTCTCTACTGATAGTATGGATGATCCGTTGACATTTAAGAATACAATGGAAGATCCTGATAAAGAGGAATGGCTTAAAGCCATGAATATCGAGATGGAGTCCACCTACTCTAACTCAGTCTGGGATCTTATAGACTTACCGGATGGGGTAAAACCCAGAGGGTGTAAGTGGATCTACAAGGGAAAGAGAGGAGTAGACGGGAAGGTAGAGACATTCAAGGCAAGGCTAGTGGCCAAGGGTTATACACAGAAAGAGGAGGTCGATTATGAAGAGACCTTCTTGCCAGTAGCCATGTTTAAGTCTATTAGGATTCTCTTATCTATTGTTGCCTATTTCAATTACAAAATTTGGCAAATGGACGTCAAGACTGCATTCTTGAATGGAAATTTGATAAGAGCATCTATATGATGCAACCAGAGGGATTCGTGTCTCCAGATCAAGAGCAAAAGGTTTGCAAGCTGCAAAGGTTCATCTATGGACTTAAGCAAGCATCTAGATCTTGGAACATAAGGTTTGATGATGTGATCAAAACCTATGGCTTCAAGCAGAACATCGATGAGCCTTGTGTCTACAAGTGCATCATTGATAATAAAGTAGTTTTCTTAGTCCTATACGTAGATGATATCCTACTCATTGGGAAAGATGTGGGAGTGTTGTCTGATGTAAAGGGATGGCTGGCTAGCCAATTCCAAATGAAAGATTTGGGACAGACAAGTTATGTTCTAGGGATCCAACTTATAAGGGGTCGTAAGAACAAACTCATAACACTGTCTAAGGCATCATATATTGACAAGATTATTGTGCGATTTTCGATACAAAAACTCTAAGAAAGGTAATTTCCCTTCCAGGCTTGGAGTTCACTTGTCTAAGGAACAGTGTCCTAAGACACCTCAAGAAGTTGAGGATATGAGACGTGTACCCTATGCATCGGCAGTAGGTAGTCTCATGTATGCAACATTATGAACGAGACCGGACATCTGCTATGTAGTGGAAGTAGTCAACAGATACAAGTCCAACCCAGGATTGGATCATTGGGTTGCTGTCAAGACAATTCTCAAGTATCTTCGAAGAACGAGAGACTATATGCTAGTGTATTTCGGGCAGGATTTGATCCCGTTAGGATACACGGATTCTGATTTTTAGTCAGACAGAGATTTTAGGAAATCCACGTCTGGATCAGTATTCATCTTGGGTAGTAGAGCCACTGTGTGGAGAAGAATCAAGCAATCTTGCATTGCTAACTCCACCATGAAAGCCGAATATGTAGCCACTTGTGAAGCTGCTAAAGAGGTTGTTTGGCTCCGTAAGTTCTTGAGTGATCTGGAAGTTGCTCCAGATCTGGATAGGCCCATCACACTTTATTGTAATAACAGTGGTATTGTGGCTAATTCCAAAGAACCAATAAGCCACAAGAGAGGGAAGCATATAGAGAGGAAGTATCATCTTATTAGAGAGATAGTGCAGAGAGGAGATGTGATCATCACCAAGATAGCCTCACAAGACAATCATGTTGATCTATTTACGAAGACCTTACCCGTTAAAGTGTTTTTGGGTCACCTAGATGGTCTAGGGTTACGAGACATGCCTCACATGCTTTAATGCAAGTGGGAGATTGTTGGAGTTTATGCCTTAAAGATGTAATTTGTAAATGGATTTATGAAATAAATAAAAGGAAAAGTTCAATTCATTCTTGTTGTGTTGTTTATTTTATAACTTGTGCATATATTTAACATCCAAGATTGCCGGATGTAATCTTGAACTGTGTATATGAGTGTCATATACGGATGGATACAGTAAGAGACATGCAATTTAAAGAGTCCATAGATAGCAAATAAAGCTTGGTATTTTATTTGTGGTTAATATATAGCTGCGGTCTATTTCGTAATGTACGATGATTCTATCCTGAATCATTCATATGAGATATGGGAATTAAGGCACCTTGTATGATGTGATCATATAGGACTGGACCATGATCTATATGAATCTCTCATCAAGATCCGTTTACCGATGAGATTCATATATATCAACTAATGATGGCTATATGTGGGTGATATTAATCATGAGTGTCTTATCGATTCCTTCATGTTAGATCGTGGTATTTGATATACCATGGGTGAAGTCGGATGTTGTTCCCGATCAATATGCTTTGTATGCTGGGATTGAGGTTTGGTTTGCGGCTGGGAAGTAGATGGTAGGTCCCTTAAGGGTTGATTCGGGACTTGGACAATATGAGCGCTCTCCTAATTCCGTATGGAAATAGGATTTATTGTTCATCAGATAATCATTGGTACTTAAAGGATATATGTAATTAGAGGGGTATAACGGACATTATGACCCAGCTCTAATTATGAATTACTGTGGAGGATCACACCATGTGTAATAGCTATATCGATGGACACCGAGTTGTATTAGTCTGTGTAAAATCGTCTGCAGTTGAAAGAGTGTAGTTTCGGGTTTTTATTGGAATAACACCGGAGTTAATAATCAAAGAATATTAATTAAAAAGTTTAATTAATGATTTCGAGGATGATTGAAGCTCAAAATACTGTGGGTCCATTAGGTCCCCTTGCTAGTCCGATCGATTTAGGTAACAAGGGTCACGGTTAGTTGATTGGATTGTCCAATTAATTGTGTTACGAAAGTGACACGTATCTATTGGGGAATTAATTAAATAATGAGATTATTTAATTAGTGAATGTTAATGATTATGTTAATTAAATAATTAGAGTATTTAATTGTGTAATTAATCATTAGTTAGAGGGTGTTGGTTGATATTTAATTTTTAAGAATAATATAATTTGATTATTTTATTTTTATTAAATTAGATATTTAATTTTGAATTTAAAGAGTTTGAATTCAAAATGAATTGATTAATTTCTTTAACGATATGAGATATCTTAAAAGATTGAATTTGATTGTTTTTATCAATATATATATATATATATATGTTTTAAATAAGATAAAAAAAAACCAATCAACATAGCACTAATTAGAGTTGGCGTAGGATGCAATTGATTAGGTGCATGAATTGATTGATAAAAAAAGCGCATACCGTGTTTGTATGGGATGCAAAACTGTGCGTGAATCAATTAAAAGGGATGAGCACAAAAAACGTACAGCAAACAACTTTGCATTAAAAAAAAAAGCAAAAATTGGGGGTGCATAAAAGAATTGAAGACAAGAACAAGATCAGGTCTCTTGAATTGATATTGGATGCAAGATAGGTGTACGTGAAACACACAAGAAAGAGATCGAAGATTTTGCATGTCTTTTTTGTGCGTGAACAGAAAAGAATAACAATTGTTGTTATCTTAAGTTCTTATCTACCTCCATTCAAGTTCATGAGACCTTGACGCGCCCACACGCAGTTACTAGTTCTGGGAGATAGCGAGGAAGATCGAGTGGTTCAGACAAGAACACTTCGCAAAGTGAAGGAGTCTCCAAACGTTTGTAAGATTGGTTCCGACAAGAGAAAATCATAAAGTGAAGGAGCCTCCAAACATTGGTAAGATTTTCTTCTTCTGATTATGTTTATTATAATTTCCTATGTTTACATATTGTATGTATGAGTTCCAAAAAAATTATGATCCCAAGTTCTCTGGTCCCAGATACAGATTATGATTTGTATTAAAAATTTAAAACCTAGTTCCGCTGCGTAACTGGTGAACGGGGTTCCAACAGTCCGATCTTATCTCGAAGTGTTGGCCTCAACCCGTTGAGATATCTAGCTACGCGATGCCCCTCTGTTTCACTCAAATTATTTTGCTCCGAGAGCCTAGAAAATGCTGTTGTGTAATCAAACACTGACTTGGTCCCCTGCGAACAATTTTAAAGCAACCGGAATAAATATTGCTCATAATCTAGTGGCAGAAACCTACCTATCATAAGTTGCTTCATTCTACGCCATGTCCGTACAATCGCCTTTCCTTGTCGTTGACGGTTCTTCTGCAACTGATCCCACCATACTGCAGCCCCTCTTTTCAGTCTAAAGTCTACAAATCTGACCATCTTCTCTTTTGGAATCACCATCATCTCAAAGAACCGTTCTACTTCTGTGACTCAATCAAGAAAATCTTCTATACGCAGATTTCCATTAAAGCTTAGAAGATCTGCCTTCAACCGGTAATCATCATGCTCTCTGGATTGTCTCGCTGGTTGAATAACACCATACTCTTTATCTCCTTCGTCTTTAGAATCTTCCTCGCTATCAGGTTGATGTCGAGGAGGACGTCCTCTGTTAATAGGTTGGCCTCGGACAAATCCCTCAGCACACACTCAGTTATCTGGTTACGGCTGCCTGTTGTTAGCATTGAGGTTCATCCCAACAAGCAGTTCACGAATCTTCCTCAGATGTTGTTGTTGTTCCTCCATCGCTACCCACAAGGCCTCCACCCCACAATCACCGTTAGTAGGGTTTCTGTCTCCTGCTCCGTTAGTTGACATCGAGATCGGTAAATCAGTGCTCTGATACCAATTTACGCAGTGAAAACGTAAAAAGAATTAGACCGACATGTAATTTCTATTGAAATTGAAATCCACCAGAAAATTAAGAAACAAGTTCTGAAATTTTAATGAATAAAAGTTGAATGAGCCTTTCGGCTTACAAGGCTATTTAAAATGAAAAAACCCCAACATGAAACCTTGTTGGACAAGAAACGAGATTACATATCAAAAGCTGCCTAAAATAGCGAAAACTGTCAAAAATAGCGAAATCACAAAAGTTGCGGAAATAAAATATACTAACTACCACAAACAAGCTAAAATTAACGGTATGCGATTCTGGCTTGTCAAAGTCAACTTATGACTAAAATGGAAATTTCCTAAAAAGAAAGAACTGCGATTTCAAGACCCAAATGATGGAATTTACTGAAAAAGGTCGTGCCTTAACACCAAAGGTGTTGACTTCAGAAGATCTCATCGAATCCCTTCAACTAAAGTCATTTATTCTTGGATTTAGGATGGTCACATAAAGCCATGTAAGATTCAGCCACTTGTTCTACATCATCCACAGTCCTGTAATCACGATCAAACAATGAGTATATCTTAATTTTACACATTTGTTCATACCAGAGAATATTGACTGGCTACACTTACTTGAACTTCAATACTTCATCAATGACATAACAGGACCGAATATTCATCTTTTCCTGTCAACATATCCTCATGAGCAAGTTGTAATTAGATTAATTACTTCAATCATGACTTCATTTAATCAAAGATCAATCACATATACATTGCTTGTTAGTTAGAATGTTTACCTTAACATCGGCGAATATTGTAGGCTCAATGTGTAAATACTAATCCCAAAACAAATCTGGCTGGTATCTATAAATCAGAAAGTAACAACAAAATAAAATCACGTTGGAAAATAGTGTAAGAACCGAGGCCCGTGTTTGACACAGTATCCTTTAGACAATTTCAGCAGGCAAACCAGCGAACTCAAAACGAGTTTAAACTCACCAAGAAAAAAAAAGAAGAGAAAGAATTCGGCTTCTCAAAATACTGTATATTTTGTTTTTTTTTTGTTCGATGTCAATGAACATAATACTATAGCTAGTAAATAGCCAAACTGAAGCACTAGGGATTAATTCAGGATTATTTTGGTAAATATGTTTTTGATTTAATAAGGAAATAATTTAATTAGATAATATTCTACAAAGAGATTTACTTCTAATCAAAACGGATTCTTTATTCTAAGTGGTCAAGTAAGAAATCAGAATCCAAACAATTAAAGATTTCCTTAATCTACACAAAACAAAACATTGACTTGCGGAAGTGGCAAAAGGTCAATTGGACTCTTGTTTTTTTTTTGTTTGATGTCATTGAACAGAATACTAGAGCTATTAAATAGCCAAACCGAAGCACTAGGGATTAATTTGGGATTAATTTGGTAAATATGTTTTTGATTTAATAAGAAAATAATTTAATTAGATAATATTCTCTAAAGAGATTTACTTCTAATCAAATCTGATTTTGTATTCTAAGTGATCAAGTAAGAAATCAGAATTCAAACAATTAATGCTTTCCTTATTCTTCACAAAACAAAAAAGTTGACTTAGGGAAGTGGCAAAAGGTCAACTACACTCTGACGTTCCAATCGGAGAGGAATTTGTGCTCACACACGAGTCGTACATTCGAAGGTTCGAGGTCCATGATTTGCACCCCCCGCCCCCCCCCCCCCCCCCACTGCGCGTGCAAGGGAGAGCCTCTATGCCACATATTGTTGATATCTCATATCACACATTCACTTCCATACTAACTATAAATGATTTTCCTAAGCAATGTGCTATTCACTTTAATTCCTACTCAATGGGTTCACTTTGAGACTCAATTTCTCATTCACCCATTAACCATTTTGTGAATTTGAGTATACCATTTCGAAGTTCTCACAGAGGAGATTTCGAATCCACTTTTATCTTCCATTTCTATGGAATTTATCATACACAACATGTGCTCTCAAATTAAGAGTTTATCATAAAATTTTCCAACACAATGTAGTATCCCTTATCACCGGAAGGCTTGCCTCCTGTTAACAAGCTGGCTCATTCTCTTTTTCCATACTCATTGTAAGATAAAAATTTCTCAAACTGCTTCTTATCAACCTGTTTCATTTGGTGGGTTCACAAAAACTCTTATCAGTATTGCTTGCAGTTGCAGTCGTGCAGAGCCTAAAAGTCTAAATGGTTTGAATTATAGTACCTGTGGTCCATGACGAAATGTAGGATCAAAAGGGTCTACAACTTTCCAAGTTGTAGCCTTCTCCACCACTTCTTTACAAGTTCATCATAAATCCTTTCTGGAACATAAACGTGAGAGCTTGCCACAAAAATTTATCCCTTATATTTGAATACAAAAGAAAAAATAAATTAAAAAGCAAGTTCGGCAGTTGACAATCAGTTGATATTTTAACGAGAAGGGTGTTTTATACCTTGCTATGGAAAATCCTAATAATAGCAAGTTGGGCAGCTTTGTCTATATCAGCATCATCAAAGATGATGAGAGGTGATTTGCCTCCTAATTCCAGAAAAACATTGCTTGTTGCTTAAGCCTAAATAACTACACTTCCAACTTCTATAGAACCTGTATAACTGACCTGAAAAACACCAACACCATACCCGTGAAATGTTGGAGAATTTTTCTGAACGATGATCGCGGAATCGTCGTGCCTATATATGCCCATAACTCATAGCAATTCATAACGTCAATAACAGACAAATAGATGAGAGAAAATAAACCAATCACAACACAAGATTTACGTGGAAAACCCAAATCGGGTAAAAAACCACGGGCCGTCAGGACAACAGAGAAAATTTCACTATATGATAAATTGTTACAACCATATATTCCAGGATTCTCTCTCACACCCAAACCTCAAACCACGCTTACAAGATCCTCACCAAGTACCCCACAATATCCCCTAGGTCTCTCCTGAATATCATCCACGGATCTCTAACTTGATGCACTGATATTCCCTTAGATCCCTCAATGGATATTCCCACAAGTGTCTCACCCCGATCTCTCCACTACGCTCTGATGTTACATGGTGTTCTTTTTCTCCACTCACAAAATAACCTAGATACAAGGTCTATTTATACTAATTATAAGGAGTTCAACATAAGAGGAAATCCTACTCCTAAACGTACAAGACTTACTTGTTCCACATAAATACTATTTTTGATTTATGACAAGTCTTCTTGTTATAGGAATTTCCTATTCTTCATGAAGACAAACTCTTTCCTTTTCTGATTAGCACAAGAACTTTCAGAAGAAAACACTTTCCTATTTTCCTGCGTAACATTCCTATTTGGGTAAAATACGTTGTTTTCACGGTCTATGTCACGGTGTGCACCACGCTTCCTATACCATAAAAAGCCACTGTCAACTACTGTTTTCTATGCTGCGGTCCATGCTATTGCCTCAACCGCGGTCCACGCCACGCTTGATCGCCTGGACACGACCGTTCTCTATACCGCGGTCTAGGCGTCTGTCTGTACCGCGGTCTATGCCGTGGAACCCACTAGACTTCGTTTCTTCAGTTCTTCTTTGTCTTCAAACCCCCCTCAAACACCATCTTCAACTTCCAAACGTTATCCCACGTCTCTAGAAAGCTCCACATCAATTGAATCTTGTTTGATTAACATTGGGTTCACTAGAAAATATGAGCCAAAACCTAACAATTCTCCCCTTTGACTTGAATTCTCAAGGCCTTTGTCCACAGCCACGATTCTCATCACCAAGAATCAACATACCCCACCACAAGGTATAACCACTTAGGAACTAACAATCCTAAGACTTTCCTTTTGCTTTGTGTTTGTTGTTCTGGCACCATGTCGAAAATAACCTGCTGAAAAATGTGGTGCAACTCCTCACGTCAGATTACCAGGGAGTTCGTCAGCCATCGACATCCTTGTCCACCATACACCTTGCTTCACTTTCTGACCAATGCTTTGTGTACAATTATGGACCACTAACAACAACATATCCTCTTCCATGGCCAGTGGGGATACTGCCAAAAGGATAAACCTGTCCTTACATCACCCAACCCCGTGAAAGACCTTCCGTCCTTGCATCACATACCTAGTGAAAGACTTGCTACTAGAACGGGGAGTGCTTTACCGGATAAGCCCCACGCCATCACCAGAGACTTCGAGCATTTTTTTTAAAATATATTCAATAAACGCCTTGTGTAACCCAGATTGGATCTCCATGACATGTACCTACAACCACAAGCCAAAAAAAAAGTTCTCCTTCATCTCTATTTTTCTTTTCATCATACTCACCAAGTTCGAAACCGCTTTCAAGACGTATCTCCTTTGCTAAACAATACTAGGCAATCATCATCATCATCCCAATACCACCAAGTCCTCCATATGATCTCCCGTAAATACTTGTAAAAAATGCCATCGCCGAACCAAGCTACCAAGTCCTCCATACGACATACCGTAAAGACTTGAAATCTCCATCGTCAACCAAGGCTCTGATACCAATTGTTGGAGAATTTCTCGAAACAATGATCGCGGAATCGTCGTGCCTAATATTTGCTCATAAGTCATAACAGTTTATAACGTCAATAGCAGAAAAATAGATGAGAGAAAATAAACCAATCACAACACAAGATTTACGTGGAAAACCCAAATCGGGTAAAAAACCACTGGCCGTCAGGACGACAGAGAAAATTCCACTATATGATAAATTGTTACAACCATATATTCCAGGATTCTCTCTCACACCCAAACCCCAAACCCCAAACCACGTTCACAAGATCCTCACCAAGAACCTCACAATATCCCCTAGGTCTCCCCTGAATATCACCCACAGATCTCTAATTTGATCCATTGATATTCCCTTAGATCCCTCCATGGATATTCCCACGGGTCTCTCATCCCGATCTCTCCACTACGCTCTGATGTTACATGGTGTTCTTTTTCTCCATTCACAAAAATAACCTAGATACAAGGTCTATTTATACTAATTATAGGGAGTTTAACATAAAAGGAAATCCTACTCCTAAACATACAAGACTTACTTGTTCCACATAAATACTATTTCCTATTTATGACAAGTCTTCTTGTTACAGGACTTTCCTATTTTAAATGAAGACAAACTCTTTCCTTTTCTGATTAGCACAAGAACTTCCAAAAGAAAACACTTTCCTATTTTCCCGCGTAACATTCCATTTAGGTAAAATACGTTGTTTCCACGGTCTAGGTCGCGGTGTGTACCTCGCTTCATATACCACGAAAAGCCACTGTCAACTACTGCTCTCTGTGTCGCGGTCCATGCCATTGCTTCCGCCGAGGTCCATGCCATTGCCTCAGCCGCGGTCCACGCCGAGCTTGATCACCTGAACATGATCGCTCTCTGTGCCACAGTCCAGGGGCCTGTCTGCACCGCAGAACCCACCAAACTTCGTTTCTTCAGTTCTTCTTTGTCTTCAAACCTCCCTCAAACACCATCTTCAACTTCCAAACGTTATCCCACGTCTCCAGGAAGCTCCACATCAATTGAGTCTTGTTTGGTTAACATCGGGTTCACTAGAGAATACGAGCCAAAACCTAACAATTCTCTCCTTTGACTTGAATTCTCAATACCTTTGTCCACAGCCACGATTCTCGTCACCAAGAATCAACATACCCCACCACAAGGTATAACCATTTAGGAACGAACCATCCTAAGACTTTCCTTTTGCTTTGTGTTCGTTGTTCAGGCACCATGTTGAAAATAACCTGCTGAAAAATGTGGTGCAACTTCTCACGTCAGATTACCAGGGAGTTCGTCAGCCATCAACATCCTTGTCCACCATACACATTGCTTTACTTTCTGACCAATGCTTTGTGCACAATTATGGATCACTAGCAACAACATATCCTCTTCCATGGCCGATGTGGAAAACTGCCAAAAGGATAAACCTGTCCTTACATTACCTAACCCTATGAAAGACCTTCCATCCTTGCATCACATACATGGTGAAAGACTTGCTACTAGAACGGGGAGTGCTTTACCTGATAAGCCCCACACCATCACCAGAGACTTCGAGCGTTTCAATTTTTTTAAAATATATTTAATAAACGCCTTGTGTAACCCAGATTGGATCTCTATGACTTGTACTTACAACCACAAGCCAAAAAAAAAAGTTCTCATTCATCTCTATTTTTCTTTTCATCAAACCCACCGAGTTTGAAACCGATTTCAAGACGTATCTTATTTGCTAAACCATACTAGGCAATCATCATCATCATCCCAATACCACCAAGTCATTCATACGATCTCCCGTAAGGACTTGTAAAAAATGCCATCGCCAAACCAAGCTACCAAGTCCTTTATACGACACACCGTAAAGACTTGAAATCACCATCGTTAACCAAGGCTCTGATACCAATTGTTGGAGAATTTCTCGGAACGATGATCACGGAATCGTCGTGCCTAATATATGCTCATAACTCATAGCAATTAATGACGTCAATAGCAGAAAAATAGATGAGAGAAAATAAACCAATCACAACACAAGATTTACGTGAAAAACCCAAATCGGGTAAAAAACCACGGGCCGTCAGGACGATAGAGAAAACTCCACTATATGATACATTGTTACAACCATATATTCCAAGAGTCTCTCTCACACCCAAACCCCAAACCACGATCACAAGATCCTCACCAAGAACCCCACAATATCTCCTAGGTCTCCCCTGAATATCACCCACGGATCTCTAACTTGATCCACTGATATTCTCTCAGATCCCTCCACGACTATTCCCACGGGTCTCTCACCCCGATCTCTCCACTATGAAAGAATGTGTACAAGGTTATACTAAACAACCTAAAGGGGGGGGGGGGGGGTGAATAGGTTGTCTCTCAATTATGACAAATCTTTTGAGACTAGAGAAAAAACCTTGATAAGTACACAAATTAACATTCAATATGATTGTTATGAGAAAACAATATATTCATGTATGCTTAAATCTCCACTCTTAGCCTACAAAACATGCAACAAGAATCAATGTATCTTGTGATCAAATATATTCAATGTAGATAACATTCCAAAAGTTGTACTTAGAGTATTACAATGTGATACTTTACAACTTGAATGAAATATCACAAGATACAAAGTTATCTAACATACATAAACAATATTGTATAAGGAAGTCAACTTACATATAAAGTTCTATCCACATTTTTCAAATAACAATTAGCAATATAAGAGAGATAGAGATACAGAAAAGTTGACACAAGATATAACCTGGTAAACCTCCGAAGAGGAAACATCCACGGGCTAGCAGCCACCGGCAAACAAAATCCACTAGTAGATAAGACAAGTACAATCTCTCAAGTGACCCCTTCACCTAGAAACTACCCTCCTATCTTACTCTAGAAGTTGTTGCCCTATGCTCAACAATCTGAGGCTTCACACCTCTTGTCAAGACTTCCTTGCTCACCTTATCTGGATACTCATGACCCAAGGCAAGACTTCTTGCTCAACTATCCGAGTTTTCACGACTCTAGTCAAGACTTCCTTGCTCACTTATCCGGATTTTCACGACCCTAGGCAAGACTTCTTGCTCGACTATCTAAGGCCTCACGCCTCTAGCCAAGACTTCCTTGCTCGATAATCCGAGGCTTCACACCTCTTGCCAAGACTTCTTGCTCAACACCATAGGTTTCACACCTATTGTCAAGACTTTCTTCTCACAAGGCATCTATGTGATCATGAATGCAAAATGCAAACAAGCACGCAACATAGAATAAGATGATCAACAAATTCTATGGAAACTAGAATTAATCAATGAGCACACAAAGTATATTTTTCTAGTTTATAATCCAAAAGTGACACCACACAAGATGATGCATGAGCATATGAAATGTATGGATTAGGTACACTCCATGAAGATCTAGACATAGACAATAAAGTTCACAAAACAAGATTGTCTAGATCTTATACATGAACAAAAATCTAGAGCATGCCAAATTTCCAAACACACACTTTAAACCTAGATTTTATTCATGTTGCTAAAGCTTGAAATAAAAATGTTCATGAAGTACATATTCAAGACTTTAGTACTAACACAAAAATGCTAGAAACACAAGATATGATCAATCAAATCTCTAGCAATCATTTAGAGCATATATTCACAAAATAGTCAATTAAACTCTAATAAACTCTAAATATAAAATCAAATGTGCTAATCCTCGATCTATTCAAAAAATGAGTTCTAGCACATGATAGGACTATTAATCATGAAAATAAAGTCAATCAAAGCACAAATAGTCCTAGATAAGATGCTAGCACAATACAACTCACAATTATGTGAAAACATAGGTTTGATTAAAACCTAACTCACAATCAAGTATCTAATTAAGAACAACTAGCATTTAATTGAAGATCTATCACTCATCAACATATATTCAAGTCAAATACACACAAGTAGGAAGAAGACCCAAGGTATTTGAACATTAGAATCAAGGAAATCAAAAGATAAACAAATACCTTTACAATTTCGAGTGCAGTCACGAAAATGGTACGATCCACCAGAAAACCTGAACAAATGACTTCAAGGTTGCTTGGATATGATAGAGGACTTCAATACGAAACTTCTCCAACTTGAATCACTCAAATCGGATAAGAAATGAGAGAGATATGGTGATTCAAAGTTGAGAGAAAAAACCTGGAAATTTTCTGCACTACATTTTCTTCTTCCTTTAAATGAAATGAGAGAGAGAAGAGATATATAAAGAAGAGGGAAGAGATATATGTGAAAAGACCAAAGCTGCCCCTTCAAGATGCTTCCCCGAGATGGCTAGTGGTCATCTCGGGTCAGCAAGGAGTTGCAGCCGAGATGGCCACGCGCCATCTCGGGCTTGCACCTCTTGTTGGCCTTTAGGCCATGGTGCAACTCCCATGCGTTTCCCTAGCGTTCTCCGACCGTTCTCCTGCCTCTGAACTCGGAATTCGAATCCGTTTACAGATTACAACCATAACTCTCTCACAGACATGGAAATATAAGATACTCAACCCAGAAAATAAGAATTCGACTCGATATACGAAGACGAAGACAATGTACGCAATATGACTGGAAAGTATCATAACTTTTGACTCGGAACTTGAAATCAATAGTATGAGTAACCGAAATGACCGGAACTCAATCAACAATGATTGAAGGCTAAATTCAATTTCAATATCCATGTTATACAAACATATACACACAAAAACACAATTCACACCAGAATACAAACTACATAGAGATAGTTTCAAATCATGCATTTTCCAAAACATGTTATTTCCATACCAATGCATGAGCATTCATCTTCAAGTGTGTGAATGTGTTATACATGGTGCACAACGATGCAGGGACACATGAATGAATTGTATGTGTGTGCCTAAGCCTTGAAAGAGAAAAGAAAGGTCTTAATATACCTTTGTAGAATCATGAAGCACTTTTCCCTTTGAAGACTTGAACTTGCTTGAATAATTGTCATTTCCTCTTTGAAGCTTGAATCATCATGAATCCTAGACAACTAAACAATACAATGGAAATGCTGTTTTGATATAGAATAATGCCAACAAAACTCACAGACCTAACAATCTCCCCCTTTGGCAAATTCTATGTCAAAACACCTATACAAAATACTAAAACACATAAAATGAAGATTGGTCACAAAATCACACCCTCACATTACAATGAGTTATTTCCTTAAGACTAATCTTCAACAAGTCTTGAACTTTTTCTTGATCTTCTCTTGTAACCACCTAAAATCAACTTAAAGCACAAAGCATATCCAAGAAAAAGACACATATGGCAATATACAATTATGGCAAGAATTAAACATTTAAATCCAAAATGAATCATGTATCTCCCCCTTAATACATGCTATCTTAAAGATATTCTTATGTCCAAAATGAATCATGTATCTCCCCCTTAGTACATGTTATCTCAAAGATATTCTTAACCAAATGAAATCACAATATTACATGCCATAAGAAGTTCAATACTTGAGAAATATTCAAAGAAGATATGCTAAAACAATATCATATTTCTCCCCCTTTTTGACATAAAATTATGCCAAAGAAAAAAAATGATATCTTGAGATCAAATAGTTAAACAATTGGTGATCTCACATAATGTTCGGAGATGGATGCCTTACTTGAAGAATTCATTTATTTCAAGCATCTAGCTCCCATATCCTCTCCCTTGATTCTAGTTTGCTTTTCCATGTTAACCTATCAAAGGTTATTCAACTCTATACACCACAACAAACTCATCAAGGTATAGTGAATCATAAATGCATAAATTTTACTCTTAAGCATATAGGTCATTTCTACCAAGTTCAACAATTGCATTAACAATCATATTAACCCCAAATATGAAGGAATTGGTATCAACGACAATCATATCAACCTCAAACAAGAAAAAATTTGATTACAACTACAACTACTATCATTCAAAGTAAGGAGGAATTTTCTGCAATTACAATCAATTAAATTGATTAAAACCATAATTACTATCACCCTATGCAAGGAGGAATTTTCTGCAACTATAACCAATTGGATTGATTACAACTACAATTACTATTGACCCCAAACAAAGACGAATTCACTGTAACTACAGTCAATAACCAAAACAAAGAAGAATTCATTGCAACTATTCTCATTTCAATTTCAAGAATGAGGGAATCGATTGCAATCTCAACTACTATACAACCCCAAATAAGGAGAAGTTGATCGCAAATACAATCATACAATTATTACAAAAAATGTTTCATGCATTATTTGTGATCACACATACAAAGGCATGAGTTAATACAAAGAATCATCATGCAAATCAAGAAACATGAAATAGCATCTACAAGATTCATTATATCAACCAAAGAATATGCCAACAAATATCAACTTGAAACATGTGAACATATCATAAAAGAGAACAAAGTCTAGCATACTATGCTCCCCCTTGATAAGTGCTCTATCTAAGATCAAGATAGAATAATGTTCACAATAAATCCACACAATCACACATTCAAGCAATTTTAAAGAAATTCAACAAAATAAGCTCCACAAACTACGAGAGATACACCAAGATTTTCAATCTCTCTCATAATTCTTCTAAAAATTGCTAGAATATCAAAATACTCTGTAAGCAAAAAGTGTGTGTGTGAATTTTGCTTCAAGCATATATAAAAGGAGTGATTGTGATATCAACATGCAAACCATTTCAACACCTATCCATCTAAATCTTTTCCAATCAAGGTCAAACTGATTATCATCCGGATTTTTTTCTTTAAAGAGAATAGATTTCAACATGTGAGTGTGTGTGTGCATGTGGCTTGTCATTCCATTTCTGTTTTTCAACCCGAGCAATCATAATTTTTCAACTATACTCCATTTTAAGCCTTCTTCCATTTCTTTTTAGGCTTTGAATCAAAGATTTTTCTTTTATTGATTCTTTTTCAACACTTCTTTGATTTTGCATACATAAACATAAATTCTTCATGACGGATTTCACTCATCACAATGGTGTAGCCCTTTCCTACATTGGGCGGCTTCACAACCAAAGTGTGTAGCCCTTTCCATGAAGGTGCTCGTTGAGTTCTATGTAGTTGCCGAAGCAATGGATACTAACCATAGGTCATCTATCATGTACTAGACAATGAACTTCAAGATGCATCCATAATCTACATGCTTTCAAACTCAATTACTCAAACTTAAACATATAAGAGAAGCAAAGTGCAATTTTTGAAAATCAAGTTTTTATGACTCAAAAGCACATGATCTAAGAGCAACAAGTAAAGAATTATTCAAGATCATTACTTCTCTAATGAGTAGCTTTCAAAGAATATGAAGCTCATATTTTCAAAAAGTATGCCACTCATCATTCAAGCAAGCAGTTCAAGCATCATGAGTAAGATCTTTGTGAACACATCACAAAAAGATCTTTAGAGAGCAAATGTCAATAAAGACCATATGAATGCTATACTAGTTCTCTAATATGACATGCTATATGATGCAATGCAAGCATAGAAATGACTTTCTCCAAAAGTCTTAACAAGATAATCACCAAATAGATTTCATAAGAGTAACTTCTCAAAAGTTAATCAATGGATTTTGACTATCAAAACAAAGTTAAGTGAGATAGCTAAGTTCGTGTCTAGACGTGAAGTATTCCAAGCTAGCTAGCTAGAATTCTCAACACGCTTGACACTTAGCCTTAAAGCTAACTCACATGTGCTACTTACACTAGAGGTAAAAGCACTCACCCTTGAACCATTTGTTCTTGGGTGAAATTTCACACAAAAATCATGATCATTTCTCATGGCAAAAATATATCTAGAAGATAAATCATCAACTATCTTCTCTATAAAGATATTACTCATGTAAAACACATCATTATTGCCATCAACAAAGATATCATCAAGACTATACATATGATCCTGTAAAACACTCATTTTCACCCAAATCTTCTCAACTGTTTTCTTCACATGATTATCATTATCACACACAAAATTCAAAGTGTTATCACGCAAGAAACATTCACAGAAGATTTTCACATCTCATTAGCATGCATCACATTCCCTATTTTGCATCATCTAATATACTCACGACAATATAACAAAATTAGCAAACCGGAATAAATTTTGAGATGTTACTATTTAGGTGAGAGTGTACCGATGGTGAAGACTCCTTAAGTTCCTTGATTTTGCACTTGACCTTGGAAGACATGGCCTTTGAAATCCTCTTGTTCCTTAGTGACTTGCCTTTTAGTTGTAGGAGACTCCACTTGCTCATCTACAATGCTTAAGTCACTTGAATCTCCTTGAAGATTACCAAAACTCCTTGGCCTTCATGATTGCCAATTCCTCTTCGTTGCCTTTGATCATTACCTTCAAGAAACAAAAGCAAATTATTAGCAAAATCATATGTGAATCTATCTACCATACGAGCCTCTTCAACCATCTTCTTTTCTAGACGTTTGATCACTTCACTCTTCACTCTTCACTTCAACTTCCTTTAACGCTTCATCTCTTTTCGTGCCAAGAGTTTAAACTCTTGCCATCAAGTAGAAGTTGGTGGTCTTTGACATGCAATTCTCCTCATTGAGTTGCAAAGATAAGTAATCATGTCTAGATTGATCATCCTCCGGAAAAAGCTTATTCATCTTTGCTTTTGTCCTTAACTTTCTTTTCAAGCTTATCAACAAAATTGTTAGTAGACAAATGAAATATAAAATAAGAAGAACCATTTTCACAACCAATGAAGAAAGACAACCAAAAATAAACAATTGTAGACTAGAGGTTGATATCCATGATTAGTAAATAACCTTATAGATACTGAATCACACTAACTACTTTAAGTGACCCGCTCTGATACCAATTGAAAGAATGTGTACAAGGTTATACTAAACAACCTAGAGGGGGGGGTGAATAAGTTGTCTCTCAATTATGACAAATCTTTCGAGACTAGTGACAAAACCTTGATAAGCATACAAATTAACATTCAACATGATTGTTATGAGAAAACAATATATTCATGTATGCTTAAATCTCCACTCTTAGTCTACAAAACATACAACAAGAATCAATGTATCTTATGAACAAATATATTCAATGTAGATAACATTCATTTTGGATTTAAATGTTTAATTCTTGCCATAATTGTATATTGCATATGTGTCTTTCTCTTGGATATGCTTTGTGCTTTAAGTTGATTTTAGGTGGCTACAAGAGAAGATCAAGAAGAAGTTCAAGACTTGTTGAAGATTAGTCTTAAGAAAATAACAATTCTGAGCAAAGTTAAATTTATAAAATATTTCTGACTCCGCAGAATTGTATGAGTTGTTGCACTATCAACTAGACATAGATCTCCAGCTACTAGCTTTTCAATAACTCCCAATTTATCGTTTAGATTCATTTTGTATGCTTCATAAAGACAAATAAAGTGCATATTAGACAAAATGATTCAAAAAGTATGCATTGCTTTGAGAAATATTTTTACATGAACAAAATAATACTATTGTAAGTAGTATTTAATTGGTATGGAGATTCTCATCACCGGTTGAAACAGCGGGCATGTCTTTAGAGTCTTGAAAGAAATCTGTAATGTTCAGATGAGTAATATCTCTAGGATATGAATTTTCAATGAAATGAGTTTCTAGTTTCTTTCCCATTCCTTTAATCGATGCCTGATATAGATCCACCAGATGTCTAGGTGTATTACATTCATTTGACCAATGATTATTACATCCACACCTAAAACAAACATTCTTGTTTGCATTAGGCCTATTTTGAACATCTTTTCTTGTATACTGATTGGCCTCATAAGTATTCCACTTCTGCTGAGTGTTCTGATTATAACCACCTGATCTAGAATAACCACGTCCTCTTTTGAAATTATGGCCACGGTCCAGGCTAATATTACGACCATAACCACGACCATGATCATGATTACGCCCATTACCATGGCCTCGACCATGACCACTACTACCATTTCTGACAATATTAGCATTCACTTTTGGGAATGCTGCAGAACCAGTCGGGTGTGATCCATGATTTTTTATCCGTAGCTCATTATTCTTTTCTGCCATTAAAAGGCATGCAATCAGCTCTGAATATTTTGAGAATCTGCGTTCTCGATATTGTTGTTGCAATATTATATTTGAGGTATGGAAAGTTGTAAATGTCTTTTCCAACATATCTTTTTCAGATACCTCTTCACCACACAATTTCAACATTGTGGTGATTCTGAATAAATCAGAATTGTAATCAGAGACAGATTTGTGGTCTTAGAACCGTAAATGTTGCCATTCGTACCTTGCATTAGGTAACGTAACATCATTCTGGTGGTCATAATGGTCTTTTAGCTCTTTCCATAAATCCTCAGGATCTATGATAGTAAGATATTGAGCTTTCAAATCCTCATTCAAATGATGATGGATTATGACCATGGTTGTGGATCTGTCTTGTTCGTTAGCATTGATTCCATCATCAATGGTATAGTAAAGACCTTGGGATTTTAAGTATAATCCGGCATCAATGACCCATGACATATAGTTTTCTCCCGATACTTTGAGTGCATCAAACTTCAAATTTGCAAGTTTAGACATGCTTACAGTTCCCCCTTTTTTAATGTAAATTAAAATGTAAAAATGAGTTCACCCGATATGAGCATAAAATTAAAATATTTTAGATAAACAAATCCAGAATTATATATATGAGTTCCGTTAACGGCATAAGCCATCTTGTTATACAGAACTTATACATATTCAAAATGTTGACATGTAAGATATATATATGAACATGGATGATTTTAAATAAACAAATCTAGAACTATATATATGGGTTCCGTTGACAGCATAAGCCATCTTGTTATACGGAACTGAATATAGATCCAAAATGTTGAGATGTAAGTAAATCACCCATTAGGGGATCATTTTTACAAAATAGATTTTTTATGATGATAACGTGTTATAAATTAAAATGAAATGAATAAATGAAGAATAGATGAAGAACATGTTATAGAATAAATAATAACATATATATATATATATATATATATATATAATAGGGAGAGATCATAGATAAAATGAAAGATGAGATACGAGAGAATAAAATTACTTGTATATTCATTTCAATTTTTTTGTCACTAAGTCAATTCACAATATGAGAATTTATATAGGCAAAATCAAAGGGGTGCTAATTGTAATTTTTCACCTAATTTTGCCTTATCAATGAAGCAATTGCATAACTTGCTTCCACTTGAATGAAGCAATTGATTAACACAGTTCCAGCATGTGCAATCAAGCGGTGGATCAAATGTTATGGAACAATCCACATTTACAACAGAATTCACATAATGCATGTTTTTTTAGTGTTAACATGTCTTCATCAACATATTGTTCGCTTGAAGAAAATATGAAAATAATTATATGCATGTACATTTAATTTCTTTCTCCTTCAAAGATGTTAAAGGGAGATGGAAATTAGAGAAAAACCAGAATTTTGAATGACCATAGACAATAACACTTCTGTAAATATATGAGAAAGAGAAAGAGACACGGAACTAGTGAAAAGAGAGAAAGAGAGGTGATTGTAAACCTGAAAGAGAATCAATAAATTCTCCATTGATGAACAACTTTGTAAACTTGATGGTGGGCAACTTGAACTTGATAAGAGTTGGCTCGGTGCTTCCTTTGCCAGAGTCAACCATCGTTCTTTCTCACTCTCTAATGAAATTTTAATTTTGAACAAGTATTGGGGACCTGATCGATATTGAGTTATATTAATATGTTTTAATATTTAGCATAAGAATCATCAGGAATCCATACTATATTACTATATATTTTAATAATGTGGCCAACCAGGTGAGGTCACCCTGTAATAACTGATTCAATTTTACAGCATCATCACCTTCTTTATTCTTCGGCTGATATAAGCACAAGTGGAAATAGTAGGAAATGACATTTCTCAATATTTAGGGTCCGTCCTGTAAGCATTTTTTAGTTGTCATTTTTTGAAAATAAAAATATAAATGAAAATAACATTTTTGGTTTAAGTTTCGAATTCTGAAAACGCGTCTGATAGTATATATTGAAAGCCGTATTTTGAAAATAAAAATGGAAAAAACGCGTATGATAGATTATCAGAAAACTATCAAAAATTAAAATACCAAATTTTGTATTTTGTTTAATATTATTACAATTATAAAAAAAAATGATTAAATAATTAACCAATATAATATTTGTATTTTAATTTTTAAATTAAACAAAAGTAACACATCACAAATTACTAAAAAAAATCAATTAATCAATTAATCAAAACTAAACTCTTAAATTATAAATAAGTATTATTTTAATACATATAAATAACAGTAATTATTAATAGCAAAATTAAGCTAGGGGGTCAAAGAGAAATTTTTCACTCTCCTAACCTGAGTCAAAGCCCGAGCTCGCCAATCATTGGACCCCGAGCACAAAGGGAGAGCCATAGAACTGCCTCGCAGAAGTGAGGAAGGGTAATCGGGCTCCAGAGCTATCATGAATGAAGCTCGACACGACCAGATTAGGCCCCTCAATCGAATACTGGAACTTTGGCAAAGCCCAATGCCGGTTATCCGGGCTTCTTGATATCACCTATCCTAGAACCCCGGTCTCTGGGGCCTGGCTCCGAAACCGCCCCATGAAAGCAAAGAAAGGTCGCCGAGCTCAGGAAATATTTGAGGTGAAGCCCGACACAAACAAATTGAGCTCCTTCCAAATCAAGACTTCCCGATGTCAAAATTAACTCGTATCCTAACCAAAAGCTCGCCAACCTCTACAAAAGCCCGCTATCCTCACCAGGCACAAAGAGGGGGACCTTTAAGGGGATCAGATCATGCTATAGCTATGCTCCAATTCGCTAAGGGAATCTTGAACCTATTTGGACAAGAAAGAGGAAGCTCGCCTAATTTGTGCTACCCCCCACAAGGCCGTCTCGAGCTTTAAAGGACCAGAGAGGGTTAGGCCAAAGCTTCTGGGACCAGAACTAAGGTAAGGGTCTACCTCGCTCTATGAAAAAATGAACGCCTAACTCGACGAACTGCATGAAGAATCATGCCATGGGTACACACAAGATAATATCTACACGCCAACGAACATTAAAACTTTGCGTACGCGTAAGGTAAGAGGTTGAGTCCAAAAGGAAACGAATTAGTCTCCACCAAAGATATTCTCGAATCCGTTGTTAACTCAAAGTCAATGATTTTTAAATAAAAGATCCCGCCCGATAAGGAGGGAGGGGATTCAGAGAATCAGGGCGAGAGATCCACAAGTTTAAACCATTCGGGCCATGTATAAATATGCGCAAGCATGATCGACATAAGAGAAAAAAAAAAAGGAAAATATTGGGAGGGGGGAGATAGAAGAATCGACAATTGATAGTACAAGAAGAGAGTTGGAGATTTCGGCCTAAATTCTGTATTCAGAACACGACCTCAACAAATATCTACTATTCAACAAGCACAAGGTTGCCACCCTACTGTATCTCAGAGAGATTAAAAGTGTTTAAGAGTCTTTTTTGTACGATATTCACAGTTGATAATAAAACCATTATATTCCCATTTCCATTGCACTTATATTCGTACATCCATCTCTATTCAATCAGATTAGGTATCCAAGATACCAACCTCTGCCACCGCCTACGTGGTAGTGGTCTTGAGGGTGTTAACCGGAATTTCTCACCTCGAGCAAATTCTCCGTTAACACTTTCTGGCACCTTATGTAGGAACAACCCACACCGTAATTTCTACTCTAACGAGTTTGCTATTTTGCAATAACCATGAGGCTTCGCTCCTCTCAAGGATAACCCAAAACCTCGGGACATCCATCTGCACTCTCTAACCATAAAGGGCAGAAAAAGGCAAAGAAATCTAAGCATCATAAGCCAGCCTCTCGTCAACCAGGTGTAGAGCAGGCTCCAACTCTTCTAGCGATAGACCCAACTGTGATCAATCAACATGCAGCAGCCATTGTGGAAAACGTCCACCTCCGTCTTACAGCAAAGGGGATTGATCCTCAACTAGCAGATCTGGGAATCCGAGGAGAAGCAAGTTGACCTGCTGCTAGGTAGTCTGTTTTCGATCGGCTAGGACCCCTTATTGATCCCTGCCTACCATAGGACAGGGCCTACACCCCCAGTCCTGGACAGGTCGACCAACTATCGACCTAGACAGGTTAAGTCGGCAGCCGACTTTCCTCCAAAGATGCCTCACAACCCTCATTGACCAGCGACTTCCATAAGGGAAACTCGAGCCAAAACCGGAGGTAGCCGGTAAACCGCGCAAGTAGACCCCATCCCTGAGGATGATAAAATGGAAGTATCCAGCTCATCGAGGGGATCTGACAGTGAGAGCTCTAAGGTCAACTCTAAGAAGCATGGAAATAAGCATTTAAGAAACCAGATGGCTAATATGCAGGAGGAAATCCAGCAGCTGAAAAGAGGGAAGGGTAAGGAGATTAAAAAAGACCCCTTGAACGAGATGAACACCTCGTTTACCAGAAGAATCCGAGAGGCGGAGGTCCCACCAAAATTTAAGATACCGTCGGACAAATTCTCTGGTACGAAGGATCCTTTAAGCCACTTAATGAGCTTTCTCCAACAGATGGAAGCCAAAACACAATCAAGGCCGCCATGTACAGAATGTTCCCTACCACCCTGACCGATTACACCAAGACTCGGTTCAGAAAGCTACCTGTGGACAGTGTGGACTCCTTCACAAAGCTGTCACTGCTCACAATTTTAGTACGTGATCAAACCCCTAGACGAAGGACCGCATCCACTTACAGTACGTGATTCAGGAGATGAGGGAAACCCTTCGGGCTTACGTGGAACGATTCCACAATGAAGTCATCCAGATGGAGGTCTTCACTGAGAGAAAGACCCTTGCCAATTTCAGGCGGAACCTGTGGGCAAATAAGCTATTCAGATCCTTTACCAAACGACTTCGGAGACCTACCAAGAGGCCTATGATCTGGCTCTAGAGCAGGTCGAAGTCGATAAACAACTCAAGGTTAAGATAGAGCATGACGATATGAGAACGGTAAAACGATAGAAGAAGGAAACTCTAAGACTTGAACCAGTTCAGAAGAATTAGGACAAATCTCCCAACAAGTCAATCTTCTGTTTTCTTGATGCTCAACCCAAACAGGAAAGGTACCTAGCAACACGAACCCCTCCGCGGACTTCATCTCTTCCAAGGACAGTAGCCTCTATAGCGCGAGATGAGAGAGAATATAATCACTATACCCCTTAAATACATCCCATGAAACGATCTACCTCGCCAACCGGGATAAGGGGCTACTACAGAAGCCCACACCCATGAAAGCCCCCGTCGTTAAGAGGAATCGATATAAGTACTACGACTTTCATGAAGACGTGGGCTACAACACTTCGGAGTGCTGTAACCTACGCAAACAGATCGAGGCTTTAATTAAGGGAGGATGCTTGATAGAATTCTTGCAGCAAGTTTGAGACAACATTCAGAATGAGAGGGAAGTATAAGTTGAGATCCGCAAGCACGTCGAGAAAAGAAAAGAGGAGCAAGCAGATCTGATGCAACAAATTCAGGTGATACATACCATCAGTGGAGGTCCTACATTGGCTGGCACCTCCAAGAATTCCATGAAAAACCATGCGAGGAAGGTCCCTCGTGTAGATAAAGGGCGAGGTATCTTCAAGTTCGACCAAAGCTAAGCTGGCCCCTCCTAGTCGGTGCAGATTATTTTCACCGAGGCTGATGTCTACAACACCGTGCAACCTCGTGATGATCCCATGGTGGTCACAGTACAAATTACCAACTGAATGGTCCATCGTGTGCTTGTTGACACTAGCAGTAGCATCGACATCCTTTTCAAAGATACATTGGAAAAGTTGAACTTGAAACAATGGTGTTACAATAGCTGCATAACTCCATTGTACAGATTTACTAATGACTCAATCATACCTGTAGGGTCTTAGATCCTTCCAGTAATCGCTGGAAAAGCCCCCCTCTAGCAAAATATCATGACAGACTTCGTGGTGGTGGATACCCCATCAGCCTACAACGCGATATTAGGAAGATATTTCTTGCCATCCTTGAAGGGGGTGTTATCCATTTACCACAATGTCCTAAAGTATCTAGTAGGAGATAAGGTGGGGGAAATAAGTGGTGATCAATAAGCAGCTAGGAAGTGTTATGCATTGTCTGCCAGCCTGATAGCCCTAGCGAAACAGTTTGCACAGGTTACGAGGATACAGGATGGGGTAACCCCCAGGATGACCTTGGATCGATCAGCATAAGTGGAAATCGTAGGAAATGACATTCTCAATATTTAGGGTCCGTCTTGTAAGCATTTTTCAGTTGTTGTTTTTAAAAAAAAAATAGTGTTTTTGGTTTAAGTTTCGAATTCTGAAAACACGTCTGATAGCATATATTGAAAACCGTATTTTAAAAATGAAAACCGAAAAAAATACGTCTGATAGATTAACTGAAAACTATCAAAAATTGAAATATCAAATTTTATAATTTGTTTAATAGTATTACAATTATAAACAAATTGATTAAATAATTAACCAATATAATATTTGTATTGTAATTTTTAAATTAAACAAAAGTAACACATCACAAATTACTAAAAAAAATCCAATAAGCAAATAATCGAAACTAAACTCTTAAATTATAAATAAGTATTATTTTAATAAATATAAATAACAGTAATTGCTAATAGAAAATTTTGGCTAGATGACCAAAGAGAATTTTTCACTCTTCTAACCCGAGTCAAAGCCCAAGCTCGCCAATCTGGGCTCAAAGGGCGAGCTATAGAACTGCCCCGCAGAAGTGAGGAAAGGTCATCGGGCTCTAGAGCTATCAGGAATGAAGCTCGACATGACCAGGTTGGGTCCCTCTCGCGAACACTGGAATTCGGGCAAAGCCCAATACGCTTTTATCTGGGCTTCTCGAGATAACCTATCCTGGAACCCCGATCTTTGGGGTCTGGCTTCGGAACCGCCCCGTGAAAGCAAGGAAATGTCGCCGAGCTCAGGAAACATTTGAGGTGAAGCCCGACATAAAAAAATTGAGCTACTTTCAAATCAGGGCTCCCAGAGGTTGAAATTAACTCCCAGAGGTTGAAATTAACTCGTAGCCTAACCAAAAGCCCGCCAACCTCTACAGAAGCCCGTTATCCTCTCCGGAAACACAAAAAAATGGGTCTTTAAGGGGATAAGATTCACGTAATAGCTATGCTCCAATTCGCTAAGGGAAGCTTGAACCTATCTGGACAAGAAAATGAAAGCTCGTATAATCAGTGCTACCCCCAACAAGGCAGTTTCGAGCTTTAAAGAACCACAGAGGGTTATGCTAAAGCTTTTGGGACCAGGACTAAGGTAAGGGTCTACCTTGCTCTACGAAACAATGAATGACTAACTCGATAAACTACATGAAAAATCATGCCATGGGTACACACAAGATCATATCTACACTCCAACGAACATTAGAACTCTGCGTACGCATAAGGTAAGAGGTTGAGTCCAAAAAGGAAACGAATTAGTCTCCACCAAAGATATTCTCGAATCCGTTGTTAACTCAAAGTCAAGATTTTTAAATAAAAGATCCTGCCTAATAAGGAGGGAAGGGATTCAAAGAATTAGGGTGGGAGATCCACAAGTTTAAACCATTCGGGCCATGTATAAATATGCCCAAGCATGATCGACATAAAGGGAAAAAAGGAAAAGAAAAATATGGTGGGGGAGATATAAGAATCAACAATTGACAGTACAAGGAGAGAGTTAGAGATTTCGACCTAATTTCTATATTCAGAACACGACCTCAAATATTATCTACTATTCGACAAGCACGAGGTTGTCACCCTACTATATTCTAGAGAGATTAAAAGTGTTTAAAAAAAAAAATTGTACGATATTTACAGCTGATAATAAAACCATTACATTTCCATTTTCAATGCACTTATATTCATACATCCATCTCTATTCAATCAGGTTAGGTATCCAAGATACCAACCCCGGCCACCGCCTATGTGGTAGTGGTCTCGAGGGTGTTAACTTGAATTTCTCACCTCGAGCAAATTCTCCATTAACAATAATAAATAAATATATATATATATAATTAAAAAAACTAGACTGGTTAAGAAGAATAAAAGAAGAAAAAGAAATGAAGAAGATCGAAGAAGAAGAGAAGGAAGAGGATCGAAGAATGAGAAGGATCGGAGAAGAAGAAGCATCAAATAAGGAGACGAAGAGGATCAAAGAAGGAGAAGGAGAGGATCGAAGAAGAAGAAGAAGAAGAAGAGGATTAGAGAATAAGAAGGTTCAAAGAAGAATAAGAAAAAGAAGAGGATCGGAAAAGAAGAAGAAAAAAAAAGTATTTTTTTTAAAAAAAAAGTGAAAAACAAAAACAAAAACAAAGAAAATATGTATTTTGTGTTTTTTAAATTTTTAATTGTTAATACTTATTTTGTTTTTCGTTTTTTGAAAATAAAATAAAAAATGGTTGACGAACGAGAATTCGAAATCGATTTTTGGAAAACAAAAACGAAAACGGGTTGAAAAAAAAAGCTGCAAGACGATGCCTTAGATTATAGGAAATAACCCATTGGTGAAAAAATTGCACTTGTAGCCTTTTTGCCAACAACATTTACCACATTGTCCTTTAAAACCTTTCTCTACAGTTTTCCTCAATACCCACCTTAAATATTTTATTCAATATAACTTGTAGTTTACTAAAATAGCCTCCAATCGGATTTCCCACAAAAGTCAATGATCAACAACACAATTCAAAATAATAATAAAAACATTTGTTTCTTTGCTTTGTGTACGTAAAACTCAAACGCAATTTTTTTTTCTTGTTTCAAGGTCATCATCGCCGTGGACGTTCAATTACAAATAATAATAAATAAACCTTCTTGTTCTTGCTCTGTGTACCCAAATGATGAACAAAACTCAAAACTCAAACCCAAACAACAAGAACCGAGAAATAGAGTGACGCGAAGAGAGCAAGGAGAAGCAAGGTCGTTGTCTCCATCACCGTTCAATTACAGATAAAAAAACCCTTCTTATTCTTGCTTTGTGTACCCAAATGATGAATAAAACTCAAACCCAAGCAAGAACCTAAAAATAGAGAGAAAGAATAAGCAAGGTCGCCGGTCGCCGTTTAAAGCACAAGGCTGACGGTTGACTTTGATCGAAGCACCCCAAACCCTAGATGAAACGCAAAGAGAGTGAGACAATTTTGAGGTACTAATTTGTTCAAACTGCTTTAATTTGTTCAAATGTGTGTTTTTTTATGAGAGATTGTTCTTGTTTGTGTTTTTGATGGGAGATTGTTCACTTGTTTGTGTTTTTGGTGTGTTTGTGTTCCATTGTATGTGTATTTTGAGGGTGTGTATTCTGTTTGAAGGGCAAGCATTTAGTGATTGTTGTGAACTACACTGGAAAAATATTTAGTGGGATGTAATTCAATGGGAAGAAAAACGTTTGCAGACTAGAATGACTTATTTTGCATGTATGTATTATATTAAGCCTAGTAATTATTGTAATAGACCTATGACTGATGGATGAAGCATGTAATTTGATGAGCCTAGGTTTTATGCTGAATGTATATGTTGAGCCTATAAATGATTGACATAAGCCTAGGGTCAATGGATGGATGATGCATGTATTCTTTTGAGCCTAAAAATGATGTTGAATGTTTATTTTCAGCCTATGAGGCTATGAATGATTTCCATAGTCCTAGTACTGATTATGAGCCTAGGACTGATGATACGTGTATAATTTTGAGCGTAGGATTTATTTTCATTTATAATACTGATACATGTATAATATTATAACGTCGGTACATGTATAATGTTGATTTTGAGCCTGGACTTATTTTAATTCATAATGTTGATACATTTATAATGACAGTACATGTTTTTTATTTTAAGCCTAGGTTTTTTTTTTCATTTTTCAAATGCCGAAAAAATCAAATGAAAAGTTTTGGTGGTTCCAAGGCTATGAGAAATGGATTTCAGTGAGAGTAAATAGTCGAAGTAAAATATTTATGATTAAAAACTTGAAGGTGGTCCTATAAAATTTAGGTTGGTGGAAAAATTCAAGTAGGGCCCTTTCGGCTAGTATTTGTATTTGAAACAACCGTTGATAGTTTATGGACAACTAATTCATAATGTTTTGAAAAGAGAGATTATTCACCCCAATGGACAAAGACCAGATGAAACGTGGTTTGGGTTGTGGAAGTCGAAAGCTCGTTTCAGTCAAGAAGAGTTTTGTATATACACTGGGTTGAATATGGGACAGTTGCCTTAAGGTTTTGCCAACAACAATAAAGTACAAGAGGATTCAATGCTTAGAAGAAGTTATATAGGTAAAAGGCCTATTGCTGAGGTATTGTATTCCACTTTGAAGAAAATGTCGTCTGAAGAGAGTGAAGATGTGTACAAGATGTTGAATATCTATATGGTGAGCCAATTCTTTGGTAGGAATGACGGATTGATGACAGCCATCTCGGGGTGGTTGTTTTCATTAGTCGAAAACAAAGATGAAATCATAAAATTTCCATGGGGTTCTTACATATTCAATTTGACACTATATTTTCTAAAGGATGTACTTAACAAATGCCTCCCCAAACTGAGAGGTGAAGAAGAGAAAGAAGATAAGAAGGGGAAGATAAGAAGGGGAAGATAATGAAGAATAAGAAGACAGTAGTAGAAGAAGAAGACTTAGAAGAAAAAGAAGAAGATAAGAATAAAAAGAACAAGAAGAAGAACAAGAAGTCAATAGAATTAGAATAAGTGAAAGGGAAAGGGAAAGGGAAGCTACAGGGTGAGGAAGAGAAGAAGAAAAAGAAATCCAAGTATTATGCCTACAATTTGTCTAGGTTCCTTCAAACACTTCAGGTAAGTTTTATAAATATTTAGCATGTTTTGAAAATAGTAAAACTATTTGTGATTTTTTAGATGATATATTACTATGTTTCCTGTTTGATACTTTGTTGGAGTGAACTGCCAATTTGATTCCTTTAGTCCATGATTGTTATGTTGAACATAAAAAATTAAGAAAATTATTGCTAGAAAGCTAGCTATTTTGGTGAGGGGTTGGTGTTGTCTAGTATTGTTTAACAGTAAAAGGAATTGTTTCCCTGTCCATTTCTAAAAATATGTCTTACATTTTACAACTTCATCGTAGAAAAACATTGCTTGAAATTAGTTAGTTTAAATTGTATATATATGGGCCATGGAGAGAGTTATTCGTTTATAAAATCTTATCGGAAATAGAGTTGCTACAGGGTGTCCATAGTTCACTAGATGGGAATTTAGTGCAAGGGTTACAAATATTGAATCCATATTCAATACAAATGTGTGTACTTAATTATCCTTTATTTCTAATTATATAAGGATAATTATTTATAAGAATTCCCTAACAATTGTTTGTTCCCGATATGCAGATGGCTTTATTTTCTTGGAATGTTGAAACTTTTGAAAAGGGTACAGATTACTTCAAGTCATTGAACCATAAATATGTGTGTTGCCCACTAATTGATAAGAAAGGGAGAAGTTGGCTCTACATCGAAGTGTGGAGGAAGAATATCTTGGTTCTGATGGTGAAGGTGATGATAATCAGAAGGTGATGATAATCAGATAGGCAATGGCAGTGATGTGATTGACTCTTCTATTCAGAAGGAGAAGATATTAGGTTCTGTTGGAAGAACTAGAAGCACATTTTCTAACGAATATTCCCCCATTCTAAGAAGCGGCTATTCTCTGATAGAAATCATATGGTATGATTACATATACACTATTTGGTTTTAGTATGCTATTTTTTTATGCATTGTATTAATTATTTCAAAATTCAGGTGTCTTCCACCATCCCAAAACTATATGTTATTATGCTTGAAAGCGAGCAACATATCATTGCATTTTGTAAAGATGAATTTTTGAAGATTGGAAAAGAGTTGAAGGTTGGATATGAAGTTGTTGAAAATTATATTATTATTTATTCATATATAATAGTTTAGTCCTTAATAATTTCCACTAATTTATTGATGTTCATGTTTAGAAGGGTGCTGAGCAAGGTAATGATGTTAATGGTGATAAGGGTGCTGGAAATAATGTTTTTGTTGGTAAGGATGTTGAAGAACTAAATTAAGTTGGCAAAGTTGGTGAACTTGGTAAGGGTGTCGAGCAAGATGGTGATGTTGTTGCTGAAGTTGGTAAGGGTGGTGAGGAAGATGATGCTTTTAGTGATGAGGATGTTGCATTTAAGAGTGGTAAGGGTGATGAGCAAGAGGTCGTTGTTGGTGAAATTGGTAAGGGTTTTGAGCAAGGTGTTGGCAATGATGGTGTGGTTGTTGTGGATGTTGCATTTGAGGGTGATATGGTCAAGGTAGATTCTATAATAGTGTTTTTGTCATGTATATCAACGGTTTATGCTTGACTAAATATTTAATTTTATGTAGGACTCGGGGAAAAAATCTACTTGACATGGACGAATATCTATCCCCATATATGTGCTTTATTGCCCAGAATATTCCCAGTAGTGTGGTAGCACTTGATGGGGCCGATCCTGATGTTGATTCTAGAGACATCGACGAATAGAGGAGCCGAAATCGGTCCAGGTGGCTCGAAAGCCCCTGGACAGATCCCATGCCCAATAAGAAAAGGAAACTACAGTCAAACGAGGAAGAAATAAACTTAGTTGAGTTCACATCTTTCCTGAAGAACGATGACCAATTTAGGTAATATTCCATTCCTATTATTTGTTATATTGTCAGTGTTATAATGTATTTAGTTTTGAATATTTTTCCTAATGTAATGTAACACCAACCTCGAATAGTTTTTATACCAGACAAATCCTTCCATGATACGTCAAGATTTTCTAGACCTGGTCACATCAAAAAGTGGATATCATATTTGGTAACAAAATTAACTATCTATTTCTCCCTAGTTTTAAGGTTTTATGTTACTTATTTCGTAACGTACATCACGTCATCACTGTATTTACACAGCACATACACAATTATTTCGATATCCTATGGAAAAGGTGATCCAATAGTCACTTTAACTATGTGCAGAATATTGGATTGGTTAACACATCTTTCTTCGTAAGTATCTCCCTAGTTATATGATATGGTATATGAAAATGTGTTTAAGCATGTTTCTGAAAATGTGTTATAATGCATGTATGCTTTTGAGCCTATGATTAATTGATATATGCCTGGGAATGGATGCCATGAGCCTAAGAATTATCAGTTGAGAATTAATGCATGTATGCTTTTGAGCCTATGATTGATTGATATAAGCCTGGGAATGGATGCCATGAGCCTAGAATTATCAGCTTGGAATTAGTGCATGTATGTTTTGAGCATATGATTGATTGATATAAGGCTAGGAATGGAAGCCATAAGCCTAGGAATTATCTGCTGGGAATTTATGCATGTATGCTTTTGATTTATATATGCATGGTAATGGAATTATCAGCTGGGAATTAACGATTGTATACGCAGACTAACCTAAACATTAAGTGGGAAATTGAAATGGATACAATGGATGTTGTGAGGAAGATTGCAAAATTTATGAAGGATAAGAAGGAAAGACGTTAACAGAAAGAAACTGGTTCTCCTCCTTTTCCTCAATAGAAAAAAGATCGTAAAAAAGGGCAAGAAGATCCACGATCATTCTCCTCATGATTTCAATGCCTGGGAAGACTTACCAGAATTTGTTCCTTTAAATTACCAATCAAGTACAAACATCCTCAGACATGTTACTGGACATAACCTTTTGTACCCTCAACCTTGGTGGCAAATGGATTAGGTAAGTTTTTGGAAATGACATTGCGTTGTCATTATCTATTTTCTTAAATAATTTTTATCTATCTGCATAAAAAAATTATATTGTATATATAGGTGCTCATCCCGTACCACCTTCTCGGCCATTGGGTTTTATGTCATGTACTTTTGAAGAAAGGAAAAGTATTGTTATTTGACTCTTTAAATGAACGGGACAGAACTAATCATCGGCTAAAGGACATTCATGCCCAACTTTACCAATTGCCATCTTTATTGAAGCATACCAGTTTCTATGAGGAAATGAAGATGGATCCTCATGCCAGCCCATTCACAATTCAAAAGATTCATTCTGAATTTATTCCGTAACAAAATGATGGGTATGTGTGACATATTTATTTACTTTATTTAATTTCCTAAAGATACTTATGTTTGACATATCCTACCATTTTATAGATATAGTTGTGGTGTATTCTTGATGAAATATGCTGAGTTGATTCTTGCTGGAGTAAAAACTCCATGGAAATCAGTTTTTGGACAAAAGGATATCAAAGTCATTCGTAAGGCCATTTCAATTGACATTTACACTAATGGTCAACTCTGTAATTCCCCGTAGGAACTTTTGTTTTAGGTATTTTGTGCCTGAGAACATGTTCAACTTGGGAATCAATATTTAGACTATGAATATTTTGTGAAGTCCTCTTAGGCTTGGAATTTTTATGAGGTATTTTGTGCCTAGACATGTCAATAGCCTGGGAATGTTCATCCTGAGATTATTTTGTGACAGATTTAATTATACCAACTATTAAATTAGTTAAATAAAAGTTATAAAATTCTTAAAATTATGAAATTCCCTATGAAAATAAAAAAAATGACAAATTGTAACGGTCTGGGCCGGGTACAATTCGCTTAGGCCTTGGAACAATTCTCTTGGGCTTTGGAACAATTCTCTTAGGCCTGGGTAGAACAATTCTCTTAGGTTTGGATAGAATAATTCTCTTAGGCCTAGGAACAATTCTCTTAGGCTTGGGTACAATTTTCTTTGGCCTAGGAACAATTCTCTTAGGTATTGGTACAATTCCTTTAGTACATGAAATTATACGGGCCCCACAATAAATTGGCTGCTTGTCATTTTCAAAAAAAGATGTACAATATTATATCTCTTTAAATGAAGTTAGAGTGGTTAGTTTACCCATTGTTCAGTTTACAAAGAAATGAATGTTCATTTAAGTTACAATGGTTCATTTCAAATCTAAAGGTTACAATGGTTCAATTAAAATGTAAAGGTGACTTTTCACTGATACGGGTCATCTTGTTCCACTATAAATACCCCATCTATGTTACATATTTTCCTTACTTCAATCTTCAATCTTCCTCAGTTGTTACATATTTTTCTTACTTGAATCTTCAATCTTCCTCAGTTGTTACATATTTTCAATCTTCAATCTTCAATCTTCCTCAATTGTTACATATTTTCCTCACTTCATTTGTATAAGTGAAAATGGAAGGAAATAGTAGGAGTTGTAAAAGGTTAAATGCCATTTTCGAATGAATGCATGAACGGATTGCAAAAGCTAAGGAAACCGTCATCAAGGAGCGAGAAAATGTAAAACTGCTAAGTATTGATTATACTGTTTTGATGTGAATATTTTAGAATCTGGAAGCTGAAAGTATCAATTTAAATGTTCAGATCGAAGAAAGGGACAACGAACTCAATGGACTCTACCAACTTGTTGAACAAATATAGAAGAAGTTGTTGGACTTCAATACTCCACCGTCAGCTTGAAGAAAAACACATCGAATCTACCTTCTACAGAAAAACACATTTCAATAATATGTTTTTTATTTACATGTTGTACCATCTAACTTCTTAATTAAAGTAATTGGTTTTGTTTTCACATGATGTACACATTTCACATGATGTCATTATATTTTTTCATTACTCTTAAATTCGACCAGAACATAACAAGATCCACATACAACCATCAATGTTTAACACCAAAATATAATAGAACTAGTTTCTTATGCATTCTTGTTTCATATTCAACAACACCACAACTTAAACATAAACAACAAATCTTTAAAACAATCTTGCCTAAATTAACTCCAAAAATAAGAACGAATAGAAATGAAAACAACATGACACCGGTGTTTTGACTCTTCTCAGATATTCTCTTTAACATTCACAAAAGAATCAGGCCAAGAATGGCTTAAATGTAAGGAACGACTACCTATCACTTTATATGCTTCATTAGTTGAGTTAAACTTCTGGTAAGATGCTCCTAGAAAACCATTAGATGTTCATGACATTAAGGTCAAGAATTAAACACACCGGTTTTCCTTTCTTTATTTGAAAACAACATAAACAGAATTCTTCTCCATTTCATACAATACACTATACAGATAACTGTAAACCAATTTTTTAAAAATTAAATAACGAATGTTAAAGTATTCGAGGCAAAAATCCTCTCAGTCATTCAAACAAAAAATAAATAAAAATTTCGACTGATTTTTAGCATACCAGACTTCTTTCACTAACAACACAAAACCTTCAAAGTCATTTAAATAAATAATATAATAATAATCCAAAATAAAAAAAAGTCTGGTATACAAATAAAAAAAATTTGCAAATCCCTCTTAGTGTGAATTCGGCCAAGGAGAAAAAGGGAACGTTTTTGTTTTCGATAATACACCAGTATCCTTTACATCAAAAGGGTTTTGTGTACAACATCGAATCAAGGTTCATGCGAGTTTCAATCAAATTGTTGATAATTCAAAAGTGACTGGGCGTTCTTGGTTTTTCTCTTGGAGTATTATTGTAACTAACAAAGAAGAAGATTTTGTTTGTTTCCATCCTCAGTAGACAATTTAAAGATAGGGAGCCCACACTCCTAGGTGATTCACGTTCGTGATTGGATTGGAAGATCTTGCAGATTTTATTCGACGCTAGTTCAATCGTCACGAAAAAAAAAATGTACGACACTTTTTTATATACATCAATTAATCTAGGGTTAAGGTTCTTATTATTAGAAGGAAAAAATTGTATTTATACGCAAACCCTAATTTTTCATTTTTCTCACGTTTCCGTTGTGTTTTTAAACCGTTTTTTCCCTTCAGATTATAGCTTAACTTAATACATAATCTACTTATTAAAAAAGTTAACAAGTGTTTGTTAAATTAAATTTTAAAAGTGCTTTGCTTTTGAATGGATGGAAAATATATTTGATAAAATGACAAAAATAGACATATACTAGGCCACTGGACCGAGTCAACTCGATCAACTTTAATAAATTGATAAAACGAGTTGGACCGAGTCAACTCTATCTCTTTTTGGTGAGTCGACTCATTCAAGTAATTATTTCTCAGTCATTGGAAATTACTGCTTCAGCCACTCGATCGTCTCTCTCCGCCAAGTGCTCCAACGCCAGCCTCTTTCACGTCACTGCAGAGACCGGTTATGCTTCGGCAATGGTGGTTATGTTCTCAAATCGGTGGATCTCAAATCGATGACGGTTATGCTCTCAAATAGATCATCGATTGAACCCGGCCTCACTTCAAACGGGTCGACGGCACATGCGACTTTGAAGCCGTCTGATCAGTCTTCGGTTCGTCGTTGGATCTCCTTTGGACTCGAACTCCGGCGGTGGCCACCACCACTGTTCGATTTATACTTGTATTATTTTGATTTTTTGTAAAATTAATTTTCAGTTTTTAAAATTCATTAATAAATAAAAGGGTATTATTATCATTATTTTAAAATACTATGGGTATTATAGACAATTTAAAGATAAAATCTAGCTTTTGCTTTCAAAAGCACCTCCTACCAACTTCTCAAAATTTGATTATTTGACGAGCAAATTGTAAAATAAGTTACTTTTAAGGATTTTTCCAAACACCTATTTCCTCAAAACTTGAGAAATAATCACTTATTTCTCAAACAAAAGCAATCCCAAACATAGCATTAGTTTTTGATGTGAGAAGTTGTTTTTTATTTGTTTTTTTATTGTTATATATAAAAAAAAAACTTTGTCCAACTCATTGTGTGAAGAATTCGGCCAAGCATAGAGAAAAGAGGGAACGTTTTTGTTTTCGATAGTACACTAGTATCCTTTGCATCAAAAGGGTTTTGTGTACAACATTGAATCAAGGTTCACGCGAGTTTCAATCAAATTGATTGATAATTCAAAAGTGACCGGACGTTCTTGGTTTTTCTCTTGGAGGATTATTGTGACTAACAAAGAAGAAGATTTTATTTGTTTCCATCCTTTGGTATTCAATTTAAAGAAAGGGAGCCCACACTTATAATTCACGTTCATGATTGGATTTGAAGATCGTGCGGATTCAATTCGACGCTAGTTCAATCGTCACAAAAAAAAAGGTACGATACTTTTTATATACATCAATTAACCTATGGTTAAGGTTCATGTTATTAAAAGGGAATTTTTTTTTATATACGCAAACCCTAATTTTCTAATTTTCTCATGCTTTCATTGCGTTTTGAACCGTAATTTTCCCTACAATTGGTATCAGAGCCTGGTTGTTCCCTTGATTAATTGATGTATGTGTTCGTGAATATTTTTCTTTTTATTGTATATATGCATGTTTTAGAAAGAGATGACACTCTAGGTATTCGAATATATATTTACATTGGAATGTTTGGATATATATATGTTTTATATGTGGTTTGTTATTGCTCACTTTTGGTCCTAGAGTTTCAATGTATTTTTGTTTTGGGATTGTAACAAGAAGGGTAGTCTATCATCGCCATAATTTCCTTCTTGGTAGTTGTTAAGTTTTTTTTTATTTTGTTGTTGTAATAAAAAAACTGCACTATATTGTAATAATAATAAAAAAACTGCAGTATTTTTATTTTAGTTTAAATTCTTCTGTAATACATTCAAGTATCGAAGACTAGAAGGTTTGGAGAATTGGAAGCAACTGGAACAAGTTTGGGACCGTGCGAGCCGTAGCAACAAACGTACGTGCGAAGAGCACGCAGCTACCTTTGTTGTGGCATGGGCTGCGCATGGCAGCCCTATGGAAGCCATGGGCTGCGCAAGCAGCCCTTTATGGTTTTGTGCCATGCGCACGCCCATGGGTAAGGGCTAAGGGTGCTCACGCCCATGGGCGGCAGCCGAGAGAGTCCGGACAATAAAGGTCACGTGAAGACTTGTTTGCCAAGAAAGAAGTTTTTTGTATTCCAAGACATGTAATTTACTTTCTTTTCTAGGATGGACCAAAATTGAAGCTATTTATATTTGTTGTAAATATTACAATGTTTGTCATTGTTTGATAACATGTCATATAGAATAGGAGTGCCACTCATATATCTCTTTTGGTATGAACATTCATTGAATGGTTTAAGTATCTAAATTGGCATCTAGATAACTTGGTAAATGATTCTTTGGAATTCGATCACACGCCTTAAATAATTGAATGGGAGAAGGTGTTTTGGAACACCTATAGCCTCCAAGTTTAGTTGAGCTTTATGTTTCGTGAATAACCTCCCAAAAGGTATTCATGAATGGAATTTAGCAAGATACTTCTTTACAAGGATAAACTAGACAATTAGCCCAAACGATATCTACACTCAAAGGAGGGATATTCGTGAGGGATTATATTGAAGGTCGATAACTTGGTAACACACTCAATGTAGTTTTATTAATATCCTCCCAAGAGTTCTTGTTAAAAAAATTGCAAGGCTAAAATAGAAAATGTTGGTTGTTATGTTAACAATTAGGTGGGACCTAATCCAACTAGTAAAGGGTGCGTACTCCCAAAAGAGGAGTGACATTTATAGGTGTTGGATCACCATTGAATTTTTATGATTAAATTATATAATTTAATTCAAGATAAATATTCAAAAGTGCTATATCATGATTGTTTACTTATATATTTTTTGTTATTTAAAATAAATCATGACCCAATCCCTAATCAATATCCTAAAAGATAATACTTTATGTTGACGTCGATTTCTGGATTGTATCAGAAAAGCTAACAAGGATTGGATTTCGGCTATGATTTCAAAGAGAAAGATAAGGAGAAAAATAAACAAACGCAAGTTTTTTATATGGTAAAACTCCGATGACCTGAGCAACGTCCACGGGTGGTTGAATGATCAACCAAGCCAAAATCCACTATGAAATTATAATGTTACAAGCTCTTGATCTCTCTTTCTTCTCTCTGTATTTTTCTATGAATGTTGTATATCTCTTGTTTGGCGAGATTATAGGTCTATTTATATGTTTATAGAACCCTAATCTGCTTTATACAAGTAATAGAAGATCTTTGTATTTAATTGCAATTTATTTGCTTGCTTGAAGCTGATTGTCTTCTTTCCTGTTTCGGAGTCTTATAATGAGATCGAATGGGTCTCTAGTAATGTAGTATAATTAGGACTTATTTTCTTATAAGAGCATAGTCTTTTTGAAGAAATAAAGTTGTTGTCTGATTGGGAACCTACCCTGTTTAATATTCTGTTCTTATTGGGATTCCTTTTTTATATGGATATCTCTGTGCATCTTAATGACTTGATCCATGTGGGATATGCGTTGGGCTTCTATTTAATTGTCTTCATGTTCGTCCCGAGTAAGGACAGTACCCGTTGGTCCTGAGTAACATTATTCGTTCCCGAGTAGAAATGTCTTTTAACCAGTCCCAAGTGTCATTTAACTGATCCCGAGTAGTATATGACGTTGATTGACCCTGAATAGGGTTTGTTCAACATCTACTTACTCGGGTTTTCTCTTCTTCGGTGATGTCTTGTAGGATATTTTCTGAATGCCTATTCGGATGTACACCTGGCAATTTATCCTCTTTGTTGATGACGTGTACGTACGATAAAATTCACATATGACAATACTCTCTTAAAATATTTTTGCTGGCCAGGGTTTCTTCGGGCAAAAGTATTTTAATTAGTTTTTCAATATCTTTACAGTACCCGAGTAAATGTCTTGTCATAATGGAGTGTTTTAAGGGTGACCCTGTAAATTCGATTTTCCTTTTCAACTAGATCTTTAATGATAGCGACGTTTTGGAGTTCTAACGGCGAAAGCCAGTTCTCTTTTTGACACATGTCCCTTGCCTCTTCTTTTTTCGATATCATTTATGAGATATGACTCACGCGTTTCCCCGTGCACCGCCTATATCATCAAACCTCATTATTGTTTGTTCCCGTCTAGAGATCCTAGAGTTTCGTGCCATCATCTCTTTAAATTCTTCACTGAGTGACAACGTTGGTTCATTCTTAACAATTTTCAGCAGAAAAATATCTCAAACCCAGATTTCTTTACGCAGAAGGTCGCGATTCTCCGTTGAAGATCTTGCATCAAATTTTATTCAAGGTTAGTTTTAATAGAGCCATCTTCCCGTCATCGTCTTTTTAATATCGTTCTTGATGCATTAGAACGCGGGTATTTCCAGTTGGTTTCCTGCATTAGAAGATTACTGGGGGAAATCCCTATTGATGAACCTTCATTTTTAGAAGTTGATGTTTCTGGGCTTCACCCTAACGTCACTTTTAGTCTTGTATCCAGTTCTTCATCTAGTTCTGATTCTGAAATTTCTAATCACAGGGTACCTATTCGAAGGATGGGAAAACATCAAAGCAGAAATGAAGTCCGTAAGCACAACTTAGGCGAAACTCGGATCAGGGAGCAGACTGTCAATGAGAACGACGTTGAAGAGGTGTTCAGAATATCTCGTCTTTCTTTCTCTGCTACTCGCCTGAGTGAGTTTGATACCAAGCCGAATGTAGTCGAGCCAGATGAGATAGAGAAGTATCGTGCCCAATTCGGTCACTCTGATTCCAGCGGGTGATAGAGCTGCGTGGAATCCTCCCCCGAGTATGGTAGCGATCTACGGATCCATGCTCTGCTACGGCATCACTCTTCTTTTTTAGCCATTTATTGCCTGGTTTCTGGCTGAGGTAGGGATCGCTTCTGCTCAATTAGCCCCAAACAGCTATAAAATTTTGATGTGCATGTGGAACATGTAAAAGCCGTATGAACTTGTTGCCGCCTTCCATGAGTGAAATCAGGCACTTCTTTATGCTGAGGCAGTCTGGTAAGACAGAGACTTACTTTTTCATGTCTAATCCGCCAGACTGCTGGGTCCCCGAGGGGACAAAGGTGAACCAGGGAGCTGATACCTCTGATGACCCCAAAAAGAGAGGTTTTGTATGGGGGTTCCCTACCTCCAACAAGTTCTGGAAGAACAGTTGGTTCTTCACCGGAGGAAGTCTCAGTCTTGAAGTCACCCTCAGATCTGGGGATTCTCGGGAGGTATTGAAAGTCCCCTGTTTCTTCTATTCCCCCGAGACATGGAACAAGAAGAAAATTGATTACAGCGATACTGAGTTGACCAGACTTACTCGGGCAGCAGTTCGCACTTTGGAAAAAAGGAGCAAGACTTATCTCTTCGTTGAGTCGAAGATGATAGAGTTTGGCATCCTCAAACAGATTTTGGGATACGGTAGACGATGTAAGTGATTTCTACAACCTTTCTTTTCATTGTTTTTTTTTAATACTCTGACGTGGTTCCTTTTTTTTTCAAGTGTACGATACAGATATCGTCTGCGATCTTCAGGCTCGCCAAGTGAAGTCGATTCTCCAGGCGAGTGGAAAAGAAGCTTTCCGTCAGAGCAATGATGTTATCGCCCCGCTTGAGTCTGACGAGGAAAATGATGTTGCTGAGGAGCAAATCCCTGATTACATCCTCGACGACGCTGTTCAGCCGACCACTGGGAGACTAGCGGTCCGAGTGGCTCGATAGATACTCATCTGCCCGATGATGGGGAGAAGCAGAGTGAGGGTCTCGGTAAAGAACCTGCTGTACGGTCAGATGTTGGTGATGGAGGTAACACCTCCGCGATCCAAGCACTTTCAGGTCCTGACTTTTTTGAGTCCTTATGGGATGATGCTCAAGAAGATCCCACAGCTGATCTCAGCTTTCACCGTTCTCGGGCTGATAAGCGGAATGCGGTTAGCTCTCCAACTCGCCCTCTCAAGGTTCCTCTGGTGGTCTCTTTCATCTACTCCAGCGATGAAAATATTGTGATTGCATTCCCCCGAGCGTTGATACTGGAGCGTCTATAGATATGGAGAATTCGAAGCCGAACAGGGGTTATCCCTTGCTTCGACGGATGCTGAAACTTCGGAGCCGAACAGGGGCTCCTCTCCCCCCGAGGTTTAAGATCAAGGGGCTGAACCCTAGGGGGTTCTTTCATATCCTTCTCCCCACTATATGTTGCGGGAGATGTCATCGGGTTGAGCTTTCATCGGGAAAGACCACTGGAGTTGTTTCTGGGATGGCTCTCTGTCAGACCGTCTTCAGAACGTCTTTAACGGTGCATCTTATGTAAGTTAATTCTTAACTTCAATTGTTTTTCTCATTTTTGCTTGCTAGATTTTTAATTTAAACTTTTTTGTAGATGGTGGCTGAGTTAGTTGAGCTGGTTCAGACGCAACAACATCAATATGATAGAATAAGGCATCTTGAAGCTCAGCTGAAGGAAAGTGAGGATCAACGTGCTCGGGTCGAAACGGCTTATCAATAAGATGTTGGTTCTGCCCAAATTTTTATTGACCACTGATTAGCGTAGCAGGTTGAAGCCGAGGAGAAAGCTTCTTTGGCAGAGGAGAATGCAACATCATTTCAAAATTTGTTATCCTCTGCCCAATAATCCATGCTTAAGGCCGAGCAGAAAGCGGAGCAGTCCAAGTAGACGGATGAGCAAAAAATTGAAGATTTGGAATGCCAGGCTGGAACTTGAAGTCCAAGGGGTGGATCGTTTTAAAAGATCCTCTACCTACGATACCTTTCTCTTTTGGGAGTTTCGGCGGGGGCTAGTTTCAGCTGGCGAGTTCTTCAAAGTTAAGAATAGGGCGACTGAGAAGGCCCAAACTAACTGGGAGCTGTCAATCAAACATCTTGTGGATCGGTCCTTGGAATCCCTCTGAACTCAGATAAAGGAATGGAGGGCTTACTGCGGCAGCCGAGGCAAGGAGCCCTATCCCATGCATTTGGAGGTTCCATCTGAGCATTCTCTCTCGACTTTTTACCCCATTGGAGAGTCAGTCGTAGAGGGTGGGGTGCCTGATGTTGGGCCGATCCCAGGAGAGGATTACAGCCAATGGATGGACGATTCGGTCGACACAATTGATTGGCCTTCTAATGAGAGCATGCTCCGTGAATACGAGATGGTGCCAGACCCGAGTATTGGCAAGAGCTCCAAATCCTCACAATCCTTATTTTTATAGATAGGATTTTTTTGTAAAGATTTTTATGTAATGATTCTTTTGTAAATGGAACTTTAGCCATTATTTTGAAAGATCAATAAAATTCCGAGTAGCTTTTCTAAACCTGATGGTTTGACTTTATTGCTTGCAAAATTTCTATGGTTGCTGAGTATCTTATTTAACTCTTTAATGTTTGGGTAACTTCACCGAGTATCTTATTAAACCAGTTGTTTACCTGAATAGCTTTAAAACTCCAAGTATCTTATTTAACTGGCTCTTGCGATCTTTATGCCAAGTATCTTATTAAACTGGTTGTTGTCTTCATGCCAAGTATCTTATTAAACTGGTTCTTTCTGATGTTCGGGTAACTTAACCAAGTATCTTATTAAACCGGTTTCGTTCTCCAAATAATTTTTTAATGCCAAGTATCTTATTAAACTGGCTATTTCTGATGTTCGGGTAACTTAACCGAGTATCTTATTAAACTGGCTTCGTTTCCCGAATAATTTTTTAATACCAAGTATCTTTTTAAACTCGCTAGTATTATTAACTAAGTCATCCTAAAACATGCAAGTAGGTTTATACTTGTGTTTCATACACTCTTGCTACCCTAATGTTACATCAAGGCTCACCATGATCATATGTTCGAGTCCTTACACATTACCGAGGACGTCTCTTCAGTTTTTATACGTAAGGGTTTGCTGAATCGTTAAGCTTTTTGAATCGCTTAACACAGCTATGCATTTCACAGGAATTTTTCCCGATAGCGTCCCGAGCTGGTGCATCGGGTTTGCCTTTTTGCTAAGGTCATTTGACCTTGCTCGGCTGACATTCTCCTTCGAGTTTCTCCGCCGATTCGGGATTTAATGGTCCCGAGTATTCTATTTGCATGTTCTTATTATCATGCTGGTCTTCCATATGTTCTTATTATCATATGCTTTCTTTTGGAAATCCCGTGTTCGATGTTTTTCTTTCAGAAATCCCGAATTTGATTTTTTATTCATAACTGCAAAATCAATAAAGTTTTAAATTCCACAGCTAAATATTTAACCTGAATAAAATTATCCTGACTAGAAAAAAGAACAAAAAATAATTTAAGGATAGAAAATCTTCAGATATTGGGCATTGCATGGTCGGAGTGAAACCCCTCCATTGGGTCGTGCAATCCAATACGCTCCATGGCCAGCTACTCCTTCGACTTTGTATGGGTCTTCCCACTTATCAACCAGGGAATCTGCAGCTTTATTTTTTGTGTTCAATGACACCTTTCTGAGTACCAGGTCTCCTAACTAGAATTTCCTGACCCGAACATGAGAGTTGTAATGGCGGGTTACTCTTTGCAAATATGCCATATTTCGTATTCGGGACTTTTCCCTTTTCTCTTCTAGCTCATCTAGACTTTGTAACAGCATATCAACATTCTGATCTTCATCATATAGCCTGACTCGGGGTGATGTGTATGGCGTTTCTACGGGGATAACAGCTTCTGTTCCAAAAGATAAAGTGTATGGAGTCTCTCCTGTTGACATTCTTACTGTTTTCCGATATGCCCATAATACTTTGGGGGGTTTTTCAACCCAGCTTCCTTTCTTGGCATCTAGCTTTGCTTTGATTGTGTGCTTGATGATTTTGTTCATTGCTTCAACTTGCCCATTTTTTTTTGGGTGGGCAGATGTGGCATAGTAATTGGCAATCTAATACTCTTTACACAGCTGTCTGAATTTTAGGTTATCGAACTGGGTGCCATTGTCAGTAATTATAGTGTTTGGGACCCCAAACCTATAAAGTATATTATTTTTCACGAAATTTATGGTGTTTGCTTTTGTGATATGCACTAATGCTTCAGCTACTACCCACTTCGTGAAATAGTCAACGGCTACTATGACATGTTTTGCTCCACCCCCTGTTCCGACTGGCATTGGGCCGATTAAATCCAAACCCCACATGGAAAATGGCCATGGGGATGTGAGGTTTCTGAGCTGCTTAGGGGGTTGTCGGATGTCATTGGCGATCCTTTTGCAAGTATTACAACTTTCCGAACATTGATGTGCATCTGAGAACAGAGTAAGCCAGTAATAGCCTTGCCTGAGTACCTTGTGTGCCAAACTTTTACCCCCAGTGTGGTTTCCGCAAACTCCTCCATGGATTTCTTGTAATATTTGATATGAATCCTCCTCTAACACACATCTTTGGAGTGTTCGGGAATACCCCCTTCTGTATAGCTCTCCTCCAACCAATGTGCACCTTGTTGATCTATACCTGATATGTTTTGCTTGTAAGGGATCTTCCGGGAGCACGCCTTCTTCCAGGAACCTTTTTAGCTGAGTCATCCAACCGTCTGGTGGTGTTCAGATTTCTAAAATTTCTAAGTTTCTCGGTTCAGCTGTGCTTGGTTTAAGGAGATGTGCAACCAGAATAGTCTTTAGCCTGATTGTGGTTGTTGCCGACGCTAGTTTAGATAATACGTCTGCCTTTTCATTCTCCTCCCTGGGGATCTGGGCAATCTTATATTCTTTAAATTTCTGGAGGAGCTGTTTTGCAATGTCATGGTAGGCTATCATGCATTCATCTTTGGTTTGGTACTCGTCCAGGACTTGGTTGACAACTACCTATGAATCGCTGAATATCTCGACTTCATCTACCCCAAGAGCTATGCAGGCTCTCAGTCCAGCTAGTAGCGCCTCGTACTCGGCTTGATTATTAGTTGCTTTAAAGTCAAATCTCATGGCACATTTGACATCATCTCCTTCTGGAGTGCATACTATGAGTGTTTGAAGAACCATCAACATAAAATTTCCATGGGAAATTTTTTCCCAACATCCTTTTTGCTTCCAGGTTCGGCTCTGTGAACTCTGCTATAAAATTTGCCACTGCTTGCCCTTTAAGGGATGTCATGGGGACGTAGTGGATATCGAATTCACTTAGCTCGATTGCCCATTTAGGCAGTCTTCCTGAAATCTCTGGCTTCTGTAGAATTTGCTTTAATGGGTAGTCAGTGAGTACCTGGATCATATGCGCCTGAAAATATGGCCTTAGCTTCCTTGCTGCTGAAACCAATGCTAGCGCCATTTTCTCTGCCTGTGAATATCTGGTCTCGGCTGGTAGAAGTGCCTTGCTAGTATAGTATACTGGCTTTTGTACTCCATCTTTTGTTCTGTCTAGGACTAAGCTTGCTTCCAGTTCTGTAATTGATAAGTACAATTGAAGTGCCTCCCCCATCTGAGGTTTTGAAAGGATGGGAGCCTGCCCTAGATATTCTTTAATTTTTAAGAATGCCTGCTCACACTCTTCATTCCATTCGAGTCCTTTCCCTTTTCTAATTACTTTGAATAAGGGTGCGCATCTGTCTATGGCCTTTGAGATGAATCTACCCAAAGAAGCCAAGCATCTTGTTAGGTGTTGTACTTCTTTGAGTGTCCTCAGTGAAGTCATTTTCTGCAGGGCCTGGATCTTCTCGGGGTTAACTTTGATTTCTCTTTGGTAAACTTGAAAACCCATGAATCTTCCCGAAGGAACCCCGAATAAACACTTGTTCCGATTTAGCTTCATTTGGTATCTCCTCAAGACATCAAATGTTCTCACAAGTCTGAAGTGTGTTTGTCTGCTGTGATGCTCTTGGTCAGCATGTCATCAATGTATACTTCCAATATCCTTCCAATTTACCGAGCGAAGATTCTGTTGACCAGCCTTTGATATGTGGCCCCTGTATTTTTTAACCCAAAGGGCATTACTGTGTAACTGTACAAACCCTGATCAGTGGTGAATGCTGTTTTTTCTTCGTCGGCCTTGTTCATCCGGATTTGGTTATATCCCGAATAGGCGTCCATGAAACTGAGCAGCTCATGGCTTGACGTATCGTCCACCAACTGATCTATCCTCAAAAGTGGAAAACTATCTTTAAAGCATGCCTTGTTCAGATCTGTGAAATCTATGCACATTCTCCACTGTCTATTCTTCGTTTGGACGAGGACTACATTAGCCACCCATTGAGGGTAGTTGACCTCTCTAATCGATCCTACAATGAGTAGCTTCTCTACTTCTTGTTTGATGGCCTGACTTCTCTCGAGATTGAATGATCTTCTCTTTTGTATCGCCGGTTTTACATTCGGGTCTACCGTGAGATGGTGGGATATTATTCGGGCATCTATCCCGACCATGTCTTCATGATTCCAAGCAAACACATCCCTGTATTCTTTGAGTAGATCAATGAGGATTTGTTTGACTCTTATTTCCAGGTTATCCCCGATCTTGATCTTTTTGTCAGGTTCATCTTCTTTCAAGATGATTTCTTCGACCGGTTCAGTTTTGGATTCATTCGGCTCTTCCCTTGGATCGAATTCGAAGAATAATGGCTCTTTGTTCTGACTCGGCTGTGTTATGGTGCAAACCTGCTCATCATTCCTGTCTTTGTATACTGACAGGTTCGCTCTTCGGGCCATCTCCTGGGATCCCTTGACTACACCGACCCCCTGTTCGTTCGGGAACTTGATCATTGAGGCATAGGTGGCTGTTACGACCTTAGTTTTATTTAGGAATGGCCGTCCCAAATAATGCATTATATGGCCAATTGTCCAAGTCTACCACCACAAAGTCGAGAAATACAGTTCTTTGGCAAAGTGCCACTCCAATCTTAACGGTTACAGTCCCGAGTGGCCTGACCTCGACTCCTCCAAACCCTTTGAGTGGAGTATAGAAGGGTTATAGATCCTTTCGGACCAACCTTAGTTGATCGTAGACGGCTACATTAAGAATGTCTACTGAGCTTCTATTGTCTATCAAGATCCTTCTAACTTCCCGGTGACCAATCCGGGCACTTATTACCAGAGCGTCATTTGGCCCAACATCGACGCCATGTGAGTCTGTTTCTGTGAATGTTATCGGGTCCCATCCTTCTTTTACCCTCTTTAAGTCTGGCTCCACCGAGTTTACGTCAAAGTTATGTCTTGCTTCTACTACTTCCCTGATTTCCTGTGTTCGCTCTCGGTTACTTCTCCTAGTGGATGGTCCTCCAAAGATTGTATGGATTACTTGATTGGCCTCTAGACTGGCTCTTTGATTTCGACCAGAGCTGTGATAGGCCCTGATCTCTTTCTTTGCTTCTGATTTTTTATTCCTTTTCAGGATCACATCCTGTAAATGTCCTTGCCGAATGAGGGTTTCTATGTAATCTCTGAGCTGGTAACACTTGGAAGTCTCATGACCGGTTTCCCAATGGAACCTGTAATATTTTGTTGTATCTTGCTGAGTAAACTGAGATTGTCGGCGTGGCTCTTGTACCATATTCTTTACTTCTAGAATGGCCAGAATTTCCTCCTGCTTTTCTGAAGAAGGGTGTAGTTGGTGTATCTGCCTTGGTATTTCTCTGTGGTCTGTTCGACATTACGCCCATTTCCCCCGTCCTTGTTTTTTTCTTTATTGTTTCCTTTTTGCTTTCCCTTTTGGTTCTGCACTTTGGACTCAATCCTTTTGTTCGGGTTTTCCTCCATGCATGTAGCATCCTTCAGTGGCTAACTTTTCTTCTTCGGCTAATGCATAACCTTCTGCCATGTCCATCATATCTGCATATCTGGTCAAACGGGCTCTTCTTAAATCGAAAGATAATCGTCCATTCTATAGGTTGTTGATGAATATAGCAATTATTGCTTCATCATTTGCACTGCCAATTTCTGATACTGCTTAGCCGAATCTCCCCATGTATTTCTTCAGCGACTCATCTTTCCCTTGTTTTATTTGAGAAAGGTAAGCCACTAACTTTTTCCTGTGAACATTGCTCAGAAATTGCCTTGAGAAGCTCCTGCTCAGTTCACTGAAACTTCTGATGCTTGCTGGGGGTTATCTCCCAAACCATCTTGAACCCGTGTCTCTTAGAGTTTATGGAAAATTGAGACACAGTAAGGGATCACTGTGGGTATACTGAGCCATGGCACTTTTGTAGAGTCTGACGTGCTTCTTTGGGTCCGTGTCTTTCTCGAACTGCTCCACATGTGGCATCCTGAACCTATCTGGGAATGGGGTCCGTAAGATTTCCCTAGTGAATGGACTATCAGAATCGTCATCAGATAATTAGTTATAACCATAACGTCTGACCACTGCGTCTATCTGACGCCTATTGTTCTCGACTTCTCGAGTTAGACTCTGGATTACGACGTCCCTGTTTCCCACCGGACTTCCCTGATGGTTGAACCACTGGGAAATTGTCATTCCTCTTTCAGTCTCTTCACTTTGATACCAGGTTTCACGTATGATTCCGTGATAACGCTTACGATGGTACCGATCACTATCTTCTGATGACGGCCGATCCTTGTACCGGTCATGTTTGCGGTGTCTAGCGAGGGCAGTTTGATCTAGGTTCTGCTTCTGGCGTGGTCGTTCCTCTTCAGGTGTTTCACTTCCAGCCTGATTGATTGGAGTAGGGTTCCTTCTGACTTTCGGTGTATTTATTTCTGGCCCTACTACAACCGAACAAAGCCTCGTAGGTTGGAGGTTAGGAGTTTGTGCTTCTGCAGTCAGTAGATCAACTCTTTCCTTTGCTGCGTCTGCCACCAATTGTTGCAACGCCTCTCGAAAGCATTGTGTCAAGTCTCTGCTGGTCGGAGGAACTTGTTGGATCCCTGCCAGAAATTTAGGTTGGTTTTCTGTTATTGCAGCGAGATCCCGCGAGGTGCTGCCAACGTGGAAGTTATCCGGAGATTTTTGGACATCCCCATAACTGCTTCTGCTTCCTGCCATCTCTTTTGATCAAATCAGAAGTTCAACACCCTCCTTATAGCACCAATTGTTAACATCGGTTTCTGGATTGTATCAGAAAAACCAACAAGGATTGGATTTCGGCTATGATTTCAAAGGAAAGAGAAGGAGAAAAATAAACAAACGCGAGTTTTTTACGTGGTAAAACTCCGATGACCGGAGAAACGTCCACGGGTGGTTGAATGATCAACCAAGCCAAAATCAACTATGAAATTATAATGTTACAAGCTCTCGATCTCTCTTTCTTCTCTCTGTATTTTTCTATGAATGTTGTATATCTCTTTTTTGACGAGATTATGGGTCTATTTATATGTTTATAGAACCCTAATCTGCTTTATACAAGTAATAGAAGATTTTTGTATTTAATTGCAATTTATTTGCTTGCTTGAAGCTGATTGACTTCTTTCCTGTTTCGGAGTCTTGTATTGAGATCGAATGGGTCTCTAGTAATGTAGTCTAATTAGGACTTATTTACTTATAAGAGCATAGTCTTTTTGAAGAAATAAAGTTGTTGCCTGATTAGGAACCTTTCCTGTTTAATATTCTGTTCTTATTGGGATTCCTTTTTGATATGGATATCTCCGTGCATCTTAATGACTTGATCCACGTGGGCTATGCGTTGGGCTTCTATTCAGTTTTCTTCATGTTCCTCCCGAGTAAGGACAGTACCCGTTGGTCCAGAGTAACATCATTCATTCCCGAGTAGAAATGTTTTTTAACCAGTCCCGAGTGTCGTTTAACTGATCCCGAGTAGTATATGACGTTGATTGACCCTGAGTAGGTTTTGTTCAACATCTGCTTACTCGGGTTTTCTCTTCTTCGGTGATGTCTTGTAGGATATTTTCTGAATGCCTATTCGGATGTCCACCTGGCAATTTATCCTCTTTGTTGATGACGTGTACGTACGATAAAATTCACTTATGACACTTTAACTAATGATAATTATGTCACATGGAAAAGGAATATTGGGTTGTTGTTGCAAGCTGAAAAGTATAAGTTCATTCTATATACTCCTAAACCACCAAACTAATGAATCTACTCATGAGCAAAGAGATGTGTGCTATGAGGTCTAGGACGACTAAGAAAGAGGCAGTGACTGCTTTTATGAATCTTAGGATGAAACCTGGCATGGTGTGAAAGATCACATGATGAAAGTCATAGCACATCTCAACATTGCTGAACTGAATGGTGTTGAGATAGATGGTGAGACCAAAATTGACATGGTTCTCAACTCACTATCGGATTACTTTGGTTTGTTCAAAGTTGGACTTCACCTTGAACAATAAGGAATACACCTTGCAAGGCCTGATGCAAGATGTTCAAAGCGCCAAAACGATTCTTATGAAAGGCAATGGTCAAGTGATTCATATGCTTGGTAAGTTGCTACTGTTAAAGACCCATAAGAAGGTCATAGACAATAGAAGAAAAAGCAATTTGGTTAAAGGAATAGACTGAATAAGAATGAATTCAACTTGCATTTAGGCAACAGATCGTTGGTGTCTACTATAGTAGTGGGAGATATTAGAATCAATTTAGATTCTTATAGGCATTTAGATTTAATAGACGTTTATTATGTACCTCAATTCAAGAAGAATTTAATTTCAGTTTCTTGTTTAAGTAAATTTCAATATTCAGTTACTTTTAATAAAGGTTTTTTTATTAGTAAGAATAACAAATTCGTTTGTAAATGTACATTGAAAAACGGTTTTATTCTAGTTGTATAGAAATATCTCTCACTTGTTAGACACGGAATCTATAAAACCTAATCATAAAAGAGTAAAATTAACAAAAGATGAAACCCACCAATGACATTTGCGCCTAGGTCATATTAACCTTAATAGGATTAAAAATTGGTTACTGATGGACCTCTAAGTGACTTAAAGGTTGATGATCTACCAACTTGTGAATCTTGTTTGGAAGGTAAAATGACCAAAAGGTCGTTTACGACTGAAGGCACAGGAGCCATTGAATGTTTAGGTTTGATACACACTGATATGTGTGGACCTATGAGCATTCAAGCTAGAGGTGGATATGAGTATTTCATCACTTTCACGGATGATCACTCAAGATTTGGCTATGTGTATCTCATGAGACATAAGTCGGATGCTTTTGACATGTTCAAAATATTTAAAGCTGAAGTTGAAAATCAGCTTGAGAAACACATAAAAAACTTGAGGTCTGATCATGGTGGAGAATATCTATATGGTGAGTTTCAGCAATATCTTATTGATAATGGGATAATTTCTCAGTTTTCTGCACCAGGCACACCTAAACAAAATGGGGTGGCAGAAAGAAGATATAGAACTCTTTTGGACATGGTTAGGTCTATGTTGAGTTATTCAACACTCCCTAATTCTTTTTGGGCATATGCTTTACAAACCACAATGTACATTCTAAACGATATACCATCTAAGTCGGTTCCTAAAACACCACATGAGTTGTGAACCGGGCGAAAGCCTAGTTTACAACACTTACGGATATTTGGATGTCCTGCGCATGTGTTAAAAGGAAAGACATAAAAGATGGAGTCTCGTTCAGAAACATGCACATTTGTAGGGTATCCAAAAGGAACAAAAGGATATTATTTTTATAGTCCTTCAGATCTTAAAGTATTTGTTTCGACAAATGCTAAATTTTTGGAAGAGGACTATATGAATAATTTTGTGCCTAAAAGTAAAATTGTCCTGAATGAGCTTTTATGAGATACAATTCCATAAGAGGTTTCACAACCAAGCCCAATTGTAAGTTCCGTACCATCACAAGATCAACAATCTACCATACATCATCGTAGTAGGAGGGTTGTTAGACAACCCGAGAGATACATCGGTCTGGGAGAATCTGTAGAGAATCTTCCAGATGATGATGATCCCTATACGTCCAAGGAAGCAATGGAAGATGTTGATTGTCGCCAATGGAAAATGGCAATGCAATCCAAAATTGAATCTATGTTCAAAAACGAAGTCTGGTCTCTTGTAGACTTGCTTAAAGGGATAAAACACATCGGGTGCAAGTGGGTATACAAGAGGAAAAGAGGAATGGATGGAAAGGTGGAAACCTTTAAAACTAGATTGGTAGCTAAAGGTTATACACAGAAGGAAGGTATCGAATATGAAGAAACATTCTCTCTTGTGGCCATGCTTAAATCCATTAGGATACTCTTATCCATTGCGGCATCTCTAGACCTAGAGATTTGACAAATGGACGTCAAGACAGCTTTCCTTAATAGAAGTCTTGACGAAAGCATCTACATGATGCAACCAGAAGGATTCATTGAAAAAGGCCAAAAGGAAAGAGTACGCAAGTTGTAAAGATCCATATATGGATTGAAGCAAACATCTAGATCCTGGAACATAAGGTTCGATCAAGTCGTGAAAAGTTTTGGATTTATTCAAAATCTTAATGAACTTTGTGTTCACAAAAGGATTAAAGGCGACAAGTTGGTTTTCCTAGTTCTTTACGTTGATGATATACTACTCATCAGAAACGATGTAGGTGTATTGACATCAATAAAAAATGGTTAGCAAAACAATTTGATATGAAGGACTTAGGAGAAGAAAGTTATATTCTTGGTATTCAAATCATAAGGGATAGAAAGAATAGAACTATTGCATTATCCAAAGCTTCATACATAGATAAAATCTTGTCTAGGTTTTCCATGCAAGATTCCAAGAAAAGTATGTTACCTTTCAGACATGGAATTAAACTTTCTAAGGAACAAATTCCTAAGAATGAGCATGAAGAGCAATTCATGAGTAGGGTTCCATATGCATCGGCAGTTGGAAGTCTCATGTATGCAATGCTCTGTACTAGACCAGATATTTGTTTTGTTATGGGCACAGTTAGCAGGTTTCAATCGAAGCCTGGTCCTGATCACTGGACGGCAGTCAAGCATATTTTCAAGTATCTTAGAAGAACGAGAGATTATATGCTTGTATACTCTGGAGGGGATTTAATTCTCATTAGGTATACAGATTCTGACTCTTGGAAATCAACATTAGGATCTGTGTTTACTATTGGAGGATGGGCAGTCATATGGAGGAGTATCAAGCAATCTTGTATTGCTGATTCCATCATGGAAGCCAAGTTTGTAGCCGCATGCAAGGCTGCTAAAGAGGTTGTCTGGATCCGCCAATTCTTGATTGACTTGGAAGTGGTTCCTGATTCGAATAAGCAGATCACTATCTACTGTGACAATAGTGGAGTATTGGCTAATTCGAGAGAACCAAGAAATCATAAGAGAGGGAAACACATTGAAAGAAAGTATAACCTTCTAAGGGAAATTGTGCATAGGGGTGACACGATGATTACCAAGATCACGTCAATGGAAAATATAGCGGATCCCCTTACAAAGGCTATTCCATAAAAGTGTTTTGATGGGCATCTAGAGAAAATTGGGATGAGAGATATGACACATTTGCTATAGAGCAAGTGGGAGATTGTTAGGATCATGCTCAATAGCAAGAGTATAATATTGTATTTGACAATCTTTTCATATTAATAAAGTGATTTCTAGTTTAACAAATCTTATAGAATTTATAGTTTAATTATTATAATTGTCAAAAGTAAATAATCATAAGGTCAAAAGATTATGAGAAAAGAATAATTGTTCATACATCTAGATATGTAAGAGGTAGACACAATTCTTTAGTTAGTCTTGAATAATACTCACAAATTAAGATAAAAGGTTGGGCGCCTTTATCTTGTCAAAGTTGTAGATTCTTTTGCTAGCATTTGAGTGGGATCAAATGTGTTACGATGAGTCTAAAATCATCAAAGTGTGGTGGCTTTGGGCAAAAGAATCTAGTGCACTGGGTGCATTGAATAGGATCACAATGAAATACTTTATCTAGAACCGTCAATAAATAAAAGTTTTTCATTTGAAGACAACCTGGAGAGTCTATCTCAATCTTAAGATAAAAGATGGACTTATGGTTGCAAGTGTTATCATTTGAGCTATCAATGAGTACGATTATATAGCATAGTCTATCCTCGATAGTTTGGTGGTATTCACTTGTTAATCTATAGAGGACTTCATTTATAGATATGGACATCGTGGGTCCATTTATTAAATGAGAGTAGAATATCATCATATGGATGTTTTGAGGTATTGGATATTAAATCATAACGTTAAGTTTTCAATAGTGTCTATTGAAACATGGCTTCTGAACAAGTCAAAATATCTAAGTTCAAAATTTGGTCATATGAGTAAATATGGTAACTTGGAGAGCTATAGGCGGTCTATGAGCTCTTGGCGATTACTGGTATTCTTCATAAGGATACAATTTCTCCAATAAGGTTGTCTAGGGTACGAATGAGTAACATCAACTTATTCTATCTTTATTTAAGAGTTCAATTTTAGTTCTTTAGGGGAATGAATTAAAATTAAATAGATCGGACCTAAGTGAATCATTTGTTGATTGAGATTGGGTTGTGTCTATTGGAGCTTAAATTTAGATAGCCCGCCAAGATCCCCAATCCATACGAACTTGTATGGATCACTTGATATATTCTACCGGACCAATTTAGGGGTACATCTAGAATTGTATTGAGTTATATGGACTTGTTTCTTTTTGTAAGAATGGGTCTAGTTCACATGTGGACTTTTTATAAAGGTCAAATGGATTTAATAAAATAAGAAAATAATATATTGGCCCATATTTATGTGTTCGGCGTCAAGGCTATTTAGAATAGCTTAATTATATTATATTATTTTATTATTTAATTAAATAGAAACTAATTAATTTGGTGATTAATTAATTATTTAATTAAAAGTCAAAATCTTATTCTATTAGGAGATGGTCTCCTAATATTATACTATTGTTGGTAGTATAATTAATATTAAAGACTATATTTGATAAGTAGATAGATAAATGGAATTATTTATCTATCAAATTGGGAAGTCTTTAATATGGTCACAAATACACTATTTAGTTGGATTATGAATCTTAATTTATGGGGGAGGGGTGAATAGGTTATGCATCTTTTTCGACTCCCTTAGAAACAAACAAAAATTTGTCCCTCTAGATTGCTTGTACCACAATATATATATTAATTAAAGACAATTAATAAATATATAAACACAAGTAAAGTGTGATACAAACAAGTAATTGTAACACATACACAATCTATATTATAAAGAGGAAGTCAACATACATAAAGAATTCTATCCACAATACAAATATTAGAGAGATAGGGATAGAGAAAAGTTGACACAAGATATAACGTGGTAAACCTCTGAAGAGGAAACATCCACTGGCTAGCAGCCACCGGCAAAACAAAATCCACTAATAGATATGACAAGTACAATCTCTCAAGTGACCTCTTCACCTAGAAACTACCCTTCTATCATACTCTAGAAGTTGTCACCCTATGCTCAACAATCCAAGGCTTTACACCTCTTGTCAAGACTTCCTTGCTCACCTATCCGAGTTCTCCCAACTCTTGGCAAGACTTCTTGCTCGACTATCCAAGGCTTCACACCTCTAGCCAAGACTTCCTTACTTGACAATCCGAAGCTTCACACCTCTTGCCAAGACTTCTTGCTCAACACCATAGGTCTCACACCTATTGTCAAGACTTTCTTCTCACAAGGCATCTAGGTGATCATGAATGCAAAACGCAAACAAGCACGCAACATAGAATGCTATGATCAAAACATCCTATTGAAAATACTAGACATGAGCATGAATGCACAAATCACATATAGTCTAGTTCATCATGCATGAGTAGTCAATCTAGATTATGTAAGATATGATCAACATTAATCACAAACTAGATTCATGCATATATCTAAACTTGAATCACATGATACGATCAACAAATCATAAGATCAAGTTTAAATCACAAAAACCTAAAACATGCTAAAATCATATGACAATGTCAAATAGATCTAAGCATAAGTTCTAGAGAATATTCATAATCATAGATTCAACAAATCACATGAATAGCTCAAAAGAACATAAGCACATGTATTATGTGAGAATTTCGGCCAAGAGAGCCTAATACTTGTGAAGACTATTTTTCTCAAAATCAATCAATCAAAGATCACAAAATATTCCTAGAATCAAAGCTAGCACAATACGATCTCAAACATGTGATAACATAGGCAAAATCAAAACCTGGCTCAACATGAATGGTTTCAATTGAAATTCAACCTAGCTTTGAAAGTGTTCAAAACAAAAATCAAAACACTCACAATATACAAATATATGTAGAAGAAGAAAACCCAAGGAAATTGACCAAGTTTTAAATGAAAACTTAGAGAGAAAATCAATACCTTAGTTGATCTAGGTGCGGTCCCGTTTTTGTATGATTAGACACCAAAAACAGCAGTACAATTAACTTAAACCTTCAGATAAAAGATATATAATGAATAGATGAACACTCTCAACTTTGAATCACTCAAATCGGAGTTCAAACGAAGAAGTTATGGTGTTTGGAAGGTGAGGAAATTTAGAGAGAAAATTCTGCACACTTGATTTGAATTTCTTCTTAGAATGAAATGTGGGAGGGAAAGAGTTTATAAAGGAGTAGGAGACTTGGACATGTGAAATGACCAAGAGGGGCAAAGAGAAGCCAAGCAAGCTTACTGCCCGAGATGGCGCTTGGGAATCTCGGGGCAGCAAGCCTTCTGCCTCGAGATGGCCACGCGCTATCTTGGGAAAGAAGTATATGCTTGCTTCTTTCTCCTTCGATCCTCCTTCGCGTTCTTCGGCCGTTCTTCGGCTTCCGAACTCGAAATTCGAATCCATTTGCGGATTATGAACCGTAACTATCACAAAAACATGGAAATATAAGATACTCAACCCAGAAAACAATAATTTGACTCGATATATGAAGACGAAGACAATGTATGAAACATGAGTTGAAAGTGTAGTATCTTTTGACTTTGAACTTGAAATCAATAGTATGAGTAACCGAAATGACCGGAAATCAATCAAAATGATTTAAGACTAAATTCAAGTTCAATATCCATGTTATAAAAATATATACACACACAAACACAATTCACACTAGAATGCAAACTACATAGAGATAGTTTCCAATCATGCATATTCCAAAACATGTTATTTCCAAACAATGCATGAACATTCATCTTAAAGTGTGTGAATGTGTTATACATGGTGCACAACGATGCAGGGACACATATGAATGAATTGTATATGTGTGCCTATAAAGGTGCACAACGATGCAGGGATACAAATGTATGATATGTGTGTGTGTGTGTGCCTAAGCCTTGTAAGAGAAAGATAAGGTCTTAGTATACCTTTGTAAAAACAAATTGCATCCTTTCTCTTTAAAGACTTAGAACTTGCTTTGACTTGTTGTTTCTTCTTCCTTGAAGCTTGAATCATCATGAACCTAAACAACTAAGTCATTACAAGTAAACATCATTTTGATATGGAATTCATGCCAACACAAACTAAAACCTAACAATCTCCCCCTTTGGCAAATTCCATGTCAAAACACCTATACATTTACTACCAATATAAAAATGAAGATAGGTCACAAAATCACTCCCTCACATTACAATGAGTAAGATTCCTATAACTAATCTTCACCAACTGTTGAACTTCATCTTGATCTTCTCTTGAAGCAACCTACAAATCATCTCAAAGCACAATGCATATACAAGAGAAAAACAACAAATGGCAACATATAATATGGATAAGAATATACAATTAAGTCCACAAATACATGTATCTCCCCCTCAATACATGCTAAATACAAGAATCCTTAACCAAATCTTAAGACTAATTATTACAAGCCATTGAAAGTTCAAAACTTAACAAAAACAACATAAAAAAGAAACTAAATAACTAGCAATTCATAACAACTCTTTCTCCCCCTTTTTGACATGAAATGATGCCAAAAGGTAAGAAACATACCATGAGACTCAAATACTAGCTACTAGATCCACCACAGAAAGATATGCGTGTAGTTGACCTAACATAATGCTTGAGAGGTGGTCTTGAACTTGATGCAATACACTCCTCCAACTCTTTTATTCTAGCATCTTGTTTTTCAACTATAGAACTAAGCTCGTCAACATTCTTCTTCAAATGCAAAGCCCAATCCGGAAGAATGTTTATGCTAGTCTCTTGACAATCAACTTGTGAACTAAAAACTCCAAAAGTATCACATGTCTTACCCTTATCCTTATATGACATGTATGACACACGTTTATCACTATACTTTTCCAAGGGTTGTACCAACATATCATCTCCACTACTTTGAACACCACGAGCTAAACACAAAGAAGTTATAAACCCCGGTAATGCAAGCTTCTTATCTCCTCTAGTTGAGAAAGCCGCATTATCCAAATAGAGCATAAGCAAATCCCCAAGGTTTAGACTGATTAGTCACTAAGGCATATACTATTTTTATCTTGTCTTTATTCAACTCGGTTGAATTCGAAGATCCAATAATATTTGTACAAATGAAAGGATGCCAAAATGCACTTGCCTTAGTTAACTCATGTTGACTAATATATGCTCTACCTTTCCACTCAAAAGAAGCATTGTCACATAGAGTTCTACCCATGATATTAAGATTCTCAATGATATCAACATCTAGAAAGTTTAAATCAATATCACTAGATAGCCCAAGAAATTTGTTAATGTTTACCTGGTTTACTCTAAATACAACACCCCTAACATCCATCAAAGCATCCAATAAGGTGGCACTCTCTCTATATTCATGATAAAATTCTCTAACAATATTGTCATTCACTATTCCTAGCATGCTCACCCAAGATTCCCAATTTCTATCCTCAATGCATTTAAGAACATTAGAATCTTTACATTTACCTAAGTAAATGCCTCTTTCTTGAAATATCTTCTTAGTTGCAAAGATCCCTAAATCCTTTGACCTTGAAGCTTTGGATCTCTTTGAGGTTGACTTGGCTTTCACAATGGGATTCAATTGATTTCCACTTCCGGTAACTTTAGTTCTTCACATTTGTTCTTGTGAAATAAGATGCTATAAACATACAAAAGCGAGTGAAAGACAAAACAAGCTTATTAGTCATAAATATATAAAACAATGACATATGACTTAAAAATGAATCATCATGCAAGACAAAGATAGTGAGTAATATCTTACAAGTATCATTAAGTCAAAATATACCAACAGGTAACAAAATGAAGCATGTGAACATATCATAAAAGAGAACACTGTCTAGCATACAATGCTCCCCCTTGATAAATACCATGACTAAGATTCATGATAGCATAAGGTTCACAAGGAAGTTCACACAATCACACATTCAAGCAATTTGAAGAATTATCAACAAAATAAGTTTCATATGCTAAGAGAGATACACAAAGATTTTTCAATTTCTCTCATAATTCTTCAACAATTGCAAAATCATACTCATAAACAAAGTGTGTGTGAGAGAGATATGATTCAAATATATGTCAAGAAGTAGTTTGATAATCAACATGCAAACAATTTCCAACAACTATTCATCTTAAGCTTTTTCCATAAAAAGTCAAACCGATTATCATCCGGAATTTTTTGCGTTTAAGAGAATAGATTTTCAACATATAAGCGTGTGTGTGCATGTGGCTCGTCATCCCATTTCTGTTTTTCAACCCGAGCTCATTTGATTTTCAACTAAACTCCTTTTTAAGCCTTCATCCTTTTCTTTTTAGGCTTTGAATCAAAGATTTTTTTTATTGATTTCATTTCAACACTTCTTTGATTTTTCCATTTTTTTTACATAAACAAAAATTCACTTCATAACAGCTTTCACTCATCACAATGGTGTAGCTCTTTCCAACATTGGGTAGCTTTCACAACCAAGGTGTGTAGCCCTTTTCATGAAGGTGCTCGTTGAGTTCTATGTAATTGCCGAAGCAAAATGGATACTAACCATAGGTCATTTTAAATGTACTTAAGCACAAAAACTTCAAGGTGTATCCAATGTTTACATATTAGTAAACTCAACCTACTAGCAAAACATATAAGAGAAGCAATGTGCAATTTTTAGAAAACCAAGATTTTATGGCTCATAAGCACATGATCTAAGAGCAATAAGTAGAGACTTATTCAAGATCATTACTTCTCTAATGAGTAGCTTTCAAAGAATATGAAGCTTATATTTTCAAAAGTAATGCTACTCAATATACTAAACATTAACAATCATCAAAGTTAAGATCAATGTGAACAATATCACTATTAGATCCTAAAATAGCAAATGTCAATGAGAACCATATGTATGCTTATACAAAATTCTCTAATATGACATGCTATGAGATGTATGTCAAAAATTGAGTCAAAAGATGAATATCTAAGAGAATATGCGTTAGGGTATAGAGATACCTTTTTGCACATTATATTCACAAAATATCATACTTCTGCCCTTTTTATGAGCACTCTTGCCTTGAATGTCCTTATGACACCAAGTTGACAATGTTTTACAATAAGAGTATAAAAAGCATAATATCTCAACTCAATCAACACATATAACAAGAGAACTTCTTCAAAGTTAATCAAAAAATTTTGACCATCATAACAAACATGATGTGAGATAACCAAGTTCATATCAATACATGGAGTATTCAAAGCTAGCAAGTAAGAATTCTCAACACAATTGATATATAGTCTCAAAGCTATCTCACATGTGCTTCTTATATTAGTGATGAGCACTCACCCTTGAACCAATTGTTCTTAGGTTTACCTACACAAACATTTCCAATATCATCCTTGACAACAATGTTAAATCTAGAGTAAAGTCCTTCAATGACTTGATTAACAAGAATACCATTAACACACTCTTCCTTAACATTTTCAACACAAGTTTTGTCAAGTTGAACAAGATTAGAATTCTTTCTACTCCATAACTTTTTCTCATGCTTAGCAAAATTATCAGGTTTCTCAACTTTCAAGGCCTTAGCATGTTTAAATTGAAGTTTAATCTCCTTATCCCTAGGCTTAATGTGACCTATTGTGTTGCAATAATGGAAAATTGGAATAAAATATGAGATTGTACCTTTTGGAGTTGAACTATCTTCACTAGGAGTTTGCAAAGATACCTTATTTGCCAACTTCTTCTTGGCTTTTGATCTTCTCTTCTTGTGTGGTTTCTTATCAATCACGATTTCATCAAAGTGTGTAGGAAGTGGTGCTTCCAAGAGCTCCTCTTCAACTACCAAGTAGTCTTCATCACTATGAGAGTTAACAAGATTCCTAACACTAAACACACAAACCGAATCATTCACTAAATTCTTGATAGCCTCCTTAGCCGTGTCTATCTCTTTCATCAATTCTTGTTCTCTCTTCTTCAAAGAAGATATCACATTATCCTTCTCAAGGTTAATCATTTCAAGTTCTCTAAACTTCTTCATAATATCACTTTTTCACCAAGAAGTCTACGAGTAACAACCACAAACTCATCTAGTTGCTTCTTGATCAAATCATCCTTCTCAACTACTTCTCTTTGAGCATTGTCTCTAGCTTCTTTAACCTTTTCGATCTTTTTCAACAACTCAAGATTAATAGGAATGGAACTAGAGCATCCATCATGATTTGCATCAAGGTTCTTGTCCAAAGATATTGTACTACCAACATCTAGTGAAGAATGAGAAGCCGTTTGAGCTACAAAGTTGCTCACCAACTCTTCATCACTTGAAGACTCACTACTAGAGCTCTCATTGTCACTAGAATTATCATCACTCCAAGTAGCCGCCAACACTTTGCCTTTCTTATCCTTTTTAGATGGCTTCTTGGTGCACTCACTAGGAAAGTGACCAAAACCTTGACAATTATAGTATTGAACCTCTTTCTTGTTCATGGCTTGACTATTCTTCACAATCCTTAGAGATGATGTTCTCTTGACTCATATTTCCTTAGAAGACTTGCCTTTAGGTTTGGCATTCTTCTTTAGAAACTTCTTGAACCTTCTAACCAATAGTGCCATTTCTTCATTTTCATCATCACTCTCATCCTCAATAGCATTGAGAGCAATTCCCTTACACTTGATCTTTGGCTTCAAGCACATCTCATAAGTTTGGTGAGACCCAAGCAACTCATCGATGTTCATACTATCCACATCCTTGCTTTCCTCAATGGCCGTCACCTTTGATTTGAATCTCTTAGGAAGAGACCTAAGGATTTTCCAATTTAAATGCTCTTTTGAGATAGGTACTCCAAGTGCTTGACATTGGTTAGCTATGTTAAGAAGTCGGAATTGGAAGTCTTCGAACTTTTCTTCCTCACCCATACTTAAACCTTCAAATTGTGATGCCAACATTTGAAGCCTGGATTTCTTCACCGCTAAGGTTCCTTCATTATTAACTTGGAGAGTATCCCAAGCTTCCTTTACGGATTCAAGATTTTGGATGCAGGAGAATTGATGCCCATCAACTCCTCTAAAGATGGCATTCATAACACGATGGTGCCATTTTGCAACCTCAAACTCATTCATTGTCCATTCACTCCTTGGCTTGATTATCATGGTTCCATCCTCTAAAACCTTGGTGAGAGGACTATAACCTTCTTCCACTACCATCCAAGCCCTTTCATCAATAGAGCAGATGTAGGTTGTCATCCTCAACTTCCAATACCCATAGTTAGTGCCACGAAGTAATGGTGGCCTAGTATTTAAGGCTCCTTCCGCCATTACATCATCTTGTAAACCCATGACTTCAAACGCCTTACAAAAACCGTGAAAGTATCACCCTAGACTCACACTAAGTGCAATCTAGTGTCCTGCTCTGATACCAATTGAAAATACAATCATGGTTAAATGCTCAAGGCTAACCTAGAGGGGGGTGAATAGGTTAGGCACCTTTTTTGACTCCTTTAGAAACAAACAAAAGTTTGTCCCTCTAGATTGCGTGTATCACAATATATATATTAATTAAAGACAATTAATCAATATATAAACACAAGGAAAGTGTGATACAAACAAGTAATTGTAACACATAAACAATCTATATTATAAAGAGGAAGTCAACATACATAAAGAGTTCTATCCACAATACAAATATTAGAGAGATAGGGATAGAGAAAAGTTGACACAATATATAACGTGGTAAACCTCCGAAGAGGAAACATCCACAGGCTAGCAGCCACCTGCAAACAAAATCCACTAGTAGATAAGACAAGTACAATCTCTCAAGTGATCTCTTCACCTAGAAACTACCCTCCTATCCTACTCTAGAAGTTGTCGCCCTATGCTCAACAATCCGAGGCTTCACACCTCTTGTCAAGACTTCATTGCTCACCTTATCCGGATCTTCACAACCCAAGGCAAGACTCCTTGCTCAACTATCTGAGTCTTCCCGACTCTAGTCAAGACTTCCTTGCTCAACTATCCGAGTTCTCCAAACTCTAGGCAAGACTTCTTGCTTGACAATCCGAGGCTTCACACCTCTTGCCAAGACTTCTTGCTCAACACCATAGGTCTCACACCTATTGTCAAGACTTTCTTATCACATGGCATCTAAGTGATCATGAATACAAAACGCAAACAAGTACGCAATATAGAATGCTATGATCAAAACATTCTATGGAAAATACTAGACATGAGCATGAATGCACAAATCACATATAGTCTAGTTCATCATGCATGAGTAGTCAATCTAGATTATGTAAGATATGATCAACATTAATCACAAACTAGATTCATGCATATATCTAAACTTGAATCACAAGATATGATCAACAATCATAAGATCAAGTTTAAATCACAAAAACCTAAAACATGCTAAAATCATATGACAATGTCAAATAGATCTAAGCATAAGTTCTAGAGCATATTCCTAATCATAGATTCAACAAATCACATGAATAGCTCAAAAGAACATAAGCACATGTATTATGTGAGAATTTCGGCCAAGAGAGCCTAATACTTGTGAGGAACTATTTTTCTCAAAATCAATCAATCAAAGATCACAAAATAGTCCTAGAATCAAAGCTAGCACAATACAATCCCAAACATGTGATAACATAGGCAAAATCAAAACCTAACTCAACATGAATGGTTTCAATTGAAATTCAACCTAGCTTTGAAAGTGTTCAAAACACAAATCAAAACACTCACAATATACAAATATATGTAGAAGAAGAAAACCCAAGGCAATTGACCAAGTTTTAAAAGAAAACTTAGAGAGAAAATCAATACCTTAGTTGATCTAGATGCAGTCCCGTTTTTATATGATTAGACACCAAAACCAGCAGCAACATTAACTCAAACCTTTAGAGAAAAGATAGAGGATGAATAGAAGAACACTCTCAACTTCGAATCACTCAAATTGGAGTTCAAATGAAGAAGTTATGGTGTTTGAAAGGTGAAAAAATTTAGTGAGAAAATTCTGCACACTTGATTTGAATTTCTTCTTAGAATGAAATGTGAGAGGGAAAGAGTTTATAAAGGAGTAGGAGACTTGGAAATGTGAAATGAACAAGAGGGGCAAAGAGAAGCCAAGCAAGCTTGCTACCCGAGATGGCACGTGGGCATCTCGGGGCAGCAAGCCTTCTGCCCCGAGATGGCCACGCGCCATCTCGAGAAAGAAGTATATGCTTGCTTCTTTCTCTTTCGATCCTCCTTCGCGTTCTTCTACCGTTCTCCGGCCTCCAAACTTGGAATTCAAATCCGTTTGTGGATTACGAACCATAACTCTCACACAAATATGGACATATAAGATACTCAACCCAAAAAACAATAATTCGACTAGATATACCAAGACGAAGACAATGTATGAAACATGAGTTGAAAGTGTAGTATCTTTTGACTTTGAACTTGAAATCAATAGTATGAGTAACCGAAATGACTGGAACTCAATCAATAATGATTTAAGACTTAATTCAAGTTCAATATCTATGTTATACAAACATATACATACACAAATACAATTCACACTAGAATGAAAACTACATAAAGTTTGTTTCCAATCATGCATATTCCAAAACATTTTATTTCCAAATCAATGCTATTTCCAAATCAATGCATGAAAATTCATCTTAAAGTGTGTGAATGTGTTATACATGGTGCACAACAATGTAGGGACACATATGAATGAATTGTATGGGTGTGCCTATAAAGGTGCACAACGATGCAAGGACACAAATGTATGATATGTGTGTGTATGCCTAAGCCTTGTAAAAGAAAGATAAGGTCTTAGTATACCTTTGTAGAAACAAATTGCATCCTTTCTCTTTGAAGACTTAGAACTTGCTTTGACTTGTTGTTTCTTCTTCCTTGAAGCTTGAATCATCATGAACCTAAACAAGTAAGTCATTACAAGTAAACATCATTTTGATATGGAATTCATGCCAACACAAACTAAAACCTAACAATTCTTAACCACCAAGTAAATCTACCTAAGGAAAGGATTCTTAACCACCAAGTAAATCCTTCTTAGGAGAGGATTTGGTCTCCTATATATACTACTTGTAAATTTCGACCAAGACTTAGTTTTTCATGTGAGAAGTTGTTTTTTATTTGTTTTTTTATTGTTATTAAAAAAAACTTCGTCCAACTCATTGTGTGAAGAATTCGGCCAAGCATAGAGAAAAGAGGGAACGTTTTTATTTTCGATAGTACACTAGTATCCTTTGCATCAAAAGGGTTTTGTGTACAACATTGAATCAAGGTTCACACGAGTTTCAATCAAATTGATTGATAATTCAAAAGTGACCAGACGTTATTGGTTTTTCTCTTGGAGGATTATTGTGACTAATAAAGAAGAAGATTTTGTTTGTTTTCATCATCAGGTATACAATTTAAGGAAAGGGAGCCCACACTCCTAGGTGATTCATGTTAGTGATTGGATTGGAAGATCTTGCGGATTCAATTTGACGCTAGTTCAATCGTCAGGAAAAAAAAAAGGTACGATACTTTTTATATACATTAATTAATCTAGGTTTAAGGTTCTTGTTATTAAAAGGGATTTTGTTATATATAAACGCAAACCCTAATTTTCAAATTTTTTCACGCTTCCGTTGCGTTTTGTACCATTTTTTTTCCTTACAAACTCTACATCGTCGTCACTCATAATAGACAATGTAACTATATCATCCTTTCACATGTGAAGTTAGCTTCAACTCAGCTTTGTCTCTACTAACCCTTATCCGCTAGTATATCATTTCTACCAATTCATCGTAGGCTTCGTTGTCTTTTTTTTGTTAGACGTACTAAAAATGAAATAGGCCCAATAAACCTACTGAACTAATAGCCAACACATGGTATCCTTAGACCCTGAAAAACAAATCAACCAATAACAGTATTATACTTGGGCTCAAAACATTTATGGCGGGCTCAGTTCATCTTTTTCTAGGGTTCAAATAATTTTATTACAAGGATCAAGAAGTTCTTACCTAGGCTCAAGACATGGGTTCCATATAACAATTACAGTATCAAAAAATAATAACTGGAAATGGGGTTTGTGTATGTAATATTGTTGGGTGTAGTTAAGGTGTTTGATGAAATAAGGTGCAATATAGAAAAGTTCTAGAATAAGTTTGAGGATAGAATTGTCCACAAAGACTACAAATTGACAATTGTCTAAGAAATGTGTTCACCATGATTAGATGTGTAAATGATGGGGAAATGAAATGATGGGGAAGTGAAATGATGGGGAAAATTCTGATTTTTATTTTGTTTAATCTGATTCTAAGGTCTTTGTGATTGTTTGTTTGGCTTTAATACTTAAAGATCGAGGTTGGTTTTAATTGTTTTTGTGTTTGGTATTCTAGAAACCTAGGAAAGGAAACGGCTCTAGAGGTTGTCATGAGTTATTGCATGTTTTTGTTTTATTGGGTTGGATTTTGTTTTGGTTTTTAATGATGATAAATGATAATATGTGATGATTTACAGAGATACAATAACATCCATGTTTTTTTTTTGTAATAGGTCAATATATAACTGCTACAGATTTCTGCTCTCCAAATTATGGTCTTTTAGCAGATTATAGTGGCTGGTGCAATTTTCCTAAACAACACTTTGAAATGTCAAAGGCTGCGTTTGCTGAAATTGCAGAGAAAAAAGCTGATACTGTACTTGTTCAATACATGAGGTATAACATTTATCAATATAGTTATGTAATTGTATCATATTAGACATGTTTTCTAAATCAATTGGTGTTCATGTGAATTATAAGCAGGGTGAAGTGTGAGAGGAGGGGAGGCTTGAAATTCACATTGAGTGGAAGTTTCATTTTTATCAAATTCTTGTAACTAATGTGGTTTGGATGGTTAAGTCATTGTTGTCAAAGTGAAGGGATCAAAAACAGGATGGATACCAATGGCAAGGAACTGAGGACGAAATTGGCAATGAATTGTCAACCTTATCGGGCACCCTATATCTTTGTAAAGGTATTCATAGAGAAACTTGCATTCTCTGGTATGAGTATGACTATCCTTGATATGGATTACACCATTTTTCGAATTGGCTTGCCTTATGAAATTTTACTTCTACAAAGAAAAATCTGATTGTTGATTTACTTGAGTAGCAGAGGTTCTTATTCTATAGACGGTGTCAAAACTTCATATGCACGTAAGTCACAGGCTTGCAATAAACAATAAAACGCTTTTAGTTCAGCTATTGCAATAACTTTATTTTTAACTAGCATGTAACTTCAATATCAACTGACATGTAACTTTTAGCATGTAACATTACTAGAATTGTGTATGAAAACACTCTTCATAATGAGTTGATTAAATACGCTGATATGTAACTTCATTTTTAACTAGCATGTAACTTTAGTATTAACTGACATGTAACTTCTAGCATGTAACATTACTGGAATTGTGTATAAAAACACTATTCATAATGAGTTGATTAAATACGCTGATATGTAACTTCATTTTTAACTAGCATGTAACTTTAGTATTAACTGACATGTAACTTCTAGCATGTAACATTACTGAAATTGTGTATAAAAACACTCTTCATAACGAGTTGATTACATACACTGACATGTAACTTCATTTTTAACTAGCATGTAACTTTAGTATTAACTGACATGTAACTTCTAGCATGTAACATTACTGGAATTGTGTATAAAAACACTCTTCATAATGAGTTGATTACATACACTGACATGTAACTTCATTTTTAACTAGCATGTAACTTTAGTATTAACTGACATGTAACTTCTAGCATGTAACATTACTGGAATTGTGTATAAAAACACTCTTCATAATGAGTTGATTACATACACTGGCATGTAATTTCATTTTTAACTAGCATGTAACCTCAGTATCAACTGACATGTAATTTCTAGCATGTAACATTACTGGAATTATGTATGAAAACACTCTTCAAAATGAGTTGATTAAATATGTTGGCATGTAACTTCATTATAAACTAGCATGTAACTTCAGTATCAATTGACATGTAACTTCTAGCATGTAACATTACTGGAACTCAATTCTCATATCATTTCAAAATGACATTGGTAATACAAAAAATAATTAAAAAGTCATCGCTAATTCATGAGTTGTACCACCATACATATAAAAATTAAAACATAATTTCTAATACGGTAGAACCTATGTTGTACCACCAACTTTCGGTGCCAATGGACACTTCTATGAATTGTGATCTTCTTCTCCACACTTCCTGCACCTGTAAGGTCTACGTGGTCGCTTTGATGTTGCGGATGTTGCGGATGGGCATGGTTGAGAAGTCGGACAAGACTGAGCATTCTTACATGACAAGTCATTGTCATTCTCAATTCTCGGATGAGCAGTACCACTATTTGTGAAGGCCAATTAGTATAATTGTAAGTTGTACCTGAAGGGAAAATCCGCGTAGCGGAAGCAAGAGAAAATTTAATAAAATTAGGGTTTGCGTATATATAAAAATTTTCCATTTTTCATTAATAAGAACCTTAACCCTAGATTAATTGATGTATATAAAAGTAGCATACCTTTTTCTCGTGACGATTGAACAAGCACGGAATTGATTCCGTAAGATCTTTCAATCCAGTCACGAACATGAATCACCTAGAGGTGTGGGCTCATTTTCTTCAAATTGTATACATGAGGATGGAAACAAACAAAATCTATTTCTTTGTTAGTTACAAATATCCTCCAAGAGAAAAATCAAGAACGTTCGGCCACTTGTGAATTATCAATCAATTTGATTGAAACTCGCGTGAACCTTGATTCGATGTTGTACACAAAACCCTTTTGATGTAAAGGATACTAGTGTACTATCGGAAACAAAAACGTTCTCTTTTTCTCTTTTCTCCTTGGTCGAATTCCACACCCTATAACTTAGAATTGATTGAATTTTGTCTATAGTAAGATACTAAATTTTTCTCTCTCAAAATTATCCCTTGCCAAGCAAAATTCTCTCTTAGAAAAACCTTAGGTTGGCAGAAATTTTAATCTAAGAAATCATAGGGCTGGCCGAAATTCACAAAGGTATATATATATAGGATCACAAATCCTTTCCTAAGAAGGATTTACTTGGTTGACAAGAATCCTTTCCTTAAGTGGATTTATTTAGTAGTTAAGAATCCTTTTCTAAAAGGAATTCTATCCTCTTATATATATTTATGAGCTGGCCGAAATTCACAAGAATATATATTAGGATCACAAATCATTTCCTAAGAAGGATTTACTTGGTTGTTAAGAATCATTTCCTTAGGTGGATTTACTTGGTGGTTAAGAATCCTTTTCTAAAAGGAATTCTATCCTCCACCAAGGCTCCTAATCCAACTCAATAGTGTATTTGTAACCATATTAAAGACTTCCTAATTTGATTATATAAATAATTCATTTTATTTATCTACTTATCAAATATAGTCTTTAATATTAATTGTACTACCAACAATAGCATAATTTTAGGAGACAATCTCCTAGTAGGAATTTTTTTTTACTTTTATTTAAATAATTAATTAATCACCAAATTAATTAATATATATTTAATTAAATAATTAAATAATTTAAATTAAATTAAGCTATTCCAAATAGCCTTGCCGCCCAACTCATATATATGGGCCAATATATTATTTTCTTATTTTATTAAATCCATTTGACCTTTATAAAAAGTCCACATGTGAACTAGACCCATTCTTACAAAAAGAAATAAGTCCACATGCCTCAATACAATTCTAGATGGACCCCTAAATTGGTCCGGTAGAATATATCAAGTGATCAATGCAAGTTCGTGTGGATTGGGGATCTTGGCGGGCTATCTAGATTTAAGCTCCAATAGACACAACCCAATCACAATCAACAAATGATTCACTTAGGTCCGATCTATTTAATTTCAGTTCATTCCACTAAAGAACTAAAATTGAACTCTTAAATAAAGATAGAATAAGTTGATGTTACTCATTCATACCCTAGACAACCTTATTGGAGAAAGTGTATCCTCGTGAAGAATACCAGTAATCGCCAAGAGCTCATAGACCGCCTATAGCTCTCCAAGTTACCATATTTACTCATATGACCACATTTTGAACTTGTATATTTTGACTTGTCCAAAAGCCATGTTTCAATAGACACTATTGAAAACTTAACGTTAAGATTTAATATCCAATACCTCAAAGCATCCATATGACGATATTTTACTCTCATTTAATAAATGGATCCACGATGTCCATATCTATAAATGAAGTCCTATATCGATTAACAAATGAATACCACTAAACTATCAAGGATATACTATGCTATATAATCGTACTCATTGATAGCTCAAATGATAACACTTGCAACCATAAGTCCATCATTTATCTCAGGATTGAGATAGACTCTCCGATTGTCTTCAAATGAAATTTTTTTATCTATTGACGGTTTTAGATAAAGTATTTCATTGTGATCCAATTCAATGCACCTAATGCACTAGATTCTTTTGCCCAAAGACACCACACTATGATGATTTTAGACTCATCATAACACATTTGATCCCACTCAAATGCTAGCAAAAGAATCTACAACTTTAACAAGACAAAGGCACCCAACCTTTATCTTAAGTTATGAATATTATTCAAGACTAACTAAAGAATTGTGTCTACCTCATATATATCTAGATGTATGAACAATTCTTCTTTTCTCATAGTCTTTTGACCTTATGATTATTTACTATTGACAATTATAATAATTAAACTATAAATGCTATAAGATTTGTTAAACTAGAAATCACTTTATTAATATGAAAAAATTGTCAAATATATTATTATACTCTTGCTATCGAGCTTAATCCTAACAGTACCTAGCAACATCAACTTTGGCAACATCTTGTACCAACTTCACCAAGGCATCATAACTCAAACCTCTAGAAACATTGACCCATTTTGTCATACCACTGTCGTAACAATTGCCCACCAAACTTCCACCGTGATAGCTAACCAATTTCGTTGCACCCATATTCCGACATGTAAAGTAATTGACCTTTAAAGTATTTGACATGCAATTTTAAAATGAACTGACATGTAACAAAATAGGACTTGGATGACATATAACTTCAAAAATAAACTAGCATCTACGATCTACAATAACATAAATGTAACTTTAAAAAATACTGTCATGTAACTTTACAATAGTTGGGTTTCACTCTAAATCCAAATTATCGACAGACATATAACTTTGTAATAAACTGACATATAACATCAAATTTACCTGGCATGTAACGTGGGAACAAAAAATACAGAACATGGGTTTCACTCAAAATTGAAACCAATCTCTTTTTCCTCAAATCAAACTTAATGATTATTGTCAAAAACAAGTTAGATAGGGTTACATACCTTCAAAAACAGCTGGGTTTCGGATATGGATCTTCCTTTCAAGATTGTTGTGATCCAAATTAGTTCACAGAGATGAAATGTTAAGCCGAATTAAAGAGACGAAGAGCTAAAAAGTTGAGACGAAGACCCAAAGTACAGAGGCAAAATGTTGAGATGAAAACCCAAATCGGTTTAGAGAAAGATGAAGACCTAATCGATGTAGAGAGAGAGAGATGAAGACCAAATCGGTGTAGAGAGAGAGAAGAAGATGACCCAGTTCAGAGAGAGATGAACTAGTGTCTAGAGAGAGAAAGATGAAAATATGATTTTCAAACAAAAATTGAGGGTGAAGAATTTGATAAGCCAAATTTTTGGATGGAAAATTTTGGGTCAAGTAAAACAAAAGTGAGGGCATACTTTTCACTTCACGGTTAAATATGCTAACTATAATAACAATTAAAATTTTGGCTAAAAAACAATAACTCAATAAATTTTTGGGTTATTTCTTGCAATTTCCTCATATATATATATAAATATATGAATTTCAATTAATTAATTAATTATAATTATTGAATTTTTTGAATATCTTATTTCGATTCTATTTCTATTCTATTTTATTTCTACTAAATCTATTAAAAATTAGAGAATTTCTTTTTTTATTTATATTTAATATATATCAAATTTCTTTCAAATTCGAATTTATATTCAAATTCTATTCTATTAGAATTCTATTAATTAGATTAATATAAATATTATTATTATTATTATTTTCATTCAAGTTTCAGAAGTTGGACCCTCTCTATAATTTTTTTCTTTTTCTTTATTTGCATTTTGGAGACTTATAGTCAATTTGAATCTATCTCACAACCCGAAAAAAGAAAAAATTATAGGGAAGGGTTGGTTTATTGTTGGATCTAGAACGAATAGATTCAAGAGATGAGAGAATTAAGGATACCCACCAAAAAAGACTAATCCAATATATATATATATATAGTGAGTCTTACATAAGGGATCCTTTATTTTAATTTCGGTAAGAATCACCATGAAATCACATTGATTAAAATGAATTTTGATTTGAATTTTTTTTTATGAATGATAAGTTCATTGAAATCTACCTATAAATAAAATTTGAAAATTTTTCAAGTACTAGAACTATTTATCCCAATGTTTTTAAATATGAATATATCGAAAAAATGGGTGAAATATAGGAAAATTAAAGAAAAATAATTTTAGTATGTAAAAAAATTCAAATTTTATTCATAGGTAGATTTCAATGAACTTATCATTCATAAAAAAATTCAAATCAAAATCCATTTAAATCGATATGATTTCATGGTGCTTTTTACTGAAATTAAAATAAGGGATCTCTTATGAGAGACTCACTCATATATATATATATATATATATATATATTATTTAATGTATGAACCGTCAGTTTCAAACCGGCTAAGAAACACCGGTTTGAAACCACCGGTTCGTGCCCGATTTTTTTGAAATGTTAAACCGGAACCGTACCATACCGGCCCGCATGTAGGGTGTGCTAGGCCAGGCACGACCCCCCATTCATGTGTCATGCTTGCCCGGCCCGACACACGTGGGGCATGCCAAGCCAATGGTCGGCATGCCGTGTCGGCACGAATAAAATATGGGATGAAGTGCTTTAAATATAATGTAATATACTTTCAAAAGACAATAACGACATGCAAGTGCAGGTTGTGATTGAGTTTACACTCATACCAATACATGACATTTTTTAAGGGTCGTAAAAGTTCATTACACAACCCATAAAATGGGTCGTAAATATAATTACGACATCATCTAATGTGGCTTGCAGCTGAATGCCATAAATAGTCATTTACAATGTTCTTTGTGCATATGAAAAGGATAGTTATGTTGTAGTGATTGTTGATGAAAAATATAAAAAAGAAATTACAATTTGATTTCATAAATTATAGTCATAGATTGTTATATAGTTTGTTCGGAATCCATTCTCATCGACACAAATAAAAAAGGTAAAATGTGACTAATTAAGTACAAAATTTGTTTAATTATAAAAAATTAACTAAAGGTAGATAAAAACATTAGGGAATATCATAAATTTCTCACTTTACATTGATAAAAATATACTAGATATTTTACAGATATTTCCATGAAATTACGTTAAATTACAATATAAGTTCACCGATATCAATATTTTATGGAAAGAACGTGATACCTCATATCGATATCGGTACCCTTAAAATACTAAAATATCGACAGAAATATTGGGGATATTATAGATTTCCAATCTTTTTATAAAATGAGATAAAGTCCGTTAAATCAGCATGCCCACTTTATAGGGCGAATGGGAAGAGCCAAATCTTACAAAATTATTTAGGACGTGCCTTGAAATTTATGGAGCCACTGTGACCTTTTTTTTTCTGTCTATTCTGGTTTATTCAGGCTTAAACATCCCCCGGATGCCCAGTTATCTAGTTATTTCAGAATCCACTATTAAAATAGAAGTTATTATCTCGGAAAGAATTGTGAGCTTAATTTCTTAGAATAAACTTGTTAGTGATAGATCAGTTTATTTGATTTAGGGTAAATCGTATTTTAGTCCATGTAGGTTACCTTAATCTGCATTTAGTCCACAATTTTTTGGAATTGTAATTTTTAGTCCTTCTGTGATAGAATCCGTTAAAAGTACAAATTTGTCATGTCAGGCGTGTTAATTGACCTTAATACCCCTGATATGTGTTGATGCCATTGAAAAGATCATTTTACTCTTAATTTTATCATATGTGTGACTAATTAAATTTTAACTAAAATACAATTTAATATGTATATTTATTTAATAAAAAATAAATTAGAAAAAGAAAATAAAAAATTAAAACAAAAAAAAGATAGATCTCCACCGTCCATCTCAAAGATGAACGGTGAAGATATTTATTTATTTTGATTTAAATTTTAAAACAGCAATTAAAAATAAAAATAAATTAAAAAACAAAATAAATTAACAAAATTAAAATATTAAGAACTGGTGGAGAAAATAAAAAAAAATGAAAGAGAATATGAGTTTGAAACATATGTCATAAGAAAAAATCTAGATCTCTCGCATAAGAAAAAAAAACATTGGATCATCATTATACTGCAAAATCTTTAAACATCATCAAGAAGTTTTTTTTGCCTTCTCAACCATCATCATCATGATCATTTACATGTCTTATTCATTTTGAAACAAAAACACAAAACAAAAAAAGATGGATCTCCATTATTGGAGATCTTCACGAACCAAACATACCTAAAAAATCAAACCCAGACAAACTCAGAAAACCAAATTCATTCAACAACAAAATCAAACTCATTCAACAATACGTTCAAATCCACAAAATTAACACAATCTAAGCCACAAAATCGAACCAAACAACAACTGAATACTCATTTTTGACCAACAAATTAAATGTCCTCATAATAATTTTATCAAACATTATAACATCCATAAAATCTCTATCAAGCATCAAAAGTAAACAATTTTTTACAAAAAAAAACCCTCAACGGCGGTAGAGTCATTCCACCGCCAAAACAAATATCATCAACAACACATCTCTTCAATCTTCCTTCAATCTTTGTTCTGCGCGACGGAGGAGCCAATCGATCTTCAATCTACGATGAAGAACTTCAATCGTAGAAACGTATTAATCTGCGACGGTGTTCTCCGCTGATGTTGAAGATGAAGAGATGAGAGAGAGAGAGAGAGAGAGAAAGAGATGAGAGAAGTAGATTGAGATCGTGAGAGAGAGGAAAGGAAAGAGAGATGGCTGGGGATTTTTGTTTGTTAATTTTCAAATTTTAAATTTTAATTTTTAATATTTATTTATTATTTAATTCGTTAAAGATATTTATTATTTAATTAATTAAAGATATTTATTAATTAATTTAATAATATTTCTTTTTTTTAATGTTTACTTTTCTCAAATGACAATTATACCCTTCAGAAACAAAACCTTTTAGAAATTGGTTCATGAATTTAAGTATTTACCCTTGTTGACTTGACGGAATTCAGTGAAACCCTAACGAAATTGGACGGTAGGGACTACAATCTCTATTGTCAGAATAATGATGGGCTAAAAATTACAATTCTAAAAAATCATGGTCTAAACGCAGATTAAGGCAAACTACAAGGGCTAAAATACGGGACATGACAAATCTTAGGGTGCGTTTGGTATCGAGACGGGACATGACAATTGTTCTGTATTGTGTTTGGAATTTCTAAGACATGACTATTAGTTGTTCAGTTATGCGTTTAGTATGGCTAGAACAGGACAGAACAAAATGTTCAAATGACCAGAGTACTCCTGTTGTGATTGAAAAATATTCTTAATTAATAGTTTTACATGATTATTTAAGATGGATGGTTGGGATCAAATTAATAAATTTTCAGATATTAAATATTTAAGATATTTAAGAAGTTAAAAATATTGCAATTTAAAAAACTAGAAAAAAAATCTTTATTAAAAAAAAAATTATGTCCACCATTCATATAAACTGAATTTACCTAATAAAAATTACAAAAACTGAAATATCTATATATATATATATATGAGAGGTGAAATCCAATCTAATCTCCACCATCATCTCCCTCCTCACTCATTCACACTAGAAAAATTCATGGCTACTCTATTTCAAAATTCTCCAACAAGACATCTCGACAAAGAGGTCCACAAGTTCATGGCCAATCCGTACAAAATCCTACTTTTTTTTACATAAAAATTCAAACTTCATCAAATCAATCATCAGATTCAAACACGATCAAATCTTTATTACACCTGAAAACAAGTCAACTTAATCCAAACACCCACCACTAAATCTTCCCATTTCATCAACCAAATCAACCCCAGAATTAAATCCAAGCCGCTCCTTTTATTTGATTTGTTTTGATAAATATTGTTATTTAAAAAACTAATAAAAAAGAAAAACATTCCGGATTTTTGTAATTTTTATTTATACTTATTTGTTTCTCATATAAAAAAAAAATTCTTCTCATTTATTATCATCAATCATTTAGTATCGTACTACTTCTCTTTCTTTTATGTATTATATTTTTTAAATAAATAAAATACAGTTACTCACCCCTTCCATTACATTTTAGATTATGAGTTTTATTATGTTTTATTTTTTATTTTTTTGTTATGGTACCTTTTATTATTAATTTGTTAATTATATAATATTTTTAATTTTTAAAATAATTAAATAACTCCTGCTTAATATTTTATATTTAAATAATAATATAAAAATGATTTTTAGGTTCAAACATAAACCGTCAAATCAACCCAAACCAACCTAAATTTTTTTGGTTTAGTTTGAATCGGTTTGACAAATCACATTGGTTTCGTTTGGATTGAAATATATCTAAACCGATACATATCGGTTTGGTTTGACATTGAGCTTCAACCAAACCCAAACCAAACCGAAATTACACACACCTAGAGAGAAGAACCTTATCGAGTTGGAGAGTGAGAAAAGGTTGGGGTTTTAATTTATAGTTGATACTTTTGTAATTTTTGAAAGTTTTGAGAGTAAAAATGTCTTTTCCGGACTTGTCCCATGCATGGGACAAATCTGGCCGAAGGTGTAAGGTGGGACAATTTTTCATGGTTTTTGTCTCATGTTGTTCTGTCCCTTCCCAAGCTAATGGCATGCCAAACGTGTAACAACTTTACGTTGTTCCATCTCGTTCCACGTACCAAACACACCCTTAAGGAATTATGAGGGGCCTTATTCCTACCGATCAACAATTGTTAGAATATGAAAACTGTATGCTTCTCATAAAGAATCAACTACATAGTAAAAATAATGTCGTTGTAAATATAATGAACATAACTTTAAAAATAAATATTATTGTAATTCTGATTTCAGTAAATATGAACAGTAAAACTACCATCCTCAACTGATCAAAATATTACTCAGAATTAGAATTCTTTAGCATAACATGGTGAGGTTTATTTAGTAGGAAAGTTTTATTTGATATTTGGTGTTTGTTTGACAATGTTTGTTCAGAGCCAAGGAGAGTTGTAAATGGGAGTGACAACAGACTTGACTTGGAGATACTTATGAAGAGCTTCCATTCCCATGTCCCTTCCAAACCCACTCATCTTGTACCCTCCATATGGGCAGTCCTTATCAAAAGCAAAATAACAATTGATCCATATAATGCCTGCACGAATAGATCTTGACACCGTGTTAGCCACATCCAAGTTCTTCGTTACAATGCCCGCTGCTAGCCCGTATTTGGTATTGTTCGCGCACTTAATTGCCTCCTCCACAGTCCTGCAATTGCGATCAAACAATGAGTGTTTCTTAATTTTACACATTTGTTTAGACAGGAGAATATCGACTCGACTGACTGTACTTACTTGAACTTCATCAATGACAGAACAGGACCAAATATTTCATCTTTCGCTATCAACATATCCTCCTGTGCAAGTTGTATATAGATTAAATTAATTACTTCAATCATGACTTCATTTAATAAAAGATTAATCCCAGATACATTGCTTGTTAGTTAGAAAGCTTTACCTTAACATCAGCGAATATTGTAGGCTCAATGTAGTATCCCTTATCGCCGGAAGGCTTGCCCCCTATTAACAAGCTGGCTCCTTCTCTTTTGCCATGCTCAATGTAAGATAAAATTTTCTCAAACTGCTTCTTATCAACCTGTGTCATTTGGTGGGTCAATTAATTCTATTTGTATTGCTTGCAGAGCCTGAAAAACTCTTTATCAGTTTGAATTATTATAGTACCTGTGGTCCATGACCAACCGAAGGATCAAAAGGGTCTCCAACTTTCCAAGCTTTAGCCTTTTCCACCAACTTCTTTACAAGTTCATCATAAATCCCTTCTTGAACGAAAACACGAGAGCTTGCCACACAAATTTCTCCCTTCAAAAAAATCAAAATAAAAGTTAGTACACCTACATTTCTATAACAGTCATCAGTTGACATTTTAACAGGAAAACAGGAAGGGTATTTTTGTACCTTGTTAAAGAGAATCCCAATAAGGGCAAGTTGGGCAGCTTTGTCTGTATCAGCATCATCAAAGATGATAAGAGGTGATTTGCCTCCTAATTCTAGAGAAACTGATTTCAAATTGCTTGTTGCTGCAGCCTGCATCACTACACGTCCAACTTCCGTAGACCCTGTAAAACTGACCTGAAAAACACCAACACCGCGACACTGAAAATCAATATCACTTGAATAGTAAAGATAGAGTTGTAAAATATTTTCCCATTTGTTCATCTCACTTTATCAATGTCCATATGTGAGGCAACAGCAGCACCAGCAGTCGCTCCAAATCCAGTTACAACATTGAGGACTCCATCAGGTATGCCTGCTAGCTTAGCAAGATGAGCATAATAAAGAGCCGAGAGAGGGGTCTGCTCGGCAGGCTTGAGGACCATGGTGCATCCAGCGGCTAAGGATGGAGCAACCTTCATGGAAAACATGTTGCTAGGGAAATTCCAGGGAATTATGTGCCCAACAACACCAATAGGCTCATGCAATGTGTAGCCGTGCAACTCGCCTGACATCTTCAAGACCTCACCATGAATTTTATCTGCAGCACCAGCGTAATATCGGAATCCGTGAGCTGCCTGAGGAATGTCCACAGCCTTCCCAATACTGAACAACTTCCCAGCATTAATGGTGTCAAGTGCTGCTAATTCCTCTACATGTCCGTCAATTAAGTCCGCGAATTTCATCATTATCCTCCCTCTCTCCTGATCACCATTCAGCCACAAAATATTTTTTTTCAAAACTAATACTCTGCCAATACCATAAAAGTATAAAACTAGCAGCTTGTGACAATTTGAGAGAGGTTCTTTCAACTTTTATACCTTACAAAACACATTTTTCCTAATAATTGTTGTATAGGGCGGTGTGTTTAAGTTTAGACTTTAAAACCATTTTTTTACCACATCATTTCTATATTCAACCTAGATAATTATATTGAAGACAATTTTTCTAATTTTTTTAGTATCGCACTCCATTTTCTCCAAATACGTGAGCGAGATGCTCTTACATCATGCATTTAATTTTCCTCCTTTTCTGAAAGATAATTTTCTTCTTCCATAAATCAAAACTTCATATTTAAAATTTTAAATTAAATCAAATGATGGTTGATTGTTGATATTGTAGATTTAGTTATTGTATTCCGATATTTTATAATTTATTTATATATATTCAAATGGTCATATACGGTTGCTACAATGATAATATAAAGAAAGCCATAAGTAACTACCTTGTGTACTCCGGCACCTATATAATATAATATAATAATACATGATATAAATAATTAAGCTTATCAGTTCTCATCATCAATTTGTTAGTTGTCGTCTAATGATAATTATTATTCCCTAAAAAATGAAAATTATTAGTTTTTTTTTTTTAAAATAGTAATAAATTAACTGTTTTTAATCTGTGAGAATATATTCTAAAACGGTGCGCGATAGTCATAGGCTCTGTATGTTGCAAAATTAGTAAAATTCTAAAATACAAATAGTTAAATAGTCTACGAACTAAATTCTATAATAAACCATAGTGACAGGAATTTAAGAATAAAGAAGAAGATACGTACAAAACCAGAGAGACGAGGCCATGGACCGTTATCGAAGGCATGACGAGCAGCCTTGACAGCAAGATCGACATCTTCCTTGTCTCCTTCTGCAACCCTCCCAATCAACTGTCCTGTTCTTGGATCTATCGTCTCAAAACTCTTCCCTGTTCATTTTTCACATGTTCACTATTTACTACTTCTTTGTTTTTCCAACCCAATATTATATTAGAAATTTTTACGATTTGATCCCTATCTCTTATTTAATTGGGAGTTATTTGATTTTTCGTCAAACCGGTATTTATATTTTTTAAAAATAGCCCATTTCAGTTCCTTAATAAATTTTATGGCCAATTATCACAAAATCAGTAAGACGTCCAGTTTTCCCTTGGACTTAGGTTGACCATCAGAAACAAGAAATTAAAAAAAAAAAATTGTACAAACAAAATTAAGAAAAAAAATTGAAAAAAATGGAGATTTTTTTATATATAAATAAGATAAAAGTAAAACTGAAAAAAAAATGAAGAAAAAAAGATATTGAAATAGAATTTAAACTAAAAAAACAGAGAAAATAAAAATTGTTGAATTGATCTCCACCATTTATCTTATAGATGGAGTGAAGATCCATATATTTATCGTCCATGATTGCTATTTTTCACATTTTCACTATTTACTACTTCATTGTTTTTCCAACCCAATATTTCAATTATTTGCTCATGAAAAAAAAAAGAGCATGAAATTTTGATTTGAAGAGGTCATATTAATAAAATAAGATAATTTAATAATTTTTAAAAGGAATATTTAATAATTTTTAAAAAGAATATTCCAAAAAAAAAAAAATTGAGGGAACGAGGTACAAGGCGGCAAGGTCCCTGTGACCCCCCTCCCTCCGCCGCTGTATACTCTCGAGTCTCTTTCTACACTACAAACATAATTCTGATGAACATCAAAAAAGCCAACTCTTGAATTAATGGAAAATATATATATAAATATATAAGGTGAGTCGTTGAGAATAGACTTGAATATAGAGAGAATAGTTTACATGACACATTTTTTTAAAAACAAAATTTGATAAGCACTTTTTTTTTTTAATGTTAATATGTCTTCATCAACATATTGTTAATTTGCTTGAAGAAAAATATATGAAAGTGATTATATGTAAATACATATGATTTGTTTCTCCTTCAAAGATGTTAAAAGGAATGAGATGGGCATCAGAGAAAAACCAGAATATTGAATGACCAAAGACGACTACACTTCAGTAAGAAGGAGAAAGAGACAAGAGAGAGAGGTGAGTGTAAAACCTGAAAGAGAATCAACGAATTCTCCATTGATGAACAATTTGGTAAACTTGACGGTGGGTAACTTGTACTTGCAGACTACTGGCTCAGAGCTTCCATTGCTAGAATCAGCCATTGTTCTCTCTCTCTCTCTAATAATTTTGAGGAAGTGTTGGGGACTGGTGTAGGGTTTTTTTTGTTAATTTAAAATAGCAACACAATGTTGGCTATTTATAGCCACAAATGTAGCCAGCCAGGTGATGTCAGCTTGTAACTCAGTCAAATTTTTACACCACAGACCGAAATTTGGATTTCCAAATCCGTCAACTTGCCACATCAGTCAATATATAAGGTATAATTACAATAATACTATTTTCTACCAAATTTGGTGTCTAATATCTTATATATTATAATTCATTTATTTAAATTTAAATTGTATTAAATTTATATGTTTTAAATAAATAAATTTGAGTATTGATATTTGGATAAAATAACATTAATCATCTACAATACATGTATCAATGTTAATATATCATTTGGACACCATATTTAGAAATCAAATTTAAACAAAGTACCATTATATCATCTTCAATTCATGTGTCAATGCTAATGTCAAATTTGACATAAAAAAAAAAATGTTATATTTGACACATCAATTTAGTATTTTTCTTTGATGTAAGGTTCTATTTAAAATGTTGTTTTTATTGTTTTATTAATTAAAATTATAAAAGTCAACACCAATAATTAATACATTCATAGAATAGCCGTAGATAAAATAGATTTTGATTGAATTATGGGTAATGTATATTAAATTTAAATTATTTTAAATATTTTAATATATATAATGATATTTTTATAATTAAAAATGAACATTTATTGTAAGGGTGGACATGGATTGGTTTGGGTTGGGTTTGACTATACCCAAACCAAATCATTATAAAATCGGTTTATTTTTTTACAATTCAATCCAAACAATTTATAAGGTAAAACCAAACCAAACCAAACCGATAAATCGGTTTTGGTCTGGTTTGGTTTTACGATTTAAGAAAATAATTACAATATTTTTTATTTGAATAAATTTAATAATATCGAATTTTCAATATAAGTAGTTAAACCAATTATCAATAAAATAAATAATAATACTAATTTATAATACTAAATTTAACTAAGTGTAGAACAATAATCGTTAAGCAAAAAAAAACCTCAAGTGTAGGATGTCTAAAACTTATAAATTAAAACTAAATCGTATAAGCTTCTAAATTAATAATATCCATCACCATCCAATCAACTATTTTACAATTTCGCAGTTCACTTTTTATTGCATTAGGTTAACTTTAGTTTTTATTTGTTTTGTCCAAATATATATATATATATATATATATATATATATATATATGTGTGTGTAATGATTTGAGTTGGGATATGCAATTTGAAAAAACACAACACACAAACCAATCCAAACCAATTGAGTTGCTAAAAAAAAATAACCAATTGGTTTATTTTATTTAACGAAATCTAACCAATCGCTTAAATTGGTTTGGTTTGGACAAATTGATCGGTTTTATGGTTTGGGTGTCCAAATTGATCAGTTTTATGGTTTAGGTGTCCAACTCTGATTTATTGTTGTGCCAAATTTGACATATATTATACTATGTGCCAAATTTGGCACACAATATAGCATATGTAAAATTTAGCATAACATTTGACACTGCATTGGAATATGATTTTTATACTTTATACTAAATTATTACAGTGGCACAATAATTTAACACAGTATTAGATATGCTCTTACTCTAATTTATATTGGACCAATTAATTTTGTTTTGAACATTGAGTAAATTTTGGGTACTATTGTATTTTATATTTGATATATGATATCAAATATCACTGTAATTAAGGTAGATTTAGTCAATGATTTATTTATGGTATAAGATTAGTCATTATTATTTCCATACCTAGTTTAATTATAGTGTACATAAGGATGACAACGGCTCGAGTTCGGACAGGTTTTGTAAAACCTAAACCCGTACCCGAGAAACTTTCTGTCACCCACACACGTGCCCGCCTGCAAACCCATTTATTTTCACGGGTTCGAGGTCGGGTTTCACCCGCGGGTTTTGGGGGCACCCACACCCATACCCGCAAACCCGCTAATTTTTTAAATTAATATTTCTATATTATTTAAATATTATGATTTTAAAAGTAAAAAACACTTAATAGAGTAAAATTTTAAATTCATTTCAAGTGTGTTTCTTAGTTGAGACAAGAGGCAAAGCACATTGAATATATAGCTAATAGTGGAACCTTGCACTCTTATTATTATTATTTTTTTTTTGTAATTCTCAAATTTAAAAATGAGTGAAGTTTTTATATTTTACTCTCTATATGGTTAAAATGCTCCCATTAGAGTTTAAATTTACAATATTTAAAATAATAAATATTAAATAATTTTTATTTATACAGGTTCACGGGATCATATGCAGGTTCGTTTTTCCAACCCACACTCACACTCGAACCCGTTGGGTTTTTCTTTAAATGGATTTGTGGGTCGTAAATTCACTACCCAAACCTGACCCTTCGGGGTCGAGTTCGGGCGGGTGCCCGCTGGTGCGGGTCAAATTGTCATCCCTAGTTGTACATGTACATTTTAAAAAAATATATATATATTACAATAATTCGAGATTTTTGAAGCAGAGGATATATTCGAACCCACAACCTTATGAACGAGGGGCAAACCACTTGACCAACCTCATCCGATAAACCACTTGTACATCTTTTCATCAATAATTAGGTGTGCCAAATTTACACCAATTATCAAATCCTTCGGTTATATAACAAATGGTTATAGTTTTAAATTGATGTTGTTGGTGTTGGTGTTTTAAAGAAAGAATTCATTAATAAAGCAACAAACACTAGCATAGGCAATTACCAAGGACTAAGGACTCCACAAAAGGAGGACAAGACTCGAACCAAAAACGATCCTCAATAGAAGACACACTAATGTAGCCAAGCTATGAGCAACCATATTCGCGCTCCTAGACATATAAGAAATATAAATCACATTACAATAAGTTAAACTTAAAATATCACTAATAATCACCCCCACATTAGCTTGAGGAGCGACATCAATCAAAACAAGATCAACTACAGCCTTGGCATCAAAATCAATAAAAGCATGAACTAACCCAGAATCAACAGCAAACCTGATACGACGAAGCAAAGCCACACCTTCCGCCACCTAAAGAGAAAAGAAAGCAAAAATGTGTTAAATAGAAGAACCCATCACTCAACCATCATGATTACAAACCATAATACCAACATCAATCCATTTACTAATCCTATTTACAGCCGCATCCGTGTTAACCTTAAAGCATCTCCACCATCGGTTTGCACCAATTAACAACCTGATTTTGAGAGGAACTTGGCTCAACCAAAACCTGGGCGTTGGCATCATGATAGTCTTGAAGAAAGTTCGAATCATATAGACGGATTATGAACTACTTGGTTCCTTCTCCACCAAGGACACTAGAAAATAATACACAATAACTCTATATCTTGTTGCAGTAGGATTCAAGAACGGTAGAGAACAATATCATGGAAATGAACTCCATCATCCCATTTCAAGTCCTTCATAAAGAAGCAAGAAGAGCAAAGGAATTTCAGACATGAGCATCCCTATAGCACGTGCACCGTAGACTCCAATTTCCTCGCACAAACAAGGCACAATCTACCAATCGACATACCACGTCTGACAAGATTAACAAGGGTAGAAATCCAGTGGTGACAGGCTCTCCATATGAAAAAATTAATTTTCTAAGGAATCTTGAGCCTCCAAAGGAACTTTCACAAAGATTCCAGACTACTAAGGAGGAGGACACCTTAACACCTAGAGTTTTGCCCACTCTATACCTACTCTGAACTGAATAGCTCCCCGAATTCTCAAAATGCCAAGGAAGTGAGTCAACATTTCATAACGAACCCAAAGGTAAACTCAAAATTGCTTCAGCATCCTCCTAGAGAAAAAAGAGAAGACAAGCGACACATTCCAGCCACCCGAAGATGAAACAAGGGAATAAATTGTAGCCCTCTCACCAAGAAAATGTGTTTAATGGGTTAAAAAGTTGAAGGCCTCAGAATGCAATGATCACCGTGGATAGAAACAGTCTTACCATCCCCAATTCTCCATCGCGAACCAACCTCTATACTGTCCCGATGCCAAAGAAGGCTATTCTAGATAAAAGAGCAATATGCAAAATGTTTAGTTTTCAAGAAGAAAGTGTTAGAAAAGTAACAGCTCTTTAGGACCCTAGCCGCCAGTTAGGCCACGAGCACCGGTGGACCTTCCTATCAGTATCTGAACTACCTCACCAGAACCGGCACACAATCTATGGATATTCGAGATGATCGAAAAAGATTGATGTTGTTGTCAAGCCGCTAAATATCTTTCTACACTCTTATTTAATTTAACTTTTATTATATGTTAATTTTTCCCAATTAAAATTAACAAATAAAAAAAATTAAATACAGAACAATTTTACTATAACTTGATGTTACCCTTTTTTTTTATCCTATTGGGTTTTACAAACCCTAAAATATATTTTTTCATTATTATTAAAGTTTTATATAGTTGAGATTAGACAAGATCTATAGCAGAAAATTTTGGGATGACTTGTTGAATCTATTGGGTTTGTTACATAGTTACATGTGAAGTGCAATCTCATTATAGACAAGGAAAAAAAAATGTTAATTGAAGTGTACAATATTGCCACTAGACTTCTTCACATTTTAAACTCCCAAATGCTTTCTTCATCGGTGAATATGGCCACTAGATCTTCAATTTTGGGAATACGATGATCCCACATTTGAAATTCACACCTCCTAGCGAAACCTAAACACTTAAGGCCATCAGCTAAGTAAGTCATTTGCCCTTTTGAGTAATTTTAATTTACTTAAACACTCCATTTGTACAATTAGATCGGATCGAATCGGGTTTAACTGTGCAACTATGTTGCAATTAGATCGAATCTAATAGTAATAGCATCAGATCAGATTCCATTCTAAGAATAAATCGAATCGGATTGTAATTTCTTCAATCCAATCGGATCGGATTTTGGATCATAAAAAATCTAGTGAATCCGATCTACCACACATCCCTAATACCGTCCAATAAAAATTGTTGATAAAAAACATTTATTTGTCAAGGTTGATCTTTTGATTTTTTTCATATAGATGTAGCCAAATAAATTAACTTTTGTGAATTCCCATTATTCTATGCCATTTAATTAGCTAATATATATATATATATATATATATATATATATATATATATATATATATTCTATTACTTATGTGTCCTCCTGTCAACTATATAATTACATTTTAAGGTTCGGCTGTTATGCAGTCACAAAAATTGGTTGTATCATACAACCATGAATAGTAATCTATTTGGCCCGTTGGATCATTCAGCAACTTGATCTAACGGTTCTGTATTAATCAAAAAAGAAAGAAAAAACTAAAAATCTAAAAAACAAGTTAATCCGGTTCCAAGTCATTACTCAATATGTATTCCATGATTGACTTCCATTGTCTTCAGATCTGAGAATTTCTCACGCTTTTCTTCTTCTCACCTATTTGTCTCTCTTGGACTTCCAAATCTGCTCAGACCATCGTCGCTGATTGATCTTCACCTCCGACTGATCGGCACCTAGAGTGCAGATCACCACCGCCGACTAATCGCCACCTCGCTTGCAGATCGCCACCGTCACTTCCATTCTCAGTTATGAGTTCCAGTTCTCATGCCACCATCGTCACTTCCATTTTCTCGCCACCTCCGCCGTCTCTGCACCTTTGTCGTCGCCAACTCCATTGCCACCACCATCACTTTCATTCTTCTCAGTTCTGAGTTGGTCATTTGTTATGAGATTCTAACTTCTTTCTTTTTTGTTATAATTTAATTTTCATGAATTTTTTGTTTGGTTTAAAATTGAATCTACAGTTTCCGAGTGGTTGAAAATGTGTTGTGGTGTTGGTTTTATAACTGAATTTTTTGGTTCTATTTTTTTTTCATTTTAGTTCAAACTGATGATGCAATGTAACAAGTGAGGTTGCTTGGTTGTTTGTGCGATATGTTGGTTTTATTTGATTATTTTTAACATTACTTGGTAATGTGGTATGCTTGTGATATTTTTATTGATAGAATTAGAGTATTTAGATTGTTGTATTGATGTTGTTGATTTTCCAATATGTAATTTGGTTTACTCTTTAATTGATCAAAAGTTAATCTTTAGCATTTGGATTCCTAGAATGAGAGCTAGTCATTTTTTATATTCGTTCATTTAATTAAAATACTTTTAAGAAGAAGAAATAAAAATTGACCTACTAATTATTCATCATCGTTAGAGAAAATCTTTGGTCTTTACAAGAATGATGCTTTGAAGTTGATCCTTATGGTATGAATGTTGAAAAGGTTTTTGGTATTTCAAGCAATCATCTTCTGTTAGTAATTTGTAAATTCATATAGCTGAGAAGGATAAGCAGATGTGTTGTTGATTGTTATTGAGTTGGATTTCTACATGATTGTGTTGGATCAGTGGGTTTGTGTTTTGTTGGGACATGGGTCAAATAGAAAATGAATTGGAATGAGGCGTTGGATAGTTTTAGCTTCTTTCGAGTTTTGCACCAAATTTTTCCTCAAGCACTCTGTTTTCAATGTATGGTGTGCTCTGTTGTTTGCTTAGACGTGTAATACCTTTATCTTTGTAAGGTTTTGGTGGGTTTTCTTTGAGGATTCTGGTTGCTCCCGTTTTTGTATTGGATTGTTTGGTTTAACTTGGCTTTGTATGGTTTTCTTATTTAATAAACTAACAGTTAAAAAAAAATTGTAGGCATAAACATTTCAATCTCTTGAAAGGATTCTCTGTTTTGGTGGTAACCTATATGGTGACCATATTGAGGGAGCAACTTTTTTAAAGCATATTTTGTCCATGTTTGTATAATTAATTCTTTATTTATTTGTTTTTTGTGTGTATATCTTAATATTCCTTATATATATATAGAATTTTTATGAAAACGTTATTGGAAATGCACTATTATATATAAGAGTAGCTGAAGATATTGTCATAATTTGAGGTTAGCAAAGTAATTTATATATCAATATTGCGTTTTAATAGTAATTCATTTCAGGCCATGTCGTTCTAGCTTGTGTGCATGCTAGAACTTTGTAGCTTTTCTCTGTTAATTATGTTTTTATCCACTTTTGTATATTGCTTCTAATATATGTGATGCGCAGAAGCAAGCCATGGTTCAACATTTGTATATGGGTAGACTCCCTCCAATGTGTTGGGTTGTGAAGCCTGAATCCTATTATGTTTAGGATTGATTCTCTATTCTATTTAGGAGTGTTTTATTGTTTTATTTAGGAAAAGAATTCCTATTAGCTTTAGGCTAGACTTTATTATAAATACTCATGTAATTCTTATGTGTAATGTGTGCTGCATAGAGATGAGAGAAAAGAATATTGAGAGTCGTAAGGAGAGAGATATTGCTTCGCTATTGTAAACACCGATTTCATAGTGGAATTTGAGTGCAGGTGCGCTCCGTGGACGTAGGCTTACCCTGAACCACGTTAAATATCGTGCCTTTTATTTCCTTTTTTCTTGTGTGTTTGATTGTGCATATTCCCTAAGCCGATACACCCACAACAACTGGTATCAGAGCCTAGATTTCAAGGCTTAGGGCGTACTAGGGTAGGATCCAGAGATGAGGATTTTGCAGCACAAGGTTTCAAGAGTCGGAACAGCAGCAGCGTCGCCGAAGCAGCCAGCGCTGGAACAGAAGCCACCGGAGAAGCCGCCGCCAGACACGGAGAGTGAGTTGTCACCTCCCACACCATTAGGATCAGAAAGGACCGATCTACAAGTTTCTCTTATGGGCTATCGTCAAACGATCACCGAAAAGTGGTCAAATCGGTCGACGAAGGTTGAAGAGGAGTGGTTTCGTCGCCCAGTTGCCGCCAGTGAGTTGAGCGACACCACCACCACCAAAAGAAGCGTATAGTGACGATCTTCAAGATTTTCTTCTGGATCGTCATCAACCGAGTACCGAAAAGTCCTTAAATAGGTCGACGAAGTGTTGAAGAATCGAACGGTTATCGTCAGATCTAAGTCGATCCGTCACTAATCTAAGAAAACCGACACCACCAATAGACTCAGCGTGGTGAAAGGTGAAATCTTCCAGATCTGGTACTTTTTACATTGAAACGTAAAGTTTTGGATTTCAGTCGGATTCCATCCTGGTTTTACATTTTCGTTGACCGGTTCAAATTGCTTGCCGTTCATGGTTTGAGTGGGAGCAATGGGGTCCGAGAAGGATATATACAAGATAGAGAAATTCAATGGTATGAATTTCAGCTTCTGGAAGATGTAGATAGAAGATTATCTGTACCAGAAGGATCTGCATTGGCCGATAAAAGAGAGACCAAAGGATATGACCGATGAAGATTGGGAAAAGAAAAGGAAACTGAAGAATATGGATGATGATGATTTTGAACTCCTGGACCGGAAAGCATTGGGAGCAATTCATCTCTATTTGACGAAGTAGCTTGCCTTCAACGTAAAAGATCAACAGACAGCTAAAGATCTAATGGATACCCTATCATACCTATATGAACAGCCTTCCGTGGTAAGGAAAGTCCATCTTGTCAAGAAGTTATCAACTTTGAAGATGGCGGAGGGTCGGAACTTTAAAGATTTTCTAAATCAGGTCATCGATGTGAAGGACGAGTTGTGTTCTTTGTCTATGGGTTTTGATGAGGAGTTCATGACGACGTTTCTACTCACCCAAATGCCAGTAAGTTGGAAGACGACATGCCAGTCGATTGCCAACTCGTTCGGGAAAGAAAAATTGAATCTTTAGCAGGTTATAAATATGGTCATGACTGAAGAGATCACGATGCGTGAAGAGGGATTAGAGGCATCTACATCTTCAACATTGAATTTGGAAAGTAGAGAAGGTAGAAACAAGAATCGGAACAGAAATCAACTGGGTAGATCAAAGTTAAGAGGAAGATCCAAATCCAAGAATCGTCAGGGCAACAATTCTAGTAATCAGCAGCGAAGTAAGAAAGACATTGAGTGTTGGAATTTTGGCAAGATGGGTCACTACTCGAGTGAGTGTAGGTCCACCAAGAAGGATGATGGCAAGAGCGGTGTGAATTGTAATTCAGATGAGTCAGATGACTGCCTTATCTGCTCATTGGAAAGTAAGATAGAATCTTAGGTGTTGGGCTCAAGGGCGTCATTCCATGCTACCTCACATAGGGATTTGTTCGAGAACTACGTCTCCGGAAATTTAGGTAAGATGTTTCTTGGCGACGATCAAGCATGCGATATTATTGGGAAGGGGGATGTGAAGATTCAATTGAATGGGTCAGTTTGGAAACTCAACAATGTGAGGCACGTACCGGACTTGATGAATAACTTAATCTCCATAGGGCAGTTAGCGTCAGACGGTTATGTGACGACTTTCACGGGTGATAAGTGAAAGATCTCGAAATGAGTTATGACAGTCGCTCAAGGAAATAAGAACGAGTCTCTTTACATGACTACTGATGGGTATGGTTCAGTCGCAGTAGCGGAGAGTAGAGAGAATCTGAATCTATGGCACCAAAGATTTGGGCATATGAGTAGTCAAGGGCTGAAGTGTCTGCATTCGAGAGGTAAACTGCCAGGGTTAAAATCCGTTGAGATTGATTTATGTGAAAGCTATATTCTTGGAAAGCAGAAGTGAGTAAGCTTCAAAAGGACTGGAAGAGCACCTACAAAGGAGAAGCTGGAACTAGTGCACACCGATGTTTGGGGTCCAGCTTCAGTCTCATCAAACGTGGGTAAACAGTATTTCATCACATTCATCGACGATCATTCCAGAAAGGTATGGGTTTACTTCTTACGACACAAGTCTGATGTGTTTGAGGCTTTCAAGAAGTGGAAAGCTATGGTTGAGAATGAGACAGGTTTGAAGATCAAGAAGCTGCGTTCAGACAATGGTGGAGAATATGAAGATAACGAGTTCAAGAAATTTTGCTACAAGAGTGGGATAAAGCTAATACGAACGGTTACTGGAACACCGCAGCAGAATGGTATAGTAGAACAGATGAACAGGACATTGACTGAGATAGCCAGAAGCATGCGCCTACAATCTGGGTTACCGAAACAGTTCTGGGCAGAAGCAGTCATTACAACAGCATACTTGATCAATAGAGGACCATCAAAGCCTTTGGACCTCGTTATACCAGAAGAGATCTGGAATGAGAAAGAGATAAAACTTTCTCATTTGAAGGTGTTTGGTTGTGTTTCTTATGTACATGTAGGTGATCTTTCAATGAGCAAGTTGGACGCCAAATCAGTAAAGTGCACCTTGGTAGGTTATGATGAATACGAGTTTGGTTATAAACTTTGGGATGACCAAAACCGGAAGATGATCAGGAGTAGAGATGTTGTCTTCAACAAGAAGGTCATGTACAAGGACAAGAACACACATATGTCTGGGCAAAAAGAGCCAAACTACTTTGGGCTAGAGGATGTATCGGGTGGTAGGATCGTGGAATGTGGTAGTAATCAGAAAATTGAAGAGGAATGTGTGCAACCCCAGGTTGAAAAACCTGTACCATAAAATAGCACCACAGATTCCGATCGGTCAGAGAATTCTGAATCCATAAATTGGGAATGCTTTGAGAAGATCCCCACAGGCCCAAGGTACACCGTGAAGATCTACTCGCCCATATGTACCAAATAGAATGTACTTGCATTACTTGTTATTGACAGATGTAGGAGAACCTGAATGCTATGAAGAGGCATGTCAGGGTGAAGATGTAAGTAAGTGGAAGCTTACAATGAAGGATGAGATGAAGTCGCTTGTGTCCAATCAAACTTGGGAGTTAACCGAGTTACCTGAAGGAAAGAAAGCCCTATAGAACAAGTGGGTGTTTCGAATCAATGAGGAACATGATGGTTCCAAGAGATACAAGGCGAGACTGGTGGTCAAAGGCTTTCAACAAAAGGAAGGTATTGATTACACCGACATTTTTTCTCCTGTTGTTAAACTAACTATGATCTGGTTAGTGTTAAGCATTGTCGCAGCAAAGGGGTTATATCTTGAGCAGTTGGATATGAAGACTGCCTTCCTTCATGGAGACTTAGAGAAAGAGATATACATGCAGCAACCAGAAGGGTTTGCGGAACAGGGCAGAGAAAAAATGGTTTGCAGATTTACGAAGAGCTTGTATGGTTTGAAACAAGCTCCCCGACAGTGGTACAAGAAGTTTGATGGGTTTATCCAACGGAATGACTACTTTAGATGCAATGCTGACCATTGCTGCTACTTCAAGAAGGTTAAATCAAGCTTCATAATATAACTACTTTATGAGTAGCTGGTGCAGATTGAGAAGAGATTACCAACTTGAAGAAGCAACTATTGAGTGAGTTTGAGATGAAGGACTTAGAAGCAGCAAAGCAGATCCTTGGAATGAGGATTAGCAGAAACGAACAGATGGGTACTTTACAGCTATCTCAGGTATAGTATGTTCGTAAGGTGTTACATAGATTCAACATGGGTGATGCAAAGCCGGTAAGAACACCATTAGCTAGTCACTTCAGATTGTCCAATGAGTAGTGTCAAGAGATGGACGAAGAAAAAGACTTCATGGCTAAAGTACCATATGCCTCAACCATTGGAAGCCTGATGTACGCCATGGTTTGCACTAGACCAGATATTTCCCATGAAGTGGGAGTTGTGAGCAGATACAGGCAAGCAACACTGGGAAGCAATGAAATGGATCCTAAGGTACCTGCGAGGTACAACAGAGAAGTGTCTAACCTTCAAGAGAAATGAACTCAAGCTGGAAGGTTATGTGGATTTTGATTTTGCTGGAGAGGTGGATCACAGGAGAAACACCACTGGATATGTGTTCACAATGGGGAGTACTACTATCAGTTGGGTTTCTCAGTTGTAGAAGATAGTGACAATATCTATAACTGAAGCAGAGTATATGGCTGTTACAGAAGCTAGCAAGGAGCTTACATGGTTATAAGGGTTGTTAGTAGAGTTGGGATTCGAGCAAGTGATAAATGTGTTGCACAGTGATAGTCAGAGTACGATACACTTGGCTAAGAATTCAACATTCCATTCTAGAACCAAGCATATAGGACTGTTGTATCATTTCATTCGGTCGCTAATCAAAGATGGAGTGTTAAAGCTTGTGAAGATCGCAGGGAGTAAGAATCCAGCTGATATGTTAACCAAACCAGTCACTACAGACAAACTGGAGTTATGCGCAGCTTCAGTAGGTCTTCAAGGTTGAAGACAGAGGAGGATAAGCGTACTGTACCTATCCACTAGTCATCGAGGAAAGAGGAAGATGTCTACTCTAGTTTCAGTCTTCAAGTGGGAGATTGTTGGAATCTTATTATGTTTAGGATTGATTCTCTATTCTAATTAGGAGTCTTTTATTATTTTATTTAGGAAAAGAATTCCTATTAGCTTTAGGCTAGACTTTATTATAAATACTCCTGTAATTCTTATGTGTAATGTGTGCTGCATAGAGAGGAGATAAGAGAATATTGAGAACCATAAGGAGAGAGATATTGCTTGATGAGGACCAGCCAGTTGATCACAATTCGGCTAAGGTTGAAAAAGATCCAGATGATTTAACCATTCATGGAGGACCAATGACAAGAGCTAAAGCTAAAAGGATGAAAGAAGCCTTAACTTGTTTAATGGGAAGCATTTGGAAGGAGCAAGCTAGTCAAGATTTGGTCAAGGTTCTAAGGATGCAAGAAGAGTATAAAATGGTTAACATGTTTCAAACAAGTCCAAATCCCGAAGACAAGAGTCCAGGCTTGTTAGAATGAAGTATTCTAGCCTATCTTGAAGAATAAAAGGCCATTCGGCCATGTTGGGTTTTGTGGGCCTATTTTATAATTAGTTTGGGTTTAATTATGTTGGGTTTTGTGAGCGTATTTTCTTATTAGTTTGGGTTTAATTGTGTTGGGTTTTGTGGGCTTATTTTATGAAAAGTTTGGGTTTTTGTATTGGGTGAGTTCATGTGTTCTTTGATTATGAATAAGGAGTTACCAAGGCTGAATACTTTATGGCCATTATTCATGGTCTAAATGTCATTTAGTGAGAGGTTACACATTTAGTGGGAGGTTACACATTTAATGGGCAGTTATATTTGTGTTGTATTGTCCTTAGCCTTTGTTCTATATAAACAAGGCTGCTTTTTCTATGTAAGGGAGAGATTTGAGTAATATAAACTTATTTGAGCACTTTGTGAGTGTTTTGTTCTTAAGTTCTTGCATGAACTTTGGAACTTATCAAGCTTATTCGACTTGTGGCGTTCAACAACCTCAAAATCTTTGTTTTGCCTTTAAACTTATCAAACTTCATAGTTTGTGGCGTTTTGGGGAAATCAAAGTGCTGTTTTAATTAGCTTTTATCATCATTTCATTGATAAAGTGATTAGAATAGTTTCTCTTACTTCAACCTTGAACGATCGGGTTTGTTTTCAATTAGTTGGAGGGTGTTAAATTGTATTCCATATGTATCATAGCTCTTTAGCTATTGGGGTGTATGGTTGCTAAGTTAATGATTTCCATCATTTTGGTATCAGAGCTTGGCTCAAGTTTGAGGTGTGCATATCCATTTATTTGTTGTTCTTTTAGTTTTTTTTTCTCACTTTCTTTTCTTCTTCATCTTATAGCACCGTATCTATAATTCATCTTAATATTTGTGCTTCTTGAGGTTATTATCATTCTTCTTTGTTTTCTGCAGAAGAAAAAAAACGAGAAAAAAAACAAAAAAAAAAGTATTGCGGATTCAAGAAATTCTTGCAAAATTCCAAAAATCTTTCTTTGTTCATATCGTTCTTGTTTCGGTTTGGGAAATATTTAAATATATTCTTCTTAACCAAAACAGACAAAATTCTATTTGGGAGAGAAATTGATATTTCAATTCTAATCTTTGTTTACTTTAAGTGGCCTACCTTTTATTTGTTTTTTTTAGACCTACCCAATTTCACTCCGTTGAATTTGCCATAATCTGAATTGTTTGTTTAAAAGGACTTTAGTTAATCTAAGAACCCAAAGAACAAAACAAGAGAGGTAAAAGGCAAGAGTGGTGAGATTAGCATCGAGAAAAGCCAAATAATTGTGTGAAACACGAGTGGTGTGAATCAATTCTTTGAGAGAAACACGTTAGGGAGTGATTGTGAGGTTGTTCTAACTTTTTTTTTCAGGTTTTAAACATGTCTAACAAAGATAAAGAAGTGAGTTCTTCCTCAAATGATCAAGTGATTCAATCAATGCAGCAACAATTTGAACGTATGTTCAAAGTGATGGGAGATGTAGGAGATCATCTAGAAAGACATGATGAAGCAATTACCAGATTGCAAAGAGAACCACGACGTGGAAGACAACCAGCCTTTTTCAATGATGTATATGATGGTGGAGAAGACACGGATGATGACCAAACTACCATCATTGGTCTAGACGTTAATCCTAGAAGACAAGTTAGGAGAGAACGTTTTGATGGTATGGACCGAAACATAGGCAACATCAAAATGAAAATTCCTCATTTTCAAGGGAAGAACAATCCGGATGCCTATTTGGAATGGGAACGAAAAGTGGAGCTGATATTTGAATGTCATAATTACACCGAAGAGAAAAAGGTAAAACTAGTTGCTGTTGAATTTTGTGATTATGCTATTGTTTGGTGGGATCAATTGTGTAAAGACAGGCATAGAAATGGTGAAAGACCCGCAGAGACTTGGTTGGAGATGAAACAAATCATGAGGAGGAGATTTGTCCTTAGCCATTACTATAGGGATTTGCATCAACGGTTACAAACTTTGACACAAGGTTCCATGAGTGTAGAAGAATATCACAAAGAAATGGAGATAGGCATGATAAGGGCTAATGTGGAGGAGGACCGTGAGGCCACCATGGCTCAGTTTTTTAGTGGGTTAAACAAGAACATTGCTGATCTTGTGGAGTTACAACATTATATGGAGATTGAGGACATGGTGGGTGTGGCCATGAAGATTGAAAGGCAACACAAAAGAAAAGGCATCAGGTATGATTCAAAACCTTATTCAGGTTCTTCTTCTTCTTGGAAACCGAATTGGGGTAAAAAGGATGATAAACCCATTGTTAAGCCTAAAATTGATGAAACTAAAAGCAAAAATGAAATAGGCAGCAAGGGTAGAGGTGAGAATCAAACTAATCAAACTAGAGGCATTAAGTGTTTTAAGTGCCTTGGACATAGTCATGTGGCACGTGAATGTCCTAATAAAAGGGTAATGATCATGAGGGATGGGACAGTTGAATCAGAAAGTGAGATAGAGGATGAAGATGAAATGCCACATTTAGAAGATGCTAGTGATGTAGAGTATGCTAGTGGAGAAAATTTGGTTGTACAACGCACACTTAGTTTGCAAAGTAAAATTAATGAACATGGTGAGCAACGTGAAAATTTGTTTCATACTCATTGTTTGATTGCTAACAAGTTGTGTAATGTGATTGTGGATAGTGGAAGTTGTACAAATGTGGCAAGTACCTTGCTTGTGGAGAAACTGAAATTACCTACTATTAAACATCCAAAACCATACAAGTTACAATGGTTGAATGATAGTGGTGTTGTGAAGGTAAATCGGCAAGTGTTAATTTCTTTTTCAATTGGTAGATAGAAGGATGATGTTTGGTGTGATGTGGTACCTATGTATGCTGGTCACATGTTATTGGGGAGACCATGGCAATATGATCGAAGGGTAATGCATGATGGGTTTAAGAACCGTTATTCTTTGATCATGGAGGGACAAAAATACCAACTTGGACCTTTGCCTCCAAAGACAATTTTTGAAGACCAAATGCGTATAAAACAGCAATATGAAGAGCTTGAATCCTTATTAACTGAAACTTTGGGAAGGGAGCAAGAAAGAGAGAAAAAAAAAAGGTGAGTTGAGTGGTAAAAATGAGAGCAATGGGAAACACAAGGGGACAGAAAACAAGGAAGGCTTGAATGAAAGAAAAATGAGTGTTTATGCAAAAATGTGTGATGTGAAGAAAGCATTAACCATGAGGCAGCCCTTACTTGTACTTATGTACAAGGATGTTTTAATTGTTTCTAATGAAATTAACAAGAGTTTGCCTAGTGTTATTGTTGATATTTTGCTGAAAAATGAGGATCTCTTTCCTGAAGATGTTCCTATTGGTTTGCCACCAATTAGAGGAATTGAACATCAAATTGATTTCATTCCGGGTGCAAGCATACCAAATAGGCCAGCATATAGATGCAACCCCGAAGAGACCAAGGAAATCCAAAAGCAAGTAAGTGAGCTTATGGAAAAGGGATATGTACGTGAAAGCATGAGTCCTTGTGCGGTTCCTGTTTTGTTGGTACCTAAAAAGGATGGTTCTTGGAGAATGTGTGTTGATTGTCGAGCTATCAACAAAATCACGGTAAAGTATAGACATCCTATCCCTAGGTTAGATGATATGTTGGATGAATTGCATGGTTCTTGTGTGTTTTCAAAGATTGATTTGAAATCTGGATATCATCAAATAAGAATGCATGAGGGTGATGAATGGAAAACCGCTTTCAAAACTAAACATGGTTTATATGAATGGTTAGTAATGCCTTTTGGCCTAACTAACGCACCTAGTACTTTTATGAGATTGATGAACCATGTTTTGCGTGCTTACATTGGAAAGTTTGTGGTAGTTTATTTTGATGATATACTTGTGTATAGCAAAAATTTAGACGAGCATGTAACACATTTAAAGGCTGTTTTTGATGTGCTTAGGAAAGAAAAGTTATATGCTAATCTAAACAAATGCATTTTTTGCACTAATGAACTTACTTTTCTTGGTTATGCTGTTAATGATAAAGGAATACATGTTGATCAAGAAAAAGTAAAATTAATTAGGGAGTGGCCGAAACCCACTTGTGTTAGTAATGTAAGGAGTTTTCATGGTCTTGCTAGCTTTTATAGGAGATTCATTAAGGATTTTTCTACCATTGCTGCACCATTAACTGAATGCATAAAAAAATGTGGGATTTAGGTGAGGTAAAGAACAAGATGATGCTTTTAACTTGCTTAAACACAAACTTAGTTCAGCACCTTTGCTTGCTTTGCCTAACTTTGCTAAAACTTTTGAGATTGAGTGTGATGCAAGTGGAATAGGTATTGGAGGAGTCTTAATGCAAGAGGGCAAACCCATTGCATTCTTTAGTGAGAAGCTAAGTGGAGCAAGTCTTAACTACCCGACGTATGATAAGGAGTTTTATGCCTTGGTGAGAGTGTAAGAGACATGGCAACACTATCTTTGGTACACGGAATTCATTATACACACCGATCATGAGTCCTTGAAATATCTCAAAGGACAAGGAAAGCTAAGCCGTAGGCATGCAAAATGGGTGGAGTTTATTGAATCCTTTCCATACATCATCAAGTACAAACAAGGTAAGGAGAATGTGGTTGCCGATGATCTTTCTAGAAGGTATGCTCTAATTTCTACACTTGATGCAAAATTATTGGGTTTTGAGTACATTAAAGACTTATACAATTCTGACTTTGATTTTGCTAATGTTTATGGGGCATGTGAGCAAGGGGGTTTTGATAAGTTCTTTAGGCATGATGGTTTTCTTTTCAAAGAAAACAAGCTGTGTGTTCCTAGATGTTCAATGAGAGAATTGCTTGTGAGAGAGGCACATAGTGGTGGGTTAATGGGGCATTTTGGAGTTAAAAAGACTTTGGGTGTGTTAAATGATCATTTCTTTTGGCCACAAATGAAAAGAGACGTTGAGAGAATATGTGAGAGATGCATTACTTGCAAACGAGCTAAATCTAAAGTAATGCCTCATGGGCTGTATACTCCTCTTCCTATACCTAGTGAGCCTTGGGTTGATATATCAATGGACTTTGTCTTGGGATTACCTAGGTCAAAAGGGGGGAGAGATTCTATTTTTGTTGTTATTGATAGGTTCAGCAAGATGGCACATTTCATTCCTTGCCACAAAACAAATGATGCAACTTTTGTTGCGGGGCTGTTCTTCAGAGAAATTGTGAGGTTACACGAAAGTCCAAGGACAATTGTTAGTGATAGAGATGTGAAGTTCCTTAGCCACTTTTGAAAAACGCTTTGGAAAAAGTTGGGTACAAAGCTACTGTATTCAACCACTTGTCATACACAAACAGATGGACAAACAGAGGTGGTAAACAGAACTTTATCAATGCTTTTGAGGGCCATAATTCAAAGGAATTTGAAGAATTTGGAGGAATGCTTGCCACATGTGGAGTTTGCTTATAATCGAGGTGTGCATGCTACAACAAACCATTCACCATTTGAAGTTGTGTACGGGTTCAATCCATTATCTCCTATGGATTTACTACCTTTACCTTTGGAAAGAGCTAATTTGGATGGTAAGCAAAAATCTGATTTTGTCAAAGCCTTGCATGAAAAGGTGCACACACAAATTGAAAAGAAAACTCTACAATATGAGAAGCAACACAACAAGGCCGAAAGCAAGTAGTATTTGAACCTTGTGATTGGGTCTCGGTACACTTGAGGAAGGAAAGATTTCCTAGCCAACGAAAGTCTAAACTCATGCCAAGAGGGGATGGACCATTTCGAGTCCATCAAAGAATCAATGACAATACATACAAGCTGGAACTACCAAGTGAGTATGGCAATGTTAGTGCAACTTTCAATGTTTCTGATTTGTCTTTGTTTGATGTAAGAGATGAAGGTGCTGATTCGAGGAAGGGGGAATGATGAGGACCAGCCAGTTGATCATAATTCGGCTAAGGTTGGAAAAGATCCAGATCCTTTAACCATTCATGGAGGACCAATGACAAGAGCTAAAGCTAAAAGGATGAAAGAAGCCTTAACTTGTTTAATGGGAAGCATTTGGAAGGAGCAAGCTAGTCAAGATTTGGTCAAGGTTCTAAGGATGCAAGAAGAGTATAAAATGGTTAACATGTTTCAAACAAGTCCAAATCCCGAAGACAAGAGTCCAGGCTTGTTAGAATGAAGTATTCTAGCCTATCTTGAAGAATAAAAGGCCATTCGGCCATGTTGGGTTTTGTGGGCCTATTTTATAATTAGTTTGGGTTTAATTATGTTGGGTTTTGTGAGCTTATTTTCTTATTAGTTTGGGTTTAATTGTGTTGGGTTTTGTGGGCTTATTTTATGAAAAGTTTGGGTTTTTGTGTTGGGTGAGTTCATGTGTTCTTTGATTAGGAATAAGGAGTTATAAAGGCTGAATACTTTATGGCCATTATTCATGGTTTAAATGTCATTTAGTGGGAAGTTACACATTTAGTGGGAGGTTACACATTTAATGGGCAGTTATATTTGTGTTGTATTGTCCTTGGCCTTTGTTCTATATAAACAATGCTGTTTTTTCTATGTAAGGGAGAGATTTGAGTAATATAAACTTATTTGAGCACTTTGTGAGTGTTTTGTTCTTAAGTTCTTGCATGAACTTTGGAACTTATCAAGCTTATTCGGCTTGTGGTGTTCAACAACCTCAAAATCTTTGTTTTGTCTTTAAACTTATCAAACTTCATAGTTTGTGGCGTTTTGGGGAAATCAAAGTGTTGTTCTAATTAGCTTTTATCATCATTTCATTGATAAAGTGATTAGAATAGTTTCTCTTACTTCAATCTTGAACGATCGGGTTTGTTTTCAATTAGTTGGAGGGTGTTAAATTGCACTCCATATGTATCATAGCTCTTTAGCTATTGGGGTGTATGGTTGCTAAGTTAATGATTTCCATCATTGCTTCGCTATTGTAAACACCGATTTCATAGTGGAAGTTGAGTGTAGGTGCGCTCCGTGGACGTAGGCTTACGCTGAACCACGTTAAATATCGTGCCTTTTATTTTATTTTTTCTTGTGTGTTTGATTGTGCATATTCCCTAAGCCGATACAGCCACAACACAATGGTCACATAAATAAGGGTTCTTTGCCAAAATTCTGATGACTACCGCTCGGTATATGACACCGAACAACTACTTTATATAGACATAGGTTTTGTGTTTTGGTATAGTTGTGTTTGTTTTTGGTTTCTTGTTTACCTACACTTGCAATTGTTGTTTTTGTATCTATTAATCTTTTTTCCGAGGAAAAGGCTTAGGGTTGGGTTAGGGGAAACAAATCACAAAACCTAAAATTAGTAGGATTACATCGTATCTTTTTATAAAAAAAACTATTTTGAGTATATATATAAATATGGCAAAGAGAGGGGACAGGTGGGGGAGGGGATTGCTTTGTGGTTTCTTCTTAACAACTCTGACATGTTTGATCATGTCCTAGTTGTATCTAAAAAAAATGTTCTAGTTGTATTGAATATGGTAACAGTTTGTTTTATTTCAATCCTCATAAAGATTTTATGATATAATAATGGCAGATGTTGGAGTTGGGATGAATTTTCTCACAGCAGATAACATGAGTGCAATAATTGCTGTGAAATTAAGGAAAAAATTGGGATTTGGAATGTGGGCAAAGTTCCATTTGACTGTCATGATGTCGAAGGAAATGTATAATGTACATATATGTATATATTCTCATTTGAAGTAAGGTTCAAGCTGTGTCTATAGAATATGGTTTTCTTTATATAAAAGATATGTTCAAATACATGTGAATGGCTAATATTTTGTTAAGGAATTTGAATGGTAGGGTTTCTATCCCAAAGGCACATGTGGTTGGTCGGGTATGGGGTTGTGCTAAAGAACAAATAAAAGAAATGCGGATTTGCCATTAACTGGGAATAAAATTTCAGTTATATTAAGATGCTTAGAGAATGATGCAACTACTTGTGTATCATGATATATATTCTCTAACCCTCAACACGTGACTTTCGATTTTCTCCTCAAATTTATAGTGACATGCTTGGAAATTGTTATAATCATTTTTTAAAATAAGGAAATTGTTATAATCATTATTTCTGAAAAAGCTATTTTTTTTTATTAAAAGAAAAGTAAAGAAAATTTCTATGTTGTATCTCCTGAATTTTCTACAACATGATGGACGCTAGTAACATTTGATCAAGGAATGTTTTTGTTGAAGGAACATAGTCGCTTGTCATATTTGATACATTTTACTAATTGAATCTTGTACACTCAAAAGTAATGACAATGTCAATTACTCTTACTCTTGACAGTATAATGAGATTTGAGTGTTTTAATGTATGGGTTTATGGAGTTTCAGAATGTGAAATTTGTATGATATCTAGGATCACTACAGGAATGTAATATCATTAACTTATGTGTACATATACAGTTACATGTATTGATATTATCATTGGAAGTGAACTGCAACAATGTAATTATTATCATTTTGAGCTTAAGCTATGCCCTTGTTTTTATCTTTTATGTTTTGATTGGAGTGAAGATCCTTCAACGGTGGTCTTTCCTTGGTTGTTTGAGAGTATGCTTTGTTGAGCCACCCTACTTCCAGATGACTGTGAAACCTATCTTCATTCATGGGTTTGATGCTACAGAACTTCCAGGAATTGCTAGGTCATTTGGCAGTGCAAATTCAACTGAAGTTAGGTCATTAAATAATGGAATAAGCAGCAGCAGTCGAAAATAAAATCTCATAATAGTTGGCATTGTGCAAACTGCAGAGTGAATAGAAAGGCTCATTTGTTAATTTTCGTAGATACACATATAGAGGATGTTTGATACAAGCTCTGAAAATCTTGCTACAGCTTTACAACGGTAGGTGTTGTATGTTCATTTTGTGTGTATGGTTGTAATTTACGTTGGAAAATATGTATAGCAGTTTACACTCAGATAATTACAATGCAGAACTTCCAACTCCAAATCGTGTCGTTGAATGTGATGTTCAGAGTATATTTACCTTGTTAAATACCTGGATCTTAATGCATAACAAGTTTTAAATGTTTAATGCACAAGTTTTAAAAGCATCACCTTAACTGTAAATTAAACTTGTTTACCGATACTCTAGGGATTTAAATTTGTGAAGAAGCCGGGATTAATGTGCAAGGGGAGGATGGACTTAGTATGATGACTGAATAAATTTAAATTATTATATTTTGAAGTCATGTAATGTAATTTGATATGATAACTATGACTGAAATGATTCTTTATATATATATATATATATATATATATATATATATATATATATATATATAATTGAAGTGAAACGATTGTGTCCATGACTAGGATTATTGTCAACCATAGTAGTTTTCTTACCCTTTAGCCAAAAGTGTGGGTTGACAGTGAGGTTCGAGCCTAACTGTTGTTTGATCCATAGAGTGACAATTTCATTCTTTACTCTAAACATTTCTATTGTATTATGTAATAATTTTCCCAGCGTAACATAGTGAGTTATGTTCTTTGTTATTGATAAAATCTAAAGAATGATGAGTCAGCATAACTACCCAAAGATGCGGGAGTTGGAGATGCCACGTCACCAAGAGTCAAATTTCATGAACCTACGTAAGCTGACCAAAAAAGATGGTTTCATAACACTCGGTCGGGGCTATAAGCCTCCGATCGGGATTGAATTATTGGTCGAGGAGAACAAGGCTTGGTTGGGTTTTGGCAGAAGATCGGAAGATCAACATGTGGATACTATCAAATACAAGCAGAATAAGTCATACTCCAATAAGGTGTCTCGAAGCACACTTTGATAAGGAAGCGAATTTTCCTATCAATGCCAGATTCCAAATTAGGCAAGAGACCTAATGCGTGAAGAAGCTAAACAGGAAAGAAGAATAAAACGACTCAAACACGTTAACTTCATTTACTTGTATAGCACGAATTAGGGTTCTATGCATGTATAAATAGACCCTAATAACACTCATGAAAGGGTTGAAGATAAATTAAGATTCTAGAGAGCACGAAAGACTGAGTGTGTAATCGATTATTCATAGAGAAGTTCTTTCCTCGTCGGTTCCCGACAACAGTGGATGTTTCCCCGTTCTTGGGGTTTTACCACATAAAATCCTCATGTTTCCTTTGCTTTCTTAACTATTCATAATTAGTAATTGTGTGATTTCATATACATTATGTTTAACGTGTGATCCATCCAAAAATCACAGTCAACAACTGGCGCTAGAAGAAGGGGAACCTCCGACGTTATAATTAGCCAGAGATTTAGTCATACAAAGTAAAATCGTGGTTTCTAGCACTGACAAATATTTGTCCCCGTGCAATGTTGATGTCTTACGAGAGGTGAGTGTCTTGGATGCCGATGCACCAGGAACAGATACACCTTCAAAAACTCCACCATCAAATAGACAGGACGCCGTCACAACCAATGGCTTGACTACAGGGATATCTCCAGACGCATTCAGGCAAATTCAAGAATCCTTGCAGAGAGTCGTTGATGATGTCGTTAGATAGGGAATTAGCATAACCGTAACCGTGAACTTGAGTTCGTCGTACCAGCTCTCTACACCCGTGGTAGCTCAAGGACCCAAAGTGCACTCTAAGATAGTGGAAACTACTCCAGGTGCGCCCCAAAAGTCTGGAAGAAATAAAGCAGACAAACGGGATAAAAAGAGGGTGTTCACACAGAAGAAACAACCCCCACCAGGATAGAAGGGTGGAGGAACATGAGGAGTCAAGCTCACGTAAGGATATCACAGGGTATGACGGTGCAAGACTATATCCTGAGAAGGAAGATAGGTATGATGGATAAAGTAAGAAGCCCCGACCGAATTTAAGTGATGACGAGCAAGCTCCCAGAGGGCGAAGGGACCCGTATGGGATCACAGTACACCAAAGGTTTTTACAGACATGGTGAACTGCTCAAGAGGAGCGTGAAGTCCTTCACAGGTGGGTAGAAGCTTTGGAGAAAAAGCAAAATCAAGATAACCCCCTGGTCTAGAGTCTTGGGAACCCATTCATCGATGCCATAAGGTGGGCTCGCTTTTCGAAGAAATTTAGCATGCTGCAAGTGGAGCAGTTCAAAGCCAATATCGATCAATAGGAACCTTCAGGAGATACTCAATACGATTATGAAGACGCTCTCATGTGTCGTATGTGCCCTCAGACATTAGAGGATCAGGGATCCAGATAGTTCGGAGGATTATCATCAGGGTCCATCACGAGTTTCACGGGATTGACACAAGCGTTCACCAGATAATTTATAGGGAATATCCAGAGGAGAAAATCGGTGTCAGCTCTTTCTACCTTGAGGCAAAAAAAGGATGAAAAGCTTAAAGATTACCTGACTAGGTTCTTGTAGGAGGTATCAGAGGCTAAGGACCCTAACGATGACGCGATAGTTTTCGCATTCATAAATAGCTTGCAAAACAGTCACCTAACCTTAAGCTTGAGGCAGTAGGGACCCACCACATATGCAAGTATGGTAGATCATGTTGGGGGGTACACCATGGCAGAAGAAGAATAGATTGCCTATGGGGGAAATTTATACATGGGGGTCATCCTGGTCACAGTCAAAAGAACTAGGAAAGTGGTTAGAAAAACAATGGAAAGAATGACAAGAAGGGCAACGGGGAAAAAGGGAAAGACGGGTGAAGTGATGACGATGGAACATGAAAGAACTCAAGGCGCCAGTACACCAATTATACACTGTTAGCTGAAAAGCAAAAGGAAATTCTGAATGTGATAGAAGACAAAAACTTATATAAAAAACCCCTGAGGCAGTCTAGCTTCGCCAGGAAAGGATACTACCAAGTACTGCAGGTTCCATCATGAGAATGGCCATAAAACCTCCAAGTGTTACCAATTCATGGATTACATTGAGAAGCTAATATGAGAAAGTCATTTTACTGATGTCATCCTCAAAAGAGGTGAAGATCGACAAAAGGATATCCATACAGGGGATCAGGATATGAGTTATAGGAGCCCAAAGAAAGACTCGGACAACAGGGAAATCAACACCATTTTTTGTGGCCCAAATACTGGAAGTAGTAGCCGAGAAAAAATGTCCGAAGTTAGGGAATCCATGAACAACCAAAGAAGTATGGAGGTGAATCATCTAAGTCCTTATCGGAAGAAAACAAAGCAAGGATGGGGACCAATAATTTTCACTGAAGCAGATACACACGAGTCGGAGGTCAGACCAAACGACGCGATTGTTGTGTCAGTTCGCATCGGACATAGGCAAGTGAGAAGAATACTGATGGACAATTGTAACTCAGCAACATTTTGAGCATAGAGGCATTTGATCAACTCGTACTATAGAGGAGTGATCTCTAACCTCTGAAGGTTCCATTGAGGGGTTTTGGAGGAACCGAGGTCAGGGCATTGGGAACCATTAAACTACCAGAAGAAGTTGGAAGCTTTCCTTGTACGAAGATAGTATTGTTTGATTTCGTGGTCATTAATGTTGAGAATTGGACATATAACGCTCTTCTAGGCCGGCCCTTCCTAAACAAAATAAAAGTCGTAACTACAACCTATGCGTTCATGGTGAAATTTCTAACTGAAGCTGGAGTGAGGATCATGAAAAGCTCACATGAGTGGGCCAGGAAAGCGAATCTTACAGTATACAGGGAAAATGCAGAATCGTGGGTAATGCAAATGGATGTTGTTAAAAACGATGAAGACCTAAAAGTAGACCCAATAGAGACAAAGGTCGAAACCCCGACCGGGTTCGATCTAGACTCGAGAGAGGCAGCTCCAGAAAGTGACAAAGACTTGGAGGAATCGACCATGGAAGTTTCCATGAGCAACAATGATCCCAAGAAGACTATTAGGCTTGGGTCCCAAATGTCGAAGCACGATCAAAGTAAGATGGTCGAACTCCTAAAAGAATACAAATATGTGTTCGCTTTGGAGCACACGAACATGCCAGAGATCGATCCAAGAACAATTTCACATTAATTAGCAGTGAATCCCGATCAGAAACTAGTTTTCCAGAAGAGAAGACGTTTCAACCCAGAAAGAAGCAAGGCGATCAAGGAAGAAATGGACAAGCTATTAGCTGCATGATCCATTTTGGGAGGTGAAATATCCCGACTAGGTTGCCAACGTAGTCCTGATGAAAAAGAAAACCGGCCAATGGAGGATGTATATGGATTTCACCGACCTTAACGAAACATGTCTGAAGGATAGCTTCCCTTTGCCCCGGATTGACCACTTGGTAGATGCAACGACCGGTAATGAACTGTTAAGTTTCATGGATGCCTATTTAGGTTACAACCAGATCAAAATGTTCGAACCAGATAAGGAAAAAACCTCATTCACAACTGACTAGGGATTGTAGTGTTACACGGTCATGCTGTTTGGGTTAACGAACGCTGGGCCAACTTACCAAAGGCTAGTAAATAAAATGTTTGCTCGATAGATTGGCAGGAATATAGAGGTATACGTGGACGATATGCTAACCAAAAGTGTAACATCTAGAGAGCATCCAGTCGACCTAGGGAGACGTTTGAAGTGCTACGAAAATATAGGATGAAGCTAAATATAAAGATGTGCGTATTCGAAGTACCATCAGGCAGGTTCCTAGGATTTCAAGTTCACCAAAGAGGGATCGAAGTAAACTCAGAGAAAATAAGAGCCTTGGAAGAAATGAGGTCTCCCAAGACATTGAAGGAAATCCAAAGATTGATAGGTTGTTTAGCGTCACTGAGTCGATTCATAAGTAAATCAACGGACAAATGCCTTCCCTTTTTCAAAGCAATTAAGCAAGGCAAAGGGGTAGAATGGAATGATGAGTGCGAGCAAGTGTTCAGGAAAATCAAAGAATACTTGGGAAAAGCTCCGATATTAACTAAACCACTTGAATGAGAAGTGTTCTACCTCTACCTGTCCGTAACAAACGTAGCGACAGGTTCAGTACTGGTCAGATTGGAAAAGGGAACACAGAAACATGTATACTACACCAGCAAAACTTTGTTACCTACAGAAACAAGATATTCTTCAGCTGAACAAATGGCTTTGGTCCTGGTAAAAGTAGCGAGAAAGCTGAGACCGTATTTTCAAGCTCACAAAATTGAAGTATATACCGATTGTCCATTGAAACAAATTTTAACAAAACCCGAGTTGTCGGTAAAGCTGACTAAATAGGCAGTGGAACTAAGTGAGTTTGAAATAGTCTACTCGTCAAGAGCGGCGATCAAGGGATAATTTATAGCAGATCTGGTCGCATAATTAACTGAGCCGAACATCGAAGTGATCAAGATGTTAAGAGAAAATGATCTGTTTGCTTGGAAACTACATGTAGATGGATCGTCAAACACGCACGGCAGCGGGGCAGACATAGTTATATCCAGGCCAGAAGGTGACCAGGTGGAATGTGCCTTACGATATGACTTCAAAGCCACTAACAATATGGTAGAATATGAGGCGCTTCTGGCAGGCCTTAGGGTGTTCATGACACAGGGAGTAGATGAGTTAGGAATATTCAGTTACTCACAGGTGGTGGTCAATCAAGTTTTGAATGAATACCAAGCCAAAGACAGCAACATGGTTGCGTATTTAACTATAACCAAGACACTCCTCGAAAGGTTCAAAGCATACAGAATCACCCAGATCTCTAGAGAGAGAAATTAGAGAGTAGACACGCTGTTAAAATTGGCATTAGCCACCAGTGTATGGTAAAAAACAGTCCTGATAGCCCACCTGCAAAAGCCAAGTATCGAGAGCGAAAATCAAGCTGAAGCGTCAGAGATAGAATTGATTAAAGGGGAACAAGCTACATGGATGACCCTGATTAGAAAATCGTTATGGAATGGAGTACTCCCGACGGAGATAGTTGAGGCGAAGCATCTCAGATATAAAGCCACAAAATATTCAATAGTAGAAGGAGAGTTATACATAAAAGAGTTCTCCAAAGACCTTTAGAAATCCGTGGACCCGATCAGAGGTAGGCAAATATTATATAGTATTCACAGAGGAGTCTGTGGGAATCACTCAGGTGGCAAAATCTTGGCACATAAGACTCGCAGCAGGGATTTTATTGGCCAATTCTGTTTGAAGATACACAGGGTGTTGCAAGTCCGTGCGAAAGTTGTCAAAAAGTAGCTAATGACATCCAGAAGCCACTTGAGTAGTTGAAGAGTTTGATATCACCATGGTTGTTCACCATGTGGGGAATAGATCTGATTGGCCCGATGCCTACTGCAACTAAAGGAGGAGCGAAGCATGCCATAGTAGCCGTTGACTACTTCACAAAGTGGGTTGAAACGGAAGCACTGGTACATATCACTGAGACTAAAACCACCAGTTTTACGAAGAAAAATATCATTTATCGATTTGGAATCTCTAAAACAGTAATCACAGATAACTGGACTCAATTCGATAGTAATGATTTCAGAAATATGCGTCAAGACTTTGGGATAAATAACTATTATGCCACGCCAACTCAACCTCAGACCAATGGCCAAACGTAGGTGGTGAACAAAATAATCAAGCATACTTTGAAGGCGAAGCTAGAAGGAAAGAAGGGAAACTAGGTAGAAAATTTGCACTAAATCTTATGGGTTTATCAGACTACAGAAAGGACTTCAATAGGGGAAACAACTTACTCGTTGGCATATGGGATGGAAGTAGTGATTCATGTTGAGATAATTCACAAGTCTCCAAGAGTACAACTCTTCGATCCCGAAGGAAATGTGGAGATGATAAAACAAGACTTTGACGAGTTTGAAGAAAGAAGAGACATGTCCAGGGTAAGAAATGCTGAGGGTAGCAAGGTATTACAAATTTGCAAGTCAATGTTAGAAAATTCTAGCTCGAAGACCTAGTCCTGAGGAGGGTGACACTTAATACAAAAGACAAGTCTGCAGAATCGTTAGCTGATAAATGGGAAGGACCTTACCAAGTGGTCGGGATAGCAGGACATTCAGCATATCGGCTTTCATGACCTGAGGGGGCCGAGCTGCCCAGGCCATGCTATGCGTAGTATTTAAAGATTTTCTACCATGAGGAGATTCTTACTTTTGTTTTCTTTTGTTTTCATTACTTAAACTTTGAATTGTTATTAGCTGATTATTTTTTATTTTTTGAGAAATCAATAAAAACCCTAGGAGAAGCTGTTATAAATAATCTAGCATAGTGTTCAAAACCAATCTTTTGCTCATAAGAGCATTCACATGATACCTTAAGATATCGGTCAAAGCTGATAAGGGATCCCGAGTAGCCTAGTGAGGGGGCCAAAAGCATATGTCGCCAAGACAATACACACTCACCGAAACTATCTGGGTGCGTATGAAGCACTGTTAAGGCACCTTCGGGCATACAAACCCGATGGGATGCGCCAAAAGTTGGATAAGGCGTAAATCTTACCTATAAAATAAGGCAAATACGGCCATAGATGCTTATAAAGTTGGTAGGACAAGTTACGCCTTATCACAGCGAATCTTGACAAAGAAACTGTTGGGAGACGTCTCAACGACCTAGTTGGCATATAAAAGACAAGAGTCTATAAATAAATTGGTTTAAAAATGAACACTGCCCAACAAAAAGATAGACAAGAAGACGATCGGGAAAAACACCCCGAACGACAAAAAGGGTGTACCCGAGGTGGACCCGAGATCATTACAGAGTATGATTCAACCCTCCAAGGGCATTTAACCACCAAAAGTGAGGCAATGAGGCAATAATTACGTGATGACACGACCTTAGACGAGTGGTTTATCAAGCCCATACGATCGGGATATAAGTTGTTTTGCTTAGCCTAACTCATAACGATCAACCTGGCATGGGTCAGCATGCATAGCTTAGGTTGCAGTAAAAATATAAGTAAACGCAAGCATAAGAAACAACACACAGAAAACCAAACATATCCCGAAAATAAGTAATAAGGGGAAGATATACATTAATTGTCATAGTATGTCAAAAATTACAAAATTAAATACATATGAAAAAGCTACAAAAGTAGAGATGCATCGGTTGTTCCCAGAAACTGAGGAGCCCCTAGGGCAGGAAGGAGGAATATCATTGTCTTGGCATTTACCAAAGTCTCCAAAATCTGGTCAGGAGATACTGTCATCAGGATCAGCAGACACAAAAGGAGAGTAATTTACATCGGTGGAAAGACCAACATCGACCCCTTTGGTCAGAGCACCATTGTTCTGACCAGCAGGGAAGGACACAAGAGATACCTTCGAAGGGAGTTCAAGATGCATAGGGTGGGGATCCTTTCCGATGGATTTGCAATAAGCATTCCACCTAATCCAGTGGTTCTTGATTGCTTCTAGAGACTCTCTCTGATGCTTAGATATTGTCTGGTCCCACTTCAAACGAGCCTCTTTGGAAGACCTCTCCTTCGCACTAAAGAACATCCTGGCAGTTGTCAGGCCTCTCTCAAACTCCCTCAGCAGCGTAGCATCGAAAGCATGAGACCTCTTGTACCGATCAACATTTTGAACCTCGAGGTCTGACCTTGCCTCATGGGAAAGAACTTCCATACTGATCTGCTGCTGCTCCAAGTCTTTGATGAGGTATTCATAGTGAAGTCAAGCCTCCACAGACGCCTGATGCGCCTCCAGTGTTTTTCTGCTGAGTTGAGGCAATGAAGTCCTGGGCAATCCGAGCTTCTTCCTGAGCCTTCTTCGCTGCCATCTCAGCAAAGATGGACATTGACTCAAGCTCAGCGCTCCGCAGCTCAGCTCTGGTAACTCTCCTCTCCAGCTCAATGTTCCTTGTAGTGATCTCCCTAAGAGCCTGATCAGATGCGATAGCTCTACTCTGAACATTCACAATCATTTTTCTCAAGGCCATCTCAATTGTTGTATGTGCCTTCAGCTTCTTTACATATTGGCTAGCCTTGAAAGCACTGGCAGTAGAAGACTTTAAAGCCTTATCCTTTTCGGCGAGAGCCAGCTTCAACTAAGAAATCTCAGCAGCTTGTTTATTATTCTTAGAGAGAGTCTGAGTTAATGCTTCCACGCCTACAAAGGATCAACGAAAGGCAAATTAGATAGATAGAAGGATCAGAAGAGAAACAACAAAAATGGTGGAAAGACTTACAAAAAAACGCCATTGTAAAATAACATGTGGACCCATTCAAAATCTGTAGCATCTTTGGCATCTTTCCAGTACCCTTCACCAATGTATCCAACCCCTGATGACATTGAGCGAAGCATGGAAAGGGGGTCGGTCTGAGAACTGCTGTATGAAGGAAGATGAGAAAGCTTAGCGGCGGAAATAGCAAGAGCAGACTGATCCCGAAAAGAGGAGGGGATAGTACGGTCAACAGTGGTTGGATTCTTTAAAATCCCAACATCTTCCCTAAGAAGATTAGCAGATGCAGCAATCCGATGGCCTTCATTCTCAAGAATTTGACTTTCGATAGCGCCCTCGGGAGGAAGATACCTAACAGGTATAGCGAAAAGAGCACCAATAGGCTCACTAACCCTCATATCCCCCTCCAACTGTATAACTGCTTCTTCCCTTGATTCCAAAGCAGAATGGAGACCTATTTCTACTTCAAATCCAGAAAATCTCCAGTGGCTACTTTCTCCCCTTCACTGGGACCACCATCATAACCTTCGGAGTCAAAAAAATGATCTGACGCCTAATGGTAAACTATATAGGAGCTTCCCAAGGCATTGAGAGGGTGGCACAACCTGAACCTAGGAAGACTCATTGGAAGGAAGCGTTTGGTCTGCGATCCTGATTTATTCAAGGGGAGGGGGGGAGGATGGAAGACAAGTGTGATGCACCCCGATCGCTCTATCTCTTGGACCGCAGTTCTTGTGAGATAAGGTTAGAGACCGTCTCCTAATTCTCATCCTTTTTAAAAATGATTTGATCAACAACTGGAACAGGCAATGCTGAGTCAACCCTAAATGAGAGAGTTGTCTTCTTACGAAAGGCATCGGGAGCAGACGACCCTTCAACAGTCTTAGCTAATTTATGGCTCGGGGCTCTGTCTGCCACATTCGCCTCGTGAAATTTCTGTCTTTACGAATCATCATTTCCCCGATGCTCATGTTCAGACCTATCTCGACCACGCTTCTCTCGGTCAGATGCCTCAGAGCTAGACTGCACCCGAGATGCCCTTTCCTTGGAGTGGCCCCACTATCGCCTCGAGCTCGGAGAGGATGGAAATCACTCATCCCAATCTGTTCAGTGGGAAAATCTTAGGAATGATAGACATATTCATACGTATGTTCCACCAGATCATGTTCGGGTGGAGCAATTCCCTGATCAACCTGAACGGCTGCAGCCTTCCTGCTGACTTTATCAACATTCTTAGCTTTCTCAGCCTGATCACCCGCAACGATGTCTACATCATATACTGAAAAGAAAAAGTGCCACACGATAATCAGCAATTAGTGTAGAGGATAGGTACACATGTTAGGTTACATTAAAAACAAAGAAAAGGGAACTTACATTGTCTACTACTGGCAGAGATCCCGGAAAAAAGCCCTGCCTCGATCAAATCTGCCTCAATATAAAGGAAACGGCAATCCCTCTCTTTCCAATAAGTCTCAGCCGCCTTGACAACCATATCAACCTGGCTCTTTGTTAGAGAGGGCGAAGTCTTGTTCTAGTGCTCAAGACCACAGAAGTGCCTTGGAACTCTGTTCTGTATCAGCCCTTGTACAGGGTCAGCAATGACTACTTCATCCCAGTCACCCCCCATGAAGAACCAACTGTTCTTCTAGTACTTGTTTAAGGAGGGGAACCCCAGATAAAACCCTTATGATATTTTTAGTTTCCCCTTATATCCATGAGGAATCCATAAGCTCTTAGATGTGGATTAAAGGTAGAAAGTTCCCCTACTGTTAGATCCATTTAGCGTATAAAAGTTATGGATCTCTTGCTGGGTCGGGGGCTGTTTCGCCCCAAGTTTTTTCCATTGGGGGTCAATTGGGCTGGAGCAAAGCTAGCGTCCGTCAGGAATCGAGCGATAAAAGGTTGAAGGGGGATGGTAACCCTTGAGGACAACATAGCCCCGTATATAGTGACCGGACCGGGGGGAGGATTCCACACAACCCGATCGCCGCTACAGTACATTTTTTACACATTGGTCAGATCAAATCGTTCCTCAAACTTTGCTAGCTCCACCTCAGCAGAGTTGTAAAAATGAACTGGCCTGGCCAATTAGGCAAGGCTTGGCCAGGTCCGTTTTCAGAAACGGGTCAAACCTGGCCCAACATGAAATGCTGTGCGTACCGGACGAGGCCTGACACGGCACGTCGGCCTACCTCAGGGGGGCCGTGCCTGCGGGCAGTGCCAGACCGGTCCGCGGGCCTGGTCTGGCAGGCTTGGCGGGTCTGGTCCAAAATAATTTTCCAAATTACGTTTGTTTGGATTTAGAGTTTAGGGTTTAGGGTTTAGGATTTGAAATGAATAAAGAAAACGAACAATTTTTAGGATTTCAAATGAATAAAGAAAACGAACAATTTTTTATTTATTTAATTATTTTTCGCTTATGGAATTCAGTATTACATATTTACATGATTGCCTCATTAAAAACCTTACCAAGAAAAACCCAGTGGGATAAAAACTTGGTAAGGGAAAAAAAGTGCAACCGTTTTACAACTTACAAGTAAATAATAAATACATATGTAAAAGTATAACCTAGTTCTGGCCCTGGCCACTACCTGTAGGGTCATCAATATATAGATTGTTGAAATTTAGAATAAGCTCTTTATCTACAGTTAGATTTTGCAACCCTTTTTTAGCATGCTCCCAATCCCGAAAGCATGTTAATACCTTCACCATCTCCGGAGACAAACAGCTTCTTCTTGGTTCAATTATGCGTCCACTAATGCTGAAAGCTTGATCTGAAGACACCGTTGACACGGGAATAACCAGTATGTCACGTGCTAAGTGTGACAGAACTGGATACCTGTACGTATAGGTCTTCCACCATAACAACAATTCAAACTCTTCCTTGTCTTCAACAGCATCGAACTGTGCTTCAAGGTACCTAATCAGTTCGCTACAAGAAGATGGGTCAGATCTTTGCCCTGAAGAAGTACTTGCTGATTTATCATTTTTTCACCGTTTCAGAAGGCTCCAACTTGTTTGCTTCGGCTCTGTCTCCGGTTGTGTTGATTTGGGGGTGTCAATGTTGCCAAACATGCTCTCATAAATACGAAAAATCTTGAACAACTTGGTTCGAATGTCAGTAATTTGTTCTGAATAATCTATTGACAAATTAATACCAATAAACTCAAGCAAAACTTCTAAACCAGATAATTTAACCCTAGATCTACTACAACACTTAAGGCATAAAGTAGAAGAATGTTAGCCCAATATTTTTTCAACTTTGTCTTCATGGCAACAACAACTGTGGGTCGGTCTGGCTGGCCGGTCCAGGGGCCTGGCACGCCGGCTAGGCGTACTTGGCAGACCGGCCCACCAGACCTTGTACCAGTGGCCTGGCACACTGCCTGCCACAGACCGGGCCTCGACCTGGCCCACTTCTTTCACTGGTCGTGCCAAGTACGGCCCGTTCGATTCATGGACCAGCCGGACCGGCCTATCTCGGGCTGGTCCATTATTACACCACTACACCTCAGCCATAAAATTTATCTCCGAGTCGAACAAACAGGGATGGTCGGCGCTGAACTTCAGCATCCAAGCTTGTCGCTTCCATGGTACGTCCTTCATTTTAAGAAGTTGTGAAGATATCTTCAAGTCGATCCCTATGCGTGCAGATTCCTTGGGATAGGCTCTGGTGGTCCGTCTGGAGCTGCTTTGTTTTGACATATCTACATAAACATCAATTGAATCAGATTCATGAAGATCTTAGAGGAAGAGAGCAAACTTTGGGTGAACCATATAATAATCTACGTTTAATGCAGTAGGTTGGTAAGAAGCAGGAAGATGACCCTATAGAATGGACTCAAGCCTAGCGATATTCTCATTATCACCAACCTCAATAGCATGAAGATGAAGCTCAAAATATTGATGACGAAGCTCAAAATATTGATGACGAAGAATAGGGTCCATGCCTTGAAAAACGTTTGAAAGGATGGAAAATCTGAGAAGAGCAAGGGGCTCGAAGGAAAAGAAAGTTAGAGATTGTATTTTGCTAAAGAAAAATATTGAATCGTAAAAAGAGAAGTGAAACGCCTCAAGACAATATATGCAAGCAAGTGACATCATCAGGTAGACATGTGTCATCAGCCGAAAGTGGGGGAAGATGCACGAGAACCGAAAACCACCCATTTGAATTTCAAAAAAGATGCGCAATGATTTCATCAGCCGAAATATGTGTGGTTGATAAATGTAGTGCATTAAAAGGGTATTAATGGACTATAAGACAAAAATGATAGAGTGAATTAAACACACGCAGCCGAATGCATCCTACTTGCGACAGTTGTTTATCCGACCTCGTGTGTCTAAAGGGGTATTATTATTGGTAAAATCTAAAGAATGATGAGTCAGCATAACTACCCAAAGATGCGGGAGTTGGAGATACCATGTCATCAAGAGTCAACCTTCCTAAATCTACCTAAGCTGACCAAAGATTGTTTCATAACACCCGGACGGGGCTATCGAGATAGTCGAGTCAAGGCCTCCGGTCGGGGAGAATAAGGCTTGGCGGGTTTTGGCAGATGATCGGTAGATCGACACGTGGATACTATCAAATACACGTAAAATGAGTCATACTCCAATAAGGTGTCTCGAAGAACACTTTAATAAGAAAGCGAATTTCCTTATCAATGCCAGAGTCCAAATTAGGCAAGAGACCTAATGCGTGAAGAACGCGAAACAGGAAAGAAGAATAAAACGACTCTACCACGTCAATGTAGGGAAAAAACCCAAGCAACGGAAGCATGAAAAATCAAAAGATTAGGGCTTGCGTATAAATAAAAAGTTTCCCTTTGACTAACAAGAACCTTAACCCTAGATTAATTGATGTATATAAAGAGTGTCGTACATTTTTCTTGTGACGATTGAACAAGCACCGAATTGATTCCCTAAGATTTTCCAATCCAATCACGAACGTGAATTACTTAGGAGTGTGGGCTCCCTTTCTTTTAATCGTAAACCTGAGGATGGAAACAAACAAAATCTTCTTCTTTGTTAGTAACAATAATCCTCCAAGAAGAAAACAAATAACATTATGTCACTTGTGAATTATCAATCAATTTGATTGAAACTCGCATGAACATTGATTCGATGTTGTACACAAAACCTTTTTATGTAAAGGCTACTAGTGTACTATCGCAAACTAAACGTTCTTTCTTCCTATTTCTTCTTTCCCGAATCACACACTATTTCTTAGAGTTGATCGAATTTTGTCTAGAGTAAAATCAGATTTTTCTCCCTCAAAATTCCTATGATGACCGAATTCTTCTCTTAGAAAAATAGGGCTGGCCGAAATTCTCTATGAAATTACCTTAGGCTGGCCGAAATTAACATACATATATATAAAAGATCATAAATCCTCTCCTAAGAAGGATTTACTTGAGTGACAAGAATCCTTTCCTTAGGTGGATTTATTTGGTAGTTAAGAATCCTTATCTAAAAGGAATTCTATCCTATTATATATATATATATATATATATATATATATATATATATATATATGGGTTGGCCGAAATTTCATTGGATATAAATTAAGATCACAAATCCTTTCCTAAGAAAGATTTACCTGGTTGTTAAGAATCCTTTCCTTAGGTGGATTTACTTGGTGGTTAAGAATCATTTTCTAAAACGAATTCTATCCTTCACCAAGACTCCTAATCCATCTCAATAGTGTATTTGTAACCATATTAAAGACTTCCTAATTTGATTAGATAAATAATTCCTTTTATTTATTTACTTATCAAATATAGCATTTAATATTAACTATTCTACGAATAATAGTATAATTTTAGGAGACCATCTCCTACTATGAAAAATATTTTGACTTTTAATTAAATAATTAATTAATCAACAAATTAATTAATTTTCATTTAATTAAATAATAAAATAAAATAAAATAAATAAGCTATTCTAAATAGCCTTGCCGCCCAAACCATATATATGGGCCAATATATTATTTTCTTATTTTATTAAATCCATTTGACCTTTATAAAAAGTCCACATGTGAACTAGACTCATTTTTACAAAAAGAAACAAGTCCATATGCCTCAATACAATTCTAGATGGACCCCTAAATTTGTCCGGTAGAATATATCAAGTGATTCATGCAAGTTCGTGTGGATTGAGGATCTTGGCGGGCTATCTAGATTTAAGCTCCAATAGACACAACTCAATCGGAATCAACAAATGATTCACTAAAGTCCGATCTATTTAATTTTAGTTCATTCCACTAAAGAACTAAAATTGAACTCTTAAATAAATATAGAATAAGTTGATTTTACTCATTCATACCCTAGACAACCTTATTGGAGAAAGCGTATCCTTGTGAAGAATACCAGTAATCGCCAAGAGCTCATAGACTACCTATAGCTCTTCAAGTTACCATATTTACTCATATGACCACATTTTAAACTTGGATATTTTGACTTGTCTAGAAGCCATGTTTCAATAGACACTATTGAAAACTTAACGTTAAGATTTAATATACAATATCTCAAAACATCTATATGATGGCATTCTACTCTCATTTATTAAATGGAGCCACGATGTCCATATCTATAAATGAAGTCCTCTATCGATTAACAAATGAATACCACCAAACTATCGATGATAGACTATGCTATATAATCGTACTCATTAATAGCTCAAATGATAACACTTACAACTATAAGTCCATCATTTATCTCAGGATTTAGATAGACTCTCCGATTGTCTTCAAATGAAAACTTTTATCCATTGACGGTTCTAGATAAAGTATTTCATTGTGATTCTATTCAATGCACCCAGTGCACTAGATTCTTTTGCCCAAAGACACCACACTTTGATGATTTTAGACTCATCATAACACATTTGATCCCACTCAAATGCTAGCAAAAGAATCTACAACTTTAACAAGATAAAGGCGTCTAACCTTTTATCTTAAGTTGTGAATATTATTCAAGACTAACTACAGAATTGTGTCTACATCATACATATCTAGATGTATGAACAATTCTTCTTTTCTCATAGTCTTTTGACCTTATGATTATTTACTTTTGACAATTATAAAAATTAAACTATAAATGCTATAAGATTTGTTAAACTAGAAATCACTTTATTAATATACAAATATTGTCAAGTACATTATTACACTCTTGCTATCGATCATAATCCCAACAGTCAACTTCATTTACTTGTATAGCACGAATTAGGTTTCTATGCATGTATAAATATACCCTAATAACATTCATGAAAGGGTTGAAGATAAATTAAGACTCTAGAGAGTACGAGAGACTGAGTGTGCAATTGATTATTCATAGTGAAGTTCTTTCATCGTCGGTTCCCGGTAACCGTGGACGTTTCCCCGTTCTTGGGGTTTTACCACGTAAAATCTTCGTGTTTCCTTTGCTTTCTTAAATATTCGTAATTAGCAATTGTGTGATTTCATATACATTCTGTTCGATGTGTGATCCATCCAAAAATCATCGTCAACATTCCCAACATGTCCAGATAATTAGTTTGGTCGCAGACAACAACACACGTGTTGCTACAAGAAAATCATCACATCTGTATTGGTACTTGCCAACCCAATTTGCGATAATATTTTATACTTTCTTAACTATATCTTATTTTCCTTTTTCATTTATTATGTTGCTCCCTTTACAAATAAAATTTATGTAATCTGTGTTTATGTCCAGCGGTCATGTATTCTTAAGTTCGACGGTGCCTCGAAATTTTAAAAAATAAAAAGTGGTTACCAGAGCTGTAAAATGGTTACTGGAGCCGTGAAAATGGTTACTATTGTCGTGAAAATAGTTACAAGTCCAAATTTTAAAAAATAAAAAGTGGTTACTAGACCTATAAAATGGTTACTGGAGTCATGGAAATGGTTGCCAATGCCGTGAGAATAGTTACAAGTCTAAATTTAAAAAATTATAAAGTAGTTACCAAAGCCGTGAAAATGGTTACAATTCAAAATTTCATAAATTAAAAAGTGGTTACCAGAGACTAAATGGTCACCGGAGTAGTGAAAATGGTTACCATCGCCGTGAAAATGGTTCAAGTCAAAATTTCAAAAAATAATAAGTGGTTACCAGAGCCGTAAAATGGTTACTGGATCCGTGAAAGTGGTTACCAATGCCGTGAAAATGGTTACAAGTTAAAATTTTAAAAATTAGAAAGTGGTTACCATAGCTGTAAAGTGATTATTTGAGCCGTGAAAATGGTTATCATTGCCGTGAAAATGGTTACAAGTCAAAATTTCAAAAAACAATAAGTGGTTACCAGAGCAGTAAAATGGTTACTGGATCCGTGAAAATGGTTACCAAGGCCATGAAAATGGTTACAAGATAAAATTTTAAAAATTAAAAAGTGGTTACCAGAGCCGTAAGATGGTTACTGGAGCCGTGAAACTGGTTACCATCGCCGTGGAAGTGGTTACAAGTCAAAATATTAAAAAATAAAAAATAAAAAATGGTTAACAAAGTCGTTTAAATGGTTACAAAGCCGTGAAAGTGGTTACTAATGCCGTAAAAATGGTTACAAGTCAAAATTTTAAAAATTAAAAAGTGGTTACCGGAGCCGTAAAATGGTTACTATCACCGTGAAAATGGTTACAAGTTAAAATTTCAAAAATTAAAAACTGGTTACCAGATCCGTAAAATGGTTACTGGAGTAGTGAAAATGGTTACCATCACCGTGAAAATCGTTCAAGTCAAAATTTCAAAAAATAATAAGTGGTTACCAGAGCCGTAAAATGGTTACTGGATCCGTGAAAGTGGTTACCAATGCCGTGAAAATTGTTACAAGTTAAAATTATAAAAATTAGAAAGTGGTTACCATAGCCGTAAAATGGTTACTGGAGCCGTGAAAATGGTTACAAGTCAAAAATTTTAAAAATAATAAGTGGTTACTAAAGCCGTAAAATGGTTACTGGAACCGTGAAAGTGGTTACCAAGACCGTGAAAATGGTTACAAGGCAAAATTTTAAAAATTAAAAAGTAGTTACCAGAGTCGTAAGATGGTTACTAGAGCCGTGAACTGGTTACCATCGCCGTGGAAGTGGTTACAAGTCAAAATATTAAAAAACAAAAAATGGTTAACAGAGCCGTTTAAATGGTTATAAAGCCATGAAAGTGGTTACTAATGCCATGAAAATGGTTACTAATGCCATGAAAATGGTTACAAGTTAAAATTTTAAAAATTAAAAAGTAGTTACCGGAACCGTGAAAATGGTTACAAGTCAAAATATTAAAAATTAAAAAGCGGTTACTAAAGCCGTAAAATGGTTACTGGAGCCGTTAAAATGGTTACCAATGTCGTGAAAATAGCTACAAGTCTAAATTTCAAAAATTAAAAAGTGGTTGCCAAAGCCGTTGAATATTTACCAAAGTAGTGAAAGTGGTTACCAATACCGTAAAAATGATTACAAGTCAAATTTCATATATTAAAAAGTGGTTACCGGAGCCGTCAAATGGTTATCATCGTCGTAGAAATGGTTTAGTGTCAAAATATTAAAAATAAAAAATGGTTACCAAAGCCGTATAAATGGTTACCAAAGCCGTATAAATGGTTACCAAAGCCATGAAAGTGGTTACTGATGCCGTGAAAATGATTACAAGTCCAAATTTTAAAAATTAAAAAGTGGTTACCAAAACCGTAAAATCGTTACCATTACCGTGAAAATGGTTACAAGTCAAAATATTAAAAATTAAAAAGCGGTTACTAAAACCGTAAAATGGTTACTGGAGCCGTTAAAATGGTTACCAATGTCGTGAAAATAGTTACAAGTCTAAATTTCAAAAATTAAAAAGTGGTTGCCAAAGCCGTGGAATGGTTACCAAAGTAGTGAAAGTGGTTACCAATGCCGTAAAAATGATTACAAGTCAAATTCATATATTAAAAAGTGGTTACCGGAGCCGTCAAATGGTTATCATCGTCGTAGAAATGGTTTAGTGTCAAAATATTTAAAAAATAAAAAATGGTTACCAAAGCCGTATAAATGGTTACCAAAGCCATGAAAGTGGTTACTGATGCCGTGAAAATGATTATAAGTCCAAATTTCAAAAATTAAAAAGTGGTTACCAGAGCCGTAAAATCGTTACCATTATCGTGAAAATAGTTACAAGTCAAAATATTAAAAATTAAAAGCGGTTACTAAAGCCGTAAAATGGTTACTGGAGCCGTGAAAATGGTTACCAATGCCGTGAAAATGGTTACAAGTCTAAATTTCAAAAATTAAAAAGTAGTTACCAAAACCGTAAAATGGTTACTAGAGCCGTGAAAATGGCTACCAATCAAAATATAACAAATTATATGAAAATATATAATTAATTAATTTATCTTAATTAAATAACTTTTTTAAATATTTAACTTATTTTTTAGGTTTCATTTTAATTTTTAAAATTTTATAATTATTAATTTGAAGAAGTTGGAACAATTAAAAAAACAAATTATTGTGTCCCATTTATTTCTTTAATATTTGTCTGCCACTTGGTGGCGTTTTATTGGTTTATGGGTTAGTATTCATGGCTGCATCATACAGCCATTTTCTCCAACTGCACAGCAGCAATCCCCTACATTTTAATACATTGGGTCCCATTTTTCTAATAAAATTTGTATACAAAAAAACACCCCTATATGAAATTATAAACCAATGAAACAAAGATGAGCAAAATGCCATAAGTCCGCAACACATGACGACTAATCCATGAATAAGTTGCAATCCATATATACATCCAAACCCAATATATTGATACGTAACACTAATCCACTATTCTATAACAATAATTTAATTATAAAACAAAAACAAGCAAACGTTCATGAATATGATGGGATCAAATGTTGATTAATATGAAACAAACGAAAGACATTTGTTTTGTAGATCCTAAAATAAGCTACTTGCTTGTCTTACACGTGTAAAGGAGGAGGGTGTATTATACTATTATTGAGGAAATGAATTCCTCTCTTCGAGTATGCATAAATCACAATAAATCTAGATAAAAGAATCTTCTAAATTATTAATTTAATAAATAATCTGACTTGAGTGTCGAAGCTTACTCTGACCCTTATTTTGTTTGCATATTCTTTTTTCATCACCACCACATCATCCCCTCGATGGAATCATTCCCATGACTTCTAATAATCATGCACATAATCCCATGGAATCAACTTGCTGTATTAATTTTAGTGTTTTTTTTTTTTATCTCATAAGTCATAACCATCAAAAGAAAAAGCAAAAACTATCTTCTTTTTATTTTGATTTTTTAAAATCTATCATTTTTGGAAAATCTCTTTTCATTTTTTTTTCTTTTTCTTTTTTTTTTTTGTCTTTTTTCCCGGTAGAGATTGGACTTACTACTGGGATATGTTGAACGACTAGGACATAAAGTATCGATCATGGATGTTTCACATATAGGAACAATTAAAAGCATTATATAGAAAAGGAAAGTTTTTTTTTTCTTTTTTAATAGTTCATCAGCCATCAAAACACATTGACAACTGTATTATTTCCTTTTTGAGATGTATTAGTAGTTTGTGTAATTTTTATTTTTATGTATTTAGATATGAGTAAACGAATAATACCAAACTTTCCAAATATTTTTTCAAATTTCTTTTCAAATGGTATTGGTACATGAAGTGTCAACATCTTATAAATTATAAGATTATTTAGTGAATGATATGATATTGACACCTTACATGTCAACATCATTTAAAAAAATATTTAAGAAGTCTAGCATTACACTTTATATATAAAGGGTTTATATTAATATGTATAGGATAAAGCTGAAATTTACGTGCACGATTGATCTTGTATGTGATGAATTTGATTAAAATTGGTAATTGTTAAGTCTACTTTTGGGTGTTAATGAATGATGAATCGATGATATGTGGAGATTAAATTAGGTGATAGCGAGTATTAGCATTAATTACATTAGTATTAGTAGTAGTAGTAGAAGTAATGTATTTTCCATCTCTTCTCTTGGTTAGGACTTGGGAAGAGGAAATATGGTGTTTTAGCACTTTTTTGAGTTGGTGTTGCATGTGAGACACCACTTTAATAACTTAAGTTTAAAAGATATTAAAGTACGTGGTTTTCAAAAATGCCCTTACTGTACACATTTTTTTAATTATTTTTTTGACTTTAACTTTTAGAAAATATTTTGAAATTGTCTGAGATCTAAAGTGAAAAGCTTTGTAAACCGAAACCTAAGTTCATTTTCTTCTCTAACGAGTTTGAAGGTCATATAGTTACATAAGATCACTCATCTTATCGGTTTGTGAATATCAAACTGATAAGATGAATGATCTTATACAACTTCGAAATATGCAAATACTGAGCAATTGCAATTTAAAAGCAGAATCAACAAAACTCTAGACCATCAACGAAACTCTCGCCTCTCGAGTGGATTTGATCAGTAGTTGAATGATTCTACTTTGTTTCGAGACTTTTTTTCGAGACTTTTTTTCGAGACTTTTGAATCCCCAAGTCTTTTGTAACATGTTCCGAGACTTTTATCAGTGACTTTTGTATAAGTTTTTCGAGACTTTTGTCTGAGACTTTTGAATAAGGTTCCTGACACTTTTGAAAACTTTTTTTGAGACTTTTTTAAAGGTTATTCCGGAAAGTATTTCTTATGTCTCGAATAGAAAAATCTCGAATAAAAGTCTCGGAACACAATCAGAAAAGTCTCGGAATCACAAAGTCTTGGAACACAAACACAAAGCTCGAAACACAATCACTAAGTTACTATTCATCATCTTCCTCACTCGAAAATCTCAACCCTCAACAACTTTAACAATGGAAGATTCAAAACCAAAACCCAATTTGGGTTTTAAATTGAACAAAGTAACCGTCAGCGTAGCGTAGAACCACTCCGTTGTCGTTCGAGTGATCATCTGGGTTTTAATGGGACTTTCTCTCTCTACTTCACAACTCTGTCATTGTAAACTGAATGAAAGAAAGCTAATATGGAAGTACTGTGGGGATATTTTTAAAAGAATACCATTTTATATGTCTTTTAAACATAGATTTTTAAAAGAGTAATACTTTTACAATACCACCTCATAAAGATGTCATTTTATTTTTGAACTCAACTTGGGATAGCATAGGCTTTCGGTGTAAATTTTAAATAATTAGTAGAAATTAGTTGTGCCATAAGATGGTACAAACGCACGATATGCATCGGGTCATGTTGGTATATTGGATTATGCTGGATTATGTTCATAATTACTGGATAATGCCACAACTTGATACGATACTATTTCGTGTCGTATCTGGTACACATCCCATAACTGTATAAGCCTTGCAAATGTGGGTTTAACCAGCCTGACCTGACTCATTTTACACCTCTGCCATGACTATTGTAAGTGTACTAATATTAACATCACTTAAAAACTATATACACACCCTTTTGTAATATACCCATAATATAAATGAATTAACAATTGTTTTCCATAATCCTATTAACAACAAAAATAGAAACAAAATCATTAATATTAATATTTTAATTTCTTATTATTTCATTAATTGTTACCATATCTAGTGTGTGTGCATTATATATACTTAATACTATTTATTTAGATTTTACTATAAGTCTAAAATAAGCCAAGTAAATACTGAACTATTAGGCCGATATCAATTATCAGATTCAGGATTTTTTATACGTAATCGTCGATTACAAAGGTAGCAATCTAACATCTACATGTGTCTATTGAATTATCACTTATTGCAATCCAGTAGCAACCTGTAACAATCGACGATTCCATATAGAAAATTCCATAGTTGATAACTACTACATTAGGTTAGGAGTCTATCGCTATCTTTATTAATGTTTTTTGTTAGGTTAATTTTTTTATTATTTTTTGGATGTGATGGTGCAATCGTTTTCGAATGGGCATACAGAGGTGAAAGTGAAGATGGATGATGATGTTGTGGTATTTTTTAGGTTTCTTTAAGAGTTCGACTCAATCTAACAAAGCCACCGCGTGGGAGTTATTAAGAAGGCTAAGGAGTGTGGATAGTCTGCCTTGGGCTTATGGTGGGGATTGCAATGAGATACTGAAAATCGAGGACAACTAGGGAGGATCTGATAGGCAGGTATTAGGAATGGTTAATTCAGGAAGGCGATCGATGATTGTGACCTTATAGATATTGGTTTTACATGTCCGAAATTGACATGGAATAATAAGAGAGAATGGGAGAGGAATATCTGAGAGGTTGGATAGATTTTTTTACAAATGAAGATTGGATGGAACTGTTCTTAAGTGTGGATGTTAAGCATTTGGGGTATAATAACTTAGAATGTAGACCAATTGTTCTCAATATTAAGGGAATAAGGAAGTTTTTCAAGAGAGAAGGGTATATGGGTTTCAAATTCGAACCTTACTAGTTTACATGGGATGAGTGTGAGAAGGTGATTGTTTCAGCCTAAAGAGAGTTCAAAACATCTAATTCGGTGTGTTATCTTAGTAGGAAGCTGAGTGGTTGTGCTAGAAAGTTAGAAGTTTGGAGCAAGGATATGTTTGGTTCACTAAGGAAACTCATTAACTCCGAGGGGGAAGAGTTAGAGGGTCTAATTACGAGAGCTCGTGAAGTGGGAACCACAAAGAGATTGCAAGAGCGAAGGATGAACTAGAAAATCTGATAACTATGGAAAAAATATATTAGAGATAGAGGTCTCGACCAAACTAGTTAGCTTCTAGGGATTAAAACTCACAGTAGTTCTATTGTAAAGCTTCGATCAGGAAGAATCGAAATTGTATTGAGATGCTAGAAGATGAAAATGGTAGGAAGTTTACTGACGATGATGGTATTTCGGGTACTGTTTATAGGTATTTTGATGCTCTGTTTACTTATTCTTCTTCTTTTGTAAAGATATGAGGCTTGTTTTGGAGAGAAATTTGTTTGCTGAAGATGTGCATTTGGTAGTCTTCAGTTTGGGGCTAACAAAAGCATCTGGACCTGATGGCTTCCACACACTATTTTTTTGAAAATTTTGGCAGGTGGTAGGTAGCGATGTTTCTCGGGTTTGCCTAAATGTGTTAAATGGGGAGAGCTCGATTAGAATTTTTAACAAGACCAATGTGGTTCTTATCCACACAAAAAATAAAAACCCCATGCATATGAGAGATTCCAGGCCCATAAGTTTGTGTAGCGTGGTCTACAAGATCGTGACAAAAGCCATGGCTAATCGCTTGAAAGGGATCATGCCAGATATCATATTCCCCTAACCAATTGGCCTTTGTGCATAGGAGATTGATTTTCAACAATGTTTTGATGGCTTTTGAATTACTTCAACTGAACGAAAAAAGAATGAACGGAAATAAAAGGCTTATTGCCTTAAAGCTTGACATGAGTAAGGCGTATGATATGGTGAGAGTGTGTTATGGTGAAGATAGGGTTCCCTTTGAGACAGATTGAACGTGTGATGGATTGCATATCAATTTCAACCTTGGGTTTTGTTATCAATTGGAAGTCTCTGGCAAGGTAGTCCCATTAAGAGGCCTAAGGTAAGGCTGCCATTTGTCTCCCTACTTGTTTCTCCTTTGCGCAAAATCTCTGTCCTTTCTCTTAAAGAACTCTAAAAGGGATGAAAAACTGCTAGGTATCGGTATTGTAGGGACAACCCACTTATCAGCCATTTATTCTTCACTGACGATAGTGTGTGTGTGTTTTTTTTTGTAAGGTCAAGATAGAAAGTTGTGAGGATATTAGTACAATTCTGAAGGAATACGAGAAGGGGTAAATGGTGAATCTCTAGAAGTATAATATCACCTTCAGTTCGAATGTTTGTAGTGAAGCAAGAGTTGAGATTCAGACTGTGTTTAGGGTGGGGAATGTGCAAACCCATAACAAGTATCTGAGGCTCCCCACTTTAGTTGATGAAAATAAAAAGAAACCTTTAACGACATCAAGGAAAGAGTGTGGAAGAAGCTCAGAGGCTGGAAGAGTGGTTTGTTCTCCTTTGGTGGTAAGGAGGTGTTAATTAAGACGGCGATCCAAGCAGTGCCAACATACACCATGAGTATTTTATAGATCCTTCAAGGGTTATGCAAGAAACTTTGGGCAAAGACTTCTAGGTTTTTATGGGGAACAAAAGATAGGAAGAGAAAAATTAGTTGGGTGAGTTGGAAGAAAGCTTGTGGTTATAAGGCGATTGATGGGTTGGGTTTAAAGATTTATCAATCTTCAACCATGCTTTCCTAGCAAAGCAAGCGTTAAGACTTGCTATAGGCTCCGAATCTCTTGCATTCAATTTGTTAAAAGCGAAGTACTTCAATGACGAAGGTTTTTTGACTGTGAAGGTTACACCTAGAGCCTCCCACGTTTGGAGGAGCATCATTTGTAAAAGAGAAATTCTTCAGAAAAATGGTCAGATGGAAGGTTGTTGATGGGAAGAGTATCAAGGCCTTTGTTGATCCTTGGATCCCCCGACCATCATCTTTCAAGCCAGTCACTATCTATGGTGACAAAAGAATTAAAGTTGCAAATTTTTTGCTTGATGAGGGAAGAGGTTGGAATATAAGGAAATTGGAGCAACCGTTTCTGGAAATTGGAATAAACAAAATTCTGTCAACTCCTCTAGTAGTGGGAAGATCGGTGGATAAGATATTGTGTCATGAAAGAGAAAAATCGGTTATAGAGTTGCCATGAAAGATAAGATTGTTGAGGCTTGTTCATATCCATCAATAAATCAAATATGGTGGTCCAGAATGTGGAGTTTAAACATCCCACCAAAGGTAAATATATATATATATATATATATATATATATATATATATTTGGAGAATGTGCAATAATGATCTTCTATCTCTCTCAAATTTGTGTTGTAGGAAGGCAGTATGTAAGGTTTATCCGACTACTATTACCGAATAAATTTGAGTAAGGTCTATACCGCTCAGCGACGCTCAGTTGAAAAAATTAATTCTCTAGTTGAATATGTAAAATGGTATGGTATTGGACCGCTTTATTCGACTACTCTATTGTTGGGGTTTATGCCCTAAAGATGTAATTTGTAAATAGATTTAGGAAATAAATAAAAGAAAAAGTTCAATTCATTCTTGTTATGTTATTTATTTTATAAACTTGTGCATATATTTAACATCCAAGATTGCCAGATGTAATCTCGAACTGTGTATATGAGTGTCATATAAGGATGGATACAGTAAGAGACATGCAATCTAAAGAGTCCATAGATAGCAAAAAAAGTTGGGGTACTTTATTTGTGGTTAATCTATAGCTGCGGTTCATTTCGTAATGTACGATGATTCTATCCTAAATCATTCATATGAGATATGAGAATGGAGGCACCTTGTATGATGTGATCATATAGGACTGGGTCATGATCTATATGAAACTCTCACCAAGATCCGTTTACCGAAGATATTCATATATATAAACTAATGATGGTTATATATCAACTAATGATGGCTATATATGGGTGATCTCAATCATGAGTGTCTTATCGACTCCTTCAGGTTAAATCGTAGTCTTTGATATACCATGGGTGAGGTCAGATGCAATTCCTGATCAATATACTCTGTATGTTGGGATTGCGGTTTGGCTTGTGGCTGGGAAAGTTTATACACAATAGTGGAATTCACTTCTTCTTGTGAGAAGTAAATGGTAGTTCCCTTAAGGGTTGATTCGGGGCTTGGACAATATGAGCGCTCTCCTAATTCCGTAAGAAAATAGGATTTATTGTTCATTATAGAATCAACGGTACTTAAAGGATATATGTAATTAGAGGGGTATAACGGATATTATGACCCATCTCTAATTATGAACTACTGTGGAAGATCACACCATGTGTAATAGTTATATCGATGGACACCGAGTTGTATCGGTCTGTGTAAAAGCGTCTACAGTTGAGGGAGTGCAGCTTCAGATTTTTAGTGGAATAACACCGGAGTTAATAATCAAGGAATATTAATTAAAGAGTTTAGTTAATGATTCCGAGGATTATTGGAGCTCAAATTATTTTGAGTCCATTAGGTCCCCTTACTAGCCCAATCGATTTAGGTAACATGGGACACGGTAAATTAATTGGATTGTCCAATTAATTGTGTTCTGAAAGTGACACGTGATTATTCAGAAATTAATTGAATAATGAGATTATTTAATTAATGAATGTTAATAGTTAAATTAATTAAATAATTAGATTATTTAATTATATTGATAATTATTAATTATTAATTAACTATTAATTGGAGGGTGTTAGTTGATATAAGGATTTAGGTGAAGATAAAATAATATGATTATTTTATTTTTACTAAATCATTTATCTAAGTATTTGAATTTAAATTTAAATTTATAATACTTATTATCATTTTTAATATATTAGATATATTTTGAAAAGGAAAATTAAAAGATATATATCAATTAATAACACAAGATATTGCATTGGATGTAAATTGATATATGCACGTATATAAGTGTTTGTATATGATACAAACAATGATATATATATATATATATATATATATTAATATAAGAGAAAAACAATCACCAAGTCAACGCAACAATTGGTGTTTGCATGAAATGCAAATTGATTGTGTGTGAGAGATGCACTTGATATAAACGCAAAGACATATCAAAAAAAAAAAAAACGCGCAGCAAACTTTGATTTGGTGAAGTGTGTGCGTTGTATTTTCGATTCGGTGAAGTGTGTGCACTTGTAAAAGTCAAAAAGAGTTTTTGATATATTGTGTATATGTTCGTGCACTGTTCAATGCAAATAAAAGAAAAATAAATTATTGCTAAAAAAAATATTAGCAATATTTTTATATACTATAATTGTTCTAGTTTGTGAACATAGAAGAAAGATTTTCTTCGATTCTCTTTACATCCTCCATTCAAGTTCCTGAGACCGTGATGCGCTCACACGCAATTACCAATCACGAGAGATAGCAAGGAAGATCGAGTGGTTCAGACAGGAGCATATCGTAAAGTGAAAGAGTCTCCAAATGTTAGTAAGATTTTCTTCTTCTGATTATATCGATTTCAAATTTCTATGTTTACATATTGTATGTATTAGTTCCGAAAAATAATTATGTTCCAAAGTTTACTGGTCCCAAAATACAGATTATGATCTGTATAAAAATTTTAAAACCTTACTTCCACTGCGTGACCGGTGAGCGGGGTTCCAACAATTAGTATTAGAGCCAATTTTATTTTCGGAACAAGAAATTGTTTTCGATGCTCCTGTATGTATGCTTGTGTATGCGCGATTTAAATTGACTGTATGTTGTTTTTGTATGTATATTAACTTTTTTAATTTACAAAAATATGATTGATCGTTAATTATAGAGTACTGTGGATTTAGGGTTTATGGGTTGTATTATTATTTTTTTGTTTATTATTATTATTATTATTATTATTATTATTATTATTATTATTATTATTATTATTATTATTATTATTATTACTGTTATTGTATTGTAAAAAAAATGTAACCTATATTGAAGACTTAGAAAAATCGTGAAGGAGGATTCATGAGATGAATCGAAATGATCTGAAGAGACTGGAAGACTCGAAAATTACGAGAAGACCAAGGAATGCCTTGGGGGTATTTTTGTAATTTTATATTTCAATTTTTTTTAGGTTAAATAATACACAGTACTCGTTCAATTCGTGTATGCTTTATATTATATGATGATAAAAGCATTGTCATGCATACGTATGTCATTTAGATTAGATGTGCCTACACAAATATATTTGATATGTCATACATGCATCATAGCTTGATACTTAATGTCTTTTTTAGTGTGATTAAAATGGGTAAATACATAATTGGCTATAAATAATGAGATCAGTTTTTTAATGATTAAAAAACTTGGTAATTTTCATTAATATTAATCTAATTATTAAAGAGTTTAATAAGTTAGATTAATAGGGTCATTTATTGTAGTTATGATTAATATGATTAATTACCTAATAATAAATGAACCGAATAAAGTGTTAGAGTTTTAATTGTTAAAACTTGGTAAACACTATCATAATAATCTGACTTTAGTAAATAGTTTACAAAAAGCTTAGATTATTCACTATTAGATTAGATTTTTAATAATTAAAAAGCATTAATAATTTATTAGTTAATTAGAATTTGGTTCTATTTAGTTAATGCGCTATATAACTTGATTAAAGTTAGTCGTTTAATCATATAGAGTCTAGGTGCATTAAGGATTAATAGAAAACTTTAATTTTAATATAGTGAGTGAGAGAGGGATATATGACATATATATCCCGTAGTCTCCATCATTAGTTCAACACCGTGAGATCCAAGTGGGGCCTCGTGACGGCTTTTCTTTCGTCCTCCCTAAGGAGGGTTTCCACAAAGGTCAATACCAAGGTTGCCTTCTTAACGGATAGGATTTATGAAGGTATTTCGGGATTGACCGACCCTAAGGCGGTAATTTTCGAGTTAAGCTCATGAGATCTGAAATGGTGGGTTACACTCACGAAGGTTTTGATTAAGCTTGTTAATTAAAAACCTGACTAAATGAACGTTGGTTGAATGATATAGAATAAGAGTTATTCTAGAATATCATTTGATTGAGAATGTCTCGGTCCAACATGCAAAGACTTGACCGACCCTAAGGCGGCACTTCTTTGTGGTATGTTGGATTGTCGTGGTATTGTAACTAGTTTTAGGATAGTTCTAGTTCGTTAAACATGTGCATGCATCATGTTTAAATTTATACCAAATCACTAGCACTTGTTTTAAATAAATGACTGAATGAATGTTTTATTTATTTCAGCAACAATGTCTTCTGCATTACTTCAAATTCTCGTAAACGACAAATTAACTGGTGATAACTACACTAAATGGAAACTTAACATTAATGCAATTTTGGTCACCAAAGGCCTCAAGTTTGTGCTTACGGAGGAATGTCCTACAGTGCCTGCTACTAATGCTACACGAACTGTTCGTGAAGCATACCAGCGATGGGTCTCATCTGATGAGAAGGCCCGAACATATCTGTTGGCTTCAATGACAGGCGTGCTTGTCACAAAGCACGAAGCAATGACTTCAGCATTCGAAATCATGGAGTCATTGCAAGCTATGTTCGAGCAGCCCTCCGAGCAAAAGCGACACGAAGCCGTTCGTTCCGCTATACTCGCTCGCATGAAGGAAGATAAATTAGTTTGGGAACATGTCCTGAGCATGATGTCCTACTTCAATGAGGCAGAAGTCAATGGTGGGGCCATTAACGAACCTAGTCAAGTGAGCATCATACTGACGACTCTTTCGAAGAGTTTAGACCAGTTTAAGAGTAACTACGAGATGAAAAAGTTAAGGTTCAATCTCACACAGTTGCTCAATGAGCTCACTACCTTTGAGTCCTTGACTAAGGATAACAAGGGTAAGACCGGTGAGGCAAATGTTACCGAACCATCTTTCTCGAATAATAAGAAGAGAAAGAGGTTTACTGGGAAAATGAAGGGTAAGCCCAAACCCAAGAAAGCCCAAAGCAAGAAGAAGTCCAAGAAAAGTAAATATGATTTACTTGTTCTTGAGTCGTGTTTAGCGGAAGATGATTCTTCACCCTGGATAGTTGATTCGGGGGCCACTAATCATATTTGTTCTTCTTTACAATGGACTGATTCTTGAACACAGCTAGAGGAGCACGCCTTCACAATACGTGTAGGGTCAGGGGATGTCGTGTCGGCACGAGCAGTGGGCATAATTAGATTACGTTTTGTAATAATAATATATTGTTGGACAATGTGTTTTATATTCCTGGATTTACACGAAATTTGATTTCTGTTTTCTAAGTTGTTAGAACAAAATATTATGTTTCTTTTAATAATAAGTCTGTTATTATTGGAAAGAATTGTCTGAATATTTGTTCAGTAATTAATGAAAACAATTTGCATGTGTTAAGACCGTTAATACATACTACACTGCTCAACACCGAAATGTTTAAGGGTGAAAAACAAAAAACTAAATGACATAAGATTTCTCCAAATAATGACACGTATCTCTGGCATCTAAGACTTGTTCATATCAACCTTGACCGGATAGATAGACTAGTAAAAAACGGACCTTTAAATGAGTTAAAGGTTGGCACCTTACCTGTCTGCGAATCTTGTCTGGAAGGTAAGATGACTAAGAGACTTTTTACGAGAAAAAGGCTTAGAGCTAAAGAACCACTAGAGCTTATACATACAGACGTCTGCGGACCGATGAATGTTAAAGCTAGGGGTGGTTATGAGTATTATGTCACCTTTATAGATGACTACTCAAGATACAGATAAGTCTACCTAATTCAACGGAAGTCAGAGACATTTGAAATGTTCAAAGAATTTTGAGCTGAAGTTGAGAATCAATTATGTAGGACTATCAAGTCACTATGATCTAATCGTGGAGGTGAGTACCTTGACCAAGAGTTTAAAGACTTCATGGTTGAGCATGGGATAGTTTCCCAACTCACAGCTCCCGGTACACCTCAGCAAAATGGTGTAGTGGAGAGGAGAAGTATAACCCTAATGGAAATGGTGAGATCTATGATTAGTTTCTCATTTTTACCAAATTCCTTCTGGGGATATGTGTTACAAACAACGACATACATTTTGAATGTAGTGCCATCCAAATATGTTCCTAAGACTCCCCTAGAGTTGTGGAATAGTCGTAAAGCTAGTTTACGACATTCTCACATATGGGGGTGTCCAGCTCAAGTGCTGAAGAACAGAACTGGAAAGCTAGACTCCAAGTCTGTTGTCTGCCTGTTTGTAGGATACTCCAAGGAGACCAGAGGTGGACACTTCTATAGTTCTGAAGACAACAAAGTATTTGTATCGACAAATGCAATGTTTCTTAAGGACAATTACATTAGTGACCATAAACCTCGTTCCAAGATTGTATTAAATGAGTTGAAGCCTGGTGAGACTAGTGCTTCATCAACAAGAGTTGTTGATCCATAAACATTTGAGAGTCAGATGGTTCCTGATCAGAATACACTACCACCTAGACGTAATGAGAGGGTTGTGAGACAACCTGAACGTTATTTAGGTATAGGTGAGGGACAAGATGTTGTCTCTGCTAATAGTGTGGATGATATATTGACATTTAAGAATGCAACGGAAGATCCTGATAAAGAGGAATGGCTTAAAGCCATGAATCTCGAGATGGAGTCCATGTACTCTAACTCAGTCTGGGATCTTGTAGACTTACCGGATGGGGTGAAACCCATAGGGTGTAACTGGATCTACAAGAGAACGAGAGGAGTAGCAGGAAGGTAGAGACCTTCAAGGCAAGGTAAGGCAAGGCTAGTGGCCAAGGGTTATACCTAGAAAGAGGGGGTCGATTATGAAGAGACCTTCTTGCTAGTAGCCATGTTTAAGTCTATTAGGATTCTCTTATCCATTGCTACCTATTTCGATTACGAAATTTGGCAAATGGACGTCAAGACTGCATTCTTGAATGCAAATCTTGATGAGAGCATCTATATGATGCAACCAGAGGGATTCGTGTCTCCAGATCAAGAGCAAAAGGTTTGCAAGCTGAAAAGGTCCATCTATGGATTTAAGCAAGCATCTAGATCTTGGAACATTAGGTTGATGATGTGATCAAAACCTATGGCTTCGAGCAGAACGTCGACCAGCCTTGTGTCTACAAGCGCATAATTGACAAGAAAGTAGTTTTCTCGATCCTATACGTAGATGATATCCTACTCATTGGGAATGATGTGGGAGTGTTTTCTGATGTAAAGAGCTGGCTGGCTAGCCAATTCCAAATGAAAGATTTCGGAGAGGCAAGTTATGTTCTAGGGATCCAACTTATAAGGGATCGTAAGAAAAAACTCATAGCATTGTCTCAGGCATCATATATCGATAAGATTCTTGTGCGATTTTCGATGCAGAACTCTAAGAAAGGTAATTTACCTTCCAGGCATGAAATTCACTTGTCTAAGGAACAGTGTCCTGGGACACCTCCAGAAGTTTAGGATATGAGACGTGTACCCTATGCATCAACAGTAGGTAGTATCATGTATACTATGTTATGCATGAGACCAGACATCTGCTATACAGTGGGAGTAGTCAGCAGATACCAGTCTAACCTAGAATTGGATCATTGGGTTGCTGTCAAGACAATTCTCAAGTATCTTCGGAGAACGAGAGACTATATGATAGTGTATTTCGGACAGGATTTGATCCAGTTAGGATAAATGAATTCTGATTTTCAGTCAGACAGGGATTCTAGGAAATCCACTTCTGGATCAGTATTCACCCTGGGTGGTGGAGCCATTGTGTGGAGAAGAATCAAGCAATCTTGCATTGCTGACTCCACCATAGAAGCCGAATATGTAGCCGCTTGTGAAGCTGCTAAAGAGACTGTTTGGCTCTGTAAGTTCTTGAGTGATCTGAAAGTTGTTCCAGATCTAGATAGGCTTATCACACTTTATTGTTATAACAGTGGTGTTGTGGTTAATTCCAAAGAACCAAGAAGCCACAAGAGAGGGAAGCATATAGAGAGAAAGTATCATCTCATTAGAGAGATAGTGCAGAGAGGAGATGTGATCGTCACCAAGATAGCCTCACAAGACAAACATGTTGATCCATTTAGGAAGACCTTACCGGCTAAAGTGTTTTCGGGTCACCTAGATGGTCTAGGGTTACAAGACATGCCTCACATGCTTTAGTGCAAGTGGGTGATTGTTGGGGTTTATGCCCTAAAGATGTAATTTGTAAATGGATTTATGAAATAAATAAAATGAAAAGTTCAATTCATTCTTGTTATGTTATTTATTTTATAAACTTGTGCATATATTTAACATCCAATATTGCTAGATGTAATCTCGAACTGTGTATATGAGTGTCATATACAGATGGATACAGTAAGATACGTGCATTCTAAAGAGTCCATAGATAGCAAGTAAAGTTGGGTACTTTATTTGTGGTTAATCTATAGCTGCGGTCCATTCCATAATGTACGATGATTCTATCCTAAATCATTCATATGAGATATGGGATTGGAGGCACCTTGTATTATATGATCATTTAGGACTTGGCCATGATCTATATGAATCTCTCACCAAGATCCGTTTACCGATGAGATTCATATATATCAGTTAATGATGGCTATATATGGGTGATCTTAATCCTGAGTGTCTTATCGACTCCTTCAGGTTAAATCGTAGTCTTTGATATATCATGGGTGAGGTCAGATGCATTTCCTGATCAATATACTCCGTATGTTGGGATTATGGTTCGGCTTGTGACTGGGAAGGTTTGTACAAAATAGTGGAATCCACTCAATCTTGTGAGAAGTAAATGGTAGTTTCATTAAGGGTTGATTCGGGGCTTGGACAATATGAGCGCTCTCCTAATTCCGTAAGGAAATAAGATTTATTGTTCATTATAAAATCAACGGTACTTAAAGGATATATGTAATTAGAGAGGTATAACGGATATTATGACCCATCTCTAATTATGAAATACTGTAGAGGATCACATCATGTGTAATAGCTATATCGATGGACACCGAGTTGTATCGGTCAGTGTAAAAGCGTCTACAGTTGAGAGAGTGAAGCTTCGGGTTTTTAGTGGAATAACACCTGACTTAATAATCAAGGAATATTAAAAGAGTTCAGTTAATGATTCCGATGATTATTGGAGCTCAAAATACTGTGGGTCTATTAGGTTCCCTTGCTAGCCGGATCGATTTAGGTAACAAGGGTCACGGTAAATTAATTGGATTGTCCAATTAATTGTGTTATGAAAGTGACACGTGATTATTCAGGAATTAATTGAATAATGAGATTATTTAATTAATGAATGTTAATAGTTAAATTAATTAAATAATTAGATTATTTAATTATATTGATAATTATGAATTATTAATTAACTATTAATTGGAGGGTGTTAGTTGATATAAGGATTTAGGTGAAGATAAAATAATACGATTATTTAAGTATTTGAATTTAAGTTTAAATTTATAATACTTATTATCATTTTTAATATATTAGATATATTTGAAAAAGATAATTAAAACATATATATCAATTAATAACACAAGAGATTGCATTGGATGCAAATTGGTGTGTGAACATATATAAGTGTTTGTATATATATATATGTAAGGACCTCGATTTTATGATTGGCTTATTTCATGACAAACCACACCACATTGGGGATGATTGTGTAATGGGTAACTTAGGTCCTCAATGGCAAGCTTCCAAGCATCTCCATGGCTTCAAGAGCAAAAGGTATATTCACTTGACTTTGCCTCTTGAAGAGTTTAGGTGCACACACACACCTCATGCATGCTTTGTTGATCTTGCATTTGTGTTGATATTGTTTATATGTGTACATCTCTTCACAATCACACTTGCACTTTATTTGTAGATTTAAGTGTGGTATTGTGTTGTGTTTGTGCTTGCACGATGGTGTGCTTGTTTTAGCGTGTTGAGTGACCATATGAGAAGGTCTCATTCTTCTCTTGGTTTGGTTATATGGAGTAAGGTGTCTAGTTTCAAAAGAGTGTATTTCAATGATTTAATAGTTTTCAAAAATGGCATTTGTATGGTCTTGAGACCATATCTTTTTATAAAATGATTCAAAATGAGTTTTGAAAATTTCTGTACAAACTAGATACACATACATTTCCAACGGTATATTATTCAAAATATTTTATGACCGTTTGGATTGGTTTTGAAATCTCCAAAGTGACCACAACAATAGGGCATCTCTGTTGTTGTCCGTTTCTGACCTTTGGTCAATAATATGACCATAACGTTTTCTACAGAACTTCAAATTATGTTTTGTAAATTGGATTAGAAAGTAGACTTCCATACCTTTCCAACAGTATATTATACGAAAGGTTTGGATGTTGTTTGGTCATGTTTTGGGTCGCTCGAAGCTCGAGCTGTTGTGCTGTCTGGCGTGTACCATTTCCTAGACCACTGTTGGTGCCATGCCTAGCCAGCGACCTAAGCAGCGGTAATGTCCAGCCATGCCATGCTGCACAGACTGGGGTCTGGACACTTGCCTAGGCCTCGACACGTACAACGGTCGTGCGGGACTTTGTCTCCCATGTCCAAAACGATGCCGTTTTGTGTAGGGCTTCTTTATATATGTTATCTTCTTCTTGCTTGCCTTCTTAGAGCTAAAAGAACCCATCTTTAGAGTGAAAGAACCTCCATCAGAGAGAGAAAGCTTCAAACTTTGTTATTTGACTCTCCAAACCCTAAACTCATCTTCATCTTGCATTCAAGCATCATTCCAAACATGAGTTTTCATTGATTGGTAAGTAGAACCACCATTGTTATTCATTTATTGTTTTAGCCTACCAAGACATGTCATTTATTGCTTAAATTAGCATTTCTTCATATTAAATGCATATTTATTGAAATTATGACATGTTTGGGGTTTGTATTGTGATAACTTGCATTATTAGGTCATTTATGCCTAAATAGCTAATCCATGAATGTTCATGTATACATAATTGATGATTAGGTTGACTTTGTGCATCTAGTCTAGTTTATGAACATTTATGTGTATGCCTCATTGGTTGCATTTATTGATTGCAAAATATTGCCCTTGATTATTTGTTGTGACAACTTGTGTTGGTTGGACTTTTATTGACAATTAGGTTGTTAGATTTTATATACACAACTAATTGAGTCCTTGGTATGGGCATGTAGGCATTGTTTGATAACTAGGATGTTTAATTGCATTATCTACATCTAGTTAAGCATTTTGTGTTTGATCTTACACATAATTGCATTTGAGCATAGTGTCATATATACGCTTAGACCATATACTCTTCATTGAGTCAAAGTCTTGTGGCTTCGATGTGAAGTTGCACAAGCAAGAGAAGCCTTGCAACCAAGTGTGGGTTGGCAAGCAATTGGTCGGGTATCCACTGTAAAAGGCCTGAGGGGTAGAGTAGAAGGTGCTCACGCCAAGAGTAGTGGATCAGGGGATATCACTAGGAATTGAACCAAGAGTGGTGAGTGGCGGTGTCCATAGCCTGAGGTTGTCGAGAGTGAGAGTCCGAGTATCACTTGAGGGTGTAACCTTTTATTCATATAGTGGATTTCTGTGACCGAGTGTGGCGCACTTAACAGTCTGTGGTTTTTCCCATTTGGAGGGTTTCCACGTATACATCTTGTGTTGTTTATATTTCCGTACTTTACACTTGATGTTGTATGTTTGTTTTTTTGGGTGAATTTTGAATATTGACTAATCAAGAAAAATTGGTAATTGACTTGATTAAAACCTATTCACCTCCCTCTAGGTTATAGACACACACGTTTTTAGTGAATTTTTAATTGGTATCAAAGCGGGTTCCTAGACATACTTAGGTGATCCAAGCTCTTGTTTGTGTGTCTTGCATTTGTTTGCATTTGTTTGCGGCATTCATTTGCATTCATCTCATTCACTAAACAATATGAGTGGCATTGAGATGATAGAGGGAGATTTGACCTCTAAATTTGAGAGGAAGAAATATAACTCCGATGAGGAGATGACTCTCGTGGTTGAGAGATTTAGGAGATTTACAAAATCTTACAAGAAGAGTATGACCTCAAATGTAAAGGAGGAGAAAATGATGAAATCCAAAGTGAATGAGGTAAACAAGAAGACCTTGCTCAAGAATAGTGAAGAGCATGTGATTAACTTCACGGCCTTGGGTGCTTCCTATGTTGAAGATTTTGGTGTGGTAACAAGTGACCAAGGCAAAGGTCTTGATGAGGAATGTAAAGTGACCATTCTTAAAGTATCGAAGCAAAATGAAGAGCTCTCTAAGGAGAATGAGATTTTGAGAATGTGGAAAATTTCCTTGGAGGAAAAGATCCTTACCCTTGAAGAAAGCAAACAAAATTGTCAAATTCAACTTCATCAGTACAAAGAGATCATGGAAGACCAAATGGAAGACATCTCCATTCTTGTCTCCAAATTGAAGACCATGGAGAAAGTGACCTCCATTGATGACTCCTTGATGATGGACAAGATTGATGCGTCCAAGTATGAGAAGGAGATTAAAGATTGCCACCAAAGGATGAAGGTAATGAAAGATGAGCTTGCCAACAAAGAAAACTCTTTGAAAATTGTCAAAGAAAGAGAGATGAGGTGCCTTGAAGAATTAAAGAAGGCCAAGGTCAAACAACCTCAAGCTCAAGGCAAGATCAAAGCTTCATCTAAGAAATCTTCAACTCAAGGAAAGTCCACACAAGCCTAGGCAATTCAAGAAGAAAGGACAAGTTCTTGAGAAGTCAATCACCTCATCCAACAAACCAACAATGAGGAAAGGAGGTGATCACAAGAAGCATGACCAACCAAGGAATCAAGATCAACCGGCTCAACCACCTCAAGAAGCTAGACCATAAAGATGCCACCGATTGCTCAAGTTCTAAAGAGAAGCCAACATGTGCATCATCAAAGATAACCTCATTAACATGGCGATGCCTCGATGAGAACACAATGCAATGGTATAAATTCTTACTTTGTACATACTTGTAATTGTTATGGTATGATTGGTCACTTAAGACCAAATTGCTTTAAATACATTAGGAGGTATAGATTAGAGAGCATGAAAGTAAAACGGTTGAAAAAGGGGGCAAGTTTGCATGAACCTAGGGAGTTTAGAAATTTTCTTATGACCACTAAAAATGAAAAGGTGGAACCTATGTGGGTTACAAAGAATGAACTCGCTTGCCTTAGTGACCATGAGACACTCGTAGATGTAACTAAGTCCTTTGGACTTGGTAAGTTTATAGGGGCTCATGTCTTCCATTGACTTGGTTGGATTTGACCCCATTTGGGGAGCTCAAGCAAAGAGAGCAAACTTGCATGATTTGTTATGTACAAAAAGTTGATTAATTTGATGCTCTTTTGATAATTGCTTGAGATTCTTGGTTGCACATATATGCTTATATATTTTTCTTTAATAAGTGTGCAACATTGCTTTGTTTGCAATCCATGTCATATTTATGTTCAAACATGTATTTTTTGAATGGGAGAATTAATTGGGAAAGTACATTTGAATGACCTATAATTTATCTCCATGACATGTGAACTTGCTTTTAATGACATGCTTTAAAATGATATGCATGAATTGAGTTTGATTGCTTTAATGCAAATATGTGTGAGTGCAAATGAGAAGACTAATCAATAAGGATTTTATATCCAAATTAGTCTTCTCTATTTTCTTAATGGTAAAACAAGACTACTATCATATGGATAAATATCCGAAAAAATCAAAAAGGGTGCAATAGTCACTCATATCTTGGTTTGCCTTTAAGGATTGATATAGTTGCTTTATTTTCAAATTTTTGAAACTATATATTGTTTGCTTATGACAAAAGGGTACAAATTGGTTTGAATTCTTTTGGAAACCCTTTTGATGTTTGCTTTGCCAAATACCATTTGTTTTGGATTTGAATGCAACATGTCTTGCTTGCAAAGCATCATTGTCACACATTTTTCTTTAAATAAAACTCCTTGAATCTCTCAATTATTTAAGTTGCATAAAGTTTGTATATATGATTATGCAATGTTCTTGTACGAATAGCTCTCTTTGCTAAAGCAACTCGATATGGGGAGCTCCTTTGCCTATCTCATGACAAAAAGGGGGAGAAGTCTTGAGAAATATAGGGGGAGCATTGGTTATACTTTGGGGAGAGAGTTTGAGAGAGAGTAACCCATTTAGGGGGAGCATTGCACATGCATTTGTTTATATTGCTTTATTGAGTGTAATTGCTTTTTATGTTTGTTCACCTCACATGCACTTGTTCTTGGAAAGTGCTTTCTTGCTATTGTGTGTAGTTATGATAATCTACGAAGAGATTGAAGACCTTGAAGACTTAGATTCTTAGGTATCTCTTTTTGTAACGTAGAATGGACTCTCATGAACAATAGCTAGATTATTTTTTGTTTTGTGAGGATTTATTTGTGAGTGGTTGTTTTGTCATGAAATAGCCAAAGGGGGAGATTGTAAGGACCTTGATTTTATGATTGGCTTATTTCATGGCAAACCACACCACATTGGGGATGATTGTGTAATGGGTAGCTTAGGTCCTCATTGACAAGCTTCCAAGCATCTCCATGACTTCAAGAGCAAAAGGTATAATCACTTGACTTTGCCTCTTGAAGAGTTTAGGTGCACACACACACACCTCATGCATGCTTTGTTGATCTTGCATTTGTGTTGATATTGTTTATATGTATGCATCTCTTCACAATCACACTTGCACTTCATTTGTAGATTTAAGTGTGGTATTGTGTTGTGTTTGCGCTTACACGATGGTGTGCTTGTTTTAACGCGTTGAGTGACCATATGAGAAGGTCTCATTCTTCTCTTGGTTTGGTTATATGGAGTAAGGTGTCTAGTTTCAAAATAGTGTATTTCAATGATTTAATGTTTTTTCAAAACTGACATTTGTATGGTCTTGTGACCATATCTTTTTATAAAATGATTTAAAATGAGTTTTGAAAATTTTTGTACAAACTAGACACCCATACTTTTCCAATGGTATATTATTCGTAATATTTTATGACCGTTTGGATTGGTTTTTGAAATCTCCAAAGTGATCACAACAATAGGGCATCTCTGTTGTTGTCCGTTTCTGACCTTTGGTCACTAAAATGACCATAACTCTTTCTACAGACCTCCAAATCATTTTTTGTAAATTGGAGTAGAAATTAGACTTCTATACCTTTCCAACGGTATATTATACGAAAGGTTTGGATGTCGTTTGGTTATGTTTTGGGTCGCTCGAAACTCGAGCTGTTGTGCTGTCTGGCGTGTACCGCTGCCTAGACCGCTGTTGGTGCCATGCCTAGCTAGCGACCTAGGCAGTGGTAATGTCCAGCCGTGCCATGCTGCACAGACCGCGGTTTGGACACTTTCCTAGGTCGCAGCACTCACAGCGGTCGTGCGGGACTTTGTCTCCCAAGTCCAAAACGATGCCGTTTTGTGTAGGGCTTCTTTATATATGTTCTCTTCTTCTTCCTTGCCTTCTTATAGCTAAAAGAACCCATCTTTAGAGTGAGAGAACCTCCATTAGAGAGAGAAAGCTTCAAGCTTTGTTATTTGGCTCTCCAACACCCCAAACTCATCTTCATCTTGCATTCAAGCATCATTCCAAGCTTGAGTTTTCATTGATTGGTAAGTAGAACCACCATTGTTGTTCATTTATTGTTCTAACTTACCAAGACATGTCATTTATTGCTTAAATTAGCATTTCTTCATATTAAATGCATATTTATTGAAATTATGACATGTTTGGGGTTTGTATTGTGATAGCTTGCATTATTAGGTCATTTATGCCTAAATAGCTAATCCATGAATGTTCATGTATACATAATTGATGATTAGGTTGACTTTGTGCATCTAGTCTAGTTTATGAACATTTATGTGTATGCCTCATTGATTGCATTTATTGATTGCAAAATATTGCCCTTGATTATTTGTAGTGACAACTTGTGTTGGGTGGACTTTTATTGACAATTAGGTTGTTAGATTTTATCTACACATCTAATTGAGTCCTTGGTATGGGCATGTAGGCATTGTTTGATAACTAGGATGTTTAATTGCATTATCTACATCTAGTTAAGCATTTTGTGTTTAGTCTTACACATAATTGCATTTGAGCATAGTGTCAAATATACACTTAGACCATATACTCTTCATTGTGTCAAAGTCTTGTGGCTTCGGTGTGAAGTTGCACAAGCAAGAGAAGCCTTGCAACCAAGTGTGGGTTGGCAAGCAATTGGTCGGGTATCCACTGTAAAAGGCCCGAGGGATAGAGTAGGAGGTGCTCACGCCAAGAGTAGTGGATCAGGGGATATCACTAGGGATTGAACCAAGAGTGGTGAGTGGCGGTGTCCATAGCCTGAGGTTGTCGAGAGTGGGAGTCCGAGTATCACTTGAGGGTGTAACCTTTTATTTATATAATGGATTTCTGTGACCTAGTGTGGCGCACTTAACAGCCCGTGGTTTTTCTCATTTGGAGGTTTTCGACATATACATCTTGTGTTGTTTATATTTCTGCACTTTACACTTGATGTTATATGTTTGTTTTATTGGGTGAATTTTGAATATTGACTAATCAAGAAAAATTGGTAATTGACTTGATTAAAACCTATTCACCCCCCTCTAGTTATAGACACACACGTTTTTAGGGAATTTTCAATATATATATATATATATATATATATATATCTATATATGTTTTAATATAAGAGAAAAACAATCACCAAGTCAATGCAACAGTTGGTGTTTGCGTGAGATGTAAATTGATTGTGTGTGAGAGGTGCATCTGATATAAATGCAAAGACATATCAAAATAAAAAAAAATACGCACAGCAAGCTTTGATTTGGTGAAGTGTGTGCATTGTATTTTGGATTTGGTGAAGTATGTGCACTTATAGAAGTCAAAAAGAGTTTTTGATATATTGTGTATATGTTCGTGCACTATTTAGTGCAAATAAATGAAAAAGAAAATATTGCTAAAAAAAAAAATTGGCAATATTTTTATATACTAGAATTTTTCTAGTTTTTGATTATATAAGAAAGAGTTTCTTCAGTTCTCTCTACATCCTTCATTCAAGTTCCTGAGACCGTGATGCGCCCACACGCAGTTACAAATCCCGGGAGATAGCAAGGAAGATCAAGTGGTTCAGACAGGAGCATATCGTAAAGTGAAGGAGCCTCCAAACATTGGTAAGATTTTCTTCTTCTGATTATATCGATTTCAATTTCCTATGTTTACATATTGTATGTATTAGTTCTGAAAAATAATTACGATCCAAAGTTCATTGGTCCCAGATACAGATTATGATTTGTATAAAAAATTTAAAACCTTACTTCCGCTGCGTGATCGGTGAGCGGGGTTCTAACATCTATACTGGTCGAACAATTTCTAAATCATCCGACAAGTGCTAGTTCAAGTCAGTAATCATTTGATGCGCGGGATCTGTACTGTGACGAGTAAGAAAATAAGGTTGAAGTACTACGGTACGGATATCAGAGCTTTAGTTTAAGTGATTCAAATCAGTGAACTGTACTCGTCCAAGCCAGCGGGTAAGGTTCACCAGACCGGGCAGGTGAACGACCAAGGAAAGTAGAGGATTCGGATTCGGATAGGCGAGTCAAGGCGTTTGTGTGAAAACTCTATCTGTCTCAAATAGAGATGGGGAAAGAAGGTATTTTGCTTGCTTATATATAAGGAAAAGCCCTTTCTAAAAGAATAGAGCTAAGTCGTATAGCTTCACAAAGCTATGAAAAATGTTCCAATCAGAAAACGGGTATGGCTATTCCATTCCCACAGCCCTCCAAACAAAGCAGGAAACTGCAGTGCGCGCTTAGGTACGCTCTTGCTCTGTCGTATTTTTCATAGGCCCGCCCGTGACGCTTTTTTTTTCTTCTTTGACGCTCAAGAGATGATTCTTTGGCTCTCATGCCCCCTCGATGGTTAGACGAGGAGATAAAAGTAACCCGCTTCGCCCTTAGTGACTTCTGACCTAAGTCAAATAATATTGTCACGGGTCAAGGCGCTCAGGTGCGCATACAGTCTTATAGACTACACCAATACAGAGGATTCGAGAGAGGAGCGAGAAAACCAAAGTGCTCCAGCCAGAGCCATGTATCAGCCCTAGCACTCTATAGTAGATTTGAAAGCTTATCTAACCACTGAGTTGATCGAGACCAAAGTCTACAGGACACCACATCGAACGTAACTCGCACTGCGCTAGCGCCTAAAGGCTTCGGCGCGCTCCGAGTCCGTACGAGATCATAACACCGAAACATAAGACCATACTTATGAAATTTTGATAATTGGTCTTTACGATCCGGGCGAAAACATACAGCCGGAGGATCGAGAAACCGTTCGACCGGTATAGAGTAGTCGGATAAAGCGGTCCAATACCATACCATTTTACGTATTCAACTAGAGAATCAATTTTTTCAACTGAGCGTCACTGAGAATTCATTCATCCAAATCCGAACTCACAACCTCTTGTATGTAAAACGAGGCGCTTACAATTGAGTGTATCTCATCTTGTCTACAATTGTGTAAGTATTCACACACGATCTTGATTATGTAATTGATATAGAAATCGGAAAAAAAAAGATTAATTTGATTATAGATAATTTTCTAGATATAAAACAGCGGCACGTTTTATTTAATTGTATCATTACCTTTAACACATAATGAAATCACATTTTGTTGAAAAATATCAGGTGCGAGATTTGTGTTGTGTGACCTAGAATATTAGTTTTTGTTTTGGATTGGCCACCCAAAGCTAAAACTCTGGCTTCGGCCCTATGCACAACTCATGCTAAATCAAGCATGCATAAATAAACCATTTAAACAATTTTTATCTAGAAATTAAAAAAAAAAAACATTTCCATACCTTTTTTCAGGATTAAAGAATAATATCGGTGGATTTAAAAAAAAAGTATAATATAGGTAGCTCATTTGAGCTCATATTTATAATTCTAAAATTGTAGTTTTACAATTTACTAAATTAAGCTATAGCATGTTTGAAAGAAAAAAAAAATTCTGTAGCATGTTTGAAAGAAAAAAAAATACATATATTATAAGAGTAATGCTAGACTTTTCAAAATAAATTCCAAATTGTATTGACAAGCGAGGTATCAACATCACATCACTCATCATATAATTTAATGATTTACAAGATATTGACAGCTCATATGTCAACACCATTCCATTTAGGAAAAAATTTAGAAATCCTAGCATTACTCATATTATAATGATTTTGTTCTTCTAATAAAAATTAATTAAAACTTAAATTTTCTCTATCAACTTTGTCCTATGAATTTGATTCATTCTTCATACTTTACGATCAATTTGTATTCCTTATAAGAAATTGAAATATATTTGAAATTAATATATAAAAGAGAAGTTAGATTTTAGAAAATTAGATTGGACTTTTATGATATATATGAATATGAAATGATTATTAGGAAAATTCTTTTTATTTCCAAAGAAAGAAATAGAACTTTTTTCGTAAGACAAGCCATTAATATGAAATTGATTAATAATTATTGGTGTACTTACAAAATATTCAATACTTTTAAGTAATTATATTCAAGAAAGATACTTATTTGAAGTATAAATAATGTCACTCCTTTTTGCGATTCAAGAAATATTACAAAAACACGTGACGGTTGTTGAATCGATAAACCGAATAGGCATTAAACAGGAACCATTTATTGAAAAATTGACCCACGGCCACGAGTATCAATCTTTATTCTTTAATAATAATAATTATATGCTTCCGCCACACCCACATACACAACCTGCGTTTCAACACATCCATTACTCATTAGCTCGGTCCACATTGTCAAAAAACTTGAAAAATGGAAATCTAATCCAGCTATAACCTTCCAAGAAAATAAACACCATCCATGACTATGGGAATTCTACATCATTTCCTTCAAATCTGAAAGGCTCCCAAATATGGAGAATGAAGATTACAAAACAGAAGCCGCTATAGTTTCTTAATACTTTTATTGTTTGTATGATGAAGACTGGTACGAGGAGGGCGGCACAGCAGAGCTATAATCATATGCACCGTAGCTACTCTGCCCCCCATATGAACCACTGGCCCTGAACCCAGCAGCACCCACATTATCCACCGGGAGCGTATAGTGTTGTTGAGAAATTGCAGCAGGGCTTTGAGTGTGAGGAACACCATAACCTGATGCGTAATGGGCAGTTGTAGAACCTTCATAGACACCCTGGTTTGGGTAGTTGTATGGGACAGAATATCTAGCTGCCGGGCTAAGCTGTGCAGGGGGAGCTGCATTCCTTCTGCCTAAAGATCGGTATGAATTTGAAAACTTAGCTGCTTTAGATGGACGAAGCGGAGGTGGTCCACTGCCTCGGCTACTACTAGCACCATGGCATCGTTTGTTTTGGGGCTTGGTGTTAGTTACTGAACTCTTCTTCCTTTCGGACTTGGATTTTTCAAGCTGAGAAGCTCGCTTCTTTAAGCTATCAATGGAGAACTCTGATTCAAGCTTGTGGTCTTCTACGCATTTGATGATGGCTTTAATAGAAGTCAACTCCATATTGTTTGACTCATCCTGAAAGTGCAACTAACAATAATTAATACCTACAAAGAAAGCATACTAAAACATGGTTCTACTATCAGGATGTAGTGGTTAGTTAAAATACAAGGTACATGTCAACACACCGTTGCTATATTATTGTAATTGCCATTCTTCAATGCATTTGTAGAATTCTTTTTCGAGTTCCGGAGATGGGACTTGAGCAGAGAAACTGGAGGAAATCTTTCAGTTAGACCGGATTCAGAAGCGAAGTAGACAGCCTCTATCTCTTTACCATTCTTCACTAATTCATCAATTATATCTGTACAATTCAGTGATTTCTTCGATCAATATATGCACTTGATAAAAATTCTAACAAAGTTGACAGCACTGCAACTGATTACAAATATAAATCCAAGCAATTTGCACAATTCGCATTTTGTTTGTCATCATACATCTTCCTTTTTTGGGATAATTACCCCGGTGACCATCAAATTGATGACATATTATCAAAATGACCACTAGATTGCAAAGTTGTTCCAAAATAACAAATTTTTTTACAAACTTTGTAACACTAATGGTCATTCCATCCAATTCCATCTAATGAGTGGCATTACAGTAAATAAGGGGATGACAATAATTTGTTTTAGATGTTTTTTAGAAATCAATTTTTTCAATAAGTGGCATTTTAGTAAATAAGGGGATGACATTAATTTATTTTAGATGTTTTTGGGAAATCAATTTTTTCTTTTGTTTTTTAAAACGAATAATTGTATTTAGTGTGTAAATATATATATATATATTTATATATATATATTGTGCAATCCTTTTTTCCTTAATGCGTACTGATATAACATACATCAGTGCATTATATATGGACCACTGATTATGGAGAAACTTTGACAATTGCATACTATCTATCTATCTATCTATCGATCGTATATATATATATATATATATATATATATATATATATATATATATATATATATATTGTGTAATCCTTTTCTCCTTAGTGCGTACTGATTATGGAGAAGTTTTGATAATTGCATACTATCTATCTATCTATCTATCTATCGTGCATTATATGTGATCTATCTATCATGTAAATATATATATTGTAAATATATATATTGTGTAATCCTTTTCTCCTTAGTGCGTACTGATATAACATACATCAGTACATTATATGTGGACCACTGATTATGGAAAAGTTTTGACAATTGCATACTATCTATCTATCTATCTATTGTGTGTAATCCTTTTCTCCTTAGTGCGTACTGAGATAACATACATCAGTGCATTATACGTGGACCACTGATTATGGAGAAGCTTTGACAATTGCATACTATCTATCTATCTATCTATCTATCTATCTATCGTGTAAATATATATATATATATATATATATATATATATATATATATATATATATATATATATTGTGTGTAATCCTTTTCTCCTTAGTGTGTACTGAGATAACATACATCAGTGCATTATACGTGGACCACTGATTATAGAGAAGCTTTGACAATTGCATACTATCTATCTATCTATCTATCTATCGTGTAAGTAAATATATATATATATATATTTATATTTACTGTGTGTAATCCTTTTATCCTTAGTGCGTAGCATTATATGTGGACCACTGATTATAGAGAAGCTTTGACAATTGCATACTATCTATCTATCTTTATCTATCTATCTATCTATCGTGTAAATATATATATATATATATATATATATATATATATTGTGTGTAATCCTTTGAAAATTGCATACTATCTATCTATCGTGCATTTTATGTGGATCACTGATTATGGAGAAGCTTTGACAGTTGCTATCTATCTATCTATCGTGCATTATATGTGGACCACTGATTATATATGGACCACTGATTATGGAGAAGCTTTGACAATTGCATACTATGATTATGGAGAAGCTTTGACAATTGCTATCTATCTATCTATCGTGCATTATATGTGAACCGCTGATTATGGAGAAGCTTTGACAATTGCTATCTATCTATCTATCTATCTATCTATATGTGGACACTGATTATCGTCCATTATATGTGGATCACTGATTATGGAGAAGCTTTGAATATGATTATGGAGAAACTTTGAGTATGATTATGGAGAAACTTTGAGTATGATTATGGAGAAGCGGCTATCTATCTATCTATCTATCTATCTATCTATCTATATGTGGACCACTGATTATCGTGCATTATATGTGGACCACTGATTATGGAGAAGCTTTGACAATTGCTATCTTATATGTGGACCATTGATTATGGAGAAGCTTTGACAATTGCTATCTATCTATCTATCTATCCATCTAGTTTTGACAATTGCATAGTCTATCGTGCATTATATGTGGACCACTGATTATGGAAAAGCTTTGACAATTGCTATCTTATATGTGGACCACTGATTATGGAGAAGCTTTGACAATTGCTATCTTATATGTGGACCACTGATTATGGAGAAACTTTGACAATTGCTATCTATCTATCTATCTATCTATCTATCTATCTATCTATCTAGCTTTGACAATTGCATAGTCTATCGTGCATTATATGTGGACCACTGATTATGGAGAAGCTTTGACAATTGCTATCTATCTATCTATCTATCTATCTATCTATCTATCTATCTAGCTTTGACAATTGCATAGTCTATCGTGCATTATATGTGGACCACTGATTATGGAGAAGCTTTGACAATTGCTATCTATCTATCTATCCATCCATCCATCTATCTATCTATCTATCTATCTAGCTTTGACAATTGCATAGTCTATCGTGCATTATATGTGGACCACTGATTATGAAGAAGCTTTAACAATCAGTACATTACATGTGGACCATTGATTATGGAGAAGCTTTGACAATTGCATACACGTTGAGTCAAAGTATATAAATCTAATTGTATTTAGTGTGTAAATATATATATATATATATATATATATATATATATATATTGTGTGTAGTCCTTTTCTCCTTAGTGCGTACTGATATAACATACATCAGTGCATTACATATGGACCACTAATTATGCAAACTCTTTGGGTCAAAGTATGTAAATCTAGTGATCCACATCCAACGCAAAGATAATATCTATCTGTGTGATATGATGCACGTATATGCACACAAAATATAATCATTCGTTTTAAAATACAAAAGAAATGGTTTGGATCCGTACACGTGTCTCATTTTGTTTATTTAGATTTTGTAGCCTTAATATATGCACACACTAAATATAATTATTAGTTTCAAAAAATAAAATAAAAATTTGATTTCCAAAAAAAACATCTTAAATAAATTAATGCCGTCATCTTATTTACCAAAATGCAACTCATTGGATGAAATTGGATAGAATGGCTATTAGTGTCACACTTTTCGCCAAAAATGGTCATTTAGGAACAACTTTCCAATCTAGTGGCCATTTTGATAGTGTGCCATTAATTGGATAGCTATCAGGGTAATTATCCCTTTTTTTTTAATAGATCATCATACATATTTTCGTAATAGTAACTTGCATATTCTTTTTCTTTATTTTATGATTTTTTCTAGGTGAAATACATGCTTTAAAATTCATGTCACTAAAATAACATTAAAAAAAGAAAACAAAAAGAAAAAGTAAAGGCACACTAAGGCCAGCGAAATTTAGTGCAAGCAACCAATTATGAAAGAAGTGATTTTTGAAAAACCAATGCCACGTGACATCTTCAATTTCCTAGTTTTTTTTTGCTTCAAATATAACATATTAACTTTGATAATAAGATTCATATATTCTAGAACAGATTATTTTTTCTTAATTATTTAGTATTTTCCTAGTAAGAGCAAATTTTGAAAAACCAATTCTGCATGACATCATCAGTTTCCTAATCATTTAGTATTTTTCTTAAGTATAACATATTAACTTTGATAATATGAGTCCTATATTCTAGAACAGATTAACTTTTGCGAATAGAAGTGAATTTTGAAAAACCAATCCTGCATGGTATCATCAATTTCCTAATCATTTAGTATTTTTCTTACATATAACATATTTACTTTAATAATATGAGTCCTATATTCTAGAACAGCTTAACTTTTCCTAATTATTTATAATTTTCCTAATAGAAGTGAATTTTGAAAAAAAAAATCCTTTGTGACAACATCAATTTCCTAATTATTTAGTATTTTAAGTATAACATATTAACTTTGATCTGAGTCCTATATTTTATAACAGCAATAGATACTTTAAATACCATTGAGATGTTCAATATTCAAGCAAATATTTTCTCTACATGTGGAAGGAACACATGCAAATACCAAGAAATAGAAGAGGGTATAGACACAATGCAAATGAGATACATGTTTTATATTTATTTATGCAGAACTACAGAAAATGCACCTTCCAAAAGTTGCAAATCAGAGGACAAACTTGAAGTTGCCAAATTGTAATCCCCACAGTCCCTCACAACCACACGACACATGTCAATGTGGTTGTGAGTTCAAATCGTATCCCCTTCCCTCAAATCCCAAATTTGTAGTTCAAAAAAACAAAGTTCAAAATCAGAGACACATACAATAATACCACTTAGTTCTTAATTGCTGTCCCCACTCTCACTTATTTAGTAACACCACAAATAACATATTTAGTTACATAATTAGATTGGATGCCTCTAAACTTGGACTCTGAAAACAATTGTGCCGAGGAGACACACATGTGTGCATGCATGTTCCATGAAATCAAAATCCATCAAGAAATCCTAGATGCAAAATAGAAAGGAACTTCTATAAGAACTGGGGCTATAGATCGTTTGTCTTCGAGATGAAACTACTGTTTCTAATTTTCATTTTGCATTTTATGATTAATTTATTTCAGAATTATTCCAATAATAGGATCTAACATTAGTATTAGTAATTACACAAAGTTTAGTAGCTTTGCTTTTTGGCTTGGCTTGGTTCTGCCTATGGTTAACAAGAAGAAGTGTCCATTTGGAAGAGCTTGTCTATTGGCTAAAAGAAATTTTTTAATTAAAAAAACTCTTTTAAAAAAATATTGTCTCGTTTGGTTGTCACCCAGTAAAGCTTTTAGATGATTAAAAAAACTGTTTTTCGTCTACTTGGAGAAACTCAAATTTTAGGCTTTTCCAAGTTGATCTTTTTGAGCTTTTTTAATAACACTAAAAAGTCATATATAACCTTATCATTTAAAATAGTTTTTGAATAATTTGGTAATCTTACCATTTAAAAAAGCTTCTTCTAATTGACAACCAAACGACCAACATCTTCCTATTAAAAGGTCTACTTGTAAAAGGTCTACTTGTAAAGATCTACTCCTAAAAGATCTACTTGAAGAAGTTCTCCCAAACGGAGCCGAAGTAAATTAGGCTTTTCACAAATTTAGCATAAGCTCTTATATATACGAGTGATGTAACAACATAGATGCATATTTTGGGCAAGAAATAACTTAGAACTGATGGTTCTTGATTTATTTTGTTTCTTGCGCTATAGTTCAATTTTAAGCCCCATAGCTCATAGTATTTGATCTTTGATCCCTTTTCCTACATTTCTTTAGATGGAATTTGCTAACTCTGATCCATATATGAAATTTGCAGCATTAACTTTAATTTGAGCTTCATTTAGGTCCTAAACGATGTTAATCGTTGTCATGCATCTTTAAAAACATACAAAACATGGATTAAAGATTTCCATCCAGCCACCTTTAAAATAGCTGAAGCAGGTTTTAAAGTGATTAACTGACAGAATTTTTTTCCAAGATACCCGCAAGACATAAGGGTATTACAATTTCAATTAAAGCAATCTATAGACTAAGTGACGCATAGCTAAAGTAGTAAATCTATTAGCACCAACTTGAGTTCCAACTAGGCCAGAACTATTCTAACTTCATCCTATAGCCTTCAAATTCTAGAATACAACCGTAGCACATAATATGTGATGTTTATCTATTCACAGCGATTCTTGAAATACAAATTGCAAAGTAGACAACAATAGTGTGAATAACTGAATAACATTTTCATACTCAACTATGGAGATCAATTGCAACGGAGAAAGTTGCAAACTATAATTGATGCATCTCATACTGGAACATATAGCTCAAGACAACTTAAACAAGCTAACTTTTTTCAAACATCAACATCTCTCTCAACAGACTACTAAAACATATCCAAATCCTATATTTGTTAGTCTACGAAATTTAAATAGCTACATAGCATTCCATCATCTAAACAGAACCTACACCCTAACACAAAATTATAGAAATGATACATAATTTTTCCAACAAATGGCAGTCTATGAAATTTAAAATTTTCAATCCACGAATAGAACAGATATCCTAAACTTAGAGGATACAAACCTGCCAATTTCTCACCGAACCCGAAATTAGTAGCAAGCTTAGCCATATCCCTCCTGGAGGCAAAGTCCACCACCAACTTCCTAAGAAAATCTTGATCAAACCTTGAATTCAACCCAAAACCCACCACCATCTGCAAGAACATGACGGCTTCTGCAGGGCTCAATTCAGCCTCGCCCATTTGCTCCTTCCACCTCTTCAGAATCCCTGCAGCTCGCTCCACAATGCTCCTCGCATACTCCAGTCCCCCCACCGCCTTTTCACGGTTGTTTCCTTCCGGAAACATTGCCTGGACCAGCATTCCACAAGCCCACCTTTTGTCCGTGACCCCAACTCCCTCTGCCTTTTGAACCAAAAACTCATCCACAGCATCAAGAACTAATCTTGGAGCGTCCACAGACTCCCGAATCGCTCGGGAAATCTCGGCGCGCAAGGTCATTGATTCCTTCCGTTTGGAGATGATAAATTTTAACAGTAGGGAAGAATCCATTCTAAGGCACAAGGACTTCAACGACTCCGATAAATCTGTGAACTTGGCAGGTTTCTGCAACTCGGCCAGAGCGACTGCTGTCTTGTCGTTGACGAGCTTTACAGCGGCGGACTCGCGGTCGCAGATGGAGTTCTCGCGGTGGGTGAGCGATTGGAAGGACTGGAGGGAGGTGGAACCCAAAGAGACGAATTTGGATTCTAGGGATTTGGATTTCTGATTGAGGGAGTCTTGGAGGATAGTGAAATGGGAGGTTAAGGCTGTGAATAGCTGCGTGCACGAGGAAAGAATCGTCCTTTGTGCCTCAAGGTCTTCGAATAATTTCTCGACCCTCTCTGTCTTGATAGTAGATAACTCGGTCGTCATTTGTGGGAAGCTGTTCCTGAAACGTCGACGTTTGCCGGAATATTCTGGGAATATGATTGTGAATTGTGAATTGTGATTCTTTTTTGGGAATTAAAAACCCTAAACCCTTGGCAATAGGCAGGAGGAGAAGTGCATTTGTGAAGAGGAAGAATGGAGGATTACCTGTAACCGGTTAACTGAAACGAAGCCGTTTCGATGTAAATTGAAGGGTTAATTGTAGGGGTGGGCACCAACCCGCCAACCCAACCCAACCCAACCCGATTTGATTGGGTTGGGTTGGGTTGGGTTGGGTTGGGTTGCTTTTAAGATTGGATTGGGTTGGGTTGCTTTTAAGATTGGATTGGGTTGGGTTGGGTTGGATTGGGTTGACAAAATGTAACCCAATCCAACCCGACAACCCGACATTAATAATAAAAAATAAATTAAATAATTTTATTTAATATTATATCTATTATAAAATCTCATTTTTAAAAAATATTTAAAATTTTTACTCATGTACCATTTATAATATTATAAATGATAATTATAAATACATAATTATATTTTATACCATAAATATATAATACATTTATTAAAAACATGCAATTATATTATCTCCGTATTTTGTATTAATTGGCACATCCTTAGTTATACTTTAAAATGCCTTTTTTTCTTAGGATTGATTAAGAATTTAATAGAAAAATGTATAATAATTGTATATAAACTCAAATTATAATGTTGGTTGAAATAAATAATAGATTATTCAACTACGAGTTATTTGACGAAGTAATTATAATTGTAAAGTTAATGGGAGGCTTAGATGGAGACTTTTCAAGTTGGATAAATTGTTATATTTTTATTTTTTTTAATTATGCAACAAATATTTAAACAATTTGTATTAATTGTAGTGATTTGATTTTGATGTTTTTAAGAAATATAAACTCAATGTGGTGTGATATTTGGGTGAAAAATTATTTTAAATTTAAATTTTGATATAACAAAATTTGAATTTAAATATATTTTTTCTATTGGGCTTAAAAAGCCCAACCCGATGAACCCAACCCAACCCAACCCAACCCGATAAATATTGGATTGGGTTGGGTTGGGCTAAAATTTACGTTGGGTTGGATTGGGTTGAAAAATTTTCAACCCAACCCAACCCAACCCAACCCAACCCGAAAACGCCCACCCCTAGTTAATTGCAATCAATATCCTGACCTTTGATAATAAAACACAAATAATCAATTATTGCTTAAATGATAGAAAGGTACCCCCTCTTTTTGTTGATTTTCCGTTGAAGATAACCGATCACCAATCCTGTATTGTAAACTCTTCATATTGCCCCTAATTTAGCAATTTTACTGATTATTATAATATTATTTATTGAAATAAATATTAATAACAGTAAAAAATATAGATCAAATATCAAATATAAAAAAAAACAATAAAAAAAAACTAATAAATAAACAAATGTTAATACCAAATCTCATTTGAGGTTTGAACCACCAAATTACCATTATGAGTGACATGAAAATGAAAAATCACTTTTTGAATAATATTTTGGATTGTATACCAATATTGATATGAAAAATAAGATGATGTCAATAAGAAATAAATAAAATTGTGAAGAAGAAAGTTATTAATTTACCTTTACCCATCATACACTTTTTTTTTTTTTCCATATTAACATCATTCGAACTAAAGTCACTTTGAGATAACAACTCATCTAAAGCACAATATTCAGCTTCCAATGTCATTACTCGTAATTAAATGTATGTAACTGTTTTTAGTTCATAATTAGGTAATTTAATTTTCTATCTTGCTCTCCGATCAAGCTAAATATCTATTTTTGACACCACAATCTATTTTCCATTAGTAATTTGTTTCAATTCTTGTAATGGTTCAACTAGTGTAGCATCATCCTTTGAAATTGTCAAAAAATTGTTTTTTTCATCCATCTTCCTCCTTCTTGTTACTTGTCTTAGAATATATCATTGTAGTTTATATGGTGTCATAACAGTTCATAGGACAATTAATAATTCAAAACATTGAGACTAAATTGATGGATTCCTAATAATTTAGAGGCCACAAAAACAAAAAAACGCAAACATTGTTAAAAAAAATGAAAAGCTAGTCACTTTAGGAACCAAATAAATTTTTTCCATTATTTTGTTACTTTCATGAATATTAGGGTTTAAAATTCCTTTTGTACAATGATAAAGAGCTAAGCTATGGTATCCAAAAATAAATAATTGACAAGAAATAACATGTTGATTTTTCTTTTTACACTACTGAGGATGGAGTTTATTGGAGGAACATTTTTTATTAGGTTCAAAAAATAAATAGCATTTTTTGGAGATGACGTTTCAACACTATCACTACTTTTATAACTTATGTTTAAAAGACACCTATTATATTGAATGGACAAAAATGCCCCCAATAGTTGTTTCATTATAATCTTTCATTCATTTTTTTACAGTGAGAGTTATGAAATAGAGAGAGGAAGTTTCATTGAAACTCAGGCGCTACGCAGAGGCATTCGGGGGTCGAGCTCCCAGTCCGGTTAGCTCGCGGAGGGGGAGGGGGGAGGGCAGCGCCCCCCGGAGTTTTTTTTTTCTAGTCAGTACGTAATATGTTCGAAATATAATTACAAAAGGCTCAGAGCCTTTTGTAAAAGCCTCGAACCCAGTAAAAGTCTCGAACCTAGTAAAAGTCTTGAGCTTTTTTGGTAAGGGTTCGAGCTTTTTTGTCAAGTGCCCGAACTTTTTTTACTGGGTTCGAGCTTTTTTACCAAGTGCCCGAGCTTTTTTTTAACTCGGCAAAAAGGCTCGAATCAAGTAAAAAAAAGCTCGGACACTTGGCAAAAAAGCTCGAACCCATTAAAAAAAAATCGGGCACTTGGTAAAAAAGCTCGAATCCATTAAAAAAAGCTCGGGCACTTGACAAAAAAGCTTGAGTCAAGTAAAAAAAAGCTCGGGCACTTGGCAAAAAAACTCGAATCGAGCTTTTTTACCAAGTGTTCGAGCTTTTTTTAATGGGTTCGAGCTTTTTTGCAAAGTGCCCGAGCTTTTTTTTACTTGATTCGAGTCTTTTTACCAAGTTAAAAAAAAGCTCGGGCACTTGGTAAAAAATCTCGAACCCATTAAAAAAAGCTCGGGCACAAGTTTTTTTGCCAAATGCCTGAGCTTTTTTTTAATTGATTCGAGCATTTTTACCAAGTTAAAAAAAAAGCTCGGGCACTTGGTAAAAAAGCTCGAACCCATTAAAAAACGCTTGGGCACTTGGTAAAAAAGCTCGAATCGAGCTTTTTTACCAAGTGTCCGAGCTTTTTTTTTACTTGATTCGAGCTTTTCTGACAAAAAAACTCGGAAACAAATCAAAAAAACTCGGAATCATATCAAAATAGCTCAAACACTAATAAAAAAGGCTCGAAGTATTTTAAAAAAGTCTCGAACAGAATCTGGAGACTAAATGTTCATACATGTTCATACAAAGATTGAGACAACAAATCATAGCGAATGGATATATTGTTAAACCACATAGAAATATATAACAATGTATAAAAGAAGATCACAAACATATGTTATTTTTTTTAACAGAATCTGGAAATAGACAAGTTTTTTGGAGAGAGATGAGTTGTAGATCGATTTTCAGACAACTATTTTGGAGAGAGAGGAGTTATCGTTTTCAAAGTGTAGATAGAAGCACAATGAGAATAAAAATAGATTATTTAAGGGTAATTTGGGTAGTTCACCATAATATGTGCCTTTTAAACTTAAGTTATTAAAACGGTGATATCATTACAATACACACAAAAAAAGTGACATATCTCACTATTTCTACTTTTTTATTTTGTTTGTTCTCACATCTCAGTTACTAGTTGTCACTTGTCACTACAGAAATACTGAATAATCAAAGTTAAAATTAAAGATACAAGTTGAGCTGTGGCCTGTGAGCTCACTAATCACTATCCTAATCACTGCCTCCAAGTCCAAGCAAACGTGGATAGGCTGAAAGACCATATTTATCTAATCTAACAACCACATTTTTTATTCAGAAAAAAAAATCCCAGATATTTTAAATGATAGGTGGGTACACGACATGAGGTTCTAAATTTTGGACTGTTTAATTCAATTATTTAGAGAATATATATTACAACAACTCAAGTATAAAACTGTTGATGTTTATGATTAGGCAGTATAAATATGGGATTCTCTAACACATGAAAAGATTTGATGCCAGCCAGAGCATCTCAAACTTTATTGAAGAATTTAATCTTACTAGTGAATAATTGATCAAGTAAAAAGAAGAAGTTGGAATACTCGAGGCAAGCATCAAATTCTTCAGCCTAGATCCTATAAGCAAGAACTCACTGATCAGTTGCATGCAGCTTTGAAATTAATGAAGAAAATTTTACAAACCAGTGGCTAGAAAGCTTTATATATAGACAAACCAAGTTCAAGATATCACAGTTTCTTTATAATCTTCCATCATGATGCCACTGCTTTAATTCTTGAGATCAAAGATGTTGGAATTACGATGGGCAAAATGAACAGAGAATGATCTGGAGATGTTATCAGGCTCATCTCATGCAATCCCTTGATCGAAATTCTGCGAGTAGGTGTAGGGATCATACGAGCTGCTGGGAGCTGCAGTACATATTGATTCAAACATCTTTCTCTTCTCTTTCTTGAACTTCTTCAGCCACACCACTTTCCATCTAATTAACTTGTTTGGTTCATGACTGTGGGACTGCGCACACCTAATCTGCGCATAGCAGCCGACAAATCCAACGCTTCTACTGTCGGAACTACACCAAGTTCGGATGTCCATAGTATGCAACATAAATGCACAGTGTCCTTGAATGAGTTTTTTTTTTTTTTTTTTTTTCTTGAGGACAAAAATGGTCTAAGTTGGCCAGCTGATATTAAAGGCTGAGAGCAATAGGTAGATCGAAGAATTCAACTTAATTTTATCATCAAAATTATGCCAAATAGAATTGGAAAGTGCTATTATAATGTTTTAACATAATTACTGTTGACGGATAAATTGTAACTACGCGGAAGCGTTGCCGGATCGAACACAAACAATAGCAAAATAAAAGAATTAAGAAGAAGAGAATAAATCTAATCACACACAACACAAGAATTTACCTGGAATTCCAAATCGGGAAAAAACACGGTCATCAGAACGTTAAGAGAAAGTTCTACTATGTAGTAAATTCTTACAACCACACTCTCATAATTCTCTCTCTAAAATACCCCAAACCCAATTACACTCAATGCTCTCTTGAGATCTCTCTAGATTTGCTAATTTTGCTCCACCACAATTCAATAGCCTAGCTATTATGGTCTATTTATATGAATTACAAGGAGTTTAAGATAAAAGGAAATCCTGCTCCTCAACGTATAAGAATTACTTGTTCCACATAAATACTATTTCCTATTTATGACAAGTCTTCTTGTTTAAAAGAAATCATTTTCTTTTAAGTACAAGACTTTCCAATTCTTCATGAAGACAAACTCTTTCCTTTTTCCGATTCGCACAAGAACTTCCAGAGAAAACACCTTTCCTATTTTTACGTAATATTCCTGATTTGGGCAAGATCCGTCATTGCCGCGGTTTCGGTCGTGGTTGGCCACCCGCACCCAACACCGCGGATCAAACACTGTCAACCACCGCTCAGAATACTGCAGTTGGTGCATTGCCACCGTCGCGGTCTACGCCGCGTAATCTCACAAGAGTTCGACCGCTCCTTATGCCGCGGTCTGTGCATATGTTTGCACCACGGTCCAGGCCGCGGTACCTACTAGAATTTGTTTCTTCAGTTCTTTTAGTCTTCAAGCCTCTCTCAAACACGATATCCTACTTCCAAACATATCTCATGTCTCCAGAAAATCTCCGCATTGGTTGAATCCTGTTTGGTAATCATTGAAAATTCAAGTCATATCCAACAATCCTCCCTTATTGTGAGAATTTTCAAAACTTTCGTCCACAGCTACGACTCTCATTACCAAGAATCAACATACCCACCACGAAGTATATTCACTTAGGAACACCTATCCTAAGATTTCATCGGCACATGTCGAAATTTACCTTGTTGAAAAATTATGGTGCAACTCCTCACGTTAGGCTTCTAGGGAGTTCGTTCAGTCATCGACATCCTTGTCCACCACACATTTTGCATCACCACCTAACCAATGCCCGTGCGTAAATTGTGGACCCGTTATCAACAATACATCATTTTCAATGGCAACTAGCGGTCATGCCATGAGGATGTTTATGCCTTTTTAAAGGGCATCGCTGTAGTCTTCATACTCAAGAGAGATGATTGTCAGATCCCCCTATTTGGAGCCATTAGCCGCATTTGTCTTCTTATTCTGACAATCCTTCATTATATGTCCAGATTGTCCATATCCCCAACAAATGTCTTTCTTCTTGGAGCCTCCCTTCTTCTTGTCAACCAACAAAGTAGAGTCATCAAAAGATTTACCTTCACTCTTTAGCCTTCATTCCTCAGAGATTAGTTTGCTACATCTCCAAAACATATGGTTGAACTCCCATGCATCAAGATTGGCTTAATGTGCGTATAGGACGGTAGAATGGACCATATTAGTCTTAAACCTTTATCTTCTTCATCAATCTTCACTCCAATCGACTATAGTTCAGAAACTATCCCATTGAGCACTCCTAGATGATCAGAAATCTTCGTACCTTTAGAAATCTGTAGCGTGTGAAACTGCTCATTTAAGTAGAATCGGTTGCAGACAGTCTTTGCTTGATACAATTCTTCAAGCTTCTCCCAAAGTTATTTCGCTAAATAAGTTCCTTGAATATTTGCAAGAACAATTTTGGCTAAACTCAATTGTATTGCACTTGCAGCCCTCTCGTCTATATCCTCCCATTCATCATCGATGATCACATATTTTCCAGAACTAGTACCAGTCGTTTCTTTTCCAGAATCTCCAGAGCCTTCAGGGTTCGTAGGGGTTGGCTTGCCCTTCAATGGCTTGTGTAAACCGTATTGGATTAGCATATCTTTGACTTGAACTTGCCACAAGCCAAAATTAATTTTTCCATCGAACTTCTCGACCTCGAATCTCATCAACTTTGCAATCTCCAGTTTGTTAAGATCACTATCAAGCAACCAACTCTCTAATACCAGTTGTTGGCGGATAAATCGTCACTACGCGGAAACGTTGCAAGATCGAACACAAACAATAACAAAATAAAAGAATTAAGAAGAAGAGAATAAATTCAATCACACTAAACACAAGAATTTAAGTGGAAACCCAAATCGAGAAAAAACCATGGCCGTCAGGACGACAAGAGAAAGTTCCACTATGTAGTAAATTTTTACAACCATACTCTCATGATTCTCTCTTTAAAATACACCAAACCCAATTACACCCAATGCTCTATTGAGATCTCTCTAGATTTGCTAATTTTGCTCCACCACAATTCAACAGCCTAGCTATTATGGTCTATTTATATGAATTATAGAGAGTTTAAGACAAAAGGAAATCCGACTCTTAAACGTACAAGAATTACTTGTTCCACATAAATACTATTTCCTATTTATGACAAGTCTTCTTGTTTAAAAGAAATCCTTTTCTTTTAAGTACATGACTTTCCAATTCTTTATGAAGATAAACTCTTTCCTTTTTTCAATTCACACAAGAACTTCTAGAAGAAAACACCTTTCTTATTTTTGCACAGTATTCCTGATTTAGGAAAGATCCGTCATTGTCGTGGTTTAGGTCGTGGTTGGCTACCCGCGTCCAACACCGCAGATCAAACACTGTCAACCACCGCTTAGAATACCGCGATTGGTGCATTGCCTTCGCCACGTAATCTCACAAGAGTTCGGCCGCTCCCTGTGCCTTGGTCTGTGCATATGTCTGCACCACGGTCCAGGCCGCAGTACTTACCAGAATTCATTTCTTCAGTTCTTTTAGTCTTTAAGCCTCCCTCAAATACGATCTCCTACTTCCAAACGTATCCCACGTATCTAGGAAGTCTCCGTATAGGTTGAATCCCATTTGGTAACCATTGGAAATCCAATAATTACTAGGGACAAATGATATGGAATTATATTTACGCAAAAAGTGGATCAAATTCACTGACTTTAACACAAGCATGTGATAAAAAAAAGTGCTCTCGTTTTCTCCTCTCTCTGAGATGGTAAGCGTAGAGATAGATTGCATGTAAGGGATAAATCTCTCTTTACTGGAGTAGATGTCGTGGGGATTTCAGCCTTTCCTCTCCTTTTCCTATGATTGTCTTTTCCTTTTGTCTTCTTTGCACGGGTCCTTGTTGGTCTGATTTACAGATTCAATGTCTAGGGTTTGTCTGATTTGGGAGGTTTTTGTCTTTCAATCTTAGGTGTTTCTTCTTGGCCTCTTTTGAGTGTGGGTTTCTTTTGTTGCTCGAGTTCTCTCTTTGTTTCAGATTGTTTCTTTCTCCCTTCTGGTTTTTGTGCTTAGTGGTTGCTATTAATGGTTTGTGTTAGGCGTGCCGTTTTTCCTATGTAGCATTTTTCTATATGCTGGGTGGTCGGGCACGGGTTAGGGGGAGGTCCCCGTTGCTTTTCCAAAGGTGTTATTGGTGTAATTTGGATGATATGACATGTCAGTGAAAGACAAGAGTCGGGGTGCCACGTTACCAAAAGTCAACTAGATCGAACCAATCCAAGTTGACCAAAGAAAACTTACCAAAACCCCTGACCAAAATAACGCAAACGATCGGATGAGAAGATCCGATCGGGATTGTCAAGATGATCCAGGGAAAGGTTGTGATCGGGTAAAACCGCCCGATCGGGAAAGTGAATTTGGTCGGATGTAACAGGTGGTCGGTTGCGTGACACGTGGACATCACTCATATTTAATGAAGTTACGAGTCAAACACATAAAGAATGAGCCCTACTTAAATAAGATGTCTAGAAGTATACTTTGATGAGGAAGTAAATTTCCTTGTAGATATCAAAGTCCAGATCAGGCAAGAGATATAATACAGTCAAAACACAATCAACGCAAAGCAAGGAAGAATAATAACACGACACTAATAAGTTAGAGTTTCGTTTAACTACAGGAACTTTCTGTACTTGTACATCAAGAATTAGGGTTCTATATATGTATATATAGACCCTAATAACACTCATAAAATGGTGAACGCCAATTAAGCTTACAAGAGTGCAAGAGTGATTGTGTATGTAATCATTATCAATTTACTGACTTTTTCTCGCCATTGTACGCAACCGTGGATATTTCCCCACCTTGGAGTTTTACCATGTAAAATCTTGTGCCTTGTTTGCTTTTTATTTATTTCGGTTATATAGTTTGATTATTTATTCACTTTCACTTGTTCGACGAGCGATCAATTAAACTTAATCCAAAAATCACCGTCAACAACTGGCGCTAGAAGAATGGGGTGAACCTCAGTTAGCATTGAGTTTGAGTAATCAATTCCAGGAAAAAGTTTACAAGAAACGATATCAAGGCCACCAGCAGAGACAGAAGTCTATCTCCGTGTAACACCGACGCCACATGCGGTGCTAACAACCCTAATCATGTTGATGTTAATACCGCTGGAGAAGATCCACCCTCAAGAACTCCACTATCTACCAGACTTGATACTGTTACATCCACAGATGTAACCATTGGTATTTACCCAGATATGTTTCGGTATATCCAGAAATCCCTGCGAAAAGTTATTGACGACCTCGCTAGACAGTGAATCAATATAATGGTCACCGCCAACCTGAGTCCACCATACCAGCTCTCTACGCCGGTGGTGGCCCAAGATCTCAGGGTACGTTCTAAAATAGTAGCAACCACTCCATGAGCACCCCAGAAATCTAGAAGAGATAGGGCGGAACGTTGTGAAAGAAGGGAACGTTCACACAGAACGGACGACCGCCAAGAAGACCGGGGAACTAGAGAGCATAGAGAGTCTAGTTCACGGGAAGGTTTGGAAAGGTATAGTGGAGGAGAAACCCGCCCCGAGTAGGCAGATAGGCATGACGGCCAGAGAAGTCCTGCTCGAATTCGAGCGATGATGAAACTACCCCCAGAAGACGTAGGGAGCCAATCTCTACAATCAAGCGTAACCCGTACGGTGCCCAAATAAGTGGGCGAATCCCTAGGGACCCATACAGACTTACTATACTCAAGATTTGACGAGCATGGAGAACCGAAAGGGAAGTAAGAGGTCCTTCTCAGAAGAATAGAGTCCTTGAAGCGAAGACAAAATCGGTGAAACCTATTGATCGGTAACTCCGGGAGTCTATTTGTTGATTCTATACGGTGGGCCCATTTTTCGGACAAGTTTAGGATACCACATGTGGAGCAATTCAAGGCCAATATTGACCCACAAGAGCATGTCAGGAGATATCAAAGCGTAATTGCGCAATAAGATTTTGATGATGCTCTCTTGTGTCAAATGTTCCCGTAGACCTTGAGAGATCAGGGATCCAGGTGGTTTGGAGGACTTTTGGTAGGATTCATTAGGAACTATGAGGAACTAATATAAGCCTTTACCAAGCAGCTCATGGGAAATATCCAGCGAAGGAAATCCATATCAACCTCCTCAACCTTAAAACAAATAAAGGACGAGAAGTTGAAGGATTACCTAACTAGGTTCTCGTAGAAAGTGTCGGAAGTATAGGATCTCAACGATGACGCGGTGGTATCCGTATTTATTAACGGTCCACATCATAGCCACTTGACGCTAAGCCAGAGATAGAAGGGGCCGACCACATATGCAAGCAGGGTAGATTATGTTAGTGGATACGCCATGGCGGGGGAGGAACATATAGCCCATGGTGGAGAGATCATACATGGGGGTCAGCCTAAGAGCAACCAAAAACACAAGGATGGCAACTCGAAGAATAGTGGCAAAGGGGACCAGAAAGGCAACGGAGGAAAAGGCAATGATGGATGCAGGGATGACGATAAAGGTGGTAAGCGCTTTAAAAGGCAATACACCAATTACACCCCATTAGTTAGGAGACAAGAGGAAATCTTGAATGTGATAGAAGACAAGAATTTGTACAAAAAACCAGCGAGACAGTTGAGCTTTGCTAGGAGAGACACCACCAAATACTGCAAACTTCACTAGAAGAATGGCCACGAAACCTCTAAGTGTTATCAGCTGAAGGACTACATCGAAAGGCTGATCAGAGAGGGGCATCTCAAGGATATGGTCCTTAGAGATGGGGATGATCAGTTTAGGGACATCCCGAAGGAATAACGCGATAGAAGCCAAAGGACCCCCATAAGAAATTCAGATATTGGGCAATCAATACCATCTTTGGTGGACCACACATTGGGGTAGCAATTGGGAGAGAATAACCAAGGTTAGAGAAACAATAGAAGGTTAGAGGAATCTAGAAGTAAATCTATTGGGCCCCGATCAGAAAAAGTTCAAGCAAGGATGGGACCCAACAGTCTTCACTGAGGCAGACATACATAGGTTGAAGGCAATGCCGAATGATGCAATTGTTGTGTCGGTTCGCGTGGGTCACAGGAAAGTGAGAAGAGTGCTTATTGAAAATGGGAACTCAATGGATGTCTTAAGTGTGGAAGTATTCGATCAGCTCGGATTGTAAAGTGAAGACCTTCAGCAGCTCAAAGTCCCATTGAGAGGCTTTAAAGGAGCAGAAGTAAGATCATTGGGAACATTGAAGCTGCTTGTAGAGATTGAGAGCTTTCCTTGCACCAAGACAGTATTGCTGGATTTTACGGTCTTTAATATGGAAAAATGGTTGTACAATGCCTTGCTAGGCAGACCTTTTCTGAACAAGTCGAAAGTTGTGACTGCCACATATGCCATGACAATGAAGTTCCCAACAAAAGCTAGAGTAGGTATCATAAAAAGTTCTCAAGAGTGGACGAGAAAGGCCAATCTTGTTGTATACAAGGAAAAAGCAGAAATAGGCGTGATGCAGATAGATATCTAAAAAGAAGAGGAAGACCCAAAGGTGGATGAATGGGAGGATGCAGCAGAAATGCCTACCTAATTTGACTTGTACCCAACAGAGGTATCTCTAGAAGATGGGAAGGCCCATGAAGATGAGCCGACTGAGGAAGTCGTAACTGACGAGGGCAACCCCGATCTGACTATAAAACTTAGGGTCCGGTTGAAGGGGGAAATTCGGGATAGAATGATCAGCCTGTTAAAAGAGTATAAGGACACGTTTGCATGGAAACACGAAGATATGCCCGGGATCGATTTAAAGATAATTTCTCATTCCTTAACGGTCGATCCTGATTGAAAACCAGTCATCTAGAAGAGAAAACGGTTTAACTCGGAGAGAAGCAAGGCAATCAAAGAAGAAATAACAAAATTGTAGGCAACATGATCCAAAAGGGAGGTGCAGTGCCCCGAATGGGTGGTTGCCAACGTAGTGCTAGTGAAAAAAAAAGAACGGTCAGTGGAAGCTGTTTGTAGATTTCGTTGACCTTAATAAAGCATGTTCGAAAGATAGCTTCCCATTGCCCCAGATCGACCAGCTGGTAGATGCACAACCGGTCATGAATTATTGAGCTTCATGGATGCTTACTCGGGTTACTACTAGATCCGAATGTTTGAACCCGATGAAGACAAATCTACTTCACAACTGACCAGGGATTATACTATTATAAGGTTATGCCTTTTGATCTCAAGAATGCTTAGGTGACCTACCAGAGACTGGTAAACAAAATGTTCGCCCGTCAAATCGGCAGGAATATAGAGGTATACATGGACGACATGCTGAAAAATATCACAACATCCGAAAAACATGTATAAGATCTCAGGGAGACTTTTAGGGTGTTAAGAAAGTTTGGCATGAAGCTCAATCCAAAGAAATGTATTTTCACGGTGCTTTCGGGAAGATTCCTTGGTTTTTAAGTTTATTAGAGGAAATGAGGTCCCTAAAAACCCTGAAGGAAATTCAAAGGCTAACGGGCTGCATAGAATTCGTAAATCGATTCATTAGAAAGTCAACAGACAAATGCTTTCCCTTTTTTAGAGCAATCAAGAATGGCAAGGGGGTATAATGGAATGATGAATGTAAGAAGCCAGTCCGAAAGATCAAGGAGTATTTAGGTAAAGCACCAATCCTATCTAAACCCCTGAATGGAGAAGTGCTCTACCGGTCACAGTTGTGGCAACGGGATAGATGCTAGTCAGGTTGGATGAAGGGGTACAAAAGCCGGTATATTACACAAGCAAGGCTTTACTAACAACCGAAACAAGATACCCACCAGCCGAGCAGATGCCATTGGCACTGGTAACAAAAGTAAGAAAGTTGAGACCTTATTTTCATGCTCACAAGATCGAGGTCTACACGGGTTGCCCACTAAAGCAGATTCTGTCAAAACCTAAGGTGTCTGGAAGGTTAACCAAATAGGCAATGGAGTTGAGTGAGTTTGACATAGCATATTTGCCAAAAGCTGTGATAAAGGGGTAAGTTGTAGCCGACCTAATCATCGAGTTCGCTGAGCCAAACAGCGAGGTGATCAAGATGCTGAAGGAGAAGGAAGAATTTATCTGGAAAATACATATATGTGGATAGTCAAACACGTATGGCAGCAGGGTAGGTATAATGATATCCACTCCAAAAGATGACCAAGTAGAATGTGCCTTACTATTTGACTTCAAAGCCACCAATAACATGACTGAATATGAGACACTTTTGGCAAGACTTAGGGTTTGCACGGCACTAGGGGCAGATGAGATGGAGATATTTAGCAACTCGTAGATAGTGGTAAACCAAATCTTGGATGATTATCAGGCCAAAGACAGCAACATGGCTGCTTATCTAGGGATAGCCAGGATACTGCATGAGAGATTTAAGGCCTATAGGATTACTTAGATCTCTAGGGAAAAGAAAGAGAAGGTAGATGCTTTATCAAAATTGGTGTTGGCAACTATTATCATATGGTTAAAGACTTTCCCAGTTGCTTACCTCAAAAGAACGAGCATCAAAGATGAAGAGTGAGTATCAGAAGTAAGAGTGATCGAAGAAAAGCAAGCCATCTGGATGACCCCGATTAGGGAATATCTAAAAGATAGAACACTCCCAGTAGAGGTGACTGAAGTAAAACGCCTCAGATACAGAGCCACCAGATACTCCATAGTTAGAGGATAATTGTACAATAGAGGATTTTCCAAGGCCTTACAGAAGTATGTCTACCCAACATAAGGTACACAGATATTGGAAAGTATTCACGGAAGTGTGTGAAGGAAGTACTCCGGGAGTAAAAGTCTAGCGCATAAGACTCTCAGACAGGGCTTTTTCTGGCTGACCATATTCCAAGACGTTCAGATAGTCACGAAATAGTGTGGTAGCTGTCAGAGGATAACCAATGACATTAAGAGGCCCCCCAAGCAGTTGACGAACTTGAGATCGCAATTGTTGTTCACCACGTGGGGGCTAGATCTGATTGGCCTAATGCCGACAACAACCAAATGAGGAGCAAAGCACGCCATTGTGGTTATAGACTACTTCACAAAGTGGGTAGAGGCGAAGCACTGATACATATAACTGAAGCAAAAACGACCAGTTTTGTAAAGAATAACATCATTTATTCTCGGACACAATAATCACACACAACAGGACCCAGTTCGATAGTGACAATTTCAAGAACATGTGTCAGGATTTTTGCATAAAAAATTATTATGCCATACCAGCCCATCTTTAGACCAATGGCCAGACGAAAGTAGTAAACAAGATAATTAAGCATGCCTTGAAGGCAAAGCTAGATTATAAAAAGGAAAATTGGGTAGACAAGCTACATGAAATATTGTGGACATATCGGACCACAAAGAGGACCTCGATAGGAGAAACCCCCTATTCAATAGCATTTGGGATAGAGGCAGTAATCCCGGTTGAAGTAATTCATAATTCACCAAGGGTGCAACTCTTTCATCCCTAGGCGAATGTGGAAATGTTGAAACAAAACCTAGACGATTGGAGGGAAAAAAAGGACCTATCAAGGATAAAGAACATTGCCTATCAGCAAAGGGCAGCTAGGTACTACAACTCACATGTCCGAGTCAGAAGATTCCAACAAGGGGATCTAGTTCTGAGGAGGGTATTGCCCAATGCAAGGGAGAGATAAGCTAGATCGCTAACAGATAAATGGAGCATACTGTCTTGCCCGACCAAAAGAGGGCAAGCTGCCTAGGCCATGCAATGCTCAATACATGAAGATGTTCTACCCCTAGAGGTTTCCCATTTTTTATATATCTTTTTAGTTTAGAAATAAGTTTACCTAGTTTAGCTTTAAAATGAGTTTTCCTTGTTAGCTAATCAGTTAATGTTTCTTTTTAGCATTCAATAAAAATCCCCTTGAGTGAACAATTTCAAGAAGTCAAAAATGTGTTCTAAATTTGCTTTCGTTTACAAAAGCAACCTAAGGGCACCTAGAAATCGCTCAGTCTCGATAGAAGAACCTGGGAGACCCAGTGAGGGGGCCAAAAACACACACCACAAAGGCAGTGTACAATCACCGAAACTAATTAGGTGTAATGAAACACTGTTAGGGCGCCTTCAGGCTATAAGGACCTGATAGGGATGCGCCAAGAGTTGAATAGAGAATGAAATATATATGTTAGAAAAAATTGCTAATAAAATTTAAGTGTTTGTGAAGATAGTATGATATAAGTCACTCTATTACAACGAATATTGATCAACAGAATATTGGGAGACGTCCCAATAACTTTGTTGACAGATAAAAGACAAGCGTCTATAAACTATATACCATGTAAATAGTCTATAAAAGAACATTACCTAACAAAAGAATAAAAGTAGCAAATCGGTCGGGGGTTAAAGTAATCGATCGGGCTAACATAAATGGTTTACCCGACGTTGCCTAAAAAAGGGCCACGACAAACCCCATCACGTATAGTTACTTGATCGATGTTGAGATGGCAAACTTAATATAGTTTAAGTTAATAAACAGCCATGGCCGTGCTAAAGTTGCTTGGTTGAAGATGGTGTATCCAAACCGAGCATGACTAAAAAACGAACAACTAACCAAGAAAAAGTCACAATCAGGCACGTTAATATGGTCTCAGTTGAGTCAGTTAACTCGGTGTAAAACACATGTAGTTTGAGCCAATTCATGACTACGACTGTCAATAAAAATGCTCTGTCAAAAGTAGACCGTTCGGTTCCAGCATGACAGCTAACATATGATTTAAGCCATGTAGCACTAGGTAAAGACAATCAGTCAGGCTAAAATTGTATCACTAGTGCAGTTAGAAAAATAGCCAATGTTGTTAAACAAACCCGACTAGGCATAAACTGTTCGGTCAAAGATGGTCTATTCGATGCAATAAACCGGAAAGCGAGCAATTAAGTTACGAAATGATCCTTGTCATACATAAGGATCTGGTTATAGCCGAGATAGTTAGCTTGGTACAATATAATATGCGTAGTTCAAGTTAGCGAACGACTATAACTGTTCACAGATCGCCCAATTTTTAGTTAGTCAATCGATTTAGCTCAAACCCCCGAGTATTCCTTATCATACAACATGACATTCAATTCATGCTAAGTTACCTGTCTAAGTACAAACAACAAACAGGAAAAAATGGTATTATTAATATCATAAAATCAAGAGATTACAAAATTGTGGTTGCTAAAACAACATAGACAGGGAGCTGGGCTAAAGGGTCAAGCATCTGTAGTGCTCGAAAGACCTCTAGGTCCAGATCCGCTAGGAGGAAGTTTATTACGCCCTTAATCCTTGGTCATGTCTTTGAAGTCCTGCCAGCTGATGTCATCTTCTAGGTCATCAGCCATAAATGGAGAATAATCTATGTCTGGCAAGGGGCCAACATCAACTCTCATTGTTAGTACGCCGCTCTTTTTACCGGTATGGAAGGCTACTTTAGAGGACTTTGAGGGAAGCTCTAGGTGCATAAGATGGGGGACCTTCCCAATGGATCTACAATAGGCCCTCCACCTGATCCTTTGGTTTGTTATGGCTTCCAGGGACTCATTTTTATTCCTTTTGATGGTCCTACCCCGTTTCCAACGAGCCTCCCCCATGGATCTCTCCTTTTCACCAAAGAATACTCTAGCAATGGCTTAAAGAGTGGAGCATCCCTCTACAGTCTTGGCCACTTTACCACCAGGAACCTCTCCACCAGATTCCTCTCTACTGGACTTCCCTCTGATGGGGCTATCCCTGCTAGACCTCTCCCTACTGGGCCTATCTCGATTAGATCCCTCTTGGGTAGACCACACTCGGGCAGACCTATCTCTGGATGACCCTCTTCTACTATTTTGGGGAGAAGGGGCATCACGACCATTCACTTTAGTTTATCCAGCAGGAGCCACCAAAGTGTTGTGATCAGACTCGTATATATGCTTCACCAAGTCGTGCTCGGGGGTAGCAATTCCCTGAGCCACCTTATCAGCGGTCGTTTTCCTACTAACCCGATCTAGATTTTTAGCCTTCTCGGCCAGCTCACCAACAACAACGTCCATCTCGTATACTAAAAAGAAAACCCAGTGAAAAGTAATAAGAATAAATACACACTACAAAAGATAAACGATATCGAGATCAGAACTTATAACGCTTGCGTCGAGCAGAGATAGCCGAGAAAAGCTTTAACTCGGTCAGCTCTTTCTCCGTGTACAGATTACGGTGGTCCCTAACCTCCTAGGAAGTATGAGCCGCCTTAACAACTGTGTTTACCTAGTCCCGAGTCATCATAGGCACAGTCTTACTCCATAGTTCAGGGCTATAGTAGTGCCTCAGGACACTGCTCCTGGTTAGCCTTTGGGTAGGCCAAACAGTATGATCTTGCCCCAATCGCCGCTGACGAATAACCAACTATTCTTCTAGTATTTGTTCGAGGAAGGGAAACCCCAAATAAGCCCTTGTGGTCTTTGTGAGTGGGAAGGGAAGGCTTATCGTTGAAGTCGTGGGGAATCCAGCTACTTGTGGAGGTTGATTGTAGATAGAAAGTGCCCTCAGCATCTAATCGACCAAAGGTATAAAAGTTGTGTATCTCTTAGGGGATCGGGGGGGTATTGGCCCCGATCTTCTTCCACAGGTGCCATAAGCTGATCAGCACCCGATATGTGTTAGGGGTCAGTTGAGCAGGAACTATGCCCATATCAGTTAGGAATAGAGCGATGAAAGGTTGAATGGAGATGGCGACCCTAGAGGGAAACATGGTTCTATAAATAGCAACCGTGCTAGGAGGAGGATTCCATACAGCACAATCGATGATGTGAATCAGTTGTACTGAATGCGAAAGGTAAAACCAATCTCTTATTTCTTGAGTTCATCGTCAGTTATCACGTTTATCTCATAATCAAAGGTACATGGGTAATCTGTAGTGAACTTTATCATGCGCACCTGTCGTTCTCTCGGGACTTCTTTCATTTTTAACTTTTGCGAGATTATCTTCAAATCGCTCACAATACGGGTAGCTTCCCTGGGTGAAGCTTTGGTGGCCTGTCTTGAACTTGTTGTCTTCGATATATCTAGGTAAAAACCAACAGAAGTTGAAGCATGAGGGTTAGTCGATGAAGGAACAAATTTAAGGTGAGCAATGGTGTAATCTACATTTAAGGCTACATGTTGAAACAAAGGAGTATATGCGTGAAAGTGACCCCAAAGTATAGATTCAAGTCTAGTGATATTCTCTTTATCGCCAGCTTTTATGGCATGTATAAAAGTTCAAAATATTGATAACGGAGAGTGGGATCCATACCTGGAATATCGGTGAAAGCAACGAAACACGATTTATTGAGAAAGAATGGAACGAAGGAAAGATTAAGATTTGAAGAAGAAAATATAAGGGTTTTATGTTGAAGAAGTTATGAAGTCGTGAGAGGGAAATGAAAAGTTTCAGATTATATATAGATGAGAGTGACATCATCAGAACACACAAACGTCACCCGGCGTAACAGACGAGAGTGGAAGTAGGTGCACAAAACTCAAAAATCATACACTGTTTGAAATTTGAAAAGTTGTCAAATGATTGCGTCAGTCGAAACGGATGTGATTGAGGTTAATGCTTTGCTGTTAAACATTTAATGCGTATTAATGAGCTATAGGACAAGAAAAAAGAATAAATTAAACAAACTTTGCCGAACGAGATAGTCGGTCTTTTATGTTTAAGGGGGTATTGTTATTGGTATAATTTGGATTATATGACACTTCAGCAAAAGACGAGAGTTGGGGTTCCACGTCACCAAAAGTCAACCAGATCGAACCAACCCAAGTTGACCAAATAAAATTCACCAAACCCCTCAACCAAGAAAATGCAAACGATCGAATGAGAAGACCCAATGGGATTGCTAAGATGGTTAGAGGAAATGTTGTGATCGGGTAAAACCATCGATAGGGAAAAGCAAATTTGATCGGATATGTTAACTGAAAATTTGTTCGTGGTGAGAAATTCTGGTTAACACCCTCGAGACCACTACCACGGAGGTGGTTGCCGGGGGTTGATACCTTAAGTACATAGATTAATTGTACAATGATGAGATATTTAACGTAGAGATTAATGTGATGAGAAGAAGATTAAGACGGCTTTATTATAAATCATATATGCCGTACAGAAGCTCTCACACACTCTCAATCTCACTAAGATACAGTAGGATGGCAGCCTCGTGCCTGTCGAGAAGTAGAAAAATAATGACGGTCGTGTTCTGATTCCAGAATTTAGGCCGGAGTAAAATCCCCATTTATCTACTTTTTCTCTCGTTCTCCCTTCCCGAGGTTCCTTTTTGGTCTATTTATACACAATCAAAATAGGTTAAGTTTGTGACTCTCTTGCCATCATTTATTGAATCCAATCCCCCCTATATCGGGCGAGATCCATTATTTTGAATATTGTTCACTTTGATTTAATGACGGAGTTGAGAATATCTTTTAGAGATAAGTTTGTTTCCGTTTTGGACTCAAACACTTGCCATGCACATACGCGGTGTTTCAACGTTTATGGAGTGTACACATGATCATGTGTGTCTTCATGGTGTGATTCCTCAAGGAGGTCGTCAAGTTTAAGTGTTATCTATTTCATAGTGCGTGGAAGGTTCATGCCTTGGTCTTGGTTCTAGGAGCTTGGTTGGACCACTCTAGGCCTCTTGGAGCTGAGGATGGCCTCGTGGGCATCCTCTGGTGGTAGAGGTACTCTGGTAGGCTCCCTTCTACCTATCAGGATGGATTCGAAACTTCCTTTAGTGAGGTTGAGTAACTCTACAGTGTGAGCTTGATGCTTAATGGATCTCTCTTTGTGTTCGGAGAGCATGGCGGGCTTCCGGAGAGGTTACGGGGTGATCCCAAGTTCTGGGAGCCTGGTTCGTCATGCGTCGGGTTTTATCTGAATTCTTTTTTTCATGTAAAGAGCTCGATCCGATCGTGTCAGGATCCACCCCTGATGCTTCTAGAGCTTAACGACCTTTCCTTACTTCTGCAAGACTGCTCCCTGGATCGACCTCAGGATCCGGGGTTCAAAGATGGGTAATCTCGAGCCTGGACCTGGGCAAGGAGAGTGGAAAATTTCTTTTTGGTTCCTTACCAAATTTGGCTATTAATAGAAGTCCCCTCTGACTTGAATACTGGTGATTGAGTTGGGGTTAGAATCAGATTTTCTATTTTAATTGGGAAATTTTCCCCCCTTTATCATTACCAAAGATCTCGGAGGAGATCTTCTCATTAATTGCACAAATGACGTGGCAAGTATTAGACGGTACATTCCATGAAACAGTCCGACTACGTTACGGTTATTCTCGCTATTCGAGGCAATTAGACCAAAGATTCCGTCGACGTCATCGCTCCCATTACTTCTATTTATACCCAACAGCTTCACCATCTTCCTCATGTTTTCTCTTAACTTCAAATTTTAAAATTTCCTCTCTTTTCCTATCCTCTTCAACTACACCCATGTTCCTTCTCTGTCCATCTACCTCCAAACCGTATTCCATTATGTCAAAAGTCAGCCATGACTCCGTCGATTCCCTCGTTGATGGTGTGAAAGTTTCTAGCCTTGCATAGAGAAAACGGGCACGAAAAGACTTCAACAGTGATGACTCTCTCCCAAACCCATAACGTCGCCGGTTGAATAAAAATGTGGCCATCGGGACCAGGTTTTCTAATAATCATGATAGCCCCCTGAATTTAATCGACGAGGATTCTGATGGAAAACCTGAGGATGCTTTTGCCGGTGGGAGTCAGGTTACAATCATCGGTCCTTCTCTAGAGAGGCTTCTCCCCGCTGACTTCAGGGTTATCCCGGACTCTACAAGTAAAACCAAACTCGCTCGATCGTCTGCGGTCAAAGTATGGCATCCCTAACAATGTTTCTCTCTTAGTTCCTTATAGGAATTATGATGTCTTTAATCGGCCCAAAGGCATGCTCCCCATCCATGTGGCGGCGATCGAGAGCGGGGTCAGGATTCCTCTTCATCCTACTCTTCGTCGGGCTCTAAACACCTTACAGCTAGCTCCCCTCCAGCTTACGCCTGACTTTTGGAGGCATTTGATCAGCTTTCTCATGTTGTGGAGGGAACAATGCGAGCTAAGAAAGGTTACCAAAGAGCCCAGAGCAGAGGAGTTGTGTATCTCTTTCATATTGGAAGCCTATCCGGAGCTCTTCGAGGTCAGTTCTATGTAATTGCAAATAACAAGCTCAATTTAATCATCCCTGGCGCTTCGAAGAAAGACCCTGCTTGGAAGGAAGAGTGGATCCTACCAGGAGATTATTGGGGGAGCTTGACCTTTATTGGTGGGCATGAGTTCACGATTCCCACGGCTTTCAACGATAAACCATCATGGGGCTGGGGATTCCTTGCCTACTAAGTCTGAATCTGTATTGAAGGCCATCCTTGCTAGGAACTACCTGAATATAAAATTCCCAACTGCCGACCCCTTCGATTCTCACCAAGTAAACCACTATCTGTGAATTTCTGACTCTACTCCTCGTAAGTAACATTGAAACATCATGTTTTATTTTGTTTTGTTTACTAGCTCGATTCCGACGGCTTCCCTTTTCTCTTTTTTTTAACAGTGTTTGTTGTTGTTCCAGCTTCCTATGAAGCCCAACAAGATCGCACCCCTCCCCCATCTGCCAAATCAAGTCAGGGAAATTCCTTTAAAGGGGCCAACTGTTCCAGCTGAGGCTTCATATGCTATTGCTCCATCATTCTCCCAACACTGGTCCAAGATGGCGTTCCTTGCATCGCGGGCTACTAAGGTATGGGGTAAGGGGCCCTCTGTTTCTCAAGTAGCAAACGTAGCAATGTTTGCTCCTGCTCTAGTTGTCCCTGTTGTGATTATGCTCGATAGCAAGAGTGTAATAATGTATTTGACAATCTTTTCATATTAATAAAGTGATTTCTAATTTAACCCTAATTTTTGTTTTTTTTTTCTCACGCTTCCGTTACGTTTTGAATCGATTTTCCCTACAATTGGTATCAAAGCCAGGTTGTACCCTTGATTAATTGATGTATGTGTTCATGAATCATTTTCTTTTTATTGTATATATGCATGTTTTAGAAAGAGATGACACTCTAGGTATTCGCTTATATATTTACATTGGAATGTATGGATATATATATGTTTTATATGTGGATTGTTATTGCTCAATTTTGGTCCTAGAATTTCAATGTATTTTGTTTTGGGATTGTAACAAGAAGGGTGGCCTATCACCGCCATAATTTCCTTCTTGGCAATTGTTAAGTTTTTTTTTATTTTGTTGTTGTAATTAAAAAAAATTGCACTTGTTGTAATAAAAAAAAAACTGTACTTGTTGTAATAAAAAAAACTGCAGTATTTTTTATTATTTTAAATTCTTTTGTAATACATTCAAGTATCGAAGACTCGAAGATTTAAAGAATTGGGAGCAACCGGAACAAGTTTGGGACCATGAGAGTCGTAGCAACAAACGTGTGTGCGAAGAGCACGCGACCACATTTGTTGTGGCATGGGCTGCGCACGGCAGCCCTATGAAAGCCATGGGTTGTGCATGGGAGCCCTTTATGGGGTTGTGGCATGCGCACACCCATGGGTAGGAGCCAAGAGTGTGCATGCCCATGGGAGGCAGCCGACAGAGTCCGGTCAATGAAGGTCGCGTGAAGACTTGTTCACCAAGAAAGGAGTTTTTTGTATTCCAAGACATGTAATTTACTTGCTTTTCTAGGATGGACCAAAATTGAAGCTATTTATATTTGTTGTAAATATTACAATGTTTGTCATTGTTTGATAACATGTCATATAGAATAGGAATGCCACTCATATATCTCTTTTGGTATGAACATGCATTGAATGGTTTAAGTATCTAAATTGGCATCTAGATAACTTGGTAAATCATTCTTTGAAATTCGATCACACGCCTTAAACAATTGAGTGGGAGAAGGTGTTTTGGAACACCTACGGCCTCCAAGTTTAGTTGAGCTTTATGTTTTGTGAATAACCCCCCAAGGGGTATTCATGAATAAAATTTAGCAAGATACTTCCTTACAAGGATAGACTAGACAATTAGCCCAAACGATATCTACTCCCAAAGGAGGGATATTCATGAGGGATTATATTGAAGGTCGATAACTTGGTAACACACTCAATGTAATTTTATTAATATCCTCCCAAGAGTTCTTGTTAATAAAATTGCAAAGCTAAAATTGAAAACGTTGGTTGTTATGTTAACAATTAGGTGGGACCTAGTCCAACTAGTAAGTGGTGTGAACTCCCAAAGGAGGCGTGACATTTATAGGTGTTGGATCACCGTTGAATTTTTACGATTGAATTATTTAATTCAAGATAAATATTCGAAAGTGCTTTATCGTGATTATTTACTTATATAATTTTTGTTAATATAAAGAAATCATGACCCCATCCCTAATCAATATCCTGAAAGATAATACTTTAACTGATGATAATTATGTCACATGGAAAAGGAAAATTGGGTTGTTATTGCAAGCTGAAAAATATAAATTTGTTATGTCTATTCCTTAACCACCAAACTAATGAATCTACTCAGGAGCAAAGAGATGAGTATCAGTAGTGGAAGTCTTCAGATGAGATGGCTAAATGTACGTTACATTATGACCATCATCTCCGACGTGATGCAACATCAACATGAAGGAATAGAGACTGTTGCCGATATAGTGACGTATTTGAGGAGATGTTTGCTATGATGTCTAGGATGACTAAGAGAGAGGCAGTGACTGCTTCTATGAATCTTAGGATGAAACTTGGACAGGGTGTGAAGATCACATGATGAAAGTTATAGCACATCTCAACATTGTTGAATTGAATGGTGCTGAGATAGATGATGAGACAAAAATTGACATGATCGTCAACTCACTGTTAGATTCCTTTGATCAGTTTAAGTTGGACTACACCTTGAACAATAAGAAATACACCTTGCAAGGCCTGTTGTAAGATGTTCAAATCACCAAGAAAATCTTTGTGAAAGGCAAGGGACAAGAGATTCATATGCTTGGTAAGTTGCTACAGTTAAAGATCCGTAAGAATGTCAAAAGACAATAGAAGAAAAAGCAACTTGGGCCTTCTTAGAAGGAGACCAAGAAAGTAACCAAGATCAAAGGAAAGTGTTTCCTTTGTGGTGAAAAGGGTCAAATGAATAAATTGAATAAGAATGAATTCAACTTGCATTTAGGCAATGGAGTGTTGGTGTCAACTAGTGTAGCGGGAGATATTGGAATCAATTTAGATTCTTATTCATTTAGTTTTAATAAACGTTTATTATGTACCACAATTCAAGAGGAATTTAATTTCGGTCTCTTGTCTAAATAAATTTAGATATTCGGTTACTTTTAATAAAGGTTTTATTATTAGTAAGAATAAAAAATTTGTTTGTAAAGGTACATTGGAAAAAGGTTTATTCTATTTGCTCGGAAATATCTCACTTGTTTGACACAGAAACAATGGAACGTAATCATAAAAGAGTAAAATTATCAAAAGATGAAACCTACCTATGACATTTGCACATAGGTCATATTAACCTTAATAGGATTAAAAGATTGGTAAGTGACGGACCTCTAAGTGACTTGAAGGTTGATGATCTACCAACTTGTGAATCTTGTTTGGAAGGTAAAATGACCAAAAGGTCGTTTACGACCAAATGCACAGGAGTCATTGAATGTTTAGGATTGATACACACTGATGTGTGTGGACCTATGAGCATTCAATCTAGAGGTGGATATGAGTACTTCATCACTTTCACGGATGATCACTCAAGATTTGGCTATGTGTATCTCATCAGACATAAGTCAGATGCTTTTGACATGTTCAAAGCATTTAAAGCTAAAGTGGAAAATCAGCTTGAGAAACCCATAAAAATCTTGAGGTCTGATCGTGGAGGAGAATATCTATCTAGTGAGTTTCAGCAATATCTTATTGATAATGGGATAATTTCTCAGTTTTCTACACCAGACACACCTCAACAAAATGGGGTGGCAGAAAGGAGAAATAGAACTCTTTTAGACATGGTTAGGTCTATGTTGAGTTATTCAACGCTCCATAATTCTTTTTAGGGATATACTTTACAAACCGCAATGTACATTCTAAACGATGTTACCATCTAGGTCGGTTCCTAAAACACCGCATGAGTTATGGACCGGGCGAAAGCCTAGTTTATAACACTTAAGGATATTTGGATGTCATGTGCACGTGTTAAAAGGAAAGACAGAAAAGATGGAGTCCCGTTCAGAAACATGCATATTTGTAGGGTATCCAAAAGAAACAAAAAGATATTATTTTTATAGTTCTTTAGATCTTAAAATATTTGTTTCGACAAATGTAAAATTTCTGAAAAAGGACTATATGAATAATTTTGTGCCTAAAAGTAGAATTGTCCTGAATGAGCTTTTAGGAAATACAATACCACAAGAGGTTTTACAACCAAGCCCAATTGTAAGTTCCGTACCAACACAAGATCAATAAGCTACCATACCTCGTCGTAGTGGGAGGATTAGTAGACAACCCATGAGATACATCGGTCTAGGAGAATCTGTAGAGAATCTCCCGGACGACGATGATCCCTATACGTACAAAGAAGCAATGAAGAGATGTTGATTGTCGCCATTGGCAAAAGGCAATGCAATCTGAAATTGAATCTATGTTCAAAAACAAAGTCTGGCCTCTTGTAGACTTGCATAAAAGGGATAAAACCCATTAGGTGCAAGTGGGTATACAAGAGGAAAAGAGGAATGGAAGGAAAAGTGGAAACCTTTAAAGCTAGATTGGTAGCTAAAGGTTATACACAGAAAAAAGGTATCGATTATGAAGAAACCTTCTCTTTTGGCCATGCTTAAATCTATTAGGATACTCTTATCCATTGCGGAATCTCTAGACCTAGAGATTTGGCAAATGGACTTCAAGACAACTTTCCTTAATGGAAGTCTTGACGAAAGAATCTACATGATGCAACCAGAAGGATTCATTGAAAAAGGCCAAGAGGAAAGGGTATGCAAGTTGCAAAGGGCCATATAAGGATTGAAGCAAGCATCCAGATCCTGGAATATAAGGCACGATCAAGCCGTGAGAGTTTTGGATTTATTCAAAACCTTGATGAACCTTGTGTATACAAAAGGATTAAAGGCGACAAGTTGGTTTTCCCAGTTCTTTACGTTGATGATATACTACTCATCGGAAACCATGTAGGTGTATTGACATCGGTAAAAGAATGGTTAGCAAAACAATTTGATAAGAAGGACTTAGAAGAAACAAGTTATATTCTTGGTATCCAAGTCATAAATGATGGAAAGAATAAAACGATTGCATTATCCCAAGCTTTATACATAGATAAAATCTTGACTAGGTTTTCCATGCAAGATTCCAAGAATGGTATGTTTCCTTTCAGACATGGAATCAAACTTTCTAAGGAACAAGTTCCTAAGAATGAGCATGAAGAGCAATTCATGAGTAGGGTTCCATATGCATCGGCGGTTGGAAGTCTCATGTATGCAATGCTCTGTACTAGACCAGATATTTCTTTTTCTGTAGGCATAGTTAGCAAGTTTCAATCGAAACCTGGTCTTGATCATTGGACGGCAGTTAAGTATATTTTCAAGTATCTCAGGAGAACGATAGATTATATACTTGTATACTTTTAAGGGGATTTGATTCCCGTTGGGTATACAGATTCTGATTCCAGAAGATCAACATCAGGATCTGTGTTTACTATTAGAGAATGGGCAGTCATATGGAGGAGTATCAAGCAATCTTGTATTGCCGATTCTACCATGGAAGCCAAGTATGTTGCAGCATGCAAGGCTGTCTGGATCCTCCAATTCTTGATTGACTTGGAAGTGGTTCCTGATGCGAATAAGCAGACCACTATCTATTGTGACAATAGTGGAGCAGTGGCTAATTCGAGAGAACCAAGAAGTCATAAGAGAGGGAAACACATTGAAATAAAGTATCACCTTCTAAGGGAAATTGTGCATAGGGGTGACGTGACGATTACCAAGATCGCGTCAGTAGATAATCTAGCGGATCCATTTATAAAGGCTCTTCCACAAAAGAGTTTTGATGGGCATCTAGAGAACATGAGGATAAGAAATATGACACATTTGCTATAGAGCAAGTGGGAGATTGTTGGGATTATGCTCGATAGCAAGAGTGTAATAATGTATTTGACAATCTTTTCATATTAATAAAGTGATTATAGTTTAACAAATCTTATAGCATTTATAGTTTAATTATTATAATTATCAAAAGTAAATAATCATAAGGTCAAAAGACTACGAGAAAAGAAGAATTGTTCATACATCTAGATATGTATGAGGTAGACACAATTCTTTAGTTAGTCTTGAATAATATTCACAACTTAAAATAAAAGGTTAGGCGCCTTTATCTTGTTAAAGTTGTAGATTCTTTTGCCAGCATTAGAGTGGGATCAAATGTGTTATGATGAGTCTAAAATCATCAAAGTGTGGTGTCTTTGGACAAAAGAATCTAGTGCACTGGGTGCATTGAATTGGATCAGAGTGAAATACTTTATCTAGAACCGTCAATGGATCAAAGTTTTCTTTCGAAGACAATCGGAGAGTCTATCTCAATCATGAGATAAATGATGGACTTATGGTTGCAAGTGTTATCATTTGAGCTATCAATGAGTATGATTATATAGCATAGTCTATCCTCGATAGTTTGGTGGTATTCATTTGTTAATCGATAGAGGACTTCATTTTTAGATATGGACATCGTGGCTCCATTTATGAAATGAGAGTAGAATATCATCATATGGATGTTTAGAGGTATTGGATATTAAATCTTAACGTTAAGTTTTCAATAGTGTCTATTGAAAAATGGCTTCTGGACAAGTCAAAATATCCAAGTTCAAAATGTGGTCATATGAGTAAATATGGTAACTTGGAGAGCTATATGAGCTCTTGGCGATTACTGGTATTCTTCACGAGGATACACTTTCTCCATTAAGATTGTCTAGGGTATGAATGAGTAACATCAACTTATTCTATCTTTATTTAAGAGTTCAATTTTAGTTCTTTAGTGGAATGAACTAAAATTAAATATATTGGACCTAAGTGAATCATTTGTTGATTGGGATTGGGTTGTGTCTATTGGAGCTTAAATTTAGATAGTCCACCAAGATCCCCAATCCACACGAACTTGCATGGACACTTGATATATTCTACCGGACCAATTTAGAGGTCCATTTAGAATTTTATTAAAGCATGTGAACTTGTTTCTTTTTGTAAGAATAGTTCTAGTTCACATGTGGACTTTTTATTAAGGTTTGATGGATTTAATAAAATAAGAAAAATAATATATGGCCCATATATATATTTGTTGGGCGGCAAGGCTATTTAGAATAGCTTAATTATATTATTTTTATTTTAATTTTATTATTTTTATTTTATTATTTAATTAAATGGAAATTAATTAATTATTTAATTAAAAGTCAAAATCTTTTTCCTAGTAGGAGATGATCTCCTAAAAGTATACTATTGTTAGTAGTATAATTAATATTAAAGACTATATTTGATAAGTAGATAAATAAAAGGAGTTATTTATCTAATCAAATTAGGAAGTCTTTAATATGGTTACAAATACACTTTTGAGTTAGATTAGGAGTCTTGGTGTTAGGATAGAATTCCTTTTTGAAAAAGATTCTTAACCACCAAGTAAATCTACCTAAGAAAAGAATTCTTAACTACCAAGTAATCCTTCTTAGGAAAGGACAGAATTTCATTAATATAAGGATTCTTAACTACCAAATAAATCCACCTAAGGAAAGGATTATTGCCAACCAAGTAAATCCTTCTTAGGAAATGATTTATGATCCTATATATATATATATATATATATGTGTGTGTGTGTGTGTGTGTGTGTGTGTGTGTGTGTGTGTGTGTGTGTGATTTTCGGCCAGCCCTATGCATTTTATGATGAAAATTTCGGCCATGCCTAGTTAATTTTCAAGAGAGAATTTGGCATAGCAAGAGAGAATTTTGAGGGAGAAAAATTAGTTTTTGCTCTAGACAAAATTCGATCAACTCATAGATAAAGGGTGTGTGAATTCGGCCTAGAAGAGAAAAAAGGGGAACGTTTTTGTTTTCAATAGTATACTAGTATCCTTTACACCAAAAGGGTTTTGTGTACAATATTGAATCAAGGTTCAAGCGAGTTTCAATCAAGTTGATTGATAATTCACAAGTGACCGGACGTTCTTGGATTTTTCTCTTGGAGGATATTTGTAACTAACAAAGAAAAGATTTTTGCTTTGTCTCCATCCTCAGGAATACAATTCAAAGAAAGGGAGCCCACACTCCTAGGTGATTCACGTTCGTTATTGGATTGGAAGATCTTGCGGAATTAATTCGGCGGTTGTTCAATCGTCACAGGATAAAGGTACGATACTTTTATATACATAAATTAATCTAGGGTTAAGGTTCTCGTTGCATAAAAGGGAAATTTTTTTATTTATACGCAAAACCCTAATTTCGTTCTTTTTACACGCTTCCGTTGCATTTCTAAACCGTTTTTTTCCAACAATTGGTATTAGAGCCTGGTTGTACCCTTGATTAATTGATGTATGTGTTCTTGAATCTTTTTCTTTTATTGTATATATGCATGTTTTAGAAAGAGATGACACTCTAGGTATTCGCATATATATTTACATTGGAATGTATGGATATATGTATGTTTTATATGTGGATTGTTATTGCTCAATTTCGGTCATAGAATTATTTATCTAATCAAATTAGGAAGTATTTAATATGGTTACAAGTACACCATTGAGTTGGATTAGGAGTCTTGGTGTAGGAAAGAATTCTTTTTGGAAAAGAATTCTTTTTGGAAAAGGATTCTTAACCACCAACTAAATCCACCAAAGGATAGGATTCTTAACCACCAAGTAAATCCTTCTTAGGAGAGGATTTAGTCTCCTATATATAATACCTATTAAATTCGACCAAGAATGAATTTTTGGTGTGAGAAGTTGTTTTTTATTTGTTTTTTAATGTTATATAAAAAAAAGAAAAAAACTTCATTCAACTCAGTGTGTGAAGAATCAGCCAAGCATAGAGAAAAGAGGGAACGTTTTTGTTTTCGATAGTACACTAGTATCCTTTGTATCAAAAGGGTTTTGTGTACAACATCGAATCAAGGTTCACGCAAGTTTCAATCAAATTGATTGATAATTCAAAAGTGACTGGACGTTCTTAGTTTTTCTCTTAGAGGATTATTGTGACTAACAAAGAAAAAGATTTTGTTTGTTTCCATCCTCAGGTATACAGTTTAAAGAAAAGGAGCCCACACTCCTAGGTGATTCACGTTCGTGATTGGATTGGAAGATCTTGCGGATTCAATTTAGTTTAATCGTCATGAAAAAAAAAGTACGATACTTTTTATATACATCAATTAATCTAGGGTTAAGGTTCTTGTTATTAAAAGGGAAAAATTTTATTTATATGCAAACCCTAATTTTTGTTTTATTTTCTCACGCTTCCGTTGCATTTTGAACCGATTTTCCCTACAGTCTTTACTCCTGCTTCTGCTCATGTCGCCCCCGCTTCTACCCGGCCAGATGTTTTTGTCTCCTCATCTACATCCCCAGCCCCCCGAGCTTCAAAGGACTCTGAGGTTGAAGGGGTTTCCCATATTCGCCCATAAAATCATTCAGGCTCTACCATTCTTGACGAGGTCTTAGGGCAATTCGCCGTTTTCTGCCCAGTGGGTAGTCTTTCTATGATGGCTTCAATGCTCACAGATATCCTGGCCACCAAGGGGTCTACCCTTTTGGCTAAGGTAATCATCAACTTTATATTTTCATAAAACGGTTTGTTTCATCACTTTCTAACTTGAACTCTTTTACAGGTCTTCAAATTCAACTAGGTTATGGGCCATCAGTTGGCCTCTCTCTGCTATCGGGCAGCCAAAGCTGAAGCTGAAGCTGAGCGGGCCATAGAGTTGTTGGCACAGGCTCAAGGTCTAGTATAGGAGATGACTTCTAGCGAGAGGTTGAAGTGATCTTTCGATCAAGAAACCCTTTTGTCCTAACGTTGAGCAAGACATCGGGATTCCTGGAAGACTGATGCTAAGGTGCAAGAATTCAAAAACCAGGTCTTGCATGCCCAGGTGGCCATGTTACAAACGGACACGTTCGTTATTGGATTGGAAGATCTTACGGAATTAATTCGGCGCTTGTTCAATCGTCACACGATAAAGGTATGACACTTTTATATACATAAATTAATCTAGGGTTAGGGTTCTCGTTGCATAAAAGGGAATTTTTTTTATTTATACCTAAACCCTAATTTCGTTTTTTAACACGCTTCTGTTGCGTTTCTAAGCCGTTTTTTCCCTACAGATTGTGAGGTATTTTAGCAAAAGAGTGAAGACCATGAGCTTCAAGGAAGGGGATTTAGTCCTTAGGAAGGTTACACGGAGTACCAGGGTGAGGTTAGACGGAGTTTTAGGACTCAACTGGGACGACCTTACTTAGAAAAGGTAGTGGTCCGCAACCGAGCGTACAAGCTCGAGGACATGAATGCAGATCACCTGAGGAAGTACCACCACTAAACAAGGGACTCGTGAGTAGACTACCTCCACTTAGGTTTTAGTAAAACCCCCCAACAATAATGTACTCCATTTTTTATCAATAAAGCCTGCTTTCTCAATCTTCGATTATATTCTACATTAATGTCTCCATATCCAATTAGGGTCTACAGGGGTAAGTTCGACATAGTCAACTCAAGACCAGGGATTAGCCGGAGAAGCCCCATCGCTATCCTTGATACCTCGACCTGGTACCACCCCCCGTTAAGAAGGGTATGAGTGTAAGAGCATAGTTGCCATCCAAATCTTAAGACCAGAAAATAGCTAGATAGATCTCATAATGCCTTGGTCGGGCTACCACCCCTAAGAAGGATCTGAGTGTAAAAGCATAATTACCATCCAGATTCCGAGTCCATGAAATAGCTAGACTTCCTTCCTGATGCATTGGTCGGGCTACCACCCCTAATAAGGGTCTGAGTGTAAGAGCATAGTTACCATCTAGATCTTGAGACTAGGAAATAGCTAGATAGCCCTCTTGATGCCTTAGCTGGGCTACAACTCCCAAGAAGGGTCTGAGTGTAAGAGCATAGTTGCCATCCAGATCTCGAGATCAAAATAGTTATTGAGCCTTCTTGATACCTTGATCGGGCTATAACCCCTTATAAGGACCTAGGCTTGGAAAGTTCTCCCACCTAAACTCCAATGTCCAAGTTATTACTGGTTACTAATTCCCGACGTGCATATGATTGCTTGCTAAAACATGTGGAGACTTGCTTAAAATCATATAAGGGGACTACTCACTAAAGTCATCGAGCTACAAGTTTCTACTAAGAGTTGAGAGCTCGAGCTCGCTGTCTACTTCCACACTTAGTTAAATTTTATATCTCTTTATTTTTACCAAATTCAAGTTATTTCAAAGGTTGCGTAATGGTGAAGGCCAAGAATAAATCAAGCCAAGTAAAAATCCAACAAAGCATGAATGAAATCTAAAGCTAATCTTCATTAATGATGTGGGAGCCCATCCCTCTTGAGAGGCTACAGTTGTCAAACCGGGAGCCCAACCCCTGGTTCCGGGCTACATGAAAAAAAAAATAGAAAGACTATCTGTCTGGTCAAGAGTAAAGTGGAGTGCCCACCCCTCTTCAGGGCAGTCAAAGTAAGTCAAGAATGGGTTGCATCAAGCTCTTTCATCCTCCTGATTGACTCCAGCCACTCCTCCTCCAAAATGACCCTCGCCCTCCGCCCTTCCTTCTGGTGGTTGCTCATCCTGGTTGGCCTCCTATGTTATCCCTCCTACTGCAGGTTCCTTAATTGGTTGCTGCTTAGTTGGATCCTCTTCCAGAACCTCATTAACCACAGCCATAACCTCAGGAGGGATGGGCTCTTCAAGATGGTTATGAACCACTTCCTAAGCTTCTGGCAGGTCCCCCTCAGGTTGAGCAGGCCGAAACTCGCTAGAGGTTTCCCTAGGACCTGAGAATGGTAAGACAAGAGGAGGAAAAGGAGGATTTGTCGTGACAGCTCGCTTTCTTGCCTCAACCCCTCTAGAAAGGTCAGCTCTGTCACCCTCAGGGCAAGACATCTCCACAGTTCCTCTAGAAAGGTCAGCTCTGTCACCCTCAGGGCAAGACATCTCCGCAGCCCTGGTCATAATTTCCTCCCTATCCCATCCGACGATACTAGAGAGGTCGAAAGGAAGAGGGAGGGCTCCCTTTCTTTGAATTGTATTCCTGAGGATGGAGACAAAGCAAAAATCTTTTCTTTGTTAGTTACAAATATCCTCCAAGAGAAAAATCCAAGAACGTCCGGTCACTTGTGAATTATCAATCAACTTGATTGAAACTTGCGTTAACCTTGATTCAATGTTGTACACAAAACCCTTTTGGTGTAAAGGATACTAGTATACTATTGAAAATAAAAACGTTCCCTTTTTTTCTCTTCTTGGCCGAATTCACACACCCTTTATCTATGAGTTGATCGAATTTTGTCTAGAGCAAAAACTAATTTTTCTCCCTCAAAATTCTCTCTTGCTATGCCAAATTCTCTCTTGAAAATTAACTAGGCATGGCTGAAATTTTCGTCATAAAATTCATAGGGCTGGCCGAAAATCACACACACACACACACACATATATATATATATATATATGATCATAAATCCTTTCCTAAGAAGGATTTACTTGGTTGGCAATAATCCTTTCCTTAGGTGGATTTATTTGGTAGTTAAGAATCCTTATCTTAAAGAAACTCTATCCTTTTGTATATATATATATGGGCAGGCCGAATTTTATATGATATAGATTAGGATCACAAATCATTTCCTAAGAAGGATTACTTGATAGTTAAGAATCCTTTCCTTAGGTAGATTTACTTGGTGGTTAAGAATCTTTTTCAAAAAGGAATTCTATCCTAACACCAAGACTCCTAATCCAACTCAAAAGTGTATTTGTAACCATATTAAAGACTTCCTAATTTGATTAGATAAATAACTCCTTTTATTTATCTACTTATCAAATATAGTCTTTAACATTAACTATACTACCAACAATAGTATAGTTTTAGGAGACCATCTCCTAATAGGAAAAGATTTTGACTTTTAATTAAATAATAAATTAATCAACAAATTAATTAATTTTCCATTTAATTAAATAATAATAAAATAAAAATAATATATTTAAGCTATTCACCATAGTCATTGCCGCCCATACATAGTATAAAGGCCATATATTATTTTTCTTATTTTATTAAATCCATTGGACCTTAATAAAAAGTCCACATGTGAACTAGACCTATTCTTATAAAAAGAAAAAAGTTCACATGCCTAATTACAATTCTAGATGGACCCCTAATTGGTCCGGTAGAATATATCAAATGATCCATGCAAGTTTGTGTGGATTTGGGATCTTGGCGGGCTATCTAAATTTAAGCTCCAATAGACACAACCCAATCACAATCAACAAATCATTCACTTAGGTCCAATCTATTTAATTTTAGTTCATTCCACTAAAGAAATAAAATTGAACTCTTAAATAAAGATAGAATAAGTTGATGTTACTCATGCGTATCCTAGATAACCTTATTGGAGAAAGTGTATCCTCGTGAAGAATACCAGTAATCTCCAAGAGCTCATATACCGCCTATAGCTCTCCAAGTTACCATATTTACTCATATGACCACATTTTGAACTTGGATATTTTGACTTGTCCAGAAGCCATGTTTCAATAGACACTATTGAAAACTTAACGTTAAGATTTAATATCCAATACCTCAAAACATCCATATGATGGTATTCTACTCTCATTCAATAAATGAAGTCACGATGTCCATATCTATAAATAAAGTCCTCTATCGATTAACAAATGAATACCACCAAACTATCGAGGATAGACTATGCTATATAATCGTACTCATTGGTAGCATAAATGATAACACTTGCAACCATAAGTCCATCATTTATCTCAGGATTAAGATAGACCCTCCGATTGTCTTGAAATGAAAACTTTTATACATTAACGGTTCTAGATAAAGTATTTCATTTTGATCCTATTCAATACAACCAGTGCACTAGATTCTTTTGTTCAAAGACACCACACTTTGATGATTTTAGACTCATCATAACACATTTGATCCCACTCAAATGCTAGCAAAAGAATCTACAACTTTGACAAGATGAAGGCGCCCAACCTTCTATCTTAAATTGTGAATATTATTCAAGACTAACTAAAGAATTGTGTCTACCTCATACATATCTAGATGTATGAAAAATTCTTCTTTTCTCATAGTCTTTTGACCTTATGATTATTCACTTTTGAAAATTATAATAATTAAACTATAAATGCTATAAAATTTGTTAAACTAGAAATCACTTTATTCATATGAAAAGATTGTTAATTACAATATTACACTCTTGTTATCGAGCATAATCCTTACAATCTCCCACTTGCTCTATAGCAAATGTGTCATATCTCTCATCCCCATGTTCTCTAGATGCCCATCAAAACTCTTTTGAGGATGAGCCTTTGTAAAGGGATTCGCTAGATTTTCTACTGACGCGATCTTGGTAATCGTCATATCACCCATATACACAATTTCCCTTAGAAGGTGATACTTTCTTTCAATGTGTTTCCCTCTCTTATGACTTCTTTATTCTCTTGAATTAGCCATTGTTCCACTATTGTCACAATAGATAGTGATCTGCTTATTCGCTTCAGGAACCATTTCCAAGTCAATCAAGAATTGGCTAGGCAAACAGCCTCTTTAGCAGCCTCGCATGCGGCAACATACTCGGCTTCCATTATGGAATCAGCAATACAAGATTGCTTTATACTCCTCCATATGACTGCCCCTCCTCTAATGGTAAACACATATCCTGATGTCGATCTCCTGGAGTCAGAACCTGACTAAAAATCAGAATCTATATACCCAACGGGAATTAAATCCCCTCTAGAGTATACAAGCATATAATCTCTCGTTCTCTTAAGATACTTGAAAATATGTTTGACTGCCGTCCAGTGATCAGGACCAGGCTTTGATTGAAACCTGTTAACTATGCCAACAGCAAAACAAATATCTGGTATAGTGCAGAGCATTGCATACATGAGATTTCCAACGGCCGATGCATATGGAACCCTATTCATGAATTGCTCTTCATGCTTATTTTTAGGAACTTGTTCCTTAGAAAGTTTGATTCCATGCCTGAAAGGTACCATATCTTTCTTGGAATCTTGCATGGAAAACCTAGACAAGATTTTATCTTATGTATGAAGCTTGGGATAATGCAATCATTCTATTCTTTCTATCCCTTATGACTTGGATACCAAGAATATAACTTGCTTCTCCCAATTCCTTCATATCAAATTGTTTTGCTAACCATTCTTTTATTGATGTCAATACACCTACATCGTTTCCGATGAGTAGTATATCATCAACGTAAAGAACTAGGAAAACCAACTTGTCACCTTTAATCCTTTTGTATACACAAGGTTCATCAAGGTTTTGAATAAATCCAAAACCTTTAACGGCTTGATCGAACCTTCTGTTCCAGGATCTGGATGCTTGCTTCAATCCATATATGGATCTTTGCAACTTGCATACCCTTTCCTCTTGGCCCTTTTCAATGAATCCTTCTAGTTGCATCATATAGATGCTTTCGTCAATACTTCCATTAAGGAAAGCTGTCTTGACGTCCATTTGCCAAATCTCTAGGTCTAGAGATGCCGCAATGGATAAGAGTATCCTAATGGATTTAAGCATGGCCACATGAGAGAAGGTTTCTTCATAATCGATACCTTTCTTCTGTGTATAACATTTAGCTACCAATCTAGCTTTATAGGTTTCCACCTTTCCATCCATTCCTCTTTTCCTCTTGTATACCCACTTGCACCTGATGGGTTTTATCCCTTTAGGCAAGTCTACAAGAGACCAGACTTTATTTTTGAACATAGATTCAATTTCGGATTGCATTGCCTTTTACCAATGGTGACAATCAACATCTTCCATTGCTTCCTTGTACGTATAGAGATCATCGTCTGGAAGATTCTCTACAGATTCTCCTAGACCGATGTATCTTTCAGGTTGTCTAACAACCCTCCCACTACGATGAGGTATGGTGGATTGTTGATCTTGTGTTGGTACGGAATTTACAATTGGGCTTGGTTGCGAAACCTCTTGTGGAATTGTATCTCCTAAAAGCTCATTTAGGACAATTCTACTTTTAGGAACAAAATTTTTCAAATAGTCCTCTTCTAGAAATTTGGCATTTGTCAAAACAAATATTTTAAGATATGAAGGACTATAAAAATAATATCTTTTGTTCCTTTTGGATACCCTACAAATATGCATGTTTCTGGACAGGACTCCATCGTATCTGTCTTTCCATTTAACACGTGCTCAGGACAACCAAATATCCTTAAGTGTTGTAAACTAGGCTTTCGTCTAGTTCACAACTCATGTGGTGTTTTAGGAACTGACTTAGATGGTACATCGTTTAGAATATACATGGCAGTTTGTAAAGCATATCCTAAAAAAAAACTAGGGAGCGTTGAATAACTCAACATAGACCTAACCATATCCAAAAGAGTTCTATTTATCCTTTATGCCACCCCATTTTGTTAAGGTGTGCCTGGTGCAGAAAACTGCGAAATTATTCCATTATCAATAAGATATTGCTGAAACTCACCAGATAGATATTCTCCACCACGATCAGACCTAAAGATTTTTATGCGTTTCTCAAGCTGATTTTCTACTTCAGCTTTAAATGCTTTGAACATATCAAAAACATCCGACTTATGTCTCATGAGATACACATAGCCAAATCTTCAGTGATCATCTGTAAAAGTGATGAAGTACTCATATCACCTCTAGCTTGAATGCTCATAGGTTCACACACATCAGTGTGTGTCAATCCTAAACATTCGATGGCTCTTGCGCCTTTGGTCGTAAACGACCGTTTGGTCATTTTACCTTCCAAACAAGATTCACAAGTTGGTAGATCATCAACCTTTAAGTCACTTAGAGGTCAGTTACATACCAATCTTTTAATCCTATTAAGGTTAATATGACATAGGCACAAATGCCATAGGTAGGTTTCATCTTTTGATAATTTTACTCTTTTATGATTAGGTTCCGTTGATTCCGTGTCTAACAAGTGAGAGATATTTCCATGCAAATAAAATAAACCGATTTCCAATGTACCTTTGCAAACAAATTTGTTATTCATACTAATAATAAAACCTTTATTAAAAGTAACCGAATATCCAAATTTATTTAGACAAGAGACCGAAATTAAACTCCTCTTGAATATTGGTACATGATAAGCGTTTATTAATACTAAATGCCTATAAGAATCAAAATTGATTCTAATATCTCCCACTATACTAGTAGACACCAACGCTCCATTGCCTAAATGCAAGTTGAATTCATTCTTATCCAGTCTATTCATTTGACCCTTTTCACCACAAAAGAAACACTTTCCTTTGATCTTGGTTACTTTTTTGGTCTCCTTCTAAGAAGGCTCAAGTTGCTTTTTCTTCTGTTATCTCTTGACCTTCTAACGGGTCTTAACAGTAGCAACTTTATCAACCATATGAATCCTTGTCTAGAGACATCATAATATCGGCAGCAGTTTCAATTCCTTCATGTTGCTATTGCAACACGTTGGAGATGATGGCCATAATGTAACGGACATTTAGCCATCTCTTCTAAAGACTTCCACTACTGATACTCATCTCTTTGCTCCTGAGTAGATTCATTAGTTTGGTGGTTAAGGAATATACATAATGAACTTATACTTTTCTGCTTGCGACAACAACCAATATTCCTTTTCCATGTGACATAATTATCACCAGTTAAAGTATTATCTTTTAGGATATTGATTAGGGATAGGGTCATGATTTCTTTTTAATAACAAAAATTATATAAGTAAACAATCATGATATAGCACTTTTGAATATTTATCTTGAATTAAATAATTCAATCGTAAAAATTCAACGGTGATCCAACACCCATAAATGTCATGCCTCCTTTGGGAGTACGCACCATTTACTAGTTGGACTAGGTCCCACCTAATTGTTAACATAACAACCAATGTTTTATTTTTAGCCTTGTGATTTTACTAACAAGAACTCTTGGAAGGATATTAATAAACTCACATTAAGTGTGTTACCAAGTTATCGACATTCAATATAATCCCTCACGAATATCCCTCCTTTGGGAGTAGATATCGTTTGGGCTAATTGTCTAGTATATCCTTGTAAGGAAGTATCTTGCTAAATTCCATTCATGAATAACTCTTGGGAGGTTATTCACGAAACATAAAGCTCAACTAAACTTGGAGGCCGTAGGTGTTCCAAAACACCTTCTCCCACTCAATTGTTTAAGGCGTGTGATCGAATTCCAAAGAATGATTTACCAAGTTATCTATATGCCAATTTAGATACTTAAACCATTCAATGCATGTTCATACCAAAAGAGATATATGAGTGGCACTCTTATTCTATATGACATGTTATCAAACAATGACAAACATTGCAATATTTACAAAAATATAAATGGCTACAATTTTGGTCCATCCTAGAAAAACAAGTAAATTAAATATGTCTTGGAATACAAGAACTCCTTTCTTGGCAAACAAGTCTTCAAGCGACCTTTGTCGTTCGGACTCCATCGGCTACCTCCCATAGGCGTGCGCACCCCTTGCCTTAACCCATGGGCGTGCGCATGTCACAAGCCCATAAAGGGCTGCCATGCGCAGCCCATGGCTACAACAAGGGCTGCCGTGCGCAGCCCATGACACAACAAACGTGGCTGCGTGCTCTTAGCACACACATACGTTGTTATGGCTCGCACGGTCCCAAACTTGTTCCGGTTACTCCTAATTCTTCAATCCTTCAATCCTTCGAGTCTTCAAAACTTTAATGTATTACAAAAGAATTTACATAACAAAATACTGCAGTTTTTTTTTTATTACAACAACAAAATAAAAAAAAAAAACTTAGCAACTACCAAGAAGGAAATTATGGCGATAATAGACCACCCTTCTTGTTACAATCCCAAAAAAAATTACATTGAAATTCTATGACCGAAATTGAGCAATAACAATCCACATATAAAACATACATATATCCATACATTCCAATGTAAATATGTATGCGAATACCTAGAGTGTCATCTCTTTCTAAAACATGCATATATACAATAAAAGAAAAAGATTCAAGAACACATACATCAATTAATCAAGGGTACAACCAGGCTCTAATACCAATTGTTGGGAAAAAAACGGTTTAGAAATGCAACGGAAGCGTGTAAAAAAACGAAATTAGGGTTTTCCATATAAATAAAAAAAATTCCCTTTTATGCAACGAGAACCTTAACCCTAGATTAATTTATGTATATAAAAGTATCGTACCTTTATCGTGTGACGATTGAACAACCGCCAAATTAATTCCGCAAGATCTTCCAATCCAATAACGAACGTGAATCACCTAGGAGTGTGGGCTCCCTTTCTTTGAATTGTATTCCTGAGGATGGAGACAAAGCAAAAATCTTTTCTTTGTTAGTTACAAATATCCTCCAAGAGAAAAATCCAAGAACGTCCGGTCACTTGTGAATTATCAATCAACTTGATTGAAACTCGCGTGAACCTTGATTCAATGTTGTACACAAAACCCTTTTGGTGTAAAGGATACTAGTATACTATTGAAAACAAAAACGTTCCCCTTTTTTCTCTTCTAGGCCGAATTCACACACCCTTTATCTATGAGTTGATCGAATTTTGTCTAGAGCAAAAACTAATTTTTCTCCCTCAAAATTCTCTCTTGCTATGCCAAATTCTCTCTTGAAAATTAACTAGGCATGGCCGAAATTTTCATCATAAAATGCATAGGGCTGGCCGAAAATCACACACACACACACACACACAGATATATATATATATATATATATATATAGGATCATAAATCATTTTCTAAGAAGGATTTACTTGGTTGGCAATAATCCTTTCCTTAGGTGGATTTATTTGGTAGTTAAGAATCCTTATATTAATGAAATTCTATCCTTTTGTATATATATATGGGCAGGCCGAATTTTATATGATATAGATTAGGATCACAAATCCTTTCCTAAAAAGGATTACTTGGTAGTTAAGAATCCTTTCCTTAGGTAGATTTACTTGGTGGTTAAGAATCTTTTTCAAAAAGGAATTCTATCCTAACACCAAGACTCCTAATCCAACTCAAAAGTGTATTTGTAACCATATTAAAGACTTCCTAATTTGATTAGATAAATAACTCCTTTTATTTATCTACTTATCAAATATAGTCTTTAACATTAACTATACTACCAACAATAGTATAGTTTTAGGAGACCATCTCCTAATAGGAAAAGATTTTGACTTTTAATTAAATAATTAATTAATCAACAAATTAATTAATTCTCATTTAATTAAATAATAATAAAATAATAATAATATATTTAAGCTATTCACCATAGCCATTGCCGCCCATACCTAGTATAAAAGCCATATATTATTTTTCTTATTTTATTAAATCCATTGAACCTTAATAAAAATTCCACATGTGAACTAGACCTATTCTTATAAAAAGAAACAAGTTCATATGCATTATTACAATTCTAGATGGACCCCTAAATTGGTCGGTAGAATATATCAAGTGATCCATGCAAGTTCGTGTGGATTGGGGATCTTGGCGGGCTATCTAAATTTAAGCTCCAATAAACACAACCCAATCACAATCAACAAATGATTCACTTAGGTACAATCTATTTAATTTTAGTTCATTCCACTAAAGAACTAAAATTGAACTCTTAAATAAAGATAGAATAAGTTGATGTTGCTCATTCGTACCCTAGACAATCTTATTGGAGAAAGTGTATCCTCATGAAGAATACCGGTAATCGCCAAGAGCTCATAGACCGCCTATAGCTCTCCAAGTTACCATATTTACTCATATGACCACATTTTGAACTTGGATATTTTGACTTGTCCAGAAGCCATGTTTCAATAGACACTATTGAAAACTTAATGTTAAGATTTATTATCCAATACCTCAAAACATCCATATGATGGTATTCTACTCTCATTCAATAAATGGAGCCACGATGTCCATATCTATAAATAAAGTCCTCTATCGATTAACAAATGAATACCACCAAACTATCGAGGATAGACTATGCTATATAATCGTACTCATTGATAGCTCAAATGATAACACTTGCAACCATAAGTCCATCATTTATCTCAGGATTAAGATAGACTCTCCGATTGTCTTGAATTGAAAACTTTTATCTATTGACGGTTCTAGATAAAGTATTTCATTTTGATCATATTCAATGCACCCAGTGCACTAGATTCTTTTGCCCAAAGACACCATACTTTGATGATTTTAGGCTCATCATAACACATTTGATCCCACTCAAATGCTAGCAAAAGAATCTACAACTTTGACAAGATGAAGGCGCCCAACCTTCTATCTTAAATTGTGAATATTATTTAAGACTAACTAAAGAATTGTGTCTACCTCATGCATATCTAGATGTTTGAACAATTTTTCTTTTCTTATAGTCTTTTGACCTTATGATTATTTACTTTTGACAATTATAAAATAAACTATAAATGCTATAAAATTTGTTAAACTAGAAATCACTTTATTCATATGAAAAGTGCTGACGTCGATTTTTGGATTATGCCAAAAAAGCCAACAAGGATTGGATTTTGGCTATTGAATTAAAAAGAAAGAGATGCAGAGAGAGTAACAAAGACAAGTTTTACGTGGTAAAACTCCGATGGCCGGAGAAACATCCACGGGTGGTTGAAGGATCAACCAAGCCAAAATCCACTAAGAGAATAAGATGTTTACAAGCTCTCGATCTCTCTTTTTCTCTCTGTATTTAATATAATTGTTGTATGCTATATTGCCTATATCCTTTATGGACGAGATTATGGGTCTATTTATATGTTTATAGAACCCTAATCTGCCTTGTACAAGTAATACAGGATCTTTGTATTTAATTGTGATTCGGTTACTTTCTTGAGGTCGATTTGTCTTCTTTCCTGTTTCGGAGTCTCTTATGGAAGTCGAGTGAGATTCTAGTAGTGTTGTTCAATTTGGACTTGTTTCCTTATAAGAATGTAGTCTTCGTAGAATAATCAAGTTATTTCCTGATTGGGGACTCTTCTAACTTAAATGTTCCTTTTTATTTGGGATTCCTTCCTGATAGATATCTTCGCGTATTTAATGACTTAATCCGTGTGAAATAAGCACCAAGTTCTTACTCGAGTCGTATTTATTCCCGAGTAAGAGCAATACCTGATGGTCCCGAGTAGCGCCGTTTGAGCCCGAGTAGGAGCGTTGTTTAGCCAGTCCCGAGTGGTGTTAACTGATCCCGAGTAGGTTTTATTCAATATGTGCTTACTCGGGCTTTCTTCTCTTTAATGATGTCTTATAGGATATTTTCCGAATGTACATTTGGGCGTTCACCTGGCTATTTTTTCCTTCCTATCAATGATGTGTATGCTTGGTAAAATTTACATACGACAATACCCCCTTAAAATATTTTTGCCGAGAAAATTTCATTTCGGGCAAGAGTATTTTAATCATCTTAATTTTCTCTCGATAGAATAGTCGTCTTGTCATAATGGCGCGTCTTAATGGTGACTCTGTAATTTCGATTCGCTCCATCAAGCGAGATCTTAAATGATAACGACATTTTGAAGTTCCGACGGTTGAGGGCTACTTCCTGTTTTGACACGCGTCCCTTGTCTCTTCATTTCTCAATATCATTTATGAAAAATGATTTTTTGCATTTCCCCCAACGCCGCCTACGTCATCGAGTTTTGTCATAAATTTTTCCCGCTTTGAAATCCTAGGGTTTCGTGCCGTCTCATCTTTAAATTCCTCGCTGAGAGACATTGTTGGTTTATTCTCAAAAATTCAGCAGAAATTTCTTTAGACTCAGATTTCTTTATCCAAAAATTCGCGATTCTCCGTTTGAAGATCTTACATCCATCTCAATTCAAGGTTAGTTTTAATAGGGCCATCTTCCCACCATCGTCTCTTTAAAGTCGCTTTTGATGCATTAGAACGTGGGGATTTCCAGTTAGTATCTTGCATTAAACGATTACTGGGGGATATCCCAATAGATGAACCTTCATTCTTAGAGGTTGATGTTTCTGGGATTCACCCTGACGTTGCTTTCAGCCCTGTATCGAGTTCTCAATCTAGTTTTGATTCTGATATTTCTGATCACAGGGTATCTTTTCGAAGGATGGGTAAACATCAGAGCAGAAGTAAGGTACACACGCACGACTCAAGCAGCGTTCAGACCAGGGAACAGACTGTTAACGAGGGTGACGTTGATGAAGTGTACAAGGCGTCTCGTCTTTTGTTTTCTGATACTCGCCCGAGTGGCTTTGATACTGAGCCGAATGTGGTCAAGCCAGCTGAGATAGAAAAATATCACTCCCGATTCGACTTGCCCGACTCAGTCACTTTGGTTCCTGCGGGGGATAGAGCCGTATGGAATCCTCTTGAGGGCATGGTCGCGATTTACGGATCGATGCTTTGCTACGGTGTCACACTTCCTCTTCGGCCTTTTATTGCTTGGTTTTTTGCTGAAGCAGGGATAGCCCCAGCTCAGTTGGCCCCGAATAGTTACAAAGCCTTGATGTTAATGTGGCACATGTTCAGTCGAATGAACCTTTCGCCGCCTTCCCCGAATGAAATCAGGCATTTCTTTACGCTGAGGCAGGTTAGCAGAAAGGGGACCTATTTTCTTGCGTCTACTTCTTCGGACGGTTGGGTTCCCAAAGAAGCAAAGGCGAATCGGGGGGTCGATGCTTCTGATGACCCAAAAAAGGGATTCCCTACATCCAACAAATTTTGGAAGAATAGTTGGTTTTTTGCTGGAGGGGTTCTCGGGCTTGATATCACTGTTCAATCTGGGGATTCCCAAATGGTGTTGAGTGTTCCCCTCTTCTTTTGTTCCCCCGAAGTGTGGAACAAGAAAACAATTGACTATAGTGATTCAGAGCTGAAGAGGCTGACTCGGGCAGCAGTTCGTATTCTAGAAAAGATGAACAAGAGCTATCTTTTCAAAAAGGATGACTTGATAAAGCTCGGCTTCTTCAGACAAATTTTGGGCCATCGCAGGCGATGTAAGTAACCCGGCGCCCATTCTGTTGTATTTCTCTGCTTCTTTTTTTTAAACATAATTAATTTTCTTTCTTTTTTAGTGTTTGATACGGACGTTGTCAGCGATCTTCAGGCTCGCCAGGTGCAGGCGATTCTACAAGCGAGTAGAAAGGAAGCTTCCTGTCAGGGTGATGAGGGTATTGCTCCACCCGAGCCTGATGAGGAAACTGATATTGTTGAGCAAATTCCCGAGTGCGTTGATCGGGAAGCTCAGCCTTCTACTCAGGATTTTGCTGGTCCAAGTGGCCAAGGTGAGTCGACTGACACCCAACTACCTAAAAATAGGGAGAGGCAGTATGAGGATCCAGGTGAAGAGCCTGTTGGGCGGTTTAAAGCTGGCGACGGTGGTAACGTCTAGACTGATCAAGTGCCTGCTGGTGCCGAATTCTTTGAGTCTTTTCGGGATGATACGTAGGAAGATCCTGCTGCTGATCTTAACTTCCACTGTTCTCATGGTGAGAAGCGAAGGCAGTTAGTTCGCAGTCTCGTCCTCTCAAAGTTCCTCGGGTAGTCTCATTCATTGACTCCAATGACGAAGATGTTGCGGATGAGATTACCCCGAGTGTTGGTGCTGGAGCATCAGTAGATGCAGCCACTTCAGAACCGAGTAGGGCTTCTTCTAACCTCGAAGTTGGAGATATGGGGGCTGAACCTTCGGGGGTTCCTTCTCCATCCTTAGAGCCGAATAGGGCTTCTCCTGCCCCCGATTTTGGAAATCTGGGAGCTGAACCCTCGGGGGTTCCTTTATTCCTTTCTCCCCAAGATATGCTACGGGAGATGTCCTCCGGTCGGGCTTATATCTAGGAGGATCGCTGGAGCGATTTTAGAGATGGTTCACTGACCGAACATCTCCAAAACGTTTTCAACGGTGCATCTTATGTAAGTTAAATCTGACTCAGTTAATTCTGACTCCTTTATTGTTTTGCTTCTGCTGGATTTCTAAGTATATTCCTTTGCAGATGGTCGCCGAATTTGCTGAGCTTGTTCAGACGCAACAATGTCAAGCCGATCGGATAAGGCGTCTAGAGGCTCAGCTGAAGGCGAGTGAGGAGGGTCGTGCTCGAGCTAAGCAGGTTTATCAGCAGGAGGTCGGCTCTGTATAGATATTTACCTACCACTGCCTGGCGAATCAGGTTGAAGCTGAGGACAAGGCATCTCTGGTAGAGGAGAAGGTTGCATCGCTTCAAAATCTTCTTTCTTCTGCTGAAGAATCCATGCTTAAGGCCAAGCAGGAGGCGGAGCAGGCGAAGTCGGCGTATGACCAAAAATTTGAAGATCTGGAGCGCCAAGTGCTGACAGTTGAATCCCTTTCCAGAGAGGCCAGGTTGGAACTGGAAGTCCAAAGGGTGTATCGTTTTAAAAGATCCCCTGCTTACGATGCCTTACTTCTTCAGGAATTTCAACGTGGGCTAGTTTCGGTAGGCGAGTTCTTCAAAGTCAAGAATATGGCGACCGAGAAAGCCCGTGCTAATTGGGAGCTGTCAATCAAACACCATGTGGATCGGTCCTTGGAATCTCTTCGGATTCAGATGAAGGAATGGAGAGCCTACTATCGTAGTCGAGGCAAAGAGCCACATCCTATGCATTTATAGATATCGTCCGAGCATTCTCTCTCGACCTTTTACGCAAGTCAAGAGTCGGTTGAGGGTGTAGTCCCGGATGTCGGGCCAGTCCCGGGTGCAGATTACAGCCAGTGGAGGAATGATACTATCAACGATATTACATGGCCGTCAAATGAGAGACTGCTTCGTGAATACGAGATGGTACCAGATCCGAGTATTAACAAAGGCTCGAAATCCTCGCAACCTTAATTTTGTAGATTTGTAGAAGATTCTGATTCTTTATTTTTTACTTGTAAAGAACCATTCTTTGAACTGTAACCATTCTTTTAAGAGCAATAAAATTCAATTTTATTCTGAGTTGAATGGTTTTGGTTTATTTTTTGCTGATTGTTGCCGAGTGTTGTATTAAACTGGCTGATGGTCGGGTAACTTAACCGAGTATCTTATTAAACCAGTTGTTACCCGAATAACTTCAATTGCCAAGTATCGTATTAAACTGGCTTCATGTTCGGGTAACTTAACCAAGTATCTTATGAAACCGGTTGTTACCCGAATGGCTTCAATTGCCAAGTATCTTATTAAACTGGCTTCTTCGATGTTCGGGTAACTTAACCGAGTATCTTATTATACTGGTTGTTACCCGAATGACTTCAATTGCCAAGTATCTTATTAAAATGGCTTCTTCAATGTTCGGGTAACTTAACCGAGTATCTTATTAAACCGGTTGTTACCCGAATGACTTCAATTGCCAAGTATCTTCTTAAACTAGCTTCATGTTCGGGTAACTTAACCGAGTATCTTATTAAACCGGTTTTTATCCGAATGACTTCAATTGCCAAGTATCATATTAAACTGGCTTCTTCGATGTTCGGGTAACTTAACCGAGTATCTTATTAAACCGGTTGTTACCCGAATGACTTCAATTGCCAAGTATCTTATTAAACTGTCTTCTTCGATGTTCGGGTAACTTAACCGAGTATCTTATTAAACCGGTTTTTACCCGAATGACTTCAATTGCCAAGTATCTTACTAAACTGGCTCTTTATTATTAACCGAGTCATCTTGAAACAGGCAAGTTTGCACTTGTGTTTCATACCCAATTGCTACCCGAACATTACATCAAGGCTCACAATGATCATAAGTTCGAGTCCTTACGCAATACCAAGGACGTCTCCCTAGTTTTTATGTGCAAGGTTTTGCCGAATCGTTGAGCTCTTTTTTTTTTAAGTTGCTTCAACACAGCTACGCATTTCACCTGAATTTCTCCCGATAGCGTCCCGAGCATTTTTCCAAAGTCTGGTGCATCAAGTTTGCCTTTTTACGAAGGTTATTTTGACCCTGCTCGGCTGGCATGCTCCTACCAGCTTCTCCGCCCATTCGGGATTTGATGGTCCTGAGAATTCTATTTGCATGTTCTTATTATCATGCTCTGCTTCCATATGTTGTTATTATCATATACCTTTTTTTTTTGAAATCCCGAACTAGATGCTACCCTTTCGGAAATTCCGAGTAATTTTTTTTATTACTGTAAAAAATCAACAAATTTAAATTACAGTTTAATATTAATCTTACCAATAAAAGAATAAAATATTCAATATAAATAAATATATATATATATATATATTAAGGATAGAAAATCTTTAGATATTGGGCATTGCATGGTCGGGGTAACACCCTTCCATTGGGTCGAGCAATCCAATAAGCTCCATGGCCAGCTATCCCCTCGATCTTGTATGGACCTTCCCATTTATCAGCCAGGGATCTTGCGGCTCTATTTTTTGTGTTCAGTGACACCTTCTTGAGCACCAGGTCTCCTAACTGAAATTTCCTGATCCGAACACGAGAGTTGTTGTAGCGAGCCACTCTTTGTTGATAGGTTGTATTTCTTATTCAGGACTTTTCCCTTTTTTCTTCTAGCTCATCCAAACTTTGTAGTAGCGTATCAACATTTTGTTCTTCATCGTATAGCTTGACCCGGGGGGACGCATACGATGTTTCTACGAGGATGACAGCTTCTGTTCCGAACGCTAGGATGAACGGAGTTTCTCCTGTTTAAGTCCTTGTTGTAGTCCGATATGCCCATAATACTTCAGGAAGTTTTTCAACCCAGCTTCTTTTTGTCATCTAACTTTGCTTTAATGGTGTGCTTGATAATTTTATTTACTGCTTCTACTTGCCCGTTTGTTTATGGATGAGATGGTGTCGCATAGTAGTTAGCAATATGATATTTCTGGCACAACTGTCTGAACTTTTGGTTATCAAACTGAGTGCCATTGTCGGTGATTATAGTGTCCGGAACTCCAAACCTATAAAGTATGTTTTTCTTTACAAAATTTGTGGTGTTGGCTTCCGTGATATGCACCAGCGCTTTAGCTTCTGCCCATTTTATGAAATAATCGACAGCTACTATGGCGTACTTCGCTCCACCCCCTGTCCCAGCTGGCATTGGCCCGATCAGGTCTAGGCCCCACATGGCGAATGGCCATGGGGCAGTGAGATTTCTGAGCTTTTCTGGGGGTTGTCGGATATCGTTGGCAATTCTTTGACAGGTGTTGCAACTTTCTGACCATTGCTGTGCATCTGAGAAAAGTGTAGGCCAATAATAGCCTTGCCCGAGTACCTTATGAGCCAGACTCCTACCCAAGTGTGGTTTCCGTAAACTCCTTCGTGGATCACTTGAAGTATTCGATGTGCATCTTCTTCCGGTATATATCTCTGGAGAGCTCGAGAAAACCCTCTTCTGTATAATTCTGCTCCGATCATGGTATACCTAGCCGATCAATACCTGATGTACTTTGCTAATACCGGATCTTTCGGGAGCACGCCTTCTTCCAGGAACCTTCTCAGCTGGACTATCCAACCGTCTTGCGGTGTTCGGATTTTTAAAATTTCCAAATGCTTAGGTTCAGCTGTACTCAGTTTAAGGAGGTGTGCAACTGGAATGGTTTTAGGTCTGATTGAGGTTGTTACTGACGCAAATTTAGATAAAGTGTCTGCCTTTTCATTTTCTTCTCTGGGGATCTGAGCGATCTTGTATTCTTTAAATTTCTGGAGGAGCTGTTTTGCGATGTCACGGTAGGCAATCATTCCTTCATCTTTGGCCTGGTATTTGTCCAAACCTGGTTGACAACTACCTGTGAATCGTTGAATATCTCAACTTCATCTGCCCCAAGAGCTATGCAGACTCTGAGTCCAGCTAATAATGCCTCGTATTCGGCTTGATTATTGGTTGCTTTGAATTCAAATCTCATGGCACATTCAACATCATCTCCTTCTGGGGTGCGAACTACGATCCCTACCCCGCTGCCATAAGTGTTTGAAGAACCATCAACATATAGTTTCCATGGGAAACTTTTATCCAACAGTCTTTTTGCTTCCAGGTTTGGTTCTATGAACTCGGCTATGAAGTTTGCCACCGCTTGTCCTTTGAGAGAGGTTCTGGGGACATAATGAATATCGAATTCACTTAACTCGATTGCCCATTTAGTAAGTCTTCCTGATATCTCTGGCTTTTGTAAGATTTGCCTTAATGGGCAAATTGTGAGAACCTGGATCGTATGGGCCTGAAAATATGGTCTCAGCTTTTTTGCTGCTGAAACCAATGCTAAGGCTATCTTCTCTGCCTGTGAGTTCCTAGTCTCGGCCGGTACGAGTGCCTTGCTAGTATAATACACTGGTTTCTGCACTCCATCTTCTGTTCTAACTAAGACTGAACTTGCTGCAAGCTCGATTATTGACAGATACAGCTGAAGTATTTCCCTTTTTTACGGTTTTGAGAGGATGGGAGCCTGCCCCAAGTACTCTTTTATTTTTAAGAATGCCTTCTCACACTCTTTATTCCACTCCAGGCCTTTCCCTTTTTTGATTATCTTGAAGAAAGTTGCGCACCTGTCTGTAGCCCTTGAGATGAATCTTCCCAAGGAGGCTAAACACCCTGTTAAGCGCTGTACCTCTTTCAATGTTTTAGGTGAGGTCATTTCTTGCAAAGCCTGGATCTTCTCAGGATTAACTTCGATTCCTCTTTTATGGACTTGAAAACCCAAGAATCTTCCTGAATGGACTCCGAATAAACATTTGTTTAGGTTTAATTTCATCTGGTATCTTCTCAAAACATCAAATGTCTCTCGGAGGTCGCGGGCATGCTTATCTTCTGAGACGCTTTTAGTCAACATGTCATCAATGTACACTTCCATGTTCCTTCCTATTTGCCGAGTGAAGATTTTGTTGACCAACCTTTGGTACGTAGCTCCTGCATTTTTTAAACCGAAGGGCATTACTGTGTAGCAATATAAACCCTGATCCGTTGTGAAAGCTGTTTTTTCTTCATCAGCTTTGTTCATCCTGATCTGATTATATCCTGAGTAAGCATCCATGAAGCTGAGTAATTCATGACCTGCTGTGGCATCCACCAGCTGATTTATCCTTGGAACTGAGAAGCTATCCTTTGGACATGCCTTGTTTAGATCCGTGAAATCTACGCACATCCTCCATTGTCCATTTTTCTTCTGGACGAGGACTACGTTGGCGACCCACTGAGGGTAGCTGACTTCTCTGATTGATCCAGTCGCTAGTAACTTTTCCACTTCTTTTTTGATTGCTTGACTTCTTTCAGGATTGAACGATCTTCTTTTTTGTATTACCGGTTTTGCATTCGGGCTTACTGCGAGGTGGTGGGATATTATTCGGGCATCTATCCCGATCATATCTTCGTGACTCCAGGCGAACACATCTTTGTATTCTCTAAGTAGATTGGTTAAGTCTTGCTTGACTTTTCCATCCAAACTGGCCGCTATCTTGATTTTCTTGTCCGGTTTGTCTTCTTCAAGTACCACTTCAACCAATTCTGTTTTGTATTCATTCGAGCCCTCCCTTGGATCCAGTTCGAATGACAAGGATTTTTTACACTGATTTGGCTGCATTATGGTGCACACTTGTTCAGCATCATGCTTGTCTCTGTATACTGACAGATTTGCTCTTCGGGCCATCTCTTGGGATCCCTTGACTATCCCAACCCCTTGTTCTGTTGGGAACTTGATCATTAATGCATAAGTGGCCGTCACGGCCCTTGATTTATTCAGGAATGGCCGGCCCAATAATGCATTATACGGCCAATTATTCAAGTCAACTACCATGAAGTCGAGCAGGACAGTCTTCTGGCATGGTGCCGTTCCGATCTTCACAGGTAGTTTTACCGTCCCGAGTGACCTGACCTCTATTTCCCCAAATCCCCTTAATGGAGTATGGAAAGGCTGTAAATCTTTTCGTTCTAGTCTTAGCTGGTCGTATACGGCCACGCTTAGGATGTCTGCTGAGCTCCCATTATCTATTAAAATTCTCCGGACTTCCTTATGGCCAATCCGGGCACTTATAACCAAAGCGTCATTAGGTCGAACATCGACGCCATGGGAATCTGCCTCTATAAAGACTATTGGGTCCCATCCTTCCTTTACCCTTTTCGGGTCTGGTTCAACTGAGTTTACGTCGAAGTTATTCCTTGCTTCTACTGCTTCTCTGATTTCCTTAGTTTGTTCTCGGTTGCTTCTCCCAGTAGAAGGTCCTCCGAAAATTGTATGTATTACTTGATTGGCTTCGGGGCTGATTCATTGGTTTTTACCAGGGTTGTGATCAACCTTGACTTTATTGGTTTCTAGTCTCTCGTCTTTTTTCAAGATTACATCCCGCAGGTGCCCTTCCCAAATAAGAGTTTCTATGTAATCTCTGAGCTGAAAACACTTTGAAGTTTCATGCCCGGTTTCTTTATGAAACCTGCAATACTTGGTTGTATCTCTCTGGGCGAACTGTGATTGTCACCGCGGTTCTTGTACCATATTATTTTCTTCCAAGATGGCTAGAATTTCTTCTTGTTTCTTCCGAAGAGGGGTGTAATTGGTATATCTGCCTTGGTATTTCTCTGTGGACCGTTCGGCGTTGAGCCCATTAGCCCCCATCCTTGTTTTCTCCTTGCTGTTTCCTTTCCGTTTTTCCTTTTGATTCTGCCCTTTGGGTTCGGTATTCTTCTGTTCGGGCTTTCCTCCATGCATATAGCTTCCTCCTGTAGCTAACTCTTCTTCCTCGGCCAGAGCGTATCCTCCCGCCATATCCATCATGTCGGCATACCTTGTCAGCCGTGCTCTTCTTAAATTGAAGGATATTCGTCCATTCTGCAAGTTATTGGTGAAGGCAGCAATAATTGATTCATCATTTGCGCTGCCAATTTCTGATACTACTTGGCCGAACCGGCCCAAGTATTTTTTTTAATGACTCGTCCTTCCCCTGTTTTATTTGAGAGAGGTAGGCTACCAACTTCTTTCTGTGAACGTTGCTCAGGAATTTCCTTGAGAAGCTCCTGCCCAACTCGTTCAAAATTTTCGATGCTTGCCGGGGGTAGTCTTCCGAACCATCTTGAGCCTGTGTCCCCCAGTGTTTACGGAAAGTTGAGACACAATAGAGGGTCACTGCGGGCATATTGAGCCATGGCACTTTTATAGCGCCTAACGTGCTCCTTTGGATCTATATCTTTTTTGAATTGCTCCACATGCGGCATCCTAAATCTTTCTGGGAAAGGGGTCCACAAAATCTCCCTAGTTAATGGACTATCGGAGTCATCGTCGGATAGATCGTTACAGCCGTAACGTCTGACTAGTGCCTCCATCTGTCGCCTGTTATTCTCTACTTCTCGAGTTAGGCTCTTGATTGTGACATCTCTGTCCCCCACTGGGCTTCCTTGACTGTTGAACTGTTGGGTAACTGTCATTCTTTCCTCAGACGCTTCACTCTGATGCCGGAACTGTCGTGTGACTCCATGATGACGTTTACAGTGGTGTTGATCACTGTCTTCTGATGATGACCGTCCTCTGCACCGATCGTATTTACGATGTCTGGCACGTATTGTTTGATTGCGATCCAGCCTCTGGTGATTTTCCTCTTCTAGTGTTTTCTGTCCAGCTGGATTGATTAGGGAAGAGTTCCTTTTGGTTTCTGGCATAGTTATTCCTGGCCTCACCATCATCGAACGGAGCCTTGCGGGTGGAGGATTAGGAGTATGTGCTCCTGCGACCAGTAGATCAATCCCTTCCCTTGCTGCATCCGTCACCAATTGCTGTAGGGCCTCATGGAAACGCAGCGTAAGATCTCTGCTGGTTGGAGGAACTTGCTGGATCCCCGCCAGGTGCGCAGTCTGGTTTTCTGTGTTTGCTGCAGGATCTTGTGACGTATTGCCAATATGGAAATCGTCTGGTGATTTTTAGCCATTCCCTGAACTACTTCTGCTTCCTGCCATTGCTTTTTAACAAGTTGGGAGGTTCAAGCCCCTCCTTCTAGCACCAATTGTTGACGTCGAATTTTGGATTATGCCAAAAAAGCCAACAAGGATTGGATTTCGGCTATTGAATTAAAGAGAAAGAGATGCAGAGAGAGTAGCAAAGACAAGTTTTACGTGGTAAAACTCCGATGGCCGGAGAAACAACCACGGGTGGTTGAAGGATCAACCAAGCTAAAATCCACTAAGAGAATAAGATGTTTACAAGCTCTCGATCTCTCTTTTTCTCTCTGTATTTACTATAACTGTTGTATGATATATCGCTTATATCCTTTATGGACGAGATTATGAGTCTATTTATATGTTTATAGAACCCTAATCTGCCTTGTACAAGTAATACAGGATCTTTGTATTTAATTGTGATTCAGTTACTTTCTTGAGGTCGATTTGTCTTCTTTCCTGTTTCGGAGTCTCTTATGGAAGTCGAGTGGGATTCTAGTAGTGTTGTTCAATTTGGACTTGTTTCCTTATAAGAATGTAGTCTTCGTAAAATAATCAAGTTATTTCCTGATTGAGGACTCTTCTAACTTAAATGTTCCATTTTATTTGGGATTCCTTCCTGATAGATATCTTCGTGTATTTAATGACTTAATCCGTGTGAAATAAGCACCAAGTTCTTACTCGAGTCGTATTTATTCCCGAGTAAGAGCAATACCTGATGGTCCCGAGTAGCGCCGTTTGAGCCCGAGTAGGAGCGTTGTTTAACCAGTCCCAAGTGTTGTTAACTGATCCCGAGTAGGTTTTATTCAATATGTGCTTACTCGGGCTTTCTTCTCTTTAATGATGCCTTATAGGATATTTCCCGAATGTACATTTGGGCGTCCAGCTGGCTATTTTTTCCTTCCTGTTAATGACGTGTATGCTTGGTAAAATTTACATACGACAAAAAGATTGTTAATTACAATATTACACTCTTTCTATCGAGCATAATCCTAACACAATCTTGCTCTGGTAGATTGCTACCTTTTTTGCCACATGTTCTTGTTTTTCTTCCAAGAGATCTAGACTAGCTCGGAGCTTGACCTCGTTGCCCTCTGGTTCAAAGTGTTATTCCCGGAACGAGGTCAGCTTATGTTCTATGTGGAGGACAGCTTCAACCCCAAAGGTCAGGGAATAGGGTGTTTCCTCTGTTACTGTCCTCCTCGTGGTTCGATACGCCTAGAGAACCTCGGGAAGTTCTTTAACCCATTTTCCCTTCTTCTGTTGCAGCTTCTTAATGGTTTTGTTAGTTGCTTCAACCAAACCGTTGGTTTTCGGGTGAGCTACCGATGCAAACCTGAGGTCAATACCAAACCTCTCGTAATAATCTATGAACCTTGCATTGTCAAACTATTTTCTCAAGTCGGTGATTATGACCAGTGGGGTACCGAACCTGCATGCCACATTTGTCTTGATGAGCGTGATAGTATTTTCCTCTAAAATCTAGGAAAGGGGGCCTGCTTCGACCCACCGGGTGAAGTAATCAATGGTGATGATAGCATGCTTTGCTTGCCAAGGGGCTACAGGAAGCAGTCCGATCAAGCCAACCCCCCACATTGTGAATTGGTACGACGAACTGAGCGAGGACAGCCGTTCAGGTGGTAGATGACTTAGGTTTGAGGTCCTTTGGCACGACTTATAAGATCGGACAATCTCATTTGTATCCTGGTGGATAGTCAGCCAATATTATCCCATTCGATGCACCTGATAGGCCAGAACTTCACCGCCAATGTGATTTCCACAGCCCCCAGTATGAACTTCTCCCAACGCCCATCTAACATCATCGAGGTGTAAGCATCGGAGTAGAGGAAGGGATTTACCTCTTCTGTAGAGGTACCCGTCTTTTAAGCAATATAAGACCGAAGCCCTCTTGATTCTCCGGGATTGGTCGACCTCCTCTGTGAGCTTTCCTTCCTAAAGAAAAGAAACTATGGGATCCATCCAGCATGGGTGTCACTCTATAGGGCATATTTCTCTACTCTCGGCTATACTTGGCTAGAAGATCACCTGAAGAGGAACCCTTTTTGGTAAGGTCTGGCCTCCATTTGCAGCTATCTTGGCCCAGACGTCTGCCCGATGATTATGTTGTCGTGGTACTTGCTCGATCATGAATCCCATAAATTTTTGCTTGAGCAGTTAAGCAATGAGTCACTCTTGACTTGCAGGTAGTCGGCCTTGAGCTCGACGACTGCCTTCATCCCGGCTATGAAGGCCTCATACTCTGCCTCATTGTTGGTGACCTTAAATTCGAATCTAAAACAGTGGCAACACTCAGTTCCCTCTGGGTCTATTAGAACTATACAAGCTCATCCCCCGGTTTGCCCAAACGGTCCATCCGTGTAGAGGATCCAAGACTGACAACCCACCGGTTGGCCGTCAAACTCCAAAATCTTCTCAGGAACTATATTTGTCATTGCGGGGGTTGCTTATCCTGGGGCCACTAAAAACTCTACCACGAAGTCCGCCAAAGCCTGGGATTCAATTGTGGTCCTGGGTTTGTATCTTAAATCAAACTGGGTGAGTTCCAGAGCTCATAAAACCAATCTGCCAGATACGTCCGGCCTTTGTAAAAATTGGCGGAGAGATTGGTCTGTCACTACTGCTATTGAGTGAGCTTGAAAGTAAGGACGGAGCTTCCTTGCCGAAGTCACCAGAACATAGGCGAGCTTCTCCAGAAGAGTATAATTTTTCTCTGGCTTGGTTAAGGCGTGACTTATGTAGTAGATAGGTTGTTGGACCCTATCTTCATATTCCTTGACCAAGGCCCCACTCACTGCAATTTCTGAAACAGTCAAGTAGATTTGCAACTCCTCTCCAGGACTTGGCTTGACTAGCAATGGAGGGCTTGTCAGATATTTCTTCAAGGCTTGAAAGGCTTGCTTGCTCTCCTGGTCCCATTTCACGTTTCTTCCCTGTTTGATAGCTTTGAAGAAAGGGAGACATTTATATATAGAGCGAGAAATGAACTTGTTGAGCGCTGCTACCTGTTCGGTCAGGACTTGTACCTGCTTGAGTGATGTATGGGATTCTAGGTCCAAGATAGCTTTGATCTTCTCTGGTTAGCCTCTATGCCTCTCTCATGAACCATGAGGTTCAGAAACTTCCCCGCAGTTACCCCGAAAACACATTTGATCATGATGTCCTTCTGTGGTTGGTGACTTGGTGATCATGTCGTCGATGTATACCTCCATCGATCTTCCAATCTCGGGCTTGAACAATCGATTGACCAACCGCTGATATATAGCTCCCGTATGAAGCTGGTCATGTCCTGGTCAGTGGGGTGCATCATGATCTGGTTGTACCCTGATAATGCTTCATAAAGCTTAGAAGCTTGTTCCCGGACATGGAGTCAACCAACTGATCGATCTTTGGTAAATGAAAGCTGTCTTTTGGACATGTCCTGTTGAGATCGGTGTAAAAAATGCACATACGCCACTTCTTATTTGCCTTTGTGGCCATGACCACGTTGGCGATCCAATCGAGATAGCACGCTTCTCTAATAATGCCTGCTCTGAATAATTTATCCACTTCCTTCTTAACCGTATTATTCCTTTTGGTGTTAAAGTGACGCATTTTCTGTTTGACAGGCTTGAATGTCAGATCCACTACTAATCGGTGAGCAGCCAATGACATTGGGATCCCAGGCATCTTATCGTGACTCCAAGCAAAGATGTCGTTGAATTCTTTATGGAGCCTAATCAGACCCTCATTCACTACCGGATCGAGGGTAGCTCCGACCTTACCGACCTTCGAAGAATCATCCATCCGGATGGGTATCTCTTCTAGTTTGTCCACATGATGCCCACTGGCCCATTCCATGGTCTGTTTTTCTACATCTCAAATCACGAGGTCATCTTCTGGGTGATCTGTGGACTCTCTATCTTTCAAGGCCATCTCGGGTGGTACCCCATCCTAGATCATTGTAACCTATGCAAATTGTTTTGCTAGAGTTGTCGGGTTGGCAGATATTGCATAGTATTTCCTGGTTGTTTGCTTGTCACCACATATCTCCCCCCACCTTGTCTCCTACCAGAAACTTTAGGACGTTATGGTAAATGAATAGGACCTCCTTCAAGGATGACAAGAAAGGTCTTCCTAGTATCGCATTGTATGACGATGGGGTATCTACCACCACGAAGTCGGTCATAACATTTTACTGGAAAGGTGATGTTCCAGCGATTATTGGGAGGATCTTTAATCCCACAGGTATGATCGAGTCCCTAGTGAATCTATACAATGGGGTAGTACAGCTATTGTAACACCATTGTTTCAAATTCAACTTCTTCAAGGTATCTTTAAAGAGGATGTCGAAGCTGCTGCCTGTGTCAACAAGCACGCGGTGAACCATGCAGTTGGCAATCTGTACCGTGACTACCATGGGATCGTCATGAGGCTGTACGGTGTTGTAGACGTCCGCCTCAATGAAAATAATTTATGTTACCTGGGAGGGGTCAATTGGGCTCTAATCGACCTTGAAGATAACTCGCCCTTCATCTGCGCGGGGAATCTTCCTCGCGTGTTTTTTTCTAGAATTATTGGAGGTTCCAGCCAAAGTGGGCCCTCTACTGATGGTATGTATCACCTGGATTTGCTACATCAGATCCTTCTGCTCCCCATTTCTCTTCTCGGTATGTTCACGGATCTTTGCCTACACTTTTCTTTCAGTCTGAATATTATCCCTAACCTATTGTAAGAACTTTATCAAACATCCTCCCCTTATCAGAGCCTCGATTTGATTACGCAGATTGTAGCACTCTGAAGTGTTGTGACCCACGCATTCATGGAAGTCGCAATGGGTGCGGGCTTCTGTAGTGGCCTCTTATCCCGAATAGCAAGATATAATGTTTCACGTGATGCATTCAAGGGGGTGTAGTGATCATACCCTTTCTTATCTCGCGTTACAGGGGCAACTATCTTGGGAGGAGGTGAAGCCCGCGGAGGGGTCCGCCTTACTGGATACCTTTCTTGCTTGGGTTGAAAAATGGGGAAGCGGTATGTTGACCAATTAGGTGGTTTATTCTGATTTTTCTGAGCTGACTCAGGTGTGGGAGTTTCCTTCTTCTCACGCTTCGTCGTTCTCATATCATCATATTCCATCTTGACCTTGAGCTTCTCGTCGACTTCGATTTGCTCTAGAGCCTGATCATAGGCTTCTTGGTAGATCTCTGGATACCGCTTGGCAAAGGACCAGAAAAGCTTGCCCGCCCACAGGTTCCGCCTGAAATTGGCAAGGGTTTCTTTCTCAGTAAAAACCCTCATCTGGATGAATTCCTTGTGGAACCATTCCATATAAGCCTGGATGGTTTCCCCCTCTCCTAGATCACGTACTGTAGATGGAAGGGATCCTTCAATCGGGGTTTGACTCCCTAGAATTACGAGCAGAAATCAGTTGACTGCTTTGTAAAGGAATCCACACTGCCAACAGGTAGCTTTCTAAACCAGATCCTAGCATAATCTGTTAGTGTAGTAAGGAACATCCGGCACATGGTGGCCGTGGTTATGTTCTGGACTTCCATCTGTTAGACGAAACTCTCTAAGTGGCTCAAAGGATCCTCTATGCCGGAGAACTTGTCTGATGACATCTTAAACTTTGGTGGGAGCTCTCCCTCCCAAATCCTGCTAGTAAAGGGGCCGTTCATCTCACTCAGGTGGTCCTTTTTTTACCTCTTTACCCTTTCCTCTTTTCAACTGTTTGATCTCATTCTGCATATTGGTCAGCTGGTCCCTTAGGCTCTTATTTCCATGTTTCTCGGAGTCGACCTCGAAGCTCTTGTTATCAGATCCCCCCGACAAACTGGATATCTCCACTTTGCCATCTTCATGGGTGGGCTCCTCTTGTGCAGTTTGTTAGCTACCACTGGCCTCATTTCGAGGTTCCATTCTGGAAGTCGTCTGTCGAAAGGGGCTGCGAGGTGCCCTAAGTGGAGCGCCGACTGCTGACTTAACCTGCCTGGGTTGATAGTAGATCGACCTGTCTGGGACTGGGGGCATGGCCCTATCCTGTCCCGGAAAGAAGTTGTGGGTTTTATTCTATTGTGGGCAGGAACCAATGGAGGGGGTCTTAGCCGATCAAAGGCGGGTTGCCTGGCAGCGGATCTGCTCACCTCTCCTCGAGTACCAAGATCTGCCAGTTGAGAAGCAATTCCTTCTGAGGCTAGAATGAGGCAGACATTCTCCACGATGGTCGTAACATGCTGGTTGATCATTTTTTGGTTCATTACCTGAGAGGTTGGAGCCCGCTCCATGTCTGACGGATACGAGGATGGCTTAGATTTTCTTTCCTTCTTCTGTCCCTTCTTGGTCGAGGGGGCAGACTGATGTCCCGAGGTTTTGGGTTGTCCTTGGGAGAAGAGAAGCCTCATAAATACTGCAAAACAATACACTTGTAAATATACAAATGGTCGTATGGGTTTTTCCCACAGACGTTGCCAGAAAGTGTTAACTGAAAATTTACTCGTTGTGAGAAATTCTGGTTAACACCCTCGAGACCATTACCACGGAGGTGGTGGCCGGGGTTGATACCTTAAGTACCTAGATTAATTGTAAAATGGTGAGATATTTAACGTAAAGATTAATGTGATGAGAAGAAGATTAAGGCTACTTTATTATAAATCATATATGTCGTACATAAGCTCTTAAACACTCTTAATCTCACTAAGATACAATAGGATGGCAACCTCGTGCCTGTCGAGAAGTAGAAAAATAATGACATCATGTTCTGATTACAGAATTTAGGTCGGAGTAAAATCTCCATTTATCTGCCTTTTTTCTTGTTCTCTCTTCCCAAGGTTTCTGCTTGGTCTATTTATACACAATCCAAATAGGTAAAGTTTGTGACTCTCTTCCCATCATTTTCTGAATCCAATCCCCCCTTATCGGGGGGATCCATTATTTTGAATGTTGTTCACTTTGATTTAATGACGGAGTTGAGAATATCTTTTAGAGATAAGTTTGTTTCCTCTTTGGACTCAAACACTTGCCATGCACTTACGCGGTGTTTCAACGTTCGATGGAGTGTAGATATGATCATGTGTGTCTTCTTGGTGTGATTCCTCATGGAGGTCGTTAAGTATAAGTGTTAACTGTTTCATAGTGTGTGGCAAGTCCATGCCTCGGTCTTGGTTCTAGAAGCTTGGTCGGACCCCTCTAGGTCTCTTGGAGCTGATGATGGCCTCGTGGGCATCCTCTGGTGGTAGCGGTACTCTGGTGGACTCCCTTCTACCTGTCCTGATGGATTCGAAACTTCCTTTAGCGAGGTGGAGTAACTCTGTAGTGTGAGCTCGGTAATTAATGAATCTCTCTCTGTGTTCAGAGAGCATGGCGGGCTTCCGGGGAGGTTGCGGGGTGATCCCAAGTTTCGGGAGCCTGGTTCGTCATACGTTGGGCTTTATCTGAATTCTCTTTTTCGTGTAAGGAGCTCGATCTGATCGTGTCAGAATCCACCCTTGATGCTTCTAGAGCTTAACGATCTTTCCTTACTTCTGCGGGACGGCTCCATCGATCAACCCTAGGATCTGGGGTTCAAAGATGGATAATCTCAGGCCTAGACCCGGGCTAGGAGAGTGAAAAAATTCTCTTTGGTCCCTATCCAAATTTGCCTACTGACAGAATGTAACTGGTGGTCGGCTGCGTGACACGTGGACAACGCTTAGATTTAATGAAATTATGATTGAAACATGTAAAGAATGAGGCCTACTTAAATAAGGTATTTGGAATTATACTTTGATAAGGAAGTAAATTTCCTAGTAGATATCAAAGTCCAGATTAGGCAAAAGATCTAATACAGTCGAAACACAATCAAAGCAAAGCAAGAAAGAAGGATAACATGACTCCAATAGGTTAGAGTTTCGTTTAACTACCGGAACTTTCCTTACATGTACATCAAGAATTAGGGTTCTATACATGTATACATAGGCTCTAATAACACCCATAAAAGGGTGAATGCCAATTAAGCTTACAAGAGTGCAAGAAAGATTGTGTGTAATCATTATCACTATAATGAACTTTTCTCGCCATTGCCAGCAACCGTGGATGTTCTTCACCTTGGGGTGGGGTTTTACCACATAAAATAGTATGCCTTACTTGCTTTTTATTTATTTTGGTTATATAGTTTGATTGTTCATTCACACTCACTTGTTCGTCGAGTGATCAATTAAACTTAATCCAAACATCACCGTTAACCGAAGGTATAGGACGGGATGATATTGGGGGCCTTTGTGAAATGCTAGGTATCTCGGATCTTGATGGGCCAGAGGTGTTGATAAAAGGTGAGGAATATAAGGAGGGAAAAAAGAGGTGTCTCACTGTCTTGTGGAGAAAGTCCTTATTGGGAAAAGAATAATCAGAGAAGCTTTCAAGGGTGTCATTGAACAGCTTTGGAACTCTATTGGTGTGGTTGAAGTCGAAATGATGGATGGTAACCTATTTGTTTTCTATTTCCCTATGAATGAGGACATATGCCTAGTCTGGGCCAAAGGTCTATGGCACTTTGATAATCACATTATAATGCTAGAAAAATCATACGGACCTGGAGACATGGCGTCTATGGAATTCAAGATGGTGGAATTTTGTATTCAGATAGATAAAGTGCCTCTAATGTGTATGAATAAAATAATCGTGAAAATTATAGCTAAGCAAGTTGGGATATTGGTGGAAATTTCGGCAAATTCTGGGGAATGCTGGGGTAATTCTTGAGAGTTAGAGTCAAGATTGATATCTCCAAATCTCTCTCAAATGATGTCTAAAGGTTCGTCCGGAGGGGTTTGACAAAACAGTGGTGGCCTCTATCCATTACAAGAGACTACAAGATTTCTGCTTCGGTTGTGGAAAGATAGGACATGTTATAGGGGATTGTGTTGATGAAGAAGCTAAAAATGATGCTCTGGAAGGGAAAACTACTAGATATAGGGTCTGGATGAAAGCAGTGGCTCTAGCCAGGGTTTTCCTAAATTCCTAAATTCCTAAAAAGGGGAGCCTCAAGCAAGAGCTGGGAAAGGGCAAATCTATGGAGAACATCAAAGGGTGCATAGTACGAGTTGGGCTAATGAAGAAAAACAGTCTTTTGTAGATGATAGAATGGTTACTTATAATACAAGGAGAAAGGAAGAGGGATTGAATAGGGGGTGAGTACTGGTAGGGAGAGGGAAGTTGGGGAAGGTTTGATTATCAAAGGTATAGAGGATTCCAACATTGGCCCCGCTGAAACAGTAAGTCAGGTATCGAGTAAAGCTAGTGGTTCTGGTAAAGGAATAAATGAGGGTTGATCTATGCCGATAGCAAATTTCAGAGAAGAGTTAATTGGGGAATCTAGCAAAAAGGTGGGGAGTGGATTATCATTAATGCATCTAAATGGCTCCAAATGGGTGCCAAAGTTGTGAATGTGGAATTACATACTTTAACGGAGGAAATGCCTATGGATGGGTTGGAAGGAAAAGATGGATGGTTGGATGGAAATCAGTGTGTGGTAGAGAGTGAGGAGGTCGTTAAAGCCTCTGAGGAGAATATGATCATAAGCCTCGGTAAAGTGTCGGGTCGAAAATGGAGGAGAGCTACTAGGAAAGGGAAAGGTCATAAAGGAATGATCGGAGTCTCCATCCCTATTAAGAGGATTCTTGAAGCCTGACATACTGTGAAATCAAAGATCCGAAGTAATAGCCTTTCCCCAAATGGGAAAGGGCAACAAGTCAGGGTCTTAAGAAGATATCTCTAAAGGACAAAGACGATTGCGGGGTGAAAAGAAGGATGATTCTGTCTCCAGAGAACGAAGGGTCAAGTGAAAAGAATTAGAAAATGAGTCTGGGTGATCTAGTATCAAGAAAATAGATGGAGCCTGAGGTTTAGGCCTGCCGAACATTATAACAATATTATGTTGAAACATTCAAGGATTGGAGAATCCTCAGGCATTCCTAGCCTTAAAAAGGGTGCTTAAGAGATTATCCCCAAAACTGGTGTTTTTGAGTGAAACAAAGCTTCATAGGGGTGAGTTGGACAAATTCAGGTGTCTGCTAGGTTATGAGGGAGTGTTACAAGTAGATAGCGATAGGAAAAGCTAGGCTCTCCTCTTATTATGGAAAGAGTGGAATGTAAGAGTGCAATCTTTTTCAAATGGGCATATAGATGTGACTGTGAAGATGGACTCTGGAATGATGTGGCATTTTTCAAGCTTTTATGGGAGCCTGACTCAAGACAATAAAGCAATTTCCTGGGAACTTCTGAAAGATTAAGAATAGTGGATAACCTGCCTTGGTCATATGGTAGGGATTTTAACGAGATCGTAAGTACCAATGAGAAGAATGGTGGTTTTGATATGCAGGTGTTGGGGATGGCTGCTTTCAGGCAGATCATCAAACCTCATTGATGTTGGCTTTATAGGGCCAAAACTAACTTGGAACAACATGAGAGATGGGGAGTGTTATATCCAGGAGAGATTGGATAGATTTTTTGCTAATGAGGACTGGATGGAGTTGTTTTCTTGTGTGAAGTTAAAGCATTTGGGATACAACAATTCCGACCACAGAACAATTGTTTTAACATCAAGGGTTCAATTAATTATTCCAATAGAATAGGCGACTTGGGCTTCAAATTTGAGCCTTACTAGCTTACGAAGGAAGAGTGCAAAGGTGGTTGTTGCAGTTTGGGGTGATTTTGGTGTATCTGTCTCGATGGATTATCTTGGTTTTCATGCATTTTTCTTCAAAAAAAAATTGGCTAATAGTCGATTCTGATGTCTCTTGTGTGTGCCTCAAAGTGCTGAATGGGGAGGTCTCAATTAGGAATTTTAATAAACCCAATGTGGTTCTCATCCCAAAAAAGAAGAACCCTATGAATATGAGAGACTTCAGACCAATAAGTCTGTGTAGCGTGGTCTTGAAGATAGTCACTAAGGCTATGGAAAATCGTCTGAAAGGTATACTTCCAGTTACTATATCCCAAAACCAGTCAGCTTTTGTGCCTAGGAGATTGATCTTCGACAATGTGTTGGTGGCTTTTGAACTTCTCCACTCTATCTGGAAAAGGAAGAAAGGGAAGAGAGGTTTTACTGCCTTAAAACTCGATAAGAGCAAGGCATATGATAGATGGAATGGGGTTTTTTAGAGTGTGTTATAATGAAAATGAGGTTCATGTCGAGATGGATTGAGCTTGTGCTGGACTTTATTACAACTTCAACTTTGGGTTTTGTAATTAATGGGAAAGTTTCTGGAGATATGGTCCCTTCGAGAGGGTTAAGGCAAAGTTGTCCATTACCTCCCTATCTGTTTCTCCTTTGTGCAGAATCTTTGTCCTGCCTTTTTAAGAACTCTAAAAGAGATGAGGAACTACGGGGTTTCGGTGCTCTAGGGGAAGCTCGTGCATCAGCCATCTTTTTTTCATTGACGATAGCGTCCTCTTTTGTAAGGTGAATGTGGAAAGCTACGAAGAGATCAGTAGAGTCTTAAAGGTCTATGATAGGGGGAGGGTCAAATGGTTAATCTACAAAAGTGTAATATTACTTTTAGTCCGCATGTGGGCAGCGATGCCAGAGCAGATATCCGGGCTGTTTTTGGTGTAGGAAATTCTCAAAGCCATGACAAGTATTTAGGGCTCCACACTTTGGTTGGCAAAAATAAAAAGAAAACTTTTAATGACATCAAGGAAAGTGTGTGGAAGAAGCTCAGAGGCTGGAAGGTAAGTATGTTATCTCTTGGAGGCAAAGAAGTTTTGATCAAGGTTGTGGTCCAAGCTATGCCAACTTATACTATAAGTATCTTCCAGTTTCCTTTCTTCCAGTTTCCTTTGGGTTTGTGTAAGGAGTTTGGGGCTATGATATCGAAGTTCTGGTGGGGCTCTAAAGATGGCAAGAGGAAGATTAGTTGGGTCAGTTGGGCGAAAGCCTGTGTTCCTAAAGTGTCTTGCAGCATGTGGTTCAAAGACTTATAAGTTTTTAATCAAGCCCTCTTAGCTAAGCAAGCTTTGAGGCTTGCCCTAGGGTCAGAATCTCTTGTTTTCAAGTTGTATAAAGCAAAGTACTTCAAGGATGAGGAGTTTTTGAGTGTGGACCTGAAACCAAGGGTCTTTCATGTTTGGAGGAGCATCGTTTGGGGGAGGGATCTCTTTAAAAAAGGGATCAAATGGAAGGTTGGGGATGGGAAGAGTATCAAAGCCTTCGTTGACCCCTGGATTCCTCGACCAACTTCCTTCAGACCTGTCACTATAAATGGTGATAATAGTTTAAGAGCTGTTGATTTCATGATAGAGGAAGGAAGGGGATGGGACATAAGGAAGCTTGAGCGGATCTTTCTTGATATAGATAGACTCGAAAATCTGTCAATTCCAGTGGGTTTGAGATCTGCAGTAGACAAAATTTTATGGCATTATGACAAGAAAGGGATCTACGATGTGAAGAACGACTATAAGGTTGCCATGAAAGATAAGATTATCAAAGCGTGCTCAGATCCTTCCAAAAGCAAAATATGGTGGTCTAGGAAGTGGGGTCTAAATATTCCTCATAAAGTAAAAAATTCATTTGGAGGATGTGTAACAATGCCCTCCCCTCTCTTGTTAACTTGTGTCTCAAAAAGGTTTTAAGGGAGGCTAGTTGTCCTGGGTGTAGGATTGGAGTGGAATCTGTTGGCCATGCACTGTTGTTAAGTGTGAAGTCGAAGGAGGCCTAGGTTACAACTCCCTTCTAGGGCCCGATTGTCAAGTTTAAAGGGTTAGGCTGGGCTGTGGGGATGTGCTAAGAGGCTTGGCAAAGTGCTTGAAAAAAGAAGCTCTATAGGCTGTATGCATGGTGCTTTGGGGTCTCTAGATGGATAAGAATGATGTTATGCACAATGGGAAGGATCGACCAGCCGGAGTTTTGGTGGCTGGAATTCTTGCTTTCCTGAAGGAATTTCAAGTCTCCTGTAAGGCAACTAAGACTTCTCCTTTGGGGGTTTCCTCCCCGATTTATTGGTTCCCTCCCCAAGAGGACTCTCTCAAATTGAACACTAATGTTGGCGTGAAATTGGGTCTCTCCCCGTGTGGTGTTGGGGTTGTTATTAGGGATGAGAATGGTTGGGTTGTGGCTGCATTATCTAAGTCTTTTCCGAGTAATTTCTAGCCAGGGGCGGGACAGATGGTGGCACTGAGGGAGGGCTGCGACTAGCCCAAAAACTGCAGGTGAAGATTGTTTGGGTGGAGGTGGATGCCTGCAATATGGTCTCTAAGATCTCTGATGTGTTAGCTGATTTGGGTGAGACTGAATTTGTTCTTAATGATACTAAGGTCCTGGTAGAGAAGGCTGGGGTTCAAAAATGCCATTCTATCTCTAGAAATATGTCATTCCATCTCTAGAATTTGGAACGCAATGGCCCATAACCTTGCCTGGTCATTAAAGAGGAATTTATGTGGCAAAATGTAGGCCTTAGTGTTATCTTCACCTGTTTGGTGGAGTAGCTTGTGCTTCACTGTGTTTTACTTGAAAAAATAAAAAATAAAAAAATAAACATGTGATGCACATGATTTGGCTCAGTGCTTTTAATAGAGAGCTGCGGCCTGCACTCTCTGCAGTACTCAATTTCTAGAGAAAATCTTCAATGGGACGGTTTTATTGTCATTCGATGAGACCGTTCCAATGAGATTGTACCATTTATCTTAAGTACATAATTATATATTATAAAATTATAATTTGGTACAATCTTATTGGACGGTCTCATCAAGTGTTAATGAGACCATCCCATCGAAGATTTTCTCCAATTTCTAACCTGTATGCATGCTGACGTGGGGCATATTTTAAAGTATGTCACTGATCCGATTATCAAAACCTGTATCAAGATAACATTTTCAATATGGTAGTATCCGAAATTGTGCACCGCCACGGCCAGGTAACATTTTTAATCAAGTACATTGTACACTTTGACACCAGTATTTGCACTTGGGTAACAATATATCAAAGGGGAAATGTTGACGTTGCAGTTTCAAAATCTGTTGGCATTACAGATTTAAAGGACGAGTAGTCGACACATTATGGTGAAAATTAACAAGGGATTAGATTTACTTATTTACCACACATTAATGTGTGGTTGACACAATTGCAGACCAAGAGAAAATTCATTGTTGGGGAAATTATCAGAGAAGATATTGGGGCTGCAAGGCCTGGGAACCACACAATATTTCCTTTTGTGTCTACTTGTGTTGGTGTATGATACATTCAAGTGTCGGCGCTGGTAATTGCAATAGTAGCGGATGCATCTGCAATGACACATTGTTTTCACTGATCAGCTGTCTCTGGTTATTTCAACCACCATGGAATCGTAAGCAGTATGCTTCAAAGACTAAACTCAATCACCATGGAATCGTGATCAACATTTTCAGCAAGTAGTTAACAACTAAGTATTTATTGTTCCTATCAAATGCAACTTATATACCCAGATGCACTCGAGTCAGAAGAACCTCCACGGCTGTAAATTCTGTGTCCAAAAACCCTCAAAATATAGATCAAACAATATACAAAAACTAGATCACATATTTTGCACAATACAAGTGATTTTGTAACTTCAAATTTCCCTTCACTTTCTGTAATAAAGTTCTGGGCTAGGTTTTGATTTTAATACTTAAGTAATTATAAAGAAAACGACAATTTATTTGGCAAATAAAGGCGTAATTGAAATTTCATTACCACATGAATTTCATTTTTACCGAAGATTAGGCCGAGTCCTGGCCTCTCGCCAATACATGCCTCTGCAAATCCCCAATGCCTGAATAAATTCCATATAACATTCATAAAAGAGTTTTCCAACAAATTTACATCAATGCAATCAACTATAATTAGGAGTCGCATGACATTCTTCGGGGATCTCCTTTTTTAACCCCCTCAAATCTGCCAGCTTCTCCTTTAGATCATTTTCACACTTTTTAACTTCCAGAAGGGATGGATAGTTGTCTTCATATTGGCGAGCATCTCGGACCAATGCCAACAATTGGGTCAGATACTGTACAAAGTACAACTCTAACAATCTGGATATTTGAACAGCGCTAATATCCAGACTCTTGATACATTCTCCAGACAAGTGACCTCTTAAATGACAGAAAGCAACTCGTCCGTGCATGCTACAAAATTTTTCGTGTATCCTTGTGTATCCAGAAACACGATACAGGTGCTATGCAATCCTCCGCCCTATATGTATATGTTTAAATGTTAATAAAATGTCATAATGCTGGCCAATGAATTCATATAAAACAAAACCACAACCGTATTTTACAGGGTCACTTAAGAGTTTGTTTAATTCCATGGCAGACTACCTCTACAGAATAGAAGTCTGATAGGTGAAATGATTTGCCGATGTTAATGTTATGTGAAGGAACACAGGTGAAGTGGTTGACTGGTTTACAAGAGAATGCCCCCACACAAGGGCACAACGGGCTTCTATCCACACAGATGCATGCAAATATAATAAAAAATTAAAAAACAAAATACAAGAGACTATTTTCAAGTAAATAAAGAACCAGAATGCCCAAAAAATGAATGGGTGAAGTTAATATTTAACAGTGGTTATTTCTTATGCTAGGCAGATTTAAAGTTACAAGATGAAGGAATCGCTCATTTCAAATAATACGTGACAAACTTTTTTGCAAAATATTTGTGCAAATTACTAGATTTATGCCCAGTAAGAATCATTTCACAAGCAAAGTGCCAAATCAAACAATAACCTTCAGACAAGAAAAATAGCAACCATATTTTAAATTACAACAATGAAATATAACATTAATTATTGGCTACTTATTGGTTAATCATCAACATTAAAATATACTCCATGGGTTAAATCGAAATGCTTTTTTTTTCAGACAGATTACTACTACTCAGTATCCCACTGCACTCAAATGTGTAATGCAGTAAGTAGATTTGTAAATGAGCATGATGGGCTGTCTGCAGTCAGAGGCTTAGACAAACTCATAACAAATTCAGAAACAAATACAAATCCAAGCACGTGTGGGGAATTGAACCCAGAACTCTTGGGACAACCAAAGCTATGATACCAAGTTAGTGACCAACAGACCCAAAAGCTCTCAAAAGCTTCTGTTCGTTGCTAACACCTACACACCACAAAAAAAAAAAAAAACAGATGACATTTATTCTTAGCACTTCCAGGCAGTTTTATTTTTCATCCGTTGACCCCTCCCCACCAAAACAATTTCTTGTAATTTGGCTCCCCCTAGATAAAATTTGTTGGCTTTGCCTTGTGATTGCACTAGCTAATGCATACTAGGACTCAGGAGTGTGAGCAATAACATGTAAATCATATTATCATCATGTAAGAATGTAGTAGTTGAGAAAATTTACAACTCGTCACTGTTCATTTGAAGACCGCGTAACAGACTGAAATGTGATGAATAACATAAAGTACCAGAATTAAATATTTACCTGCATTCAATCTGCACATGCAGTTTCCTCCAAATTCCAAAATTTAAGATACAGTTCTCCCATAGCAGATGGATGCAATATACAGATTCTTTGACCATTTATCCTGCCATAAAAGAAAAATCAGTAAATCTCTATCTACTGACATACAAGTATACAACCACAATTTAAACTGCTAATATTTGACAGAGATACAACCACAATATTTTGAATGTTCATATAATTATCTTTGCATACTGAAAATCATAACAATGCCAGAAGGTTCTGTCCTGATGGGAGTCAATACCCAGCTAAAATGTTTCAGAAAAAAATCTCTGTGAGCAATCTTGAGCACTTGTGATAATCACTTAGAGGTAAACTATTTCACTAGTTATTTATTTATATATATTTTATATCAGAATGAGCTTCAATAGTTTTTTCCCCACCTATGTTCTACTAAATCAGAAATTAAAAAACTCACAATTACAAATAAAATAAAATAAATAAAAATTTAGAAGATTGCAGTAGGCATAACAGATATAAACTCCTTGGGAAAGGAAATTCCCATTTTCAATATAAGTTGGTCTCCATGTTAATCAGTCAAGAGGACCCTGAATGCAAGGTTCAAGCACAATATATAATTTTTATTTATTATTATTATTTTGTCTATAAGTTTACTTTTTAAACTGGAACCACAAAACTAACGTGGTCCCAATTAATGGTTCATGGTAATTGATTTCTACTTGAGATAAACCCACCTTTAAAATGAAAGTAGAACAAAGATATAGACAGAATCAGTGTGGCTCAGTTTTTAGTTAAAGTAGATATTTTCCCCAAACTCTATGTGACAAAACTAGTGTCTCCTAAGATGTATTACACATCATAGCCACAGTCGATTAGCAAACATTGTAAGGCATTATGATAGAGGTTTGGGAGAGAGAAGGGCTGGAGCATTTCCATATACGATGAGATTCAATAGACCATCTAGTAAGGAAGTATTTTCTTCTGCATAATTCCAATGACAAGCTCCACTAAAAAAGAATTACCAGCCCAACCCTTAACCAAGAATGGAATTGTCAGATTTTATTTCAATTATAGAAGAAGTCCTAATAGTTAGGATATATAGCACATAAAAAACTACTTCAAACATTAAAGAAGCACATGCTGTAATGTAATACAGTCCTAAATAAATAAAGAATTTGGATAATGCAATCCGTATGTACCTTAACATAGGTACAAGGAAAAGCAGATGTTCGTAGTGTTTCCTGCATTACATCTTGTGATTTCCTCTTAGTTGCACTAAGTATAAATGCAGCTTGATCGTCAGTAGCGGCAGTTGAGGTAATTCGATATCCATTCTCCCATCTCCTGTGGATCCCTTCACTTGGATAAAGGAAATCAAGTTCGACAACCTGAGATTGATAAAAAATACAAAAGATGTAAGCGTCTTTTGCAATATTCTATCATGACAGTGGATATAACGCATGGAAATGGGAAAACCTGATTAGAATAACCAGCATTTCGGGACACGACAACGCCCCATTTACTACCCGCTGTAGTCATAGAAGTGACAGAGAAGCCTTCTTTCCACTTCTTGTTGATCCATTTGAAAGGAAATACATCACTAACTTTGTACGACTGCTGAGTGTAAGGAGCACCTTCAGAAGAGGAGAACGCAGAACATTAGCAATATAAGTATTAAACAGTTCAGCAGCAACCGCTGAACGAAGGAAACAAAAATTAATCAATTAAAACTCTTGGAATGATTTATCTGAAAATTTTGCTTCCTCATTATAGCATCATCCTACAACCGAATCAGAATTTATATATTGTTGAAGTCTAATAAATTGAATTTTTTATTAATACACAAGTAAAATCATTCTCAAAAAGCACTCTACGGTCAACAGTCAAAACTTAAACAATTCTGCAAAACAAGGGCTTTCAAAATCCCGATTCCCAATCGCGCTATTCAAAATGTCCTCAGAAATTCCAATAATCGCATTTAAACATTTAGAACAAACATAATATGTGAAGCAAATTAGGAGAAATTATGCCCAAGCATATTTAAGTAACTTAAAATAAACAATAGCCCCAGCCCACACCAATAGGAAATAAGGCTTAATCATAAAACAGAAAGAGTACAGAATCTTAACCATTTCACTGTTTCAGATACCTTGGATGAATATGAATGCATAACAAAGATCAAAGGGAGGAATAAAGAAAGACTAGAGTAAGGTTTGATTACCCTTTGACATAACAACCAAGGCACTACCATTGCAAGCACCAACAACTGCCGTGATGTAGTAATTCTTGTCCCACTGTTCCATTATCCATTCCTGATGAAATAACCGGAAAAGAATCAATTAGGTGTACAAGTTAGAGAAGTAAAAATGCTCTGTAAGCTACGATTGCAATTAACACCAACCTTGTGCAGGAAACTACTTGATAATTCATAAACTTGGGACGTGAACCCAGTCCCAGCATCCATGACAACGGCCCACAAATTATTGGAAGAAGCTACACAGCTAATATACAAACCATCTTCCCTGCCCTTGGCCACATGTTGGTGTAGTCTTGAATCCAAAACATTGTAGTGGTACCTGCAGTAAAGTTCACCTATTACTTAATGACAAGGGAATAAGACTGTACTGTTAATGATGAGAAGATATAAACTATAAGCAAAATAGAAGTAATTGCTTCATTTACTTTACCTTTGCTTCATTGGTGTTCTGCAATTGTAGACCGAGATCCACTGAGAAGCTGGCAGACCCAACCGAAGTTTCTTCTTAAGCTGCCCATCGTCTTCCATGCCAGCAAGCAATCTTCCCCTTTTTTCACCAACCTACAATACATAAAATTAATCAATAGATAGTAAGGGAACAATGAATATATGTACTAAATGACTAACAAGTCAATTTAAAATATCAGACACAACCTTATAAGCTCCTTCAGTTTTAATAGGTCGTAGTGATGCACTGGAGCTTATGCTGTTGTCAAAAATAGAAATAAGCTTTGAGTAATTGGGTTCTTCATCAAATTTCATGTCGGTCACCATCTCAAGAAATCGTTGGAACGGAGGAGGACACAAGCAACAAAGCATCTCCGAGGATGTTCCCATCTTCTTCTTACAAACAAGAAATCCTCTATTTTCCCCCTGCAGCAAGGCAGAATATAATATTATTAATATTAACAAACAAATTTGTAGCTGTCTGACTGCAAAGCTGAAACTACAAGTACATGTTGGAACAGTGGAACAAACTTACAGCAAAACCTTGCCAGGGAAGTTTTCCTCTAAGAAGGAATATCAGGGTATAAGCTAATGACTCAAGGTCATCCCTTCGGCTTCCAGTCCTACCTAAATGAGCATGTACACTAGCATAACGTACAGTTCCCCTGTCAAAAGTATAACACATCTGGCCATTACAAAACTTTTTGTACATTTGGTTCCAAGGAAAATAAAAACAAAACAAAAATGAAAAATCCTAGCAATGGAGTAATGCGCAAATAAAAGACATTCCATCAAATGAATTGACCCTATATAAAAAATATAATGTATGTTGAAACAATCAGACTAAAACCATTTCCATCACCTGACCAAAAGGTACCAGAAGACAGAAGTACCGTTGGTGAGGGATCATCTAGTTACCTGAAAATATCAGGCTTTTGTTCATAATCAACATGACGACCAGAAGCTGCATCTCTCCATCTAGAAGCTGAAGTAGACAAAACCAAACCAGTTATAACTCATTCTACAATTAGTTATGTCAAAAAAATTCAAAAGCATCTGCATATGTCAGGCAACCAGTGTTGCTAAAACCAAACCACAAGAGAAGGTATACCCAAACCGAGATCAACCAGATACAACTTCTTTTCATCAGGTGTTCCAGGCAGGCCAAGCAAAAAGTTCTCTGGCTTAACATCTCCATGAACAAAACTGGGAGTAAAAACCAGGAAGTTATGGGCAAAATAGGGTAGAAGAATAAAGAAAAGAAAGAAAACACAGGTAGAGAGAAGCAATCAAGGTACCCTTTAAGGTGAAGCTGCTCTAGAATTGATATTGCCTCCACTGCTATACAAGCCACCATCTCTTCAGACAGCCTGTGCCAAGAACAGAGACAATGGGATAAAACCAACACTGTTCACAAAAATTTCAAAAATGAAAGGCAGAATGTATCTTCTAGGAAATAACCATAGTAAACTCGAAAAAGAAATAAGGAAAAACAATTTTTTATACATCTGATTGTTGGAGTTCCAAACATCCCAAAGACTTGGCCCCAGCATGTCCATGACCTGGATTCACAAAATCCGAAAAATGAGTACAATATAACCCCAAGAGACTACTAATGATGGCAATTGAAAATGAAATTTTCAAATTACAATAGATGCATAGAGTGAAAACTCACAAGAATATAGTAATCTCCTTGCCGACCTTTGTAATGGACCAAAGGCAGTCCATAACAACCATTAAGAGTGCTAAACAATAATTTTGAAACAAAAAGACTAGTTAGGTCATTAAACAAATGGAGTGAAAAACACAGCAAGAATGACAGTGAGATCTAGCCTACCTATACACTTGCCACTCATAAGGAGGACTAGAACTGCACCCTTTACTGTTTCGATGCTCAAACTTCATAGCGACCTACAAAATGTAACAGAAGAATATCATTAGCAACAGAATCAACTGCCTGAGAATTCTACTCAGGTTCACCACAATGGCAAAAGAGAATAAAACCTCTAAGGCATCAGGCCCGGTGCGCCCTATGCCACCAGTCACCCTTCTTCCAACATAAACTTGTCCAAATCCACCTTTGCCCAGCTTTTTCTCTACCTTGTACGCAGGGGAGTTGCAAAACTGTATCTGGAGATTAAATATGCACTATAGATTAGATAGAGACCATTTCCAGAAACAGGCTTTAAAAGATGAAATTCATTAAAACATGATATAGATGGTCTAAATTGCCAGTGCATAACAACATCTACATACCCTTAGTTTAACACAACATATAAATCGCAGCTCATTAAGCATTATCCATCTTTTACCAAATTCTTGACAATATTATAAAATATGCAGGACAAAAGAATTTATACTTTGACTGCTTGTCACAGTATAGAAGAATACATATAAACTTATATAATTGCCAAGAGTTTCTGATCAAAGCTCATAAGCTAAAAAACAAAAAAAAAAATTACCTAGATAATAGCTGAGAAGTAGAAAAATACCGATCAAGACTAATAGCAGTTGAACTTTCACATTAAAATGGTAAACAAAGTCACAAATTTGTATCTACTCATTTTACCTACAACTGCTCACTACACATCTCACCTGCATCATCTCATGTGTATGAAAATGCACATTACCCAGGATGCAGATGGTGCAACAATATATATGATGTAATAAGTTTAACTAAATGGGATAACTTCAACAGGCACTTAGGCCTAAAACATGAATATAATAGTACAAAAAATACAGTATCTCAGAATTTCAAAGGCACCAAAGATGCAGATAATATCACGGGAAATATGAAAAATTAGTACTCTTTCGGGAATCGGACTTGCACTTCCTTCCTCGTCAACAGCTAGCAATTTTTCTTCCTTTTTCTCAACTGCACCACCCCTGCCATGAGCCCCAGCTACTAAAAGTTTTACAGCCTCTTGATTCATTATTCTACAGCCCCTACCTCTACCAGCTAGGCCTGGACTTGGACAAAGAAAAATCAAGTTAACTAGATTTCCACAGGTGATCCCAAGACTAGAGGTTTGAAGCCATTACCTCTTCCAGCACCACGCTGAGCTGTTGGAACTAATCCTGCAGGGTTCACTTGGTTTTTATTGAGCCTCTTTGATCGTCGAATTCCGCCTTGCATATCTGGCATTCTTTTCCCATGCAAAGATAAACCTCTTTGGCTCTATATAGTCTCAATCACTGAGCCTATTTAAGATTACAGACGTCAGACCCATGTTAATTTTCACCCTAAGTCAAGCTGTTGAAAAACATAAAATAACAGCTAAACTTGACATGCATTTAAAAATAAAACTCAACATCACACAACGACATGCATTTGACAATGCAACAGCTAAAACTTATTTACTTTGGCAGATAGTCCAGACTTATATACACAATCAGAAACCAAAACATGGAATACACAACAAATGCATTCGGCAAAAGCCAACACAGATATATCCACAAAAAGGGTAAACATGTCCTCACCATTGCAGTTTATAACATCAAGTAAAATTCACTAATCGGCTTCAATGTGAATGTGACTTCAGATATTATATTTCACTATCATAAAAGAAAACCAAAACCAAAACCAAAACTTGATTCACAGTTCAAAAGCATTCTCGATGACTATATCAATATTTTCTATAGGTGCTAAAACTGTAAAATTTAACAGTTGAAACTACAAACTCCGCTTAAAGTTAGAAACTTTTAAAAAAAAAATTCACTATCTGTGACCGAAACAAGAAACAAATATCAATCAAACCGCACCTCAAATTTAACCTCTAATAAATCAACCGATCATCCAAAAAATCATGCAAACACGCAAAACTCATAAGAAGATCGATAAACAGGAACAAATTCAGACCTTAAAACAAGAACAATAAGAAAAAAAGCAGTAGATTTACACGGCTAATACATTATTAAAAACTTTTTTAGATACGGTTAAGATGTACAGCTAACTTGTATATACACACATCAAGCACATATATACCTTTATTCAATCGATGAAGCTAAAATACAATTTAAGGCCAACAATCGCGACCTTTTATTTATATATAACTTTTTTATCTTACAAGGAGCAAGGAGAAGGTAGAAGAGCATTGACGGTGGGTGACTTGGAGGATTGCGGTGTGTGTGTGTGTGTGTGTGAGAGAGAGAGAGAGAGAGAGGGACAAGGTAATGGAAGAGACAGCGCAAAGATACATCCTGGCGCACGATAGCATAGGTTGATGACGTGGAGCATCCTAACTGGGTAAGTACTTTTTTTTGTTGTGGGTATCTGTACTAGGGTATCCCCTACCCGTGTATTTTTTAAAGAATTAAGTTACCGTTCATTGTTTTAAAAACCACTAGATTTTGTGGCCAGTGTCAGCGACGCCTCCTTAGCCGTTTGATTTGGTTCGATACAAGATATATTATTTTTGGATAGGTTTTTTTTTTTTTTCCTTCTTCTTTCTATTTTAAGGACTTTTGGATGGCGGTAGGATTGAAAAAAAAAGTCAAAATTATCAAGTCATTATATGAAATTTGTTTTTAACCAGGTTTTAATTATTATTTTTGAAATAAGAGGTTTTAATTATTATTTTTGAAAACTGTACTAGGTTTTAATTAGTAATAACCAAATTATATGTATAATCATTTACTAATGGTCACATTATTTCTTGGGATTAACGTGGGATACAAATGTATAGTATTACTTTTTTTTAAATATATATATATATTATGATTTATAACAATATTATTCTAAGAGATTTTCATTTTATAATCTAATTTCCTTTTTTAAACCTCATTCTTTTAACCACACTCTAATTTAAAAACTAAAATTTAATATATATACCCAATTTTATTCCGAAATTATCATTTTTATCTTTAAACACTTTTTCTATTATATTTTTAAAAAATCTAAATACATTCTATTTTTCTAAAATTATAATGTTATCATCTAACACTCTAGTTCTAAAGACATACTATATCCTAAAATCTTCAATTTTAATTCTAAAAATACTTCATTTTGCTTTAAAATTACCTTTTTCCTTAAAGAGTTGAATTGTAACTAAAATGATTGTTTGATTTCAAGTTTAACTAAATGGTTTTAAATTGTTATTAACAAAAATTTAAATTGGGGTGTAGAAAGATATTTAATGAATAGATAATATCATATCTTTAGAGCATGTTTAATTTTTCCACCGAACAATTAATGACACCTACTGTGTGTTATTAAATTGTTTTGTTTGATTTGTTTTAAGTTATAAAACCACTGAATGGACTCCTAAAATCACTTATTTAAAAAAGTGAATTTTTTTTCATTTTTCACTTGATAAAAAATTACGAAAATTTATATCAATTTATTACTTCCAAATTTATCTTTATAAATCTTATTTATTTCTATTTTTCTCTTCTCTCACAACCTTTAATCATATTGATATTTTTTTTCTTTTCATTATTTAAAAAACTTTAGCAACCACTTCCAATATATATATATATATATATATACATATATGTTATAGGGATTTGTTGATAGCATGACAAGTGAGCATGATTAAATATGCCACGTCACGGGAGACAGAAAAGATCAACCCAAGACAATGAATAGATGATCTCAAGACCAAGTCAAAATTACCCAAGATGGTCGGGGAAGCTAATCGGTCGGGCGCAAACAACCAGGCCAGGGAAACTAGCCGATATGGTAAAGATGACTTGGTTGAGATCATCCGATCGGGACAAAAGAAGTTTGCTCGGGATTAGACAATTAATCAGTTGAACAACGCGTGAGAAACATTAAAGACAACTACAACTCAAATACAAAGAAGAATTGCCTTACTTAAACAAGGAATCTAGAGTCGCACTCCAATAAGGAAATATCTAGAGCTGGCAAAATTGACCTGCAACCGGCCAAACCGACACGAACCCGAGGTCAATAAACGGGTTGGGTTGGCTTTAAAATGGGTTCGGGTTGTAATTGGGTCAACCCGTTTAACCCATTTATTATACGGGTCGTGTCTGGTTTGGATAAACGGGTTCGCGGGTAACCCGTTTAACCCGTATAATTTTACAGATACATTTATAATTATTATTATTACATGGGTTAAAAATAAATTTTAGCATACTATATAAACATTCTTTTAACACAAACCCTAACACTTTCAATCGCTCATTGCCCTCACTCCCTCAGAGTCTCAGTCACCTTCTATCACTCTCATCGACAGATCGCCAACCTCATCTCCAGCTCTCCCACATTGTCATCGTCTTCCCTCACCTGTCGTCAGAACTGTTTGGTTGCTCGTCTGTCATCGACAAACTCTCATCGACAGATCTTCTTGGTTGCTCGTCTATCGTCTCCCTCACCGGCTACTCCGCTACTGAGATTTTCAAGCGGTAATTAAAGTTCTACCCTTTGTTTGGTTTCTTTTTAGTGTTGAAACTCCATATAGCATTTATTTTATGGAATTTTTTAGGGTTTGAAACGAAATCCAAATGTTGTTTGAATCTGGAACTGTTTTTGTGTTTGTGGGTTTGGTTGTGTAAAGAAGATGAACATTAGTATAGACATATTGAGCTTATGCGGTTTTTCCGTGTTTAATTTGGTTTAAGGTCTGTTTATGTAACTGTTTTCATTCTTTGGAATTTATATATTTTAAACAAATTGAAATTAGTCATAGTTTATTCTTCATATCAAAATGCAATACATACGGTCTAAATCAGTGCTGCTCTTGGTGGTTAATGAATTTTTACAATAATTTTTTGGATTGTTTTGTTTAGTGAAATGGAAATGTTTTCCCTAGACTTACAAAATTATAGCTTTCAAGACCTGATCATAAAAGAACTATATGGCTATGTTAGGGATTGGACTATTTTGCTTTTAAAAAATAGTATGTGGTCCCATTCATCTTTAATTATTTCATATTTTATCTTAATTTCTATGGTTATTTAGTAACCAAATAATATTGAAACAAAATTAATTAATAAAACCTGAGAATTAAATAATATTGCATTTCTTGAGAAGTCTTGAATTGTGTTGCATTTATATGTTGTTTTGCAGCAAAATCTATGGATTCAAGTTCAAACAATGACGTTATTTCAAGTTTGGGAGAGGAAGAGGAAGGCAATGACACTATGGAGCCAATGGAGGCAAATAGCAGGTCTAATACCCTGACTGAGAGTGGTCAAGGTCGAAAAAGAAAGCACACTTCCGCTGTGTGGTCTTCGTTTGTGATTGTAGGAAAAAATGCACAGGGAAAAGAACCTTGTAAGTGCAAATATTGTGGAAAGCAGTACATTTGTGAAGGCACTCATGGTAGAGGTAACATGAAACGTCATATAGAGTTTCAATGTCCTAAGATAATATTGCATGACCCTCGTCAAATGTTATTGAAAAATAATAAATCTGCCAACATGACAGTTTCCAATCCGAAAAGTCAAAATGAATTTAGAACAATAGTAGCTGAAACTATTGTTTTGCATGATTTGCATGATTTGCCTTTTTCATTTGATGAGTGGTCGGGTGTTAGAAAAAATGATTGGATATTGCATAGATGAGTTCCATATGGTGTCTAGGAATACCACGAAAGCAGATGTATTGAGCTTGTATGGTATTGAAAAAATTAAAGTCAAGACATTGCTAGAAGAAGTTCCTGGTAGAATATGTCTAACATCTAATTTATGGACTTCCATAGCCACTGATGGTTACATGTGTCTCACAGCATATTTTATTGATAAAAATTGGGTTCTTCAAAAAAAAAGTATTAAGCTTTTGCTTTATGCCACCTCCATATGATGGGGTTTCTTTAGCGGATAAAATTAAGACATTGTTGTGTGAGTGGAAAATTGAGAACAGAATTTTTCGATTACTTTGGACAATGCTTCACCCAATAATTCATTAGTGCATAATTTGAAAAGTCATTTGAACATAAACAAAGCACTTTTATGTGATGGATAATTCTTGCATATTCGTTGTTGTGCTCATATCATTAATTTGATTGTTCAAGATGGATTAAAGGAAATAGATGGTGTTGTCCATAAGGTTCGTGAGAGTGTGAAATATGCGAGAGCTTCGCAAACTAGGAAGCAAAAGTTTATAGAGTGTATCAAACGAGTTTATTTAGATTCTAAAAGGGGTTTAAGACAAGATATTCCTACTAGATGGAATTCCACTTACCTTATGCTTGATAGCGCTATTTATTATCGATTTGCTTGGACTGTATTAGAGTTGGCTGATAGTAATTACAAACATTGCCCTTTTGAAAGTGAGTGGGAAAATGTTGAAAAACTTTGCAAGTTTTTACGTCATTTTTATGACACTGCTAATCTTTTTTCGGGAACAAAATATCCCACTTCAAATTTGTACATGCCTAAGGTGTTTATCACTTATTTGACTTTGATGCAAAACTTGGCAAGTGATGATCCATTCTTTAAAGCGATGTCAAATCAAATGTATACCAAGTTTCATAAGTATTGGTCTGATTTTTCCACTATTTTAGCAATAGCTATTATTTTGGATCCTCGTTACAAAATAGAGTTTGTGATGTTTGTTTATAAGAGATTGTATGGTGCCGAATCAAAGCAATTGGAAGAAGTTAAGGGAAAATTATTTGCTTTGTTTAATGAGTATGTGACTTGCTAGACTGGACGATCTACCATTATTCCATCTCCACCATCTTATCCTAGTACTTCTAGTGGATGACAAAAAGTAGATGAACTTGATCTTGTTTTACTGGTAATAAATTCTTTGTTTATTTAATCAGTATTTGTTTATAGTGATAACTTTTTTGCTTTAATATTTTAATTACACATGTGTAGGACTTTGATAATAATATCAATGGTGATATTATTGACATTCAAAGAACACAATTGGATTTGTATTTGGAGGAGAGAAGACTTGAAAGATCAATTGATTTAAACATTTTAGACTTTTGGAAGGGCAATGAACCTCGTTATTCTGAACTTGCTGCCATGGCTCGTGATGTTTTAAACGTTCCAATATCTACAGTGGCATTTGAATCAACATTTAGCATGGGTGGTCGGGGTTCTTGATCAGCTCCGGAGTTCACTTCTTCCGAATGTAGCAGAAGCCTTAGTTTGCAGTCGTGATTGGATACTTGGAAATAGAGGTAATGATTTTACTGTGACTTTGATAATTGTATTGTTTATTTCATTTTTAATAATTGATATTTTTATTTAATTTTATATCACCTAATCATTATTGTAGAGTGCAATTTTGAAATGTGAAGAAATTACTAAAGATTTATGGGAAATGGAGAATGGCAGTACTCCTGCCAGTACTCAAACAATGCACGAGCAAAGTTCAATTCAAGGCTATTAAATACATATCCATCAATTTATTTGGACAACAATTTGGACCAATTTGTGATTATGGATGACTGTATGGATTATTTATGGATTCATTTTTTTTAACTTTGTATGGACTATGGATAAGTGGATAACTATATTTGTCTTTCGGGATGACTGTATTTAATTTTATATTTGTTGCATTATTTAATGATATTAGATTGGATTTGATTGGATTGGATTATTAAAACTTATTACTCTATAAGGTTTGATGTATTTGTGGTAGATTAATATGATTTAAAAAAAAATGTTAGGCAAATGTGTTAAATGGGTTCGGGTTAAACGGGTCAAACCCAACCAGTATGACTCGATTAGATTATTAAACGTGTCACGGGTCAACCCGTTTAACCCGTGTATTTATTCATGTCGTGTTGGGTTTCAGAAGGTTAACCCATTTAATTAAACGGTTCGTGTCGGGTTAAGGGTTAATTATATTCGGGTCGTATCGGGTTGAGGTCAACCCGACCCATGAACCCAAATTGCCAGCCCTAGAAATATCCATATTTTCTCTCCAATATCAGAGAATTCTATTCAGGAAAGAACTCAAAACTTCTAGAAGGATAAACTCCGAAACATGAAAGAAGACAAAGACGACTTCAACAAGCAACCAGTTCTAATTAAATACTACCACCTTTCCATATTTGTGTAACAAGGATCAAGTTCTATTAACATATAAATAGACTCATAATCTCATTGTAAAATATGGATAACCACCTGTAGACAAGATACACACAATGACATAGAGGAACGAGACACAGAGACATATACAACAACACATAGAAAATATACAAAAGAGAGAGAGATACGGGGAAAGAATGAGAGATTGAGTGTGTAATCGTTTTATCATAGTGATTTCTTCTTACCGTCACTGGCAACCGTGGATGTTTCCCTACCTTTGGGTTTTACCATGTAAACTCATGTGTGCATGCTTTTCTCTTTTTTCTATTTTCTCCATAACATCTTCAACAATCTACAAAAACCTGTTAGACGCGTGATCAATCCTATACGATCCAAAAATCACCGTCAACAACTAGCGCTAGAAGGATGGGAGAACTCAACTTCGAGGAACCAACATAAACAGACGAAACACCGAGATACTCTAGCAAGCCCAAAAAAAAGGTGTTATGGGTGGATTATTTGTTTTATTAGCATCAGAATATACGCAAGTGAGCGAATTCACGAACAAGAGTTCTAAAAAAAGAGAGGGAGAACTCATGAAGTAGCAGCATGGCAACCGATAGAGATGGAAGCCAGTCTCCAAATAATATTGATACGTGCTGATAATGATCCTGACACGATAAACGCCAACACTGTTGGAGGAAGCCAGCCTTCAGTGACTTCAACAGAACAAGCTGCAATAACCTCCACAAACACTCTCCTAATAATTTCCCCAGATGTATTCCAACAGGTCCAAAAGTCCCTGCGGAGAGTCATTGAAGACGCCACTAGACTGGGAATCAATATAACAACAACTGCTAATCTGACCTCACCATATCAATTATCCACACCTATGGTGGCCCGAGACCATAAGGTAAGTTCTGAAGTAATGGACGTAACCCTAGGCGTGCCCCACAAGTTTAACAGAGAAATAGCGGACCACTATGGAAAGGGGGAGCGACCTCAAATAGGAGATGAAGGAATTATTGAACAGGGGAGGCAAGCTCGGTATCAACCGGACTCCGAGTCAGATAAAATCCGTAGAGGTGTTCAAATGCGGGACAGACCTAGCTCGTCAGATGACAGTGACCAACCACCCCGCAGAACATGCCGAAGGGGCAAGTCCCCTCTTATATTCCAACATGGGCACACCGACCATCAGTGATCGAGAATGGATAATGAACCAGGATATAAGTGAGATATCCTGATACAGAAATTAACCCAGAAAGGTGGAAGCATTAGAACTTCGCCAAGGGCTTAAAGATTTACTAGACGATGATTTTGAAAGCCCAATACACTTACAATGACTCATTGTTATGCTTGACGTTCCCGCAAACGCTCGGGGACTTAGGGTCTAGATGGTTTGGAAGGCTACCTCAGGGAACAATCAAGGATTTTCGAGAGTTGATGCAAGCTTTTCACGACAGTTCTTGGGAAATATACAAAGGAGAAAATCAATAGCTCACATCACCACCCTCAAGCAGGGAAAGAATGAATCAATAAAAGATTACCCAAAAATGTTCTCTTAGGAAGTGTCGGGGGTCTATAATCTCAATGATGAGGTTGTGGTGATTGCCTTCACCAACAACCTACAAAAGGGTCGGTTTTCCTTTGATTTAAAGAGGAAGTGTCTAGATACGTACACCGACCTGATGGATGTGGCAGGCAATTATGCAATGGCTAAAGAAGAAGAGCTAGCTCAAGGGGGTAGTTATGTACACGGGGGTCACCCCGGGGAGAATGCCAAAACAAATGATGGCTATATAAAAAGCCAGAAGGCTGATCATCCAGAGAGTGACGAGAGCAATCGTAGAAACAATTGGAACGATAAAAAGTTCTAGGGTTGGTATACCAACTATACTCCCCTCATTAAGAGACAATAAGAAATCGTGGCGATCGTAGAAGGCCATAAGCTATTCAAATATCTCCTAGACTATCAACCTACACCCAAATAGACACAACAAAATATTGTAGGTTCCACAAGGAAATTGGTCACGACACATCAAAGTGCTACTAACTAAGAGACCACATCGAGACACTCATCAATGAGTGTCACCTTAATGATTTAATTTTTAAAAGGACTACGATCAGCAAAAGGACCCCCACTTGGGCGATCAGCCAATGGGAAATCATGAAAAGAAGTAAAGTCCGAGCCGAGACAACGGTAAAGGGACAGTCAACATTATATTTTGAAGAACCTACAAAAGCTTGTGAATGACAGAACTTAGTCTTCAAAAAAAAAACTTTTCTTGAGAGAAATAGCTTAGTTGCTTTTAATTTTTGAGATATTTTTAATTTGTTTTATATTTCTATTTTTTCTAATTTTTCTTTATTTTGATGTTGTTAATTTTCATATCAATTAATAAAGAAGCCAAGAATGGTGTTTGAATCTTTTAATAATCATATTTGTTATCAAAGATAAACTCGTAGCGCCAACACCTACCATGATAGGTGAAGGTGCCCGAGATGCTGAGAAGTTGGGGGTTAGAGACCTGACGCGCCTGCCGAACTGATTGGGTGCATATAAAGCACTATCAGCAATCCTGCCACTCCGAGCTAACGGTTTTACCAGAAAAAAACACTCGGGTACGCTATCGGGGAAAATCCGGTGAAATACGTCCGATTGTTAGTATTTCACTAACGATCCGGCCAAACCCTTATAAACAGACAAAATTGGAGACGTCCTTGGTGACTTGTTTACATGGGAAAAACAGGAAAAAATGGGACAAGGTTCCCAAAACACCTCTTGGCAGAAGACTCAAGACGGTCGGGAATTATCTTGAGCGAAAAGCCAAGACATCGACTTGACCAAGATAGTTGGAAATTATCCTGAGTGAAATACCAGGACACCGACCCGAACAAGATAGTTGGGAATTATCCTGAGCGAAAGCTCAAGACACCGACCGAATCAAGACAGTCGGGGGTTATCTTGAGCAAAGAACAGGGACACCGACTAGTCCAAAAAAAATGGTCGAGAATTATCCTGAGCATATAGCCAGAACACCAACTGGTCCAGCTACAGAGGAGTAAAAAGGAGTCCAAGACTGGTCAGTTTAATAAGACACTTGATAAGTTAAAAAAAAACGATCAGTTTAATAAGATATTTGATCGAGTTAGAAACGATAAGTGCGAAAGCGTCAAAAAATCAAAACTATTCAAATCCCCTTCGTTGAGCTGTCAAGAACTCATCTCACGGATTTGAAGGGGTATTGTTATAGGGATTTTTTTGATAGCATGATAAGTCAGCATGATTAGATATGCCACATCACAGGAGTCAGAAATGATCAATACAAGACAATTAATAGATGATCTCAAGGCCAAGTCAAAATTGCCTAAGATGGTCGGGGAAGCTAACCGGTCGGGAACAAACAACCTGGTCGGGGAAACTAGCCGATGGAGTAGAGTTAACTTGGTCGGGGCCATCCGATCGGGACAAAAGAAGTTTGGTTGGGATTAGACAATTGATCAGTTGAACAACGCGTGTGAAACATTAAAGGCAATTACGACTCAAATACGAAGAAAAAGTGTCTTACTTAAACAAGGAATCTAGAGTCGTACTCCAATAAGGAAATATCCCTATTTCCTCTTCAATATCAGGGAATTCTATTAAGGAAAGAACTCAATGCTTCCAGAATGATAAACTCCGAAACATGAAAGAAGACAAAGACGACTTCAACAAGCAACCAGTTCTAATTAAATACTATCACATTTCCATATTTGTGTAACAACGATTAGGGTTCTATGCACATATAAATAGACCCATAATCTCATTGTAAAATATGGATAACCACTTGTAGAAAAGATACACACAATGACATAGAGGCAAGAGACAAAAAGACATATACAACAACACATAGAAAATATACAAAAGAGAGAGAGATACGCCAACGAATGAGAGATTGAGTGTGTAATCGTTTTATCATAGTGGTTTCTTCTTGCCGTCACCGGTAACAGTGGATGTTTCCCCACCTTGGGGTTTTACCACGTAAACTCATGTGTACATGCTTTTCTCTTTTTTTCTATTTTCTCCATAACATCTTCAACAATCTACAAAAACCTATTAGACACTTGATCAATCCTATACGATCCAAAAATCACCGTCAACAATATATATTACAAAACATTAATTGAGCATATGATTTCATTGTAAAGTTGCTATTATATTATTATAATTCCACATATAAACAATGTATGAATTATTAGTGGCCGACTCTGATTTGTTGTTATTTTTTAAACTAAACTTCAATTAACTTGTTCAATTTTTATACTCTAATGGTTATATTTAATATGGCAATTTTTTTAATAAATTTGTTATTATATTATTAAATTACTATTTTTAGTTAACTTTAATATGTTAAAATATAGATATACAACAAATAATAGTTGAAAGAACATAGATATAAAAGTATTTATTTTCATATATTTGTAACTTAAAAAAACAAACAACTTATCACTTATGTTTAGTTTCCGGTGAAATAAAAGAGCATATTTTTCAGTTTCAGTTTTATGTCACTATTCAGTCTTCGATACAATTTAACATTGTTCAGCCTTCAGATGAAAAATCAAACGCAATCTTAGTAAAAAAACACATTTAACTTTGATCGAGTAATGTGAACCTCCTTAAACCACATTTATGATTATGGATTTAGTAATTCAAATATGATCTTACTCATTTATCAATAAGTAGTGTTGTAATTCTAAAGCGGCTCAGGCCAGTAGGCACGGCCTGCCGAGGCCCGTTTTTGAAAATGGGTCGGGCCTGGTCCGGAACGCAGCGGTGTGCATGTCGGACCAGGCTCGACCCGTTTTCAAAAATGGTGGCACGGCACGGCACGCCGGCCTGCCTTAGGCGGGCCGTGCCGGGCTGGCCGACGGGCATGGTCCGCTCCATAATCATTTCCGAATCCGATTTTTAAAAAATAAAATTTGCTTGAAATTTGGGTTTAGGGTTTAAGATTTACGGAAAATACAATAATACACAAAAAAATCAGTTGTTATATCAATTTACAATTCAATTATATAAATGTGATTTTCAAATTAATGTGTTTATCTTTTGAAATAATTTATATGAAAAATAATAATAAATTCCAAAAATGAATAAAGAAAAAGTAATGCAAAAAATAGATGTTATAACGAAAATGTGAAATGAAAACTATTTGAAGAAAATAGAAAAGAAAGAACGAGTAGGAAAAACCTAGAGGGATAAAAACTTGGTATGGGAAAAAGAGCGTAATCGTATTACAACTTACAAGTAAATACACATATAAAAGTATAACCTAGTTCTGGCCCTGACCACTACCGGAAAGCTCATCAATATACAGATTGTTGAAATTTAGAATAAGTTTTTTATCTACCGTTTGATTTTGCAACCATTTTTTAGCATGCTCCCAATCCCGAAAGCATGTTAATACCTCCACCATATCCGAAGACAAACATCTCTTTTTTTTGTTCAATTATGCGTCTACTGGTGCTGAAAGCTTGTTCAGAAGGCACCGTTGACACAGGGATAACCAGTACGTCACGTGCTAAGTGTGACAAAACTGGATACCTGTACGTATAGGTCTTCCGCCATAACAACAAATCAAACTCCTCGTTGTCTTCAACAGCATCGAACTGTGTTTCAAGGTACTTAATCAGTTCGGTACAAGAAAATTGGCCAGATCTTTTCCCTGAAGAAGTACTTGCTAATTTGTCTTTTTTTTTGCCGTTTCAGAAGGCTCAAACTTGTTTGCTTCAGCTTTATCTCTGGTTGTGTTGATTTGGGGGTGTCAATGTTGCCAAACGTGCTATCATAAATACGAAAAATCTCGAACAATTTGGTTCGAATGCCAGTAATTTGTTCTGAATAATCTATTGACAAATTAGTACTAATAAACTCAAGCAAAACTTCTAAACCAGATACTTTAACCCTGAGATCTACTATAAGACTTAAGGCATAAAGTAGAGGAATGTTAGCCCAATATTTTTTCAACTTTGTCTCTATGGCAACAACTGCAGTGCCTAGATGTTCATCTTCTCTATAACTGTTTAACACTTCAGACATTTCTACTATCTGAAGGATTGCCTGGAAAGATGTGGAGTAATAGACCCCGGAAAGAGTTACAGTGGCATTGTAAAAAATCTTTAAAAATTGAACAAAAACCCTTGCCACATGCCAATCATCTGTGGTAAGTGCTTTTGCTTCAAGACGACCAGTTTTAGCCAATTTCATTTATAAAAACATGTAATGGTTGTATCATAATCCAAACAATTTTCCAACATTAATTAAGTAGAGTTCCACCTTACCGGCATATCAGTTTGGAATCGTCGAGGTTTGAGACTGTTTAACTTACAGTGTCTCTTGAATTCACTGAATCTAGTATTAGAACTGCATATCCAAAAAATGGTATCTCTTATGCGATCTATTTGGTCGCTTACCTACTTTAAACCAGCATGTACAACTAAATTTATAATATGACATGCACACCGTTGATGGAAGAAATAACCTCCATCTTGCGGGATATTTCTTATAACAAACAATGCAATAGAGCTAGTATTTGCAGGTGCATTATCTAATGTGATAGAAAGGATTCGATACGTGATTTCATAAGTTTCTAAAACAGAAAGAATGACATTAAAAACATTTTCTGCGGAATGTGCAAAATCCATAGGACGAAAACCCAGAATTCTTTTTGTTATCCTCCATTCACAATCTAAATAGTGTCATGTGACACATAAATAGTCCTGTTTAGAACATGCATTCCAAATATCAGAAGTTAATGCAACAGAGACACTTAAATGTTGTATATGAGCAATTAAGTCATCTCTTTGGGTTTCAAACAATCTTATCAAATCATTCCTATTGGTGGTTCTAAAAACAGGTTCAAATTGGGGGTTGTATGCAGATGTGATTAATTCTTTATAAAATGGGTTGTCACCAACACTGATTGGTTGATCTGTTTGTGCAATGTATCGTGCCAAGCACTCTCTAACGTGCATGACGTTGAACTGCCACGTCGTAACGGACCCGTCTAGGTGTCGTTGTAGTTGTGTATGGGTTGTAATGTCTACATGTTCATGTGCAGGCATACATTTGTACATATGTCGTCTCAAATGTTCGGTTCCTTTCCTACCTGTGACATAATCCTTGTGAAAAAACTTACATTTAGCTCTTGGCCCGAACGTCCTGTCTGGGAGTGTCATTTGGACTATGTTGAAACACTGTCACACATCTGATGTTAATTTTCTAAGACGTGATGCTGGTGTAACGGCGGAACTAGAAGGTCCCGATTGAGTATGGGTCGGCTCTGAAATATCAAATTCATCGTTAAGCATGTTCAAACCGTCCGAAAAACAAGACTGCTGGTTATGATCCATTTCCTGAAGTACAAATATGAACACTATAGTCATTAATAGTCATATTAAAAACCAATATTTAGTAACAAAATAATTTTAAATTAATTACTACCCTTAACAATATTTATTTACTAACAAAACATATTAAAATTAATCACTACACTTAAAATTCATAATATACTAACACAAAATATTAAAATGTTTCTACTACATTTAAAATTCATAATTTACTAACAAAAAAATATTAAATTCACTACTACAAATTGAATTGATAAATTTACTAACAACAAATATTAAATTAAATACTACACTTAAAAATCTTTATTTACTAACAAAACATATTAAAATTAACCACTACACTTAAAATTCATAATATACTAACACAAAATATTAAAATGTTTCTACTACACTTAAAAATCATAATTTACTAACAAAAAATATTAAATTCACTATTACAAATTGAATTGATAAATTTACTAACAACAAATATTAAATTAAATACTACACTTAAAAATCTTAATTTACTAACAAAACATATTAAAATTAACCACTCCACTTAAAATTCATAATGTACTAACACAAGATATTAAAATGTTTCTACTACATTTAAAATTCATACTTTATTAATAAAAAAATTAAACTTAACTACTAAACTTAAAATTCATAATTTACTTATTAAAAAAATTTCTATAATACAAATTAAATTTCTAATTTTACTAATAGCAAATTATTATAGGGATTTTTTGATAGCATAACAAGTCAGTATGATTAGATATGTCACGTCACGAGAGTCAGAAAAGATCAACCCAATGCCAAAATTACCCAAGATAGACGGGGAAGCTAACCGATAGGGCACAAATAACCTGGTCGGGAAAACTAGCCGATCAGGTAGAGATGACTTGGTCGGGACCATCCAATCGAGATAAAAGAAGTTTGGTCGGGATTAGACAATTGATCAGTTGAACAACATGTGGGAAACATTAAAGGCAACTACGACTCAAATACGAATTTTTTTTTGTCTTACTTAAACAAGGAATCTAGAGTCGCACTCCAATAAGGAAATATCCCTATTTCCTCTCAAATATCAGAGAATTCTAAGTAGGAAAGAATTCAAAGCTTCCAGAAGGATAAACTCCGAAATAAGAAAGAAGACAAAGACGACTTCAACAAGTAACCAGTTCTAATTAAATACTATCACCTTTCCATATTTGTGTAACAACGATTAGGGTTCTATGCACATATAAATAGCCTCATAATCTCATTGTAAAAGATAGACAACCACCAGTAGAAACGATACACACAATGACATAGAGGAACGAGACACAAAGACATATACAACAACACATAGAAAATATACAAGAGAGAGAGAGATATACGCCAAAGAAGGTGAGATTGAGTGTGTAATCATTTTTTCATAGTGATTTCTTCTTACCGTTACCAACAACCGTGGATGTTTCTCCACATTGGGGTTATATCACGTAAATGTAGGAAAAATCGCACAAAGAAAGCGTGAAAAATTCAAAATTTCGGTATAAATAACAAAATTTCCCTTTGACTAACAAGAACCTTAACCCTAGATTAATTGATGTATATAAAAGTGTCGTACCTTTTTCTCGTGTCGATTGAACAAACGCCGAATTGATTCTGCAAGATCTTACGATCCAATCACGAACGTGAATCACCTAGGAGTGTGGAATCCCTTTATTTAAATTGTATACCTGAGGATGGAAACAAACAAAATATTTTTCTTTGTTAGTTACAATAATCCTCCAAGAAGAAAACAAAGAACGTTATGTCATTTGTGAATTATCAATTAATTTGGTTGAAACTTCCGTGAACCTTGCTTCGATGTTGTACACAAAACAATTTTATGCAAAGGCTACTAGTGTACTATCAAAACTAAACGTTTTTTCTTCCTTTTGTTCTTTGTCGAATCTCACACTATGTCTTAGAGTTGATCGAATTTTGTCTAGAGCAAAAACAAAATTTTCTCCCTCAAAATTCTACCACATCCGAATTCTCTTCACTAAGAAAACCCTTGCTTGACCGAAATCTTCTCTCAAATTGTACTAGGGCTGGTCAAAAATCCTCTCAAAGAAATATATGGGCTTGCCTAATTTTAAGAGAAATATATATAGGATCATAAACTCCCCTAATAAGGATTTACTTGATTTATTTGGAAGTTAAAAATCATTTTCAAAGAAGAATTCTATCCTTAGGTAGATTTAATTGGTGACCAAGAATCCTTATCCAAAAAGAATTCTTTCCTACACCAAGATTCCTAATCCAACTCAATATTGTATTTGTAACCATATTAAAGACTTCCTAATTTGATTAGATAAATAATTCCTTTTATTTATCTACTTATCAAATATAGTCTTTAATATTAATTATACTTCAAACAATAGTATAATTTTAGGAGACCATCTCCTATTAGAAAAAGGATTTTTACTTTTAATTAAATAATTAATTAATTACCAAATTAATTAATTTACATTTAATTAAATAATAATAATAATAATATAATTAAGCTATTTTAAATAGCCCTGCCGCCCAACACATATATATGGACCAATATATTATTATTTTATTTTATTAAATCCATTAGACCTTAAAAAAAAGTCTACATGTGAGCTAGACCCATTCTTACAAAAAGAAACAAGTCCACATGTCTCAATAAAGTGATCCATGCAAGTTCGTGTGGATTGGAGATCTTGGCGGGCTATCTAAATTTAAGCTCCAATAGACACAACCCAATCACAATCAACAAATGATTCACTTAGGTCCGATCTATTAATTTTAGTTTATTCCACTAAATAACTAAAATTAAACTCTTAAATAAAGATATAATAAGTTAATATTTTTCATTCATATCCTAGACAATCTTAATAGAGAAAGTGTATCCTCGTGAAGAATACCAGTAATCGCCAAGAGCTCATAGACCGCCTATAGCTCACCAAGTTACCATATTTACTCATATGACCACATTTTGAACTTGGATATTTTGACTTGTCCAGAAGCCATGTTTCAATAGACACTATTGAAAACTTAACGTTAAGATTTAATATCCAATACCTCAAAACATCCATATGATGGTATTCTACTCTCATTTATTAAATGGAGCCACGATGTCCATATCTATAAATGAAGTCCTCTATCGATTAACAAATGAATACCACCAAACTATCGAGGATAGACTATGCAATATAATCGTACTCATTGATAGCTCAAATGATAACACTTGCAACTATAAGTCCATCATTTATCTCGGGATTGAGATAGACTCTCCGATTGTCTTCAAGTGAAAACTTTTATCCATTGATGGTTCTACATAAATTATTTCACTGTGGTCCAATTCAATGCACCCAGTGCACTAGATTCTTTTGCCCAAAGACACCAAACTTTGATGATTTTAGACTCATCATAACACAATTGATCCCACTCAAATGCTAGCAAAAGAATCTACAACTTTAACAAGATAAAGGCACCCAACATTTATCTTAATTCAAGACTAACTAAAGAATTGTGTCTACCTCATACATATATAGATGTATGAACAATTCTTCTTTTCTCATATTCTTTTGACCTTATGATTATTTACTTTTGACAATTATAATAATAAAACTATAAATGCTAAAAGATTTGTTAAACTAGAAATCACTTTATTAATATGAAAAGATTGTCAAATACATTATTATGCTCTTGCTATCGAGCATAATCCTAACAATCTCCCACTTGCTCTATAGCAAATGTGTCATATCCCTTATCCCATGTTCTCTAGATGCCCTTCAAAACTCTTTTATGGAAGAGCCTTTGTAAAGGGATCCGCTAGATTATCTGCTGACACAATCTTGGTTATCGTCACGTTACCCCTATGCACAATTTTCCTCAGAAGGTGATACTTTCTTTCAATGTGTTTCCCTCTCTTATGACTTCTTGGTTCTCTCGACTTAGCCATTGCTCCACTATTGTCATAATAGATAATGATATACTTATTCACATCAGGAACCACTTCCAAGTCAATCAAGAATTGGCGAAGCCAAACAACCTCTTTAGCAGCCTCGCATGCGACAACATACTCGGCTTCCATGGTGGAATCAGCAATACAATATTACTTGATAATCCTCCATATTACTGCCCATCCTTCAATTGTAAACACAGATCCTAATGTTGATCTCCTGGATTCAGAATCTGACTGAAAATTAGAATCTGTATACCCAACGAGAATTAAATCCCCTCCAGAGTATACAAGCATATAATCTCTTGTTCTCCTGAGATACTTGAAAATATGCTTGACAACAGTCCAGTGATCAAAACCAGGTTTCGATTGAAACCTGTTAACTATGCCCACAACAAAATAAATATCTGGTCTAGTACAGAGCATTGTATACATGAGACTTTCAACTACCGATGCATATGGAACCCTACTCATGAATTGCTCTTCATGCTCATTTTTAGGAATTTGTTCCTTAGAAAGTTTGATTCCATGTCTGAAAGGTAACATACCTTTCTTGGAATCTTGCATGGAAAACCTAGACAAGATTTTATTTATGTATGAAGCTTGGGATAATGCAATCGTTCTATTCTTTCTATCCCTTATGACTTGGATACCAAGAATATAACTTGCTTCTCCTAAGTCCTTCATATCATATTGTTTTGCTAACCATTCTTTTATAGATGTCAATACACCTATATTGTTTTCGATGAGTAGTATATCATCAACGTGAAGAACTAGGAAAGCCAACTTGTCGCCTTTAATCCTTTTGTATACACAAGGTTCATCAAGGTTTTGAATAAATCTAAAACTTTTCACGGCTTGATCGAATCTTATGTTCTAGGATCTGGATGCTTGCTTCAATCCATATATGGTTCTTTGCAACTTGCATACCTTTTCCTCTTGGCCTTTTTAATGAATCCTTCTGGTTGCATCATATAGATGCTTTTGTCAAGACTTCCATTAGGGAAAGCTGTCTTGACGTCTATTTGCCAAATCTATAGATCTAGAGATGCCGCAATGGATAAGAGTATCCTAATGGATTTAAGTATAGCCATAGGAGAGAAGGTTTCTTCATAATCGATACATTCCTTCTGTGTATAACGTTTAGCTACCTATCTAGCCTTAAGGGTTTCCACCTTTCCATCCATTCCTCTTTTCCTCTTGTATACCCACTTGCACCCTATGGGTTTGATCCCTTTAGGCAAGTCTACAAGAGTCCAGACTTTGTTTTTGAACATAGATTCAATTTTGGATTGCATTGCCTTTTACTAATGGCGACAATCAACATTTTCCATTGCTTCCTTATACGTATGGGGATCATCGTCATCCGGGAGATTCTCTACAGATTCTCCACAGATTCTCCTAGACCGATGTATCTTTCGGATTGTTTACTAACCCTCCCACTATGACGAGGTATGGTAGATTGTTGATCTTGTGTTGGTACAGAACTTACAATTGGGTTTCCTTGTACATATGGGGATCATCGTCGTTCGGGAGATTCTCTACAGATTCTCCTAGACCGATGTATCTTTCGGGTTATTTACTAACTCTCCCACTACGACGAGGTATGGTAGATTGTTGATCTTGTGTTGGTACGGAAGTTACAATTGGGTTTGGTTATGAAACTTCTTGTGGAATTGTATCTCCTGAAAGCTCATTCAAAACAATTCTACTCTTAGGCATAAAATTATTCTTATAGTCCTCTTCCAGAAATTTAGCATTTGTCGAAACAAATACTTTAAGATCTGACGGACTATAAAAATAATATCATTTTGTTTCTTTTGAATACCCTACAAATATGCATGTTTCTGAATGAGACTCCATCTTTTCTGTCTTTCCTTTTAACACATGCGTAGAACATCCAAATATCCTTAAGTTTTGTAAACTAGGATTTCGCCCAGTCTATAACTGATGCGATGTTTTAGGAACCGACTTAGATGGTACATCGTTTAGAATATACATGAAAGTTTGTAAAGCATATCCCCAAAAAGAATTAGGAAGCATTGAATAATTCAACATAGACCTAACCATGTCCAAAAGAGTTCTATTTCTCCTTTCTGCCACCCCATTCTGTTGAGGTGTGCATAGTGCATAAAACTGAGAAATTATCCCGTTATCAATAAGATATTGCTGAAACTCACTAGATAGATATTCTCCACCACTATCAGACCTCAAGATTTTTATACGTTTCTCAAACTGATTATCAACTTCAGCTTTAAATGCTTTGTACATGTCAAAAGCATCCGACTTATGTCTCATAAGATACGCATAGCCAAATCTTGAGTGATCATTCGTGAAAGTGATGAATTACTCATATCTACCTCTAGCTTGAATGCTCATAAGTCTACACATATCAGTGTGTATCAATCCTAAACATTCGATGGCTCTTGTGCCTTTGGTCATAAACGACCTTTTGGTCATTTTACCTTCCAAACAAGATTCACAAGTTGGTAGATCATCAACCTTTAAGTCACTTAGAGGTCCGTCACTTACCAATCTTTTAATCCTATTAAGGTTAATATGACCTAGGCATAATTGTCATAGGTAGGTTTCATCTTTTGATAATTTTACTCTTTTATGATTAGGTTCCATTGATTCCTTGTCCAACAAGTGAGAGATATTTCTATGCAAATAGAATAAACCATTTTCCAATGTACCTTTGTAAATTTTGTCATTCTTACTAATAATAAAAGCTTTATTAAAAGTAACCGATTAACCAAATTTATTTAAACAAGAAACTGAGATTAAATTCCTCTTGAATTGAGGTACATAACAAACGTTTATTAAATCTAAATGCCTATAAGAATCTAAACTAATTCTAATATCTCCCACTGAACTAGCAGACACCAACGCTCCATTGCCTAAACACAAGTTGAATTCGTTCTCATTTAGTCTCTTCCTTTCCCGAAACCCCTTCTAGTTAGGCCCAAATTGCTTTTTATTCTGTTGTTTCTTGACCTTCTTACGGGTCTTAACAGTAACAACTTTACCAACCAAATGAATCTCTTGACCCTTACCTTTCACAAGAATCATTTCGGTGCTTTGAACATCTTGCATCAGGCCTTGCAAGGTATATTCCTTATTGTTCAAGGTGTAGTCCAACTTGAACTAATCAAAGGAATCCGACAGTGAGTTGACAATCATGTCAACTTTTTTCTCACCATCTATCTCAGCACAATTCAGTTCAGTAATGTTGAGAAGTGCTATAACTTTCATCATGAGATCTTTCATAGCCTATCCAGGTTTCATTCTAAGATTCATGAAAGCGGTCACTGCCCTTCTCTTAGTCGTCCTAGACCTCATAGTAACATCTCCTGTAGAGGCATCATTATATCGGTAGCATTCTCCATTCCTTCATGTTGCTGTTGCAACAAGTCGGAGATGATGGCTATAATGTAACTTACATTTAGCCATCTCATCTAAAGACTTCCACTACTGAGTATATTCATTAGTAGGAGCAAGTGGTTTAGGAGTATACCGAATGAACTTATACTTTTCAGCTTTCAACAACAACCCAATATTCCTTTTTCATGTGACATAATTATCATCAGTTAAAGTATTATCTTTTAGGATATTGATTAGGGATGGGATCATGATTTCTTTTTAATAACAAAAATTATATAAGTAAACAATCATGATATAGCACTTTTGAATATTTATCCTGAATTATAAATAAAATAATTCAATCGTAAAATCAACGGTGATCCAACACCCATAAATGTCACGCCTCCTTTAGGAGTTTGCACCATTTACTAGTTGGACTAAGTCCCACCTAATTGTTAACATAACAACCAACGTTTTCAATTTTAGCCTTGCAATTTTATTAACAAGTCCTCTTGGGAGGATATCAATAAAATTACATTGAGTGTGTTACCATGTTATCGACCTTCAATATAATCCCTCACGAATATCCCTTCTTTGGGAGTAGATATCGTTTGGGCTAATTGTCTAGTCTTTCATTGTAAGGAAGTATCTTGCTAAATTCCATTCTTGAATACCTCTTGGGAGGTTATTACACGAAACATAAAGCTCAACTAAACTTGGAGGTCGTAGGTGTTTCAAAACACACTTTACCACTCAATTATTTAAGGCGTGTGATCGAATTCCAAAGAATGATTTACCAAGTTATCTAGATGCCAAATTAGATACCTAAACCATTCTATGCATGTTCATACCAAAATAGATATATGAGTGGCACTCCTATTTTATATGGCATATTATCAAAACAATGACAAACATTGCAATATCTACAAAAATATAAATAGCTACAATTTTGGTTTATCCAAGAAAAGCAAGTAAATTACATATCTTGGAATACGAAAACTCTTTCATTAGCGAACAAGTCTTCACGCGACCTTCGTCGTTTGGACTCCCTCGGCTGCCTCTCATGGGCGTGGGCACCTTTGGCCCTACCCATGGATGTGCGCATGTCACAACCCTATAAAGGGCTACTGTGCGCAACCCATGCTACAACAAACGTGGCCATGTGCTCTTCGCACGCACGTTTGTTGCTACGGCTCGCACAGTCCCAAACTTGTTCCGGTTGCTCCCAATTCTTCAAACATTCGAGCCTTCGATACTTGAGTATTACAGAAGAATTATAAATAAAAAATACTGCAGTTTTTTTATTATTACAACAATAAAATAAAAAAAAAACTTAGCAACTACCAAGAAGGAAATTATGGCGATGATAGGTCACCCTTCTTTTTACAATCCCAAAACAAAATACATTGAAATTCTATGACCAAAATTGAGCAATAACAATCCACATATAAAACACACATATATATATATATATATCCATACGTTCCAATGTAAATATATATATATATATATATATATGAATACCTAGATTGTCATCTCTTTCTAAAACATGCATATAGAAAAAGATTCACGAACACATACATCAATTAATCAAAGGTACAACATGACTCTGATACCACTTGTAGGAAAAATCACGTAATGGAAGCGTGAAAAATTCAAAATTAGGGTTTCGGTATAAATAAAAAAGTTTCCTTTTTAAATACAAGAACTTTAACCCTAGATTAATTGATATATATATAAAGTGTCATACTTTTTTCTTGTGACGATTGAACAAGTGCCGAATTGAATCCGTAAGATCTTCCAATCCAATCACGAACGTGAATCACCTAGGAGTGTAGGATCCCTTTCTTTAAATTGTATACCTGAGGATGGAAACAAATACAATCTTTTTCTTTGTTAGTTACAATAATCCTTCAAGAAGAAAACAAAGAACGTTAGGTCACTTGTGAATTATCAATCAATTTGATTGAAACTCGCGTGAACCTTGATTCGATGTTGTACACAAAACCTTTTATGTGAAGGCTACTAGTGTACTATCGAAAACTAAATGTTCTTTCTTCCTTTTCTTCTTTGCCGAATCTCACACTATTTCTTAGAGTTGATCGAATTTTGTCTAGAGCAAAAACAGATTTTTCTCCCTCAAAATTCTACTGTAGCCGAATTCTCTTCACTAAGAAAACCCTTGCTTGACCGAAATCTTCTCTTAAATTATACTAGGGCTGGCCGAAAATCCTCTCAAAGAATTATATGGGCTGAGCGAATTTTAAGAGAAATATATATAGGGTCATAAATCCTCTCCTAAGAAGGATTTACTTGATTGACAAGAATCCTTTCCTTATGTGGATTTATTTGGTAGTTAAGAATCCTTTTCAAAGAAGAATTCTATCCTTAGATAGATTTACTTGGTGACTAAGAATCCTTTTCCAAAATGAATTCTTTCCTACACCAAGACTCCGAATCCAACTCAATAGTATATTTGTAACCATATTAAAGACTTCCTAATTTGATTAGATAAATAATTCCTTTTATTTATCTACTTATCAAATATAGTCTTTAATATTAATTATACTTCCAACAATAGTATAATTTTAGGAGACCATCTCCTACTAGAAAAAGTATTTTGACTTTTAATTAATTAATTAATTAATTAATTACCAAATTAATTAATATCCATTTAATTAAATAATAAAATAAAAATAATATAATTAAGCTATTTTAAATAGCCTTGCCACCCATCAAATATATATGGACCAATATATTATTTTTCTTATTTTATTAAATCCATTGGACCTTAATAAAAAGTTCACATGTGAGCTAGACCCATTCTTACAAAAAGAAACAAGTTCACATGTCTCAATAAAGTGATCCATGCAAGTTCGTGTGGATTGGGGATCTTGGCGGGCTATCTAAATTTAAGCTCCAATAGACACAACACAATCACAATCAACAAATGATTCACTTAGGTCCAATCTATTAATTTTAGTTCATTCCACTATAGAACTAAAATTGAACTCTTAAATAAAGATAGAATAAGTTAATATTTCTCATTCATATCCTAGACAATCTTAATAGAGAAAGTGTATCCTCATGAAGAATACCAGTAATCGCCAAGAGCTCATAGACCGCCTATAGCTCACCAAGTTACCATATTTACTCATATGACCACATTTTGAACTTGGATATTTTGACTTGTCCAGAAGCCATGTTTCAATAGACACTATTGAAAACTTAACGTTAAGATTTAATATCCAATACCTCAAAACATCCATATGATGATATTATACTCTCGTTTTATAAATGGAGCCACGATGTCCATATCTATAAATGAAGTCCTCTATTGATTAACAAATGAATACCATCAAACTATCGAGGATAGACTATGCTATATAATCGTACTTATTGATAGCTCAATTGATAACACTTGCAACCGTAAGTCCATTATTTATCTCAGGATTGAGATAGACTCTCCGATTGTCTTCAAGTGAAAATTTTTATCCATTGATGATTCTAGATAAAGTATTTCACCGTGATCCAGTTTAATGCACCAAGTGCACTAGATTCTTTTTTCCAAAGACACCACACTTTGATGATTCTAGACTCATCGTAACACATTTGATCCCACTCAAATGCTAGCAAAAGAATCTACAACTTTAACAAGATAAAGACACCCAACATTTATCTTAAGTTGTGAATATTATTCAAGACTAACTAAAGAATTGTGTCTACCTCATACATATATAGATGTATGAACAATTCTTCTTTTCTCATAGTCTTTTGACCTTATGATTATTTACTTTTGACAATTATAATAATTAAACTATAAATGCTATAAGATTTGTTAAACTAGAAATCACTTTATTAATATGAAAAGATTGTCAAATACATTATTATACTCTTGCTATCGAGCATAATCCCAACGGTAAACTCATGTGTGCATGCTTTTCTCTTTTTTGTATTTTCTCCATAACATCTTTAACAATCTACAAAAACTTGTTAGACGCATGATCAATCCTATACGATCCAAAAATCACCGTCAACACAAATATTAAAATTAATACCAAACTTCAAAATCTGAATAAACTAAACAATAATATTAAAATTAACTATGTATGCACAAAAAATGATAAACTAACTAACTAAATAAAAATGTTATCATTTAATAACTAAAATCTAAACAGAATATTATAAATTTACTATCAAAAAATGTTTCAACAAAACTAATAAGAAAATTGTACCTTTAAACTTTGGTTTGTTGGTGGAAAATTTAAAGAATAAGATAGGATATTGGTATTAAATTTTTTATAGAGAGAGTAATAATGACATTGAATGAAAAAGTGTAGAGAATTGAATAATGTAGAGATTGAGATTTGATAGAGAGAGAGAGTGAATGGAAAATGAAATGGATGGAAGTATTTATAGAAAATTTGGATTTGTGGGTCAAAATTAAATTTGGAAGACTTCAGGGGTTTATTTGTAATTTGGGAAGCCTCCAACGGCTGGAATTCAAAATCCAGTTGTTGGCTGATGTCATCACTAACGTCAACCAATAACTAGATTTTGAATTCGAGCCATTTGAGGGAATATTTTTTTTTAAAAAAATCAAACAAACGGTCCAATTTCCCGGCCGGCATGCTGGTCCAGCGGCGTAGCATGCCTGCTACGCGTGTCGTGGCAGACCGGCCTACCGAACCTGGCCCCTACGGCCCGGCATTTGGCCTGTCTCGTTCAGGGCTTCGGCTTGGCCTGCTTCCTCCACGAGTCGTGCTTGGCAAGGCCTGTTTTCCTTAGCGGACCATGCAAACCGGCCTGTCGCAGACCAGTCTGTCTCTGGCCGGCCGCTACGAGTGCCATGGCAGGTCGGCCTGCCGAACCTGGCCCTACGGCCTGGCAAGTGGTCTGTCTTATTCCGAGCTTCGACCTGGCTTGCTTCCTCCACGAGTTGTGCTTGGCACGACCTGTTTTCCTTAGCGGACAACACGGACCGGCCTGTCTCGGGCCGACCCAAATTTACAGCACTATCAATAAGTACGAAGAGATCCGACCAATATCCCTTAAAAAAGCTAAAAAAATCTACATTTTTTAAAGGCATTTTCATAATTGTTTCGTAAATAAGTTTTTAATTTTTCAAAATGAAAAATAGTGATAACGTATTCGTTGATCATGATTTTGAAAGATATTTATTTTTCTTCTAGGAATGCTAATCAAGTTTCCCACCGAGGAGAATATCCAATTTTCTTTATAGCTTCTTTCATGTGAATGAGTTGTTTCCTTTCATTTTTTTACAATAGTATATTATTAGGTTTTGGCTCGTATTCTCAAGTGAACACAATTTGAACCAAATGAGACTCGACTGATGTGAAACTTCTTAGAGACGTGGGATACGTTTGGAAGATGGATTAGGTGTTTGAGGGAGGTTGATGACCAAGAAGAACTGAACAACTGAAGGTTGAGGCAAACCGATGTGGTTAATGTTGTGCAAGGGACAACAGTATAGCATTGTGCCTTGTTGCACAACGGCAATGACATCGGTCCAATTCCAGTGGGTAACCTTGTGGAGAGCTCTGTGGGTTCGATAGTGGTGGGACAACGGTTTCACGATGTGGCGCATGGATGTCGGTTTTCTGAGCGGTCAATTCCAAGTGACGTGTAATGGTGTAGGGCACCGATTGGCCAACATATGACCCGAACCATAGTCAATCATAAGCATGTGTGAAACGGGAAATGTTCAGCGGAATAAAGGAAAGTAATTCTTCTAGAAGTTCTTATGCTTGAAGGAAAATGATTTCTCTTTACAAGAAAACTTGTCATAAAAGAAAATAGTATTTATGTGAAACAAGTAAATCTTTTATGTATAGAAGATGGATTTCCTTGTTGGTCTAAGCTCTTTGTAACTAGTATAAATAGAACTTTGTAATTAGGTTATTTGTGTGGAGCAAAAAGAACACATGTAATATCAGATAGTAGGTGGATCAGGACCCCTTGGAATAGTCGGGGAGGGATTTGGGGAATATCTAGGGATCTAAAGGAAAGATCCGTGGGTGATATTCAAGGAAGGCATCGGAGGATATTTTTGGAGGAAGTGTAATCTGATGAGGACTCTGTGAGCATTGTGAGCTGAGAGCCATGACGTAAAGCTCGGTTGTGAGCTTAGGGGCTTGGTAAGGCTCAATAGTTTGGGGTTTGAGTTGTGGAAGAGAGAATTCTGGAGTATATGGTTGTAACAATTTATCATATAGTGAAACTTTCTATGTCATTCTGATAGGCCGCGGTTTTTTTTTTTTTCTGATTTACATTATATTTGGTTTGATGGAATATGAGAGAAAGGAAATGAAATGATTTGGATGGATTTCTAATAACTTGATTGGATTGTTAAATGAGAGAGAAAAGAAAGGAAAATGAAGGTAATGGAAGGAAAACGAGGATATAATTTCTTCTTGTTTCCCCCAATTTGGTTTCCACCAAAACTTTGGAGGAAAATGAGTGAAAGGAGTTCAGAATTGGTGATTTTTTCAATATCTCAAAACTAAAGTGCCGTTTTTTTTTGTATTAAGTATTAAAAGACCTTATTATTTAAGTCATTTTATATCACTTAAATATTAAGACATTCCCATTTGTTTGTTTTTTATTTGAGATCATATAACTTAAATATTATGTGATTTTTATTTTACTATTCTACCCTCATCTAAAAGGAATGATTTTAAGTTGTTCACACACACACACACACACACACACACACACACACACACACATATGGTTGACTAAAGGAGACCAAGAATGGCACCGTTTTGGTCAGGTTATTACTTTTTGAAAACCTAGTGACCATCGTTCCATGCCAGCATCTAGACCCCGCTGCCCCACGCTTGCACTCCGACCTCGTTGGCATCAATTCCCTCACGCCGTCAGCCTCAAATTCCTATTGCACATTCGTCGAAACTTGCAATCCGCAAGTACTTTTGGGAATGAACTACTCTGATCACGTATGAAAAGCTTCTTTCTTTTACCATTAGATTCATAATCCGTATTTGATTTCTTCTTCTCCGACTTCTCAATCTTCTCAGGGTGGCAGCAGGGGAGACTGGTGATTTTGAAAGAAGCGACAACGGTTGGGAAGACAACCTGTAAGATTTCATAGTGATTATAGAAGCCATCGATAATAGTGGTTGTTGCTACAAAAGCAACGACGGAGTCATTTTAGTGCTATGAACCAGTGCTTGAAACACCATTGATTGAATTCACAACTACTCAAGTCAAGCCCAGAGCGGCAGTGGTGGCTCCAAGTCAATTTAAGGTTAGGTTAGTGTTAGGGTTAGGGTTGGAGTTATTTAGGAAATTAGGATTTTTTTTGTTAAGGTTATTTTTTATAACAGATTAATTGTACAAGGTTAATTGTGGAAATAACCATTAATGTGTTAATTATGACTTACTATATAAGTGAAAAGTCAATTTTTTTTTTTAATTTTCTATCAGACATATATATATATATATATATCTTTAAATATGATATAAATTGAAAAAACAAACAAACATATTTATCTTAATTTAAGTCATAAGCTCTAATAAGATTTAAAAAGATAACAACCATAATCCTATTAATATTGAGTATTCATATTGTTGAAAGAATTGTACTTTCGTACATAGAATAAAATAAATTCATTTATTTCTCTCCTCCAAATAAGATTGGTTTTCTTTCCTTTTATATTTATAACCATCCAAACATAATCGTTAAAAACACTTTCTTTTCCATTCCTCATTTACCTTTCCTTTCTTTTCCTAATTTATTTTTTCTTTCTCTTTTATTCCACCAATCCAAACATAGTGTTAGGGCTTTTCAAGTATATCTTGTGTTATGTGTTAGCTTATTTTTTCTTATTTTATTTTTCTATTATATACGTTAATTTTTGTGAGTTGTGGACGAATGTTAGATATGTCGTTTCCGTGTTTAACGGTTCAAATTTCTGTAAAGTCCTCATTTATTGATTGACTTATTTCGTGAACAAACAACATATTGAGGTTTTATGTAAGGGTAGCTTAGGGGGGTATATTGGTTCAAGATTTTATTAGACAATTTGAGGAAGTAAAAGTCTAGTGGTATTGGATTGAGACTTTTAACGAGTTAGATAAGTCTGGTGGTATTCGATCAATACTTTAAAGATTTTTTTAAAAAGTCCATATTGTCATGTGGTATTGGATTTAGACTTTTAATATTTTTTTTTAAATCCATATTGTCTTGTAGTATTGGATCTAGACTTTCAAGAGGCAACAAATTGTCTGGTGGTATTGGATTGAGATAAAGATTTTTAGGATTTCATGCCAAATGGATTTTCCAAACTTTTTAGTGATATTTATAAATAACTTGAATCCAAAATTATCTTGTCATCTCCCTCAATACTTTCTAAACTTTTCTCTCTCACTTAAAATCATCTTCAGCTTCCTCAACCTCCACACCCCCATCAAATTTTGATCATAAATTTTCAGTTTCCTCAACTTCCATACCTCATCAGATCTTCCATACCCCATTAGATCTTCAGCTTGAACGAGTTGTGGTCCATAAATGGGTTATTGGTGATCGGAGATTGGAGATAGAAGGATGAAGTAGTGCAACAATTTTACTTCGTTTTTTTTAAACTTAAATTTCATAGAACAGGTGTTGAATAATGATTCTTAATCAGGACATCTTTATTATTGTTCATGAAATAACGGTTTACTTATACATAAATTGTAATAACTAGTGTGGATAAAGATATAACTGTTTTACTAATATATATAGTGGTTCTCTAGTAAAGACGTCCTAAAATTATAAATTAAGGGCATTTAATTACGGTCACACATGCATATTGGGTGTTGTCGTATGTAAATTTTATCAGATGTACACGTCATTGACAAAGATGATAAAATTGCCAGGTGGACATCCGAGTAGGCATTCAGAAAACATCATACAAGACATCACCGAAGGAGAGAAGCCTGAGTAAACAAGTATTGAACAAAGACTTGCTCAGGGTTAATTGACGTCATATACTACTCGGGGTCAGATAAAAATACTCGGGGCTAGTTGATGACATTGTCTACTCGGGGTCAGATGACGTCACTCGGGACCAACTAATATCGTGTTCTACTCGGGACAAGCATGAAAACTGAATAAAAGTCCAGAGCGTAGCACACACGAATCGAGTCATTAAAATACACGAAGATATCCATATCAAAGAGGAATTCCAAGAAGAACATAATTATCAAGCAGGAAGGGTTCCTAATCAGACAATAATTTTATTTCTTCAAAAAGACTACAATCTCATAAGGAAATAAGTCCTAATTGGATTACATTACAAGAGTCCCATTCGATCTCAATACAAGTCTCCGAAACAGGAAAAAAGACAAACCACTTCGAACAAGCAAACTATCATAATTAAATATAAAGATCTTTTATTACTTGTACAAAGAAGATTAGGGTTCTATGGATATATAAATAGACCCATAATCTCATCACACAGATATACAGCAATCATAGAAAAATACAGAAAGAAGAAAGAGAGATCGAGAATTGAAATTATATTATTTTATAGTGGATTTTGGCTTGGTTGATCATTCAACCCCCGTGTACGTTTCTCAGTCATCGGAGTCTTACCACGTAAAAAACTTGTGTCCGATTACTTTTTCCTTCTCTTTCTCTTTGAAATCACAGCTAAAATCCATTCCTTGTTGGTTTTTCTCATACATTCAGAAACCAACTTCAACAGGTGTCATATTGGGTATGGGTATTCGTTAATATATGGAGAAAATCGAATACTACAATCGGCTCTTGAAAATCTATATTTATAAAAGTCTAAAAAGTCATGAAATAAAGTCAAGATAATCCTAATAATCTATAAATAAAGTCCAAAGACTCTTTTAGAATCCTAAAAGTCTAGTCCATATAATCATAATAATCCTAAAAGTAAAATCTTAATTATCCTAATAATCTTAATAGTCTTGTAAATCTATAAAATCCTTACACCCTAAAATTGTCCTTTAAAATCCCAATCCAATACACCCCCTTAGGCTCTCAAGACCTCAAGAGAAGAAACACCAAAGGTAAGATTCATATGCTTACTTGCTTTGAAGAGATAGTTGCACACACTCACAAATTCATGCATAACTTTTATTTTTATACGTTGTGTGTTTATACTTGTGTGCATTTGTGTTTAAATGACTCTTCTTGATTTTTTTACATGTTGTAATTAAAGTACCATGTCATGTTAGGCATTAGTATATGATGCATCTTCATTACTCTAGTACTATTTGAATATGTGTGTTTGAGTGTAGAGAAAGTAGGCTGTGGGCTGTGGGCTGTGGGCTGGTGGTGCGCTACTCGACTAGCGTAACATTCCAGTGGATCGTCGCTTGTCATGCGCCACTGAGGCGTGCCACTTCACCCGTGCAATATTGAAAAAATGGGCAGTGCGCTACTTGTCTAGCACAGCCTCACCAGCGTAATATTCCAGTGGATCATCGCTTGTCATGCGCCACTAAGCTGCACCACTCCACCAGCATCTATTGAAAATTTAGGTTGTGCGCTGGTGGTGCGCTACTCAACTAGCGCCACTCCCCAGCGCACATAGCGGGAGCTGGAACGTTTTTTTTCAAAACGACCTCACTTTGGTTGAAACTCATATATATATATAACTCTTTGTATTCAGATCGTGTAAGAGTTAAGAACATCATATCTTTTCCTTAGAACATATTTCAAAAGGAAAAATCTTGCAAGAACTCATCTTTAAACACTCAAAGCATTCCCGTGTGCATAAAAACTTCATCTTGCATCATCTATTGTCATTTAGAGTGCATCAATGGATAGTTTTGCATTATCACATCTTGTTTGGTAGGTTTCTCACTATCTTTTTACAAGTTAAGTGTTTTTCTTGCTAAGCCATCTCTTTAATCATTTGTATGCTCTTAGAATATATTCTAGATACAAAATAGAGATTGTTGTGATGACATGATTGAATGTTTTATTGTGATAGCTTTATAGGATTGTTTGATCTATGTTTAGCTAAGCTTTTTGAACATGTCATTTAGCTCTTGATATCTAGGATTACATTAATTGTCATCTCATCATCCTAGATAAGCATATAAGGTTTCCTAACATTGTTTGTTCCTTGAATATCATTATATATTCACGTAGGCCATTTTATCTCTTCAATGAGAAGTAAGACTTGTGTTGCTTCCAGGATTAGGTAGCTTAAATCACAAGCAAGATGGACTAGGTTCACTTATACCGAGATTAGGTAGTGGTTGTGGATTATAAACCAGGATTAGGTTGTAATTTCTTTGCCATAAGTGGATTTGAGGTTTTAGTGTGGCGTACTTAACAGCCCGTGGTTTTTCCCATTTGGAGGGTTTCCACGTATATCCAAGTGTCTTTACTATTTCCGCACTTATTACACTTGTGATATTATTGTAACTAGTTAGGGGTATTTTCATCTAATTGACCATTAACAAAAATTGTGTAAAATTTGATTAAAATCTATTCACCCCCCCTCTAGATTAATGTTAAACACACCATAATATTTTTCTAGGCATAGTCTAGGCATTTCTCATGAGTTTTCGGCTCCTAGGACACCTCAACAAAATGGAGTTGTTGAGTTGAAAAATAGGGTTCTTCAAGAGATGACCCGTGTGATGTTGCTTAGCAACAATGTCCCTAGGAATCTATGGGCCGAAGCCATTAATACGGTGTGCTATATAGGAAATAGAGTCTTTCTAAGGCCCTACACTAGGCAAACCTCCTATGAGTTATGGAAAGGTAGGAATCCAAATGTTAGCTATTTTCACAACTTTGGAAGCAAATGCTACATTTTGAATGACCGTGATCAACTTGGGAAATTTGATGCTAAGAGTGATGAGGGTATCTTTATTGGCTATGCCTTAAATAGTAGAGCCTATAGAGTTTTCAATTTAAAAACTAGAACCGTTATGGAATCATCCAATGTTGTTATTGATGACACAAGGCTCAAATCTAATGACCATGAGGAGGATGTGGCTATAGTTGATGACTCTCCCTTGGAAAAGGTTGTGGATACTCCTAATGTTGAAAAGACTAATCTTGATGATGATATCACACAACCTATTGATAGAATTCCTCTCTTGAACTCAAAAGAACCTGCTCCATGGGTTAGGAAACTTCATAATAAAGATGACATCATTGGTGAGGTTAATGAGGGTATTAAGACTAGGCGTCAAATGGCTAATCTAATTAGCTACATTTGCTACACTTCTCAAATAGAACCCAAGAAGGTTGATGAAGCCTTAAAGGATGAATTTTGGGTTCTTGCCATGCAAGAAGAGCTTAACCAATTTGAAAGGAATGAGGTTTGGACTCTAGTTCCTAGGCCCAAGAACACCATTGTGATAGACACCAAGTGGGTCTATAGGAACAAATCTGATGAGGATGGCAACATTGTGCTAAACATGGATAGGCTTGTAGAACAAGGGTATTCTCAAATTGAGGGTATTGACTTTGAGGAAACATTTGCTCCAGTTGCTAGGATAGAGTCCATTAGGCTTCTTTTGTCCATCTCTTGTTTGCACAAGTTCAAATTGTATTAAATGGATGTTAAGAGTGCATTCCTCAATGGTTTCTTGCAAGAGGAATTGTTTGTTGAGAAACCCAAAGGGTTTGTAGATCCTCACCACCCAAATCATGTCTATCATCTCAAGTAAGCTTTATATGGGTTGAAACAAACACCAATGGCTTGGTATGAGCGCTTCACTCAATTTCTTATAGACAATGGCTACACTAGGGGTAATGTTGACAAGACTCTATTCATCAAGAAAGACAAAGATGAGCTATTTATAGCTCAAATCTATATTGATGATATAGTTTTGGCTCCACAAATAACACCAAAGTCCAACAATTTGTTGATGTCATGTCTCATGAGTTTGAAATGAGCCTTTCCGATGAGCTAAGTTACTTTATAGGTTTACAAATTAAGCAAATGGATGATGAGATTTTCATATCTCAAGCTAAATATGCCAAAAACCTAGTAAAGAAATTTGGTCTTGAAAATGCCAAACATTGTGATATACCCATGAGTACCACTTTGAAGCTAAGCAAGGATGCTAGCGGTAAAAGTGTGGACCAAACTTTGTATCATGGCATGATTTGTAGCTTGCTCTATTTGACCGCAAGTAGGCCCGATATCTCTTTTAGTGTGGGTGTGTGTGCTGGGTACCAATCGGATCCTAAGGAGTCTCATCTCTATTCTGTTAAGATAATCATTTGCTATGTGAATGGAACTTCTAACTATGGGATTTAGTACTCTTTTGACACTAATGCTAGTCTTGTAGGCTTTAATGATGCAGATTGGGTAGGAAATTGTGATGATAGGAAAAGTACATCGGGCGGTTGCTTTTTCCTTGGGAACAACCTCGTCTCTTGGTTTTGCAAGAAGCAAAATTCAATTTCCTTGTCTACGGCTGATGCCGAATACATAGCTGCTAGGAGTTGATGCACACAACTCCTTTGGATAAAGCAAATGCTAGTCGACTATGGATTCAATCAAGGTACTCTTACTATCTTTTGTGATAACATGAGTGCAATTAATATTTCCAAGAATCTGGTTCAACATTCTAGAAATAAGCATATTGTCATCCGCCATCATTTCATTAGAGAACGAGTTGAGAATAAATGCATAGTACTTGAGCATGTAGGTACTAATGATCAACTAGCGAATCTATTTACTAAACCCTTAGATGTTACTCGATTCAAAACTCTTAGTAGATATATTGGGATTTTTCTCATGTAGTGATGAGTTTTTATATTTGACCCCATATGAGGAACTCAAGCAAAGAGAGCTATTGTATACTTGTTGCATGCAAAATTTTTGGAAATGTTTATGCTCCTTTATTGATTGCTTGAGTAGCTTGGTTGCACTTATATTATATTATATTGTATTTTATTCAATAAGTGTGAACTTTGCTTTGATTACAATCCATGTCATATTTATGTTCAAACATGCATTTTTGGACTAGGAGATCTACATAGGAAGTACATATTGAATGACCTATAGTTGTCTCCATGACATGATGATTCTTTAATGACATGCTGATGAAAAATGATAAAGCATGGGTTTATGATTGCAATTGTTAAATACAAAACTATGTGTGAATATGCTAGTGAGACTCAAATGATTAATCATTGTCTCTCTTTCTTTATTAAGTTGAACATGGCTACTATCATACGGGTATCTTACCCGGAAAAATCAAATAGAGTGTAAAGTTGCTCATGCCATGTTTCGCTTATAAAGTTGGATATAGTGCTCTTTAAATTTTACTTCTATGAAAACTCTATATCCTTGCTTCTCTCATGATGAATGGTGAAATTGGTTTGAATTCTATTGAAAACCTTTGTCATTTGCTTTGCCAAATACCATTGTTTTTGGACTTGAATGCAACATGTCTTGTATGCAAAACATTTTTGATTCACACATTTTCTTAAAATAAATCTCCTTGTTTCTCTCCTATTAATTAAGTTGCATAAATGTGGCTTATATGATTATGCAAATATCTTGTATGCTCCTTTCTCTCTTTGCCTTGAATGACACGGTTGGGGACTACTCTTTTGCCTATATCATGACAAAAAGGGGGAGTAGCATATGGTTTAAGGGGAACTTGGTAAGGGGGAGTAGTACATGTTGGGAATATTACATTTAGGGGGAGTAACCTTTTGAGGGGGAGCATTGCATTCATATACATTGCATGATGTTGTACTCATATTCTTAAATACAAATGCTTTTGTTTTATATTCACTTGATCATCTCACATACACTTAGTTTGGAAAGTATATTTGTTTATGTTTTGTGTGTAAGGTTGATAGATCTACAAGAGATTGAAGATTGAAGATTTGAAGTTTATTTTTATATATCTCTTTGTAATATAGAATATCTTCCCGGTGCTTTATTTTGTTCTGTGAGGATCAATGTGAGTGGTGGTTTTGTCACGAAATAGCCAAAGGGGGAGATTGTAAAGTTCTCATTTATTGATTGGATTATTTCGTGAATAAACCACAAATTGGGGTTTTATGTAAGGGTAGCTTAGGCTCTCAAGACCTCAAAAGAAGAAACACCAAAGGTAAAATTCTTGTGCTTACTTGCTTTGAAGAGATAGTTGCACACACTCACAAATTCGTGCATAACTCTTATTTTTATATGTTGTGTGTTTATACTTGTGTGCATTTGTGTTTAAATGACTCTTCTTGATTTATTTGCATATTGTAATTAAAGTACCATGTCATGTTAGGCATTAGTATATGATGCATCTTCATCACTCTAGTACTTGTTGAATATGTGTGTTTGAGTGTAGAGAAAGTGGGTTGTGCGCTGGCGGTGTGCTACTCGACTAGCACAACCTCACCAGCGCAACATTCCAGTGGATCATCGCTTGTCTTGCGCAACTGAGGTATGCCACTTCACCCGCACAATATTGAAAAAATGGGCAGTGCGCTACTCGTCTAGCGCAGCCTCACCAGCGCAATATTCCAGTGGATAGTCGCTTGTCATGCGCCACTGAGCTGCGCCACTCCACCAGCGCCTATTGAAAATTTAGGCTGTGTGCTGGTGTTGCGCTACTCGACTAGCGCCACTCACCAGCGTACATAGAGGGAGCTGGAACGTTTTTTTCAAAACGACCTCACTTTGGTTGAAACTCATATATATATATATAACTCTTTGTATTCAGGTTGTGTAAGAGTTCAGAACATCATATCTTTTCCTTAGAACATATTTCAAAAGGAAAAATCTTGGAAGAACTCATCTTTAAACGCTCAAAGCATTCCCTTGTGCATAAAAACTTCATCTTGCATCATCTATGGTCATTTAGAGTGCATCAATGGATAGTTTTGCATCATCACATCTTGTTTGGTAAGTTTCTCACTATTTTCTTACAAGTTGAGTGTTTTTCTTGCTAAGCCATCTCTTTAATCATTTGTATGCTCTTATAATATATTCTAGATACAAAATAGAGATTGTTGTGATGACATGATTGAGTGTTGTATTGTGATGGCTTCATAGGATTGTTTGATCTATGTTTAGCTAAGCTTTTTGAACATGTCATTTAGCTCTTGATATCTAGGATTGCATTAATTGCCATCTTATCATCCTAGATAAGCATATAAGGTTTCCTAGCCCTGTTTGTTCCTTGAATATCATCATATATTCACATAGGCCATTTGATCTCTTCATTGAGAAGTAAGACTTGTGTTGCTTCTGGGATTAGGTAGCTTAAATCACAAGTAAGATGGACTAAGTTCACTTATAACCGGATTAGGTAGTGGTTGTGATTATAAACCGGGATTAGGTTGTAATTTCTTTGCCATTAGTGGATTTGAGGTTTTAGTGTGTCACACTTAACAGCCCATAGTTTTTCCCTTTTGGAAGGTTTCCATGTATATCTCAAGTGTCTTTACTATTTCCGCACTTATTACACTTGTGATATTATTGTAACTAGTTAGGGGTATTTTCATCTAATTGAACATTAACGAAAATTGCGTAAATTTTGATTAAAATCTATTCACCCCCACCCCCACCCCCACCCCTCCCCCTCCCCCTCCCCCTCCCCCTCTTCTAGATTAATATTAAACACACCATAATATTTGTTTCAATTTCCAATATGTTTTTCTTGTACTCTTGTTGCTCTCCAAAGCATAGAATTTATTCTCAAGACCCAAATTTGCAATGGCTGTTGTGGTCATTTATAATTACACCCACTGGTACACGTACCTTAGGCCTAGGGGGTAGATTCCCTTGAAAAAAATGAATGAAAATTAAACTGGATTACTGTATTCTGACCTTTATCAAAGGGTTGCCCGTCAGAACTTAGAATTAACTGTTACGATGGAAAAAAAAATATATTATTGTTTGAACTAAATCCCATTTGACTTAAATTTATGGTCTGAATACACCATCATAATTTCGATCATTTATATATTATACTTTTTGAAGAAATATTTCAAGTAATGTAATATATGATTTGGCTGTTTCATATCATTTATCATATCTTGACCTGGTTCATATAGTATTATAAATTTAATTAGTGCTTTCAAAAAATATTATTAATTACAAATTTAGAAAGCTACCACACATTTTAGATGGAAATTTTATAATATTTGTTAATAAGTATAATATTACTCTTTTCATATTATTTAAAAGCACAATAAAATGGTTATGGAATATTAGGTGATATATGTATGATGTTAAGTGGTTATCATCTTTGCATTTTTTTTTTTTTTGATGATACGAAAACATTACGCAGCAGAAAAGAAAATACAAGGACTGAGATTCAGCCATAAACCCTCCCATATAGAGGTGAAGGCAGACTAAGCTAGATTCAGCGCCAGGAGTTCTCCGAAATTGAGGAGGCTTGGTACTTACTTACACCAACATCAGAGAAAAAAGCCTTAATGTCATTGACAATAAAAAGGGCATCCCCTAAAAAAGGGTTAGAACTACCGAAGTAAGAGGTCATAGTGAGAGACGAAACCTCAGCAGTCGAAACCTGGTAGTTGTAAAATTTTGCAAGCATAAGGCCCTCACGGAGCGCCAAGAGATGGCCAACATCAACAGAGAAACAACCAATCAGACAATAAGAGCGAGCAATAAGAACTTTACCTTTGTAATCCCGGATAGCTACCCTCACTCCAATCCTCCTAGAATTCCTCCTGACGGCAATTCCTGTATTAAGCTTTAGGCTAGCAGGAGGGGGCACAACCCAAACCGAAGAAAGCTTGGCAATAGAGGGAAGGGGTTAGATGGTTAAGCCGTTAAGGTCGGTTTGGATTTCGTAAACTCATCTAGTAAATCAGCACCTTTGTTAGCCACGATTTCTGGTTCTTTCGTACTGCCACAATTCACAAAAGAATTCCTATTTTCCCAAACAACTCATGCGCCATACAAGCCAAGCTAAGATCCTCCATGCCTGAATGGGCAGACAAGAACTGGAACACGTGTCTATCACCGGGCGACACCTCAAAGTTGCCAAGAGAATGCCAAGGTGAGTGCACATCCAAGATTTCCTAGCCTCTTTACAATAAAAAATGGCATGCTCAACAGATTCCATTTTGTTTCCACACCTCAAACAAAAAGGATCATTTACTATCTTTTTCTTCCAGAGATTGCTGAGAGACGGGATGGCATTTAAACAAGCTTGCCAAACAAAAATTTTAACTTTTGAGGGGATGTTCAATTTCCACAGACTATTCCACCACTTACAAGATAAAGAAGAAGGGGGCAGCTGCCTAAAGGCAATTCTTAAGGGCACAGTTGTACCCACTACTGACAGTATACACTTCTTTCTTATCGAAATGCCATCTCAGAAAATTCCGACCTCCCTTCCAGCTGATTGGGATGGAAAAGACTGCCTCTTGATCAATCGGAAGTAAAACCTGGTTATGTTTGTTAAGATCCCAGACGGGGAACTATCCATGAGATCAGAGACAAGAATACTTGTACCGGGATCAAAAGTAACGGTTTGAAAGAGCTAGGACGGGGAATCCACTTATCTTTGAACACATTGATGCTCTGTCCATCTCCCTCATCTGAGTCCCTGAACAAGAAGTTCTCTGCCCCAAACCATGCTTCTCCAGAGGTGGGAACAACCTACCTTAGCAAACACTGAAAGGAAATCCTGCTGATTGAAATATTTCGACTTAAGCATGCGGGCAGCCAACGAATCCGGGGAGGAGAGGGTACGCCATGCTTGTTTGGCCAAGAGAGCCTGATTGAAGAGGGTAAGATCCTTGAATCCCAATCCCCCCTGATATTTAGGCAAGCACATCTTCTTCCAGCTGATCCAGCTGGTTTTCCTTTTCCCATCTCTAGAACCCCACCAAAACTTGGAAGCTATACCACTTAGATCCTTGCATAAGTTGATCGGTATCTTAAAATACTCATCGAGTATGTGGGGATTTCTTGAACCACCACTTTAATAAGGACCTCTTTTCCTCCGAAAGAGAGTATATTACCATTCCAACCGCGGAGCTTGTTTCCCACTCTTAACTTTGATACCGTTGAACAACCTTCTCTTGTTTCTACCCACTATAGTAGGAAAACCGAGGTATTTATCATGGGAATTGCTCACTTCAATCTCTAAAAGATTTTGGATCTCTCTTTTGGTAGCAGCTGCCACCTTAGGACCGAACATAATGATGGATTTATTAAGGTTGATCTTCTGCCTAGAACCCTTCTCATAAATCGCCAAAATCTGTCGGATTTTAACACTGCTACCTGTTAATGCTTTGTTGAAAGGTGACTGATTAGAGGACTCTCTACTGCATCTAATTCCCAGAATACACCCATTCCTTTTCGAGCTCGTTAACAGACCAGAAAGAGCTTCAGAGCATAAAAGGAACAAGTATGGGGAAAAGGTGCAGCCCTGTCTTAGCCCTCTCGTGGGATTAACATAACAAACAACTGAGCCATTAAGCTAAAAGGTGAGAGAAGACGTCGATATACAGTCCATGACCAACTCGATCCACTTGGTAAGAAAATCTATCTTTGTCATAACGGTCGACAAAAAATACCATTCCACCCTATCATATGCTTTACTCATATCTCGCTTTAGTGCCATGTATCCGTTTTTCTCTAACATCTTCCTTCCTAAAGAATGGAGGGTTTCAAAAGCAATCTGGACATTATCAAAAATTTGCCTACCTGGGACGAAAGCAGACTGATAAGGAGAAATGATATTGTTCAGGCAGCCCTTGAGTCTTTTGGCCTTAGCTTTCGATATAATTTTGTAAATATCCTTGCAAAGGGATATAGGTCTAAAGTCCTGAATATGAACTGGGTTCTTGACCTTTGGAATGAGAACCACATTAGTCTCATTAAACTCCTTGATTGACTTCTCGCCATTTAGAATACTCCGCCAATTAGACCCCATTATTTCTGGAAGATGATCGCATGGAAGCCATCCGGACCAGGGGCTTTGGTAGGGCTAAGATTGAAGGCAACTGTATTAATCTTGTCGGTCGAGAAAGCTGTTTTCAAGGTCTCACTCATATCGTTCATCAGCCTAGACTTAATATCTTGAGAGGCTGCATGAGTTTCACTAGCTGTTGGATTTGAGGAGTTGAACAGAGAGGAGAAGAAATCACTAACAATCTGAGTTAGACCTTCCACAGAATTCTGATAACTACCGTTAACATATATTAGACAAGAGATGAAATTCTTATACTTTCTAGCAGTCGCTTTCTCGTGAAAGAATTTGGAGTTTCGGTCACCTTCGTGGAGCTATTTTATGCGGGACCACTGTTTCCAGAAAAGCTCTTCATTCTCCAGCAATCCCTCTACACCTTTCTCAAGCTGTCTGATATGGAGCATGGTCCCCGGTTTCCTATTAAAATTGTAAAGCCTCTCTATTTCCTTATTTTTCTCCTCAATTTGTTTCCTCAAATTACCAAACCTTGTTTTACTCCAGACACTCAGACTTGACGCACACCTGCCAAGATTCAACGATAAACTTCTACCCAAATCCGAACATTCAATCCCCTTCCAAGCTTCAGCCACTATGCTGATGTAGTCTTTCTCCTTAAGCCAAAGGGGTTCAAAGCGAAAGATTTCCCTTTAGTTTGGAGAAAAGGGGCTCTAGAATCGCAAAGCATTAGAATGGGAAGATGGTCTGAAGAATTGAAACCAAGATGCAAAAATTCCAAATTCTTGAATTTATCCCTCCACTTATTATTTGCAAGAAACCTATCAAGCCTTTCTTGGATGTTATTCTTACCGTCTCTTTTGTTATTCCAGGTATATCTCGGGCCTATAAAACCAAGGTCAGTAAGATTGCAATCGTCTACAGTTTGATGGAATTGGAACATACCAGAAAAAGCCTTCTCCGTCCCTCTCATATTATCCTTCATACTAAGAAGTTCGTTGAAATCCCCACCACAGACCCAGGGAAAGTTATGAGAATCCTTAAGACGGCGTAAAAGGGCCCAAGAAGACTGCCACTTGCTAGCGTTTGGTTCACCATAAAACCCCGAAAAACGCCAGCAAAACCCATCTTCCATGCTCACTCGTGAATCAATTAAGATAGTACCGTAACAACACTGGTATCTTTCCATAAGAGCAGGAGGCCCCCACTGTTGCCAGAACTATCCACACTAAAACACCCATTATAGCCGAGCAAATTCCTAAATCTATCAATCTTTGAACCGTTGATTTTTGTCTCCGACAAGAAGACAATGTCTGAGGAATGCTTTTTTAGCAGCCTTGACAAGGCTGCGAATGCACGAGGGTTTCCCAGCCCCTGTACATTCCAACTGAGGCCTATCATTGTTCCCGACATGCTTGGACCTCAGGCTCCGCCGATCTCTGGTTTCCCAAATTAGTTATTGAATTCTTTCCTTTCTTTGAATCTCTAACCTTTTCTTCTGGTAGATCAAACTGAACCTTCCTCTTGCAGGCTTGGCCTTCCACCACTGTTCGGAAGGTCGATACATCACATTGCATACTTGGAAAACTAGGAGAGATAGGAGTAAATTTTTGGGAACTTATCTCATTTATGGTTCTCACTCTGTTCTTTGCAACTGGAGAAGGATGCTTGATCCCTTTCAGAGACTTCCTGAATGAATTACTGATGCTGAGCATTCTATGTAAAGGGCTAGAGATTAAACCCACTGATTGCTGCGGGATCGTCTCTCTTGCTGATCTCTTCCATTTCCTGGAGGCATTCTTTCTTGGGGTTGAGGAGGGTATGAAGTTATTTGATTCCATTGGTTGAGAAGTAGAGCTGTTTTGTAAGGCTAGGTGGACTTGAGCTAGGTTGGTTTTGGGTTGAGCTGTCCACTTTAGCAAATTTAGACGAGAGACCTAACTCTGCTCACCTTCAAGAAGGCCCATTACTATAGATGGCTCTATTCTGCCAGGACTCGGCCCATCCATCCACATACCATTGGCTTGTATAGGCCCATGATCTGCTATAGGGTGAAGGGTTTCCTGTAGATCTTCCTTATTCAAATTCTGAGCCACCGTTGCTGTGCTTGCCTGTTCATCTTTCTGAGATACCATCGATTCGCCTTTTAAACTAACTGATCCATTTCTTTCTGTTTCCCGGGATGTCTCATTGGATCTAGATCTATCCGAAAAGCTCTCATACACTTGCGTATTCAATCTAGGTTTGGCTCTATCAGAAATAGGAGCTTTTAGCCAAGACCCATACTTACTCGGGGATCCTTTTATCGCTCTTTTTTTGGCTTCTTCATCTAAGCACTCTTTAATTGGATGACCTATACTTCAATAAGCAAAACAAAAATCTAGGAGCCACTCGTATTTCAAACTTAACATAGTAACTTCGTCAGATGTGCCCAACTTCAATCTGACCCACCGTTTCAGTGGTTTGGAAATGTCAATGCAAACTTTCACTCACATAAATTTTTCCCCAACGTTCTCTCGACTCTAAAGGAATCTCCACTACCTTACCAATCTGTTCTGCTAGCCACTTTGCCATTTTCCGATTCATACAGAAGACAGGAATGTCGTGAATCTGAATCCAAAAATCTGCTTTATTGAAGCCTAATTGGGAGATATTGCCAAAACCTACTGGTTTTTCCAGAACAATCATACTTTTCCTAAAATGCCACGGTCCCCTATTCCATATCCGGTTTCGGTCCTCACGATTAATAAAGTAGAACATAAAAATGTTGTCTCCTACGAGCTCCACCTCAACCTGACCAAATGGGTTTCATATATGCTCTATTAGGCCCTTGAACGCCTCTCTGTTTACTTTCTTCCCCAAAAGGACCTTCCCTACTAGTCATCTATCAACTTCCTCCACACCTTCTAACTTGGTTTCCTCAGACATTTCTAGGACCACTCCATCTTCATCTGCTAGAGATAGGTTCTCATACAACTTAGCTATGTCTGATTTTAAACAGAAATGAAAGCGACAACCAAACCCCAAGAAAAATAAGAAAGAATTTAACCCACAAACCACAGCTTCCAAACGGAGAAGACGAACTCCCTACCGGACCCAGCTACTTTCACACTTGCCCAAGATTTCAAGATATGGTTTCAAGACTCATCTTTGTTTTAAAATCAGAAAATGTGGGAGACCTCTCACACCCCTCCTGTAATGTGAGTTTCTTTTTGGGTCCGGCGATGGTAAACGCTTACGGTTTTAGACTTTAAAAATATAAACCATTTATAAAATTTATTTTTTTCGAGTTAATTTATAAAATATAATTAATCATATATTTTCCTTAAGTATGATAAATCTATAAATATATCATGAAGTTATAGAAACAAAAATTTAGTATAAGATTAAGTTTTATATATATTATGAAATATGTATCATTAATTTAATTCGCACTTAAACTTTACCTTTACCGGGTGATTAGTGAACCGGGTGTATTGAAGTTTTTTTCCATCTTCGATACTGTGTAATTAAAACCTGAGCAACTTTTTTTTTCTTCCATTTGGGCATAGAGCAGTACTTTCAAGAATTCAAACATAAGAAGAGGCATGTCAAGTCGGGAAAGTCATAACAGTCTTTAAGGGTGTGTTTTGCACCTGGACGGAATACGACAGGATCAGACAGGATAGGAAGAGACGAGACAGAACAACTATTACATATTATGTTCGGAATGTCTAAAACAGAACCGTTAAATATATTGTTATGTATTTGGTTGGGACAGGACGAGATAAAGTGTACAAATGACCAGAATACCCTCCTTATCTTGTCTAATGTTTGTTACCATGTATTAGTTATATATGGGACATGATAAGTCGGTATTTATTTGATTTTATTAAATAAATATTTTTATATATTTATTTTTATAATATTGTAATTGAAAAATATTTTTGTATAAGTTGGTGGGATTTTACAAGATCTAAAATTATGAAGATCTAGTTTTGTCAAAAAAAATTTGGATTTTACAAAATAGAAAATTAACGAAGAAAATGGAAATTAAAAATTTGTGGTCAGACAGGTAGACAATCAATGGTTAGTCTTCAACTTCCGTGATGAAACCAGATCAGAAGCTCTAGTCCACAAACAATTGTATCATCACAACATGCAAACAATGAGATTAATTTTAAGAAATATTAACTTGTAATGTCCAAATAGTGCAATGGTTATTATCTGTGTAAGAATTTATTTATCTGTAATTTCATTTTCGACTTATGATTTTAAAACAAATCAATAGTCCATGCTAGTCTCCGTCCTCTCAATTTGCACTAAGGACTAAACTTGTTTTAAAATAAATTCTTTACTGAAAAATGCAAACACAATTTTTTTTCAAAATAACTTTTTCAATAAAATTCAAATAGAAATCAAAAGATATAATCGAAAAATAAGTTGACATTAGATTGAAAATGATGCTCAGTGGAAGGAGAAGTTGATATAAATGAAGGTTCACGGAAAGTTTTAAAAGCTCCGTCCACTACCCTACCGCACCATTGTTTGCTTTGTCTCGTCATAGCATCAATTCAAATCAGATTTACCAAATAATTTTAACAAAAAAAGAGGATTTTTTTTTTCATTGAAAAAAAAGATTTTTTGTAAGAAAAAAAAATGCTTTAGATCTGGGAACAAAATAAAAAAATTGAAAGATTTTTTTAAGAACAAAAATCTTGGAACTCAAATCTCCCCAATTGTTTTCTCTCATATTAAAGCAAAAAATTGAAACTCAACTGAAAAATTTTACACAAAAATTGAAAACAATTTTTGGAAGGAGAAGGAGAGAGAGAGAGGCGAGATTCAAGTGGTGGTGTAATATATATATATATATATGTACGCAATTTTTTAAAGTTTGTAGGGTAAAAATGTCTTTTCTAGACTTGTCCCATGCATGGGACAAGTCTGTCCTAGGGTCTGAGGTGGGATAATTTTTTATGGTTTTTGTGTCACATTGTCCCGTCCCGTCCCGTCCCGTCCCAAGCTACTAGCGCACGAAACGTCCCACGTTATCCCGTCCTGTAATGCAAGTTATATACCAAGTGCAAGGATATATATTTAAAGTTAAGACGAAATCAAGACACCCAACCTTGATCCGTTTGGTGTAACATTTCAAAATAATAATAATAATAATAATAATAATAATAATAATAATGTTGTGTATCCAACTTTAAAATGAATAAATAAGTAATGTTTAATTTTTTAAAAAAGAGAATAAATAAGTAATATTTAATAAAAAAAAAAGAATAAATAAGTAACTTTTAATAAAAAAGAAGAAGAAATTAAGTAAAACCTCTTGTTGATAGTGATTTTTGGGATTACATAAAATCGATCACGCATCCAATAAACTATTGCAGATTATCAATATAGTCGTGAAAAGAATGGGGAGAATAAAGCATGCAAAAACACAGTTTTACTTGGTAAAACCCTAAATTGGGAAAACATTCACGGTTGACGGTGACGACGAGAAGAAAAATCCACTATATGATAATAGTTACACATTCTTGTTTTCTCCTTACATAAAGATTTTCACTAACTCTAACAATGATGCTTTTAGGGTCTATTTACGTGTATATAACCCTCATTCTTGGTGTACAAGTAAAGAAATATGGTGGTGTTTTATTAGGACTTGTTACTTGTTGAGGTCGTCTTTGTCTTCTTTCTTGTTTCACATCTCTCACTTATTAGCCTTCTTGCCTAATCTGGATTCTGATACCCTTAAGAAAGTTCACTTCCTTATCAAAGCGTGCTTCTAGACAACTTGTTTGAATAAGATTCATTCTCTGCAATCCGAGTTGTAATTGTATTGAACTTGATGTTGTCCACGTGTCATTGCCAACCATCTACAAGAATTGTCTACATATCGCTTAGCTGGCCATCTACCATACCCAACCAAACTTCATTCACCCCTGACCAGTTACTTGACCCCGATTGGAGGTCTTGATCCGACCATTTAGGTTATCCCGACCGGATCATCATTACTTGGTCAATCTAATTACCTTAGTTGAGTCGTTTCCACCCAACCATCAAGGTAACCCTGACCAGGTATCATGAAGTTATCCATAGCTAACTCAGGTTGGTTTAGTTTGGTTAGTTTTTGGTGACACGTCATCTCTAATTTTTGTTAATCCCGGTGACTATATTGATTATGTTAGGATTATGCTGAATAACAAGAGTATAATAATGTATTTGACAATCTTTCGTATTAATAAAGTGATTTCTAGTTTAACAAATCTTATAGCATTTATATTTTAATTATTATAATTGTCAAAAGTAAATAATCATAAGGTCAAAAGACTATGAGAAAAGAAGAATTGTTCATACATCTAGATATGTATAAGGCAGACACAATTCTTTAGTTAGTCTTGAATAATATTCACGACTTAAGATAAATGTTAGGCACCTTTATCTTGTTAAAGTTGTAGATTCTTTTGCTAGCATTTGAGTGGGATCAAATGTGTTATGATGAGTCTAAAATCATCAAAGTGTGGTGTCTTTAGGCAAAAGAATCTAGTGCATTAGGTGCATTGAATTGGATCACAATGAAATACTTTATCTAAAACCGTAAATAGATAAAAGTTTTTCATTTGAAGACAATCGGAGAGTCTATCTCAATCCCTGAGATAAATGATAGACTTAAGGTTGCAAGTGTTAGCATTTGAGTTATCAATGAGTACAATTATATAGCATAATCTATCATCGATAGTTTGGTGGTATTCATTTGTTAATCGATAGAGGACTTCATTTATAGATATGGACATCGTGGCTCCATTTAATAAATGAGAGTAGAATACCATCATATGGATGTTTTGAGGTATTGGATATTAAATCTTAACATTAAGTTTTCAATAGTGTCTATTGAAACATGGCTTATGGACAAGTCAAAATATCCAAGTTCAAAATGTGGTCATATGAGTAAATATGGTAACTTGGAGAGCTATAGGCAGTCTATGAGCTCTTGGCGATTACTTTTATTCTTCACGAGGATACACTTTCTTCAATAAAGTTGTCTAGGGTATGAATGAGTAACATCAACTTATTCTATCTTTATTTAAGAGTTCAATTTTAGTTCTTTAGTGGAATGAACTAAAATTAAATAGATTGGACCTAAGTGAATCATTTGTTGATTGTGATTGGGTTGTGTCTATTGGAGCTTAAATTTAGATAGCCCGCCAAGATCCTCAATCCACACGAACTTGCATAGATCACTTGATATATTCTACCGGACCAATTTAGGGGTCCATTTAGAATTGTATTAAGCATGTGAACTTTTTTCTTTTTGTAATGTCTATTTCACATGTGGACTTTTTATTAAGGTTCAATGAATTTAATAAAATAAGAAAAATAATATATGACCCATATATATGTGTTGGGCGGCAAGGCTATTTAGAATAGCTTAATTATATTATTTTTATTTTATTATTTAATTAAATAGAAATTAATTAATTTGTTGATTAATTAATTATTTAATTAAAAGTCAAAATCTTTTTCTATTAGGAGATAGTCTCCTAATATTATACTATTGTTGGTAGTATAATTAATATTAAAGACTATATTTGATAAGTAGATAAATAAAATGAATTATTTATCTAATCAAATTAGGAAGTCTTTAATTTGGTTACAAATACACTATTGAGTTGGATTATGAGTCTTGGTGTAGGATAGAATTCTTTTTCGAAAATGATTCTTAACCACCAAGTAAATCTACCTAATGAAAGGATTCTTAACTACCAAGTAAATCCTTCTTAGGAAAAGAATTAAGTCTCCTAATTATATTAAGTGAAATTTTGGCTAGCTATGTATATATAAGAGGTGGATAGAATTCCTTTTAAAAAAGGATTCTTAACTACCAAATAAATCCACATAAGAAAAGGATTCTTGCCAACCAAGTAAATCCTTCTTAGGAAAGGACTTATGATCCTATGTATATAGGTTTGGAAATTTCGGCCAGCTCTAAGGTTTTCTATGAGAGGAATTTCGGCCAAGTTAAGCAATTTATAAGAAGAGAATTTGGCCTAGCAAGAGAGAATTTTGAGGGAGAAAAATTTAGTTTTTGCTCTAGACATAATTCGATCAACTCATAGATATAGGGTGTAGAATTCGGCCGAAGAGAAAAAGAGAACGTTTTTATTTTTGATAGTACACTAGTATCCTTTACATCAAAAGGGTTTTGTATACAAAATCAAATTGGGTTAACGCTAGTTTCAATCAATTAGATTGATAATTCACAAGTGACCGGACGATCTTGGATTTTTTTCTTAGAGGATAATTGTAACTAACAAAGAAAAAGATTTTGTTTGTTTCCATCCTCAGGTATACAATTTAAGGAAAGGGAGCCCACACTCCTAGGTGATTCACGTTCTTGATTGGATCGGAAGATCTTGCGGAATCAATTCGGCGCTTGTTCAATCGTCAAGAGAAAAAGGTACGACACTTTTATATACATCAATTAATCTAGGGTTAAGGTTCTTGTTAGTCAAAGGGAATTTTTTTTATTTATATGCAAACCCTAATTTTATATTTTAATAAAACTTTTTCACGCTTCCGCTGCACGAGGTTTTATTTTCCCTACAGATTCATCGTTCTTCTGGATTTTACCAACAATAATACCCCTTTAAACGTTTGAACTTAGCGTCTCGTTTAATGAAGAGAACTCGCTCGGTGAAGTATGTTTAATTTTACTTATATTTGTCTTGTATCTCATTAATGATACTTAACGCTTAACATCTAAGCATTTATTTTAACCACAACATTCGATTTGTCCAATTGATGGGACGTGGTGACGGAATTTGCTGCAGGTCATTTGAATTTTCAAGCAATACCTACTCGACTGCTAGTTGACGCATGAGGAGTGAATTTCGGGGTTCGTGGACCAACCCCGACTCTCACGTGTACATTTTCACACATGGGATTACTTCTGCTCCCTCTATAAATTTTGAAAACCTTTTATATTCCTTTTTTGTAAACTTTTTTCGTAATTCTTCTCTTTCATAAACCGCAACCTTAGTTTTCATAATTTTTTCATACTCGAAGCTTTTTGTTGTCATCTTACTACTTGAATCATCTCGAAGTCTTTTGTTCTTCACTGAGTCTTCGATCCTACCATCATCAGTACTCACATTAATCTCGTCTACTAAAATCACTCAGGTATTGACCCTATTATCCATCATCGTTTTGTTAAGATGCTTATGCGTGCTATTAAGATGGGTGTTAAAGAAAATGCTGATAGGATTGAGTTTATCTTGAGAGGTCGTACTCAATCTTTCACCCATCTAACTCAACCCATAGCTCTCAACGTCAATTATTCAGTCGCACACCCTAAATTTCAGTCTTCCCATTCTAATCCAAACATTTCTTCAGTTGATACATGCCCAGAGAAAGACAACAGGTTCTGGTTGGGGTAGCAAGGCTACTACTAAGAGCTTTCTGTCGATCGACTTAAAGATTTCTTATCAACTGTTAAAGTTGGCAGATCTTCCTAAGAGACTCTGAGCGCATTTGTTGAGATTCTCCGCTGACTAACCATGTGCCTTTGATTCTAAGGTGAATGTGGTGACTGACCGAGAGATTGCAAAGTTTATTGATAGATTCGACATTCTTGACTCAGTGCAATTGTTTTGGGATGATCATCTTGCTATCTAGAACCCTCATGCAAGTGTTATCAACATATATGGGTTTATAATTACCTCTAAAAGTGACTTTGCCTACTCAATCCTTCATTGTCAGACTCCTGGTAGATGCTGTAATTGCTCATGCCCAATTCACCCCGAACACTTATAGGATTTTGATCTGCCTATGGCACCTATGGCAGAAGATCGGTGCTTGGTACCCCCCCCCCCAACCCTCCAAGAAATCTATAATTTTTATACTTTGAGTCAGACAGACATGTGAGGTGTTTTTCATCTCCAATCCAACTCACCTAACAGAAGATTAGTGCTATGTACCCCCTGACCCCCCAAAAGACTCTCTCTTGCATCCAGAAAAGACCACAAAGGGTTTTAACTGGGGTTTTCCCTCGTCCAATAAATAATGAAAGAACAGTTGGTTCTTTGTCAGCAGCGATTATGGTGAAACGATAATGACCTACCCTCGACAAGATTTGGTCAAGAATAGTATCCCAAGACATTTCTGTAGCTCGAGATCTAGAACAGGTCTCCTACAATGTTAACTAAAAGGCAGGCCAATCATGTAATTCAAGCTGCTTAAAAATCTTGGAAATTCAAGGGTCACCGTGTGCTGTTTGTAGAGAAGGACCTAACTAATCTGAATATATTCCCAGCTATCTTCGGTCGTCGCAGATGATGTAAATTCTTTTTTCCACTTACTTATCTTACTTCATTCGTATATTCCCCTTGTCATTGTCTAGATTTAACTTTTAGTATATGAGGTTGATGTCGTCGTTGGCGGGCAAGCCAATAAGGCTAAGTACTTAGATAGGCTTAGTGGAAAAAAGGTTACTAATCAGTGGGCCAAAGGAATTGCTCCCCTCCGAGCAAGACTTGGTGGAACACACCTATGAGCCTGATCCAGACACTTCTTCAAGTCCAGTTAGATAAGCATAGAGTGGTAGACATGATGCTCCTCTGATGGATGGTAAGAGGAAATTCACTCGGGAGACGGATGCCATGAAAGTGGCCATGACAGTGGAGGGACATCTACCCCCGAAGCAGCTCGCTAGAAGAAAACAATCACTCTTGAAGTTGGGCCGAATCCATAGACTTTGGGGGCCAGAGTAGGTGATGTGGTTGTAGATGATTATAACCAGGAAACATTGACTGACTTGATCCTAAGGTAGTAGCATTCAAAGAAGAGGGTTGATTGTACATCTGTTACGTCCATTTCACTATTATCCAAACAGACCAGGGTGGACGATCAGACCCATGCTAATATTGACAAACGAGTTGGCCTTCAACAGTCTTTACTTCCCTAACCGTCATACCAACCTGTCTCGTTTCATGCCCAAGCTGACCCTTCCGTAAGCAAGCATCCGTCTGATCTTCCTATGTGGAGTGCTGGTAAAGCCACGATACAGTTTTCATAGTTAATCGTCAGATAGTCTTCACTTACTCTGATTCTAATGAGAATGAGATTGACCTAGTTGAACCTGTTGTCGAGGACAATATTTTCGACCAGTTTTTGGATCATGTTGACAAGGTATCCTTGTGATTAGGTTGACCATCCATGGTTTTGCCGAATACTAAAGTGACCCCCATGTTAGGTGATGGGGGACCAACCTGACTGAGAGCACTCACGTAGAGCAATCTGACCTTGTGCCTTTGGTGGCAACTCTTGTAATTTCCCCTATTGGTGAAGGTGGTGATGGGTAGTTAGTGCGCGAAGAGAAACAGATCATTCACTAGGTGTTCAACTTGGGGAGGTCAGGGGAACTCTTGGTTTAATTGTCGTGACGTGTCCGACCTCTACAAACGTATCCCAGACTGGTTTTTATCGTCCAGGGCATGAAGAGATAATCCATTCCTCTTCACTGAATAGAGTGTCACTTGGTCCTCTTTCCTTTTCAAGTTCAAGTAGTCCATCTGTTGACCCATTTTCATGCTACTTTCCATGTCCGCCAGCGAGGGGTATATCGGGGAATGATATTGTAAAGAAGCTAGGATTGCCAACAGCTTCAAACAAATTTGTCCAATCTTTATCAATAATGTATATGTAAGCTCTCTACATGCTTCATCTTTAAACCAGGTCTATCACCATATTTACTCATTCCCTTTTTACAGGTTGTGAAGGAAGTGACTTGGGCCCTAATCACTCAAGACAGACAAGCTACAGAAATCTCCTAACTAAGGAAGGAGCTCATCGAGAAGAATGAAGTTCTAAAATCCACTTTGGCCAGTGAATCGAAGATCAAGTGGTCTTAAGAGGAAGTTGAGAAAACATGAGGTGACCGAGGGCTCTTTGAGGTGGTCGTTGGCAAGTGTTCAGAACAGGGCTTTCGTTGCCAGCGAAAATGTTAAGGAGCTTTCTACCAAAAATGGTGAGTTGGAGGTGAGGGTAACTGCGGTGTTCTGAGCTCGAGTCAAGGGCCATTTTGGCTAAGAAAGAAGCCGCCAAGTTAAAGAAGATTCCAAAATCACCAAGGACACTCTCTCTTCTACTCAACATTCTTTGTTTCAGTCATGACAATAATTAAATGAGGATAGGCTTCATTATGAAAGGTTGGCTTTTGATTTATGATAGTAATAGGTCAACATGGAGGTTTTTTTAGAGGAGGCCATATTGGCTCTTAAGGTCTAAAATATCAATCGGTACAAAATGTCTCTTGCCTTTGAAGCTATCATACAAAGGGAGCTAGAGCAAGGGCTTGTTACTGCTTGAATGTTCTTTGGTGATAATGAGCGATCATCAGGGAATGCCCACCAAAAATGGGATAGGACTATCAAAAAAGCACAAGGCTGAGTACTTAGATGCCATAAGAAACCAGAAAAATAAGATAAAGGGTCTATTGTAGATCGATCGAAAAAGATTCTCACATCATGCATCTTAAGCCACCCTCTGAATCTTCTTTAGTGACCTTTTATATAGATAAGATGGTTGGCGCTTCAGGGGAAGAGACTGATACTAGGCCCTCACCTGATGCTGACTATTCCTCCTTCATGATCGACGACCCAGATGACATTAGTTGGCTAGATTTTAGGGACCTAACCAAGAGTTACGAAGATAAGCCTCCTGGTGGTTCTGGCATAGTGGTCTCTCAGGCATACCTAAAGCCTGATCCTTTTGTACTTTCACCTTGTTATTTCAATCCTTGTAAAAAAAAAAATTAAAGTAATTTTCAAGCATACAAGCTTTTTTTTGTTTATATTTTGTCTTTATTGTTGCACTAAGCTAAATGACTCACCTAACCACGCTTAATCAGACAATCGGGAGATCAGTATGTTGCCTGAGTCATTCATTGGCTTAAACTATTTACATAACAACTTTAGGGCCTAAAATGACTAATTAATCTTGCCATCTTACCTTAGTGAACTGTCATTAAGGCATTTCAAGGAATCGACCTTGTTATCGATTAGTCTTTTACGACTTGGTCAATTATTTCGTTAATAGGCAATCTTTGGTTGTTTGTTTTTACCAAGTGGTGTTCTTTTAATGGATCATTTGTGTGGTATCTCGTTTATAGATATTTGTCTTTTATTTGGCAGCTAAGTCACTGGGACATTTCCCCACAGTCTGTTACTCAAGATTCGCTGCAACGGGGGTGTTCCATATCTCATTGACTTAATTTATTATTGCTCAATATATTATTAGCCAGCATACAAGTATGAGTATTTCTTTTCCCCGTTCAGGTTTCTATGCATCCCATCAGGTATCTACAATCTGAAGGTGCTCTAACAGTATTTCTATACACCCAGTTAGTTTTGGTGAGTGTGCACTGTCTTTAGGACTTACACATTTGGCTGCCATTACTAAGCCGCCCGAGCACCTATTTGGCATAAGCAATCTCAGATGCTACAAGATTTCCTTTGCAAATGAAGACAAAATTAGAACATTTTTCCTTGGTCGTTTGGAATTCTTCCCTCGAGGGGACTCTTATTGATAACTTCAATCAAAATACTAAAAGAGAGCAACAACTGATCAGAAAGTTTACAATCAAAACTTACACTAACTTTAGTGCCTAACTATTAAAAGAAATGGGTAATAAGAAATACAAAACCGAATCCTTCATGGATAGAAAATCTTTAAATACTAGGCAATGCATGGTCTAGGCAACTCTCCCTCTTCTAGTCGGGTATTGGAGTTTATGCTCTAAAGATGTAATTTGTAAATGGATTTATAAAATAAATAAAAGAAAAGTTCAATTCAATCTTGTTGTGTTGTTTATTTTATAACTTATGAATATATAACATCCAAGATTATCGGATGTAGTCTCGAACTGTGTATATGAATGTCATATATAGATGGATACAATAAAAGACGTGCAATCTAAAGAGTCCGTAGATAGCAAATAAAGCTGGGAACATTATTTGTGGTTAATCTATAGCTACGGTCCATTTCGTAGTGTACGGTGATTCTATCCTGGATCATTCATATGGAGATATGAGAATGGAGGCACCTTGTATGATGTGATCATATAAGACTGGACCATGATCTATATGAATCTCTCACTAAGATCCGTTTATCGATGAGATTAATATATATCAACTAATGATGGCTATATGTGGGTGATCTTAATCCTGAGTGTCTTATTGACTCTTTTATGTTAGATCATGGTCTTTGATATACCATGAGTGAGGTTAGATGCAATTCTTGATCATTATGCCTCGTATGTTGGGATTGTAGTTTGACTTGTGGCTGGGAAGGTTTGTACACAATAGTGAAATCCACTCATTCTTGTGAGAGGTAGATGGTAGTTCCCTTAATGGGTTGATTCACGGCTTGGACAATATGAGCGCTCTTTTAATTCCGTGAGGAAATAAGATTTACTGTTCATTAGAGAATCAATGGTACTTAAAGGACATTTGTTATTAGAGGACTATAACGGACATTATGACTCAACTCTAATTATGAACTAATTTGGAGGATCACACCAAGTGTAATAGCTATATCGATGGATACCGAATTGTATCGGTCTGTGTAAAAGCGTCTGCAGTTGATAGAGTACGGTTTCGGGTTTTTAGTGGAATAATACCAGAGTTAATAATCAAGGAATATTAATTAAAGAGTTTAATTAATGATTCCGAGGATTATTGAAGCTTAAAATACAGTGGGTCCATTAGGTCCCTTTGCTAGCCCGGTTGATTTAGGTAACAAGGGTCACAGTTAATTAATTGGATTGTTCAATTAATTGTGTTTCGAAAGTGACACGTATTTTTTTGGAATTTAATTGAATAATGAGATTATTTAATTAATGAATAATGGTGATTAAACAAATTAAATAATAAGATTATTTAATTATTTTATTAATTATTAAATGAAGGATGTTAGTTGATATATGATTTTGAATAGAATAAGATAATATGATTATTTTATTTTATTAAATTAAATATTTTAAATTCAAAATAAATATTTAATTATCTTTGTAAAATAAAAAGATATGAGATCACTTTATTTTTGAAAAAGTTTTAAAATCAAAATATATCGTTAGTTTTTCAAAATATATTTGATATCTATTTTGAAAGATATGATCGGTTTTTTAAAAAAGTGATATATATTAGATATATAAATTTGTGGTAAAACCAAATAAAAGAGAGATATTAAAAAAGAAAAAAAAAACAAAACACAAATCATTTTTCTTTTAATGTGTACGTCGTGCACATAAAACAAAAAAGAGAATTGATGTGGTTGTGTATGTGCAAGTCGTTGCACTGAAGCATAAATAATATATGTATATATATATATATATATATATATATATATATATATATATATATATATATATGCTCCACATCTGACAGTCTTAAAGTTTTCCCCACCGACGACTTCAACTCATTCTCTAGACCGATACTAGTGATAATTTTTGGGGGGCTATCCCGATCGAAGAAAATGAGAGACAAAGAAAATATTGTGGTCATGCTAGTGGACAATTTAAAGATACTCAGAAGCATTATCACACTATCTATAAAGAGATTCTTAATGTCAACTATGAAATCCAAAAGTTTGATTTCCACCTCAGGATAAGAAGCTTTCTTATGGAAATGGACAACTCGTCATTCCTAACGATCCTCTGGTTCCGCAATAAGATTCCTTCCAATACTCAATTATTAAGATTGAAAGATTGATTTTCCAAATATGACTTCACTATTAAACACATGAAAGGACACAACAATATAATAGCATATATGCTCTCTATACCACCTCCAGTCCATCTTATCACACCTAACGGTCATATCCCTCTTATCTTTATGGCAACATCCTCGGTTGCATCCTCATTTTCCTCCTTAGTGGATCCCACAGCTCCCACTGAAAGGGCTTACCCATCGGAACTAACTGAGGTGCTTCCCCCTGGTCAGTCTCCCTCTCTAGCTCAAATACAGGACTTCACCAAAACACACCTCATTGTTTATCTCTCACAAATGAAAAATCAAGGTTGCAAACACGGTCTAGTTAATTCGACCAAATCCTTCCTTGATCATTTTCTACTACCACCCTTTTACTACTTTTCTCCTCAAGTCTTGTGGTTTCTATGGTGTATGTCTATTTTACATCATCACGCTATTGTCTTCCCCCCTCCAAGCCTATCAGGACTCTCTTATGAGAACTTTCATACAGTGGTTTGACTACCTCTCAAATTGGAAAACTGAGCTTACGAAGCTCATGAGTCAATATAATTTAAGGAAACTAGATCCTGAGACAGCTGCCACAGTATCATGCATATGGATCTTCTATAGGCCCTATCGGTACAATCCACACATAAGAATTTTGTGGACCTCAAACACCAGTTATGAGTGGTACACCACTTATGATTATGAAAAATCATATCCCCACAATCTCCAGATATCCCTTCTCAATTTCCATTGTGATGTTAATGGAGACATTACAGATATACTCTTCATACTTCTAGGAATCCCAAGAGACCCAACTCAGAGCTGGCATCCTTTCCAAGACTCCTATCAGCTTGACTCCCAAGACCCCATGTAAGTTGACACATGGCCTTACTTTATTTGTGGAGCCCTCGACTCAGACGATGAATACCACATCAATTGCAATCTTAGCAGTCTGTGACCTTATCCTGTTTTCATCTTATCCATGTGTGTACTGTGTATTGTCAATTAGTTTGATTGAACGAATGTAATAATTAGACTACACTGATTGTCCTTTGTAATAATGTTTGAAAAGGTTTGTATGCCACCTGTTCGGCAAAATCGTATAATTATTACCTTTAATGTTGTTTGCCTGCCACCTTTTAGGCAAAGGTACAAGCTGTCTTTGTCATCTGTATTATAGGTTTGATCGATTCTCCTCTCCCCCTCTATAAATAAAGAGGATTTCTTCTATTGTAATCAAACGAAATCAGAAATAAAATATCGTTTGTGTTAAAAATCTCTCATGGCCTTTTAAATTTCCTCATCCTGATGTTCAATAGTTTCTCTTTGATATGATTAACAATTCATAATGATCTAAGTATGCTTTGTGCTTGCCTCTAGTAGAGGATCCTACACATCAGAAAATATGCTGAAACTTTTGTTCAAGGTCCCTGTCTGTCTCTGGTTTGTTGATCTGTGAGTACCCTGTTTAGGCAGTTGAGTTGAGGTCGTCGGTGGGGAAAAATTTAAGACTGTTAGAGACGGTTCAGGGCTCCCTACCACCCGCATTGGTATCAAAGCCTCTTTTGATGGCTAAAGCAATCTCTAGACCTGTAGTCCAGGAAAAGAGTTGGACAATTTTGAGTTAAGAAGATAAAATTTTGAAGAAAGGGAATTAAATACTCATGGTAAACATTGATAACAATTCATCGTCTTCTACAGTTTTAGCACCAGTAAAACTTTCATTTTCTGTTTCTCTCCCACCTTCTGTTAGAAGAACCTAGTTTAATAAAATACAAAACCTTGTTGAATTTACCTACATCCCAGAGTTAGCGGATCAATAAAACTTCCCTACCTCTATGAAACCCTTACACGATCTTTCAAAGAAATAGATCTCTTGCTAGAAAGATAAACTACCTTGTCTAGCTCAGATCTCCTCCGGTCAAAGAATGCATCCAGTCAACAGCACTAGACAACTGTCTAGTTCCAGCCACTGCAGCTGAACGGTACGTTGATCTCCAGATAGATCAACAAATGCTAGATCAATGGATCAGAGAAGGATATTCCCACATTTTCATAGGTGCAGTCTAAATTATCCTCTCCCTACATGGAAGGAAAGGTTTACTTGTCACTGCCATAATCGCTCTACTCAACACCATTTACAAACAATACAAGCACACAGTTATTGGTACATGTCTGTCTACTCTTCATGCAGGTAGTATATCCCTCACATACTACCATAACTTTAACATCCATCACAGGGATCATAATCTCCACAATTGCCTCAAAGTGCAACTTCAGATTTTGGGAGCCCCTATACCACCAAATTCATACATGGCTACTCTACATCACCAGATTGCCTATAGGCTACAAGATCATGCTCTTGCTCTTCCTATCCCTGACCATACTGGTGATAAAATTTTCATCACATCAGAAAGGGAAGATGAGATTCCTACCATCATCCAAATCCTTAAACAACTGCCTAGATAAAAACTCAAAGAGGTTATGCCACTTGAATGGAAAAACAATTATGAGAAGGCATTCCAGAACACCATCCCAGTCATTGCTTCTAACACGAAATATGTCAAGCAGAGAGATGTCTATAAAAATAGTTTATGAAACTAGAATCAGAAGCCTTCTCTAGTACTCTTCCAGTGTTTTAAGCATTCATGATCCAACCAGTCACCTCCGAAGATGATATACCAATCCATAGCTTTCAGGCTGATGGATCCCCAGTCTACACTGACAAAATCAATGGTCACTTTATTTGGGATGTTGATCACGACATGTGTGATGCGGACTACAAATGTAGAATATGTTTAAAGGTTCACAAGACCTTATGTAAGCCTTTTTACAAACCTCGCAGGCTAGATGACCCAAGCAACCCTTGGATAAGATTACATCCTATCAAGAATAAGCCTTTTCCCATCTATGACAGAGCTTCGCAAATCCTGCAAGTTGAAGGCCTCTTACCCAAAATGCCAGAAATGTTTACTCCACCTCTTCCTCAACATATACCATGTTTTATGGCTTCCAACTATGACCAAGATTTTCCTCCCGTGGAACCCATTTCTAACCTAGAAAGAAACTTATTTTTCAGACCTCTTATCCAAAAAACAGAAGTTCTCCCTGATCGATCTTTGAAACGGCCTTCATAGGCTTAACAAGTACTCAGTTGACAATCTCACAATGCCAGAGTACAAAATAGAGTTTTGAACTCTATTGATCAGAAGATTGATCGAGTCACTCATCATGTCTCTCAACACAATCATCATCTTCAAAGCCTAGATGTAGTACTCAGAGACATGTTTTCTGACCTTCAATCCAGAATTGCCAAACTGGATGCAGACCTTCATCGATATATCAATCATGGATATTTCGGTCCAGAATTTGACAGAAAAGAAAGAGAAATCAGACAACTCAGGGAACAATTGGAACAAATGAATAGGGATCATCTAACCACTACTCCTTCATCATACATACCAAAACCATACCCTTATACCTAGTCCCTAATCTTTTCTACTCAATCCCCTCCATATTCACCTTTCACCAGACCTCCTGATACATCCCAATATTTCAAATCTACTAGAGAACTTTTTCAAATGTATCCTCACTTTTATTCCTCCACAAAACCTTATTCTTCTTCCTTACAGCCAAAGAAACCAGTCAAAAAATCTTCAGCCACACAAAAGAAAAAGCAGCCCATGCTAGATCAATACAAGCCAGTCTTATATACTTCTCTACAGACTTCTTCATTCTCTGAATCTGCTTCCAGTGAATCTTCACAATCCTCTTGGGAAACTAATACTGCCATTTCCTATCATCAGTCTGACACAGATGTAGTAACAGACCTAACTCAGGTCTTTATTGCATCCCGAACAGATCCTCAACCGTCTATTCTGCCTCCCAAGCCATCTGAGTCATCTTTAAAGAATTCCTTGGAGATGCTGATCAATTTTACAAACAATCTAGGTAAGAAATCTTTGAGATGCGATGTTGCTCTCTCAACAAAAAATATCTTGAATTCCATTACAAACACATGTCATTCAGACACTACACTCTTGGTGGAATTAGTGATTAAAGCCTCCGATAAGTTTATATGAACTCTCTTCCTATTGAAATTCAAGATGAATTACAAAGGAAGATCGACACCTCAGGCAGAACTCTTAAAGATATTACTTTGGGAGAAATCCACATATTCTCATTAAGCGCTTTGGATAAGCTCTGTGCAACGTAAAGAGTTTTCTCCAAAATGCTAAAGGGAGGAAATAAATATGTCAGACAGTACAGACAACCTACACATCAGATTAAATGCAAATCCTTAGAGATATGTACTTGTAAGCTTAAAAAGAAGGAGCACTTCCAGCATTCTTTCAAGAACAAAAAGAATAAAAAGTTTAAATACTACCGAAAGAAAGCCAGATATGCATGAAACAAATCCCAGAAATAATTCATCCGTAGAAAGTAAGGACATTATGTAAAAAAATGTCCTAACAACAAAGCAAAGTCAGCTAAGCTGGTTCATCAACTTGAACAGATCGCGGGAGAAGTTCCCTCCGTTACAAACATTGAATCCATCTTCTCAGAACAAGAGAATGTGAATCAAGACACTACTTTTATGCTTAAAGACTCAGACTCAGTATCCATTTCAGAATTTTTCGATTCTTCAAATACTGATACTGTTCTAGAATCTTATCAAGCTCCACGGACCGAACCTCAGTCAGGACCCCAAGTTCCAATTCAGATCCTATCTGAAAAATATTCTAAGCTAGTTAATGCCATTGTATATTTTGACACTGATTCACACAACACAATGATGAATCCTAAACTCCTTCCTGCCAAGGCCTGGAAATCCTATGTTTGCTATTTCAAAGCAGCAGATGGACAAATATTCACTATTAATCTAGTTTCAAAAAATAAGATTGATATTAAGATATTTCCATCCTACACCCTATGGGTTCGTGTCATAGGAATACCATTACCAGATAAAGATATCCTAATTGCCTGAGATGTCTATTGTCAATGTAAATCTCTCAGAATTCTCCCCAATGGAACCAGATATAAGAGAGATTTCAAACCTTCTCCAGCATACCCAAAATTTTCCCATTATCTGAAATCTAACCCTCGTTCCGACAAGTCCAAGAAAAATTGCTACAATTTTGCACAGACAGTCATTTTAATTTCAAGCATCTAAAACCCTTGTGCAAATGTCCAGATTTCTTTATTAAGCTACCATTCAAGCTTAATGAAGATGTTAATCCTACAAAGGCTTCCCATTCCAGGATGACTCTTTCAGATCTTAAAATGGCCAATAAAGAATGTGATGAACTACTTCGCCAAGGTTTGCTTGAGCCTACTTCTTCATCATGGGCATGCCAAGCATTTTATGTTGAAAAATGCACAGAGAAAATCAGAGGAAAAAAGAGACTAGACATTGACTACAAGCCTCTAAACCATTTCCTCCGTGATGATAAATTCCCAGTTCCCAGAACCAACACACTGTTCTCCTAGCTTCCCGAGCCTCCATTTTTTCAAAATTCGATCTCAAAGGAGCCTTTTGGCAAATAGGTATCCATCCTAAAGAAAGGTATAAGATTACATTCTATTTTCCTAATACCCAGTATCAATGGACAGTCTTGCCAATTGAACTGAAAACAACCCTGTCCTTGTTCCAAAAGGCTATCACCAGAATCTTTCATCCTATTCTCCGTTCAGTACTACTCTATATTGATGACATTCTACTGTTTTCCCCACACAAAGACTTCCACAACAGTCTCCTTTAACAATTTCATAGTCTGATTAATCAATACGGCATCATGCTTTTAGAACAAAAGAGTATGATGTGTCATTCAGAAATAGAGTTTCTTGGAATGCATATCTCTAATGGACAGTACCACCCTGGTCCTTACCTAGCTAAACAACTATTGGATTTTCCTGATTCGAATTTGACAAAAACAGACTCAACAATTCCTCAAAATAGGTAACTTTATCAGAGATTTCATCCCTCATGTGAGTCACCACACTTCGGCTCTCCACAGCCCTCCTAATGAAGAACCCTCCACCATGGTGTTCCTGTTACACAGATGCGGTGGTTAATCTAAAAAAGATAGCACATAAGTCTCACCTCTATTATTTTGCTTCAAGTACTAGAAGTGTTCTAGATAGTTTTAAGGAAGAAAAAGTCTCTTCAACCTTCTTTACATCCTCCTAAGTTCTTGACTATATGATGCACCCACACACAATTACTAGTTCTGGAATAGCTAGAAAGATCGATGGTACATACCATGAGCATATCGTAAAGTGAAGAAGACTCCTACGTAGGTATGAAGAATTGATTTCTTCTCTTCTTTTGATTATTGATTTCAATTTCTTGTGTATACGTATATTATATTATTGTAATAATTTTATATGTATAAGTTCTAAAAATTTACGGTCCCAAGCTCACTAGTCCTTAATTGTTTATGATATGTTTAAAAAATTTAAATCCTATTTCTGTTGTGTTACCAGTGAACGGGGTTAATACAATACAATATGTTCCGTGACCGGCCAACCCGACCACCTGATAGGGCCATTCCCCACTTGTCTGTCAGTGATCCGGTTGCTCTTTCTTTTGTGTTTGGGGATACCCTCCTGAGAATCAAATCTTTGAGCTGGAATCTTCTTACTCGGACATACGAGTTATAGTATCTGGTTGCTCTCTACTGATAGGTTGTGTTTCTTACTCTTGCTATGTCTCTTTTTTCTTCTAATTCATCCAGATTTTGTTCCAACGTACCCGCATTTGTATCAGGCTGATACAACAGGATTCTCGGGGAGGCCTGGACTATCTCGAGTGGGATGATTGTCTCGGTCACGAACGTTACAGAATATGGGGTTTCTCCTGTTAAAGTTTTTTTCGTTGTTCGGTAAGCCCAGAGCACCTCGTGTGGCTTGTTTATCCAGTTCATTTTTTTAACATCGAGCTTTGCCTTTGAAATATGCCTGATGATCTTGTCCACAACTTCAGTTTGTCCATTCATCTGAGGATGGGCTGGTATGGCATAATAGTTCCTGATATGGTACTTCTGCCATATTTCCCTGAAGTTATCACAACTGAACTGGGTCCCGTTGTCAGAAATGATTATGTTCAGAATCTCAAATCAGTAAATTATATTCTTCTTTACAAATTTGGTTATATAAGCCTCAGTTATGTGCACCAATGTTTCTGCCTCTACCCATTTTGTGAAGTAGTCCACTACTACTATGACATGCTTTGCACTTCCTTTGGTTGTTATCGGCATTGAGTCGAATAGGTCCAATCCCCACATTGTGAATGACCAAGGTGATGTCAGGTTCTTCAAGCACTCGGGTGGCTGCTTGATGTCCTTCGCGATCCTTTGACAAGTGTCACACTTTTCTGATACTGATTGCGCATCCTGGAAAAGGGTTGGCCAATGGAAACCTTGTCTAAGGGTTTTATAAGCCAAACTTTTACCCCAATATGGTTTCCACACACCTCTTTATGTATACTTGCTAGGATCTTGTCACCTTCAGCCAAACTGACACACCTTTGTAGGGCCTTTAAAAACTCGCTTCTGTAAAGTTCTCCCCCAACTATCGAATATCAGACAGCTCTGTATCTAATGCATTTTGCTTCAATTGTATCCTCAGGGAGCACGCCATCTTCCAGGCATTCTCTGATTGGGGTCATCTAGGTGACCTGCCTTCTCTAATTAACTTTTCCTCTTCTCTAATACTGGGTTTCTTGAGATAGGTCATTGGGATTACCTTGGACCAGATGCATGTAGTTGCTGATGCCAATCTTAACAGAGCGTTAGCGTTCTCATTTCTCTCTCTCAGGATCTGATTGATTCTGTAAGTCTTAAATCTCCCGAGTAAGGCCTTAGCTATCTCTAGATAGGTTGTCGTGTTATTGTCATTCGCCTGAGGACCTCTTGTCCTTCGTCCCCTTTATATTCACGGGGTTCACCTCAATTCCCTTTTGGTGGACTTAAAAACTGAGGATTTCCTTAACGACACCCCCAAAACAAATTTCTTCGGGTTAAGCTTAATCCTATATTTTCTTAACACCTAGAATGTCTCTCTCAGATCTGTTGCAGGCCTCTCAGCAGTAAGGCTCTTTGTTGGCATGTCGTCTACGTATACCTCTATATTTCTACCAATCTGTTGGATAAACATTTTATTTACCAAACTTTGTTAAGTTTCCCCGGCATTCTTGAGGCTGAAAGGCATTACCCTATAACAGTAGAGCCCCTGGTCTACTGTGAAGACAATCTTTTCTTCATCCGGCTCAAACATCTTGATTTGGTTTTAATCGGAATACGCGTCCATGAAGCTAAGTAGTTCATGCCCCGTAGTCGCATCGACCAACTAATCTATTTGCGGCAATGAAAGCTATCCTTTGGGCATGCCTTGTTCAAGTTTGTGAAATCCACACACATCTTTCCCAGCCCGTTCTTTTTCTTTACAAGCATGACATTGGTACCCGATTCTGGGTACTGCACTTTCCTAATTGACCCCGCTGCCAAAAGTTTCTTGACTTCTTCTCTGATTGCTCTACTCCTATTAGGATTAAACCGTTTCCTTTTTCGATGACCATCTTTCGCTCGGGGTCGATCGCCAGGTAGTAGGAGATTACCCTAACGTCAATCCCAATATGTCCTCATGTTTCCATGCAAACACGACTTTTTAGTCCCTCAACAAATCAACCAGTTCATCTTGGATTTGCGTTGTCAATCAAGCCCCTTACTGCTCAGTTCTTCTGTATGGCTTTTCCTATCTTCCGGAGATGTCTCCCTTGGGTCCAGGTCAAACCGGGTTGGTGTCATTGCTTGGGCCTACCCCTCATCCATTTTTGGACAATATTTTTCCTCGTCCATGCCTATTTGCAATACATTTGCCTTCGCTCTTTCCCAGTATATGGTCAAGTTCGCTTTCCTTACCTACTCTTGTGACCTCTGTTGTGAATTTGACTGTCATGGCATAAATGGCAGTGACAACCTTTGTATTGTTTAGGAAAGGTCGTCATAGGGCATATTTTAAGTGTCTACGACCATAAAATCAAGGAGTACCGTTTTCTGGTAATGTTAGCTCCCAATCCCCACTGACAACTTTACAATCCCTAAGGATCTCACTTCTGCTTCCTTGAGCGAGATTGTTAGTGGTTGTAGATCCTTTATGTGTAGCCCTAGATGATCGAATACCCCGACACTTAGGATATCCATTGAACTTCTTTTATCGATCAACACTCATCATACTTCCCTGTGACCAATCCGAACCAAGGCCATGATTGCATCGTTTGGTCTGACTACAAGTCTGTGTGCATCAGCCTTGGAAACACGATTGGGTCCTAGCCTTGCTTGGTTTCTTCTGGTCAAAGCCAACCGAGTTTACCTCAAGGTTTCTCTGGCCATCTATTGCTTCACAAACTTCAATTATTCTTTCCTAGCTATTTTTTCATGTTGATCGCTACCCTACCTGAGTTTCCCCTAAAACTGTTTTTCCTGTCTTGGTAATTCTTTAGGGGGTCCTTTTGCCGATCATCATTACCTTTCAAAACCACATCTTTCAACTGCCACTCTCTAACTAGCTTCTCGATGTAATCCCTTAATTGGTAGCATCTAGAGGTCTTGGGACCATTTTCTCAGTGAAACCGACAGTTTGGAAGTGTCTCTTCACTCAAAATTAGATTGCTTTGGGGGGGTTTTGTATATATTCTTGACCTCTATCACAGTCAGGATTTTTTCCTGCTTTTAGGCCAGAGGGATGTAGTTGGTGTACGGCCTATTGAAAGATTTATTACCTCTTTGATCATCATCTTTACGACCTTCCTTACCTTTACTAGGAATGTTCTTTTGGTCCCGCTTACTGCTTCCCTTCGAACTATTATCTTTAGGTTTTTGGCCTTCTTCCGGTTGCCCGCCATGTATGAGTTCTCCCCTGTGGGCTATCTGTAATTTCATATCCTTCCACATCATCCACCAAGTATGCGTAAGTGGTCGGCCCCCTTTACTTCAAACTGAGCAATAATTGGTTGAGTCGTAAACTGTTAACAAATGCCGAAACTATTGCCTCATCATTGGGATCCTGTACCTCCGATACTTCATGTGAGAATCTGGTCAGGTAGTCTTTCAATTTCTCATTCTTTCATTGTCTTAAGGTTGAAGGACATTTATCGATTTCCTTCACTGAATGTTCCCCATGAGTAAACTATCTAGTGAAGGCTTGTATCAGTTCTTCAAAGTTCTCGATTGATCCCTTGGTGAGACCATCAAACCATCCGAACCTCTAATCTTATGGTGTCTGAGGGAACATCTTACACATAAGCGTATTGTCATAATCATTCTGCACCATCGCACTCTGGTATCTCCTGACGTGCTCCTAGGGATCGTGTTAGCCATAAACTATTCCAAATACGGTATCCTAAACATCTCCGAAAAGCGGGCTTCTCTTATAGGATTTGTATAGACTGCTAGAAATACCGAGTAACAGATTCTCACATTCCTGTCTTCGTTGTAGAGCATCTATCCGTCTTAGTAACACTTCTCACTCACCCTCTGACTCTCCACGTTCATCGAACCTCTAACAAATGGTGAGCCAATAAAGGTCCCTGGGTACTCATCCTGTAACTTGGGATTCACGGTCGTTGTATCTAATTGTAGGGGTGGTCTCACAGTGTCTTCTTAGAGGGGCTTATTCTTCAGTCAATGCAGATTGAGATCTTCTTCTATGACTGTCATATCTGTCTTCCCAAGTGTACTCTAGCCTTCTTCCATCATATCCTTCTGCATCCTTAGTAAACTACGTTCCCTATACTATCTCGCGTCTTGGTTGTCCTGTACCCTTTGTCTTATATAGCCTTGATCATCTGATGACAGATCATCTTTCCTTTGTGAACTCCTTCTCTGATGATCTGCCCTATCCCTTCGATAGGAATGATTTATATAACTATTTGAGGTCCCCAATTCCTATCTTTGTAAACTTTATTGCCTAGTCACTTGTTTTGTAATGTGTTTTAGAGCTAACCAAAGTATTGTAATGTGTATAAACACCTTACCATGGTTAGAAAATTTATCATTCCTGCTTCTACCATATCTTTCATCCCATACACCACCACAAATCACGTTGGCCCCAATACAAGTGAGGGAAAGTTCAATTAATCCCTTAGGAAGTGTATATTGAGAATGCGAGTCAATGCATGTCTTTCCATGTTCATGGCATTTTATTTTTTTCCATGAGATCTATCACTATAAAATGTGCTTCATTGAATATACTCATGTACGATATATTAGTTCCAGTACATAATCTTATTCGCATATGCTTGTTAGAGAGTAATCGCCTAGGTTCTGAGTGGAAAAATCTGACTGAAATCCACGGAGGATTAGAGTCAAGGCGAATTGGTCTTGGGCAATTTGAGCGTAGTTGTTTTGTTTACCAAAAATATCCAAAGTATTGGTATACTTACATTATTATTAATTAGTATATTTGAGATACTAGCATGCATGTAGTTTTTGTTTGGTATGTTTGGTATGTTTGGAGTGCAACTCAACTCTCTTGCACAGTAATACACTTGTGGGTATTTGTAACTGTAATCCCTCATAAGACTATAACTCCTTTATCTAGGGATCCTAGTAGTTCAATGGCTTGTGGCAAGTGATAAGTGTCATCGTGTTTCCTACGGAAATGGACTAGCCTAGATTTAGTTTTTACTTCATACTTATTATATTTTCTTGTTTTACTTTTTATTTTGCTCGAGGACGAGCAAAAGATAGATTTAGGAGTATTGATTAGAATGATTTAAGTACCTATTTGAGGTCCTCATTTCCTATATTTTATTCTCATTTTTCAAACATATTTTTGTATATAACATCTTTTGTGAGCATTATATTGGTTATATCCCTTAAAATAAGGGTCGGGGTAAATTGAAGAGTTTTGGAGGTTAGAAGGGATGAAATTGGAATTGCTCATGCAGAAAACTCAACTTTTGGAAGCCATATCCCCTTCCTTAAATCTAACAACGTTTTCGATTACCTATTTTTGGACAGCCCGGGATGTCTAGTTTCCAACTCTTTTTACAGATCGTGATTCTAAGGTTTCTGGAGGAAGTTATGGCCGTTTTTGTAACGATGTGCGAAGCTGAAAATCTTTACTAGAGGGAATAACAACCTAGATACGACCTCATCACCAGGTCGCTTACATGTAACATTTTCTACCCAGTTTTGCCATTTTTAACCCGAATTTGAGGGGAAACCTCATCATTTCACACCCAATTCATGCCCTAACCTCCTAACTTTATGAATAACCCTATTTTCTCTCTTCTGAAGGGATTTCTTTAGCCTCTAACACCCCGAAACTGATCCAACACAAACCCTTTTCATCTTCTTCATTTCTTCCATCTTCTTCACAAAATAAGTGAGAAATAACTCTTTTCTTCCATGGGGGCTCACCATACATCTCCACCACCCTTTTTACATTTCTTCCACCTTAATTGAGAGTATATTGTAAAAAGATATGAGGGTCTTTAACTAATTTTGAGCCAAGCATGGAAAGAAGTTCTTTGAGGAATCTCTTTAAGGGTTGTATCTCTTTTTACTCAATCCCTTTGTATTTCTTATTTTTCTAATTATGTATCCCCAATTTGGAAATTTTATAAACCTACACTTATGTAATATATGATGATTGTTCTTAAGTTTGTTTGGGTTTTGTTATACTCTTATTGTGATATTCATATGTGTAGAGAGTCTAAATTGATATGTGTCCATGAATGAGATTAAAAGTAGAGTAATTTAATTTAGAAGTAGTGTAATTTAGCATTCCATGATTGTTGATTGATTGATGATGACTCAAAAATACCATGTATTGAATGATTGAAGTGCTAGAGCTTTAGCTCTAAAGAGTGGGAAAAGCTTGGTTGATGCATGTATATGCTAAATTAGTCCTTTGTTCAATATTCTTGTGCTTAATAGGTCTTTGTATTAAGACAAAATTACTCTCTCGTGGCTTGGGTTGAGTGATGAATTGATTTCGATGAATTCCTTAATCAAGAGAATGAACCCTTAACTTAATTTGAATGTTCTTAATGAATAACAATCAACTTTGTTGCACATGTTTGTTTGGTGAGCTTGTTTTCCATTTTGTGCCATTCTAGGGAGATTGATAAAGCCGAATCCTTGATACCACCGACTTTTCTCTTGTGCTTGTGCTGTTATATGGATATTTGAGTGTTTAATGCTCTTACTTGACTAGCCATCTTATGAATGATTGTTGGTTGTATGCTATGAACTGAGAGGAGACGTGTGCAATGTGCTCAAATAGATATTCATTGTATATGATCAGTAAGGTAGAGATACGTGAGGCTGGCGTACATGGTTCATGTGTGTGTGCCATGAATTTTAATGGATTCATGCATATTGTCCAGGGTCATCGGGAGATAAACTTTGGGTATGTATGAGTTCAATCTCTAAGACATTGAGAGAGATTATAGATTAATTTAAGGGACACAAGACTATATCATTCACTTGCACTTGAGAGGCTATGTGAGTCTAGCTCAGATTCTTAATTAAGAGGATTATTACGGTGGAAGCATTTTCTTGGTGTAACCATTTACATCCCATATCTCTCCATTCCATTCTATCCATGTAAATATTATTGGATATAATTTATGTTTTCCTGCAATATATACTTTTACTGCACAATAACACAAACACATATTCGTGTTTAGCTAAACTAGCAACGGTGGGCGGATTACACCTCCCCGTGGTAATGAACTTAACTTATCATTGTACTACTATAACGGCCTGGTACTATTGTGTGTGCTCAATCTAGAGCGGTCACTCTTCCAGTTTTACGGAGCACTTCTTAGGTCACGACTACGACTTGAGAACATACCTTGGGGTTCTGGGCCACCGCAGGCATGGATAGTGGATATGGTGAGGTCAGATTTACAGGCGTTGTTATGTGATTCCTTATCTTGTGGCATCGTCGATGACTCTCTGCAAGGATTCCTGGACTTGTCAAAATGTGTATGTGTTAATCCCCAGAGGAATGTTTGTAGAGGTTATCACAGCTTGAACGGTGGAAGTCTAGGTCCTAGAGGGTAAATATCCTCTGGCAATGTTAGCGTTTGCTAGGCCACAGTTGTTGACACCACGCAGGGTGCCATCATCATACGGGGATTGACTTTCATCTCTACTGTTGGCCATGTTACCGTTTCACCAGTTTTTGGTGAGAGTTAATGTTTCCCCTTCCTTCTAGCGCTAATTGGTGACAGTGATTTTTGGGATTACGTAAAATCGCTCACGTGTCCAACAATTTGTTACTGATTATCAATATAGTCATGAAAAGAATAGGGAGAATAAAGTATGCAAAAACACAGTTTTATGTGGTAAAACCCCAAGTCGGGGAAACATCCATGGTTGCCGGTGACGGCGAGAAGAAAAATCCATTGTATGATAATAGTTACACACTCTTGTTCTCTCATTGCGTAAAGATTTTCACTAACTCTAACAACGGTGCTTATGGTCTATTTATACATGCATAGAATCCTAATTCTTGGTGTACAAGTAAGGAAATGTGGTGGTGTTTTATTAGAATTTGTTACTTGTTGAGGTCGTCTTTGTCTTCTTTCCTATTTCACATCTTTCATGTATTAGACTTCTTGCCTAATATGGATTCTGAAACCCTTAATGAGGATTTGCTTCCTTATTAGAGTGTGCTTCTAGATATCTTGTTCGATTAAGATTCATTCTCTGCATAGTCTAGTTGTAATTGTATTGAACTTGACGTTGCCCACATGTCACTCAGCCGACCATCTACCAGAATTATCTACATGTCGCTTAGCTGACCATCTAACAGACCCGACCAAACTTCATTCACCCCCGACCAGTTACTTGACCCCGACAGGAGGTCTTGATCCGACCATTTATGTTATCCTGGTTGGATCATCATTACTTGGTCAATCTAAATACCTTAGTTGAGTTATTTCCATCCGACCATCTATGTGACCCTTGAAATTCCCTTTATCTTTGTAGTGAAATATACCTATAAGGGGGGGGGGGGGGGGGTGAATAGGTATATGCTCCAATTTTTATCTTCTTTTTAAAACAATGCAATTCTAAATGCTTAATGAAAATTGCAAACAAAGACACACGATATTTACGTGGTAAAACCTCCAAAGAGGAAACATCCACGGGTTGATTCCACAACCACCGGCAAAAGCAAATCCACTATTTCAAATAGAGTTACACACTCAAGCAATCACACATGCTCTACAAGCTTTCACTCTCACTCTATCTTGAACCTAGTGATCTACTAAGCCGACTTCCTATCCAAGACCCCATGTCTCTAGGAAGATTTCTTGCTCACCTACCCGGATCCTCCCAACCCTAGGTAAGACTTCTTGCTTGACTATCCAAGGCTTCACACCTCTAGTCAAGACTTCCTTGCTTGACAATCCGAGGCTTCACACCTCTTGCCAAGACTTCATTGCTCAACAATCCGAGGTTTCACACCTCTTGTCGAGACTTCCACTTGCTTAGCTATCCAAGTCCTCTCAACTCTAGCTAAGACTTACAAATGCTCAAATCAAAGAATCACTCTAAGATATGAGACTTTCTACCTCTTCACAAGGCATCTAAGTGATCATGAATGCAAATCGCAAACAAGCACTCAACATAGAAAATGATGATCAACAAATTCTATGGACATGCAACTAGATGACTAGATTATGCTTTCAAAGATCAATCACAAATGCATCTAGACAACCTAAGCATGTTATCAACTAAGAACCAAATAAATGAAATTAATATATCAATTGATGTAGATCTAGTTCTTAGAAAATGAAATTAAATATAGAAACAATCAATCAAGCATAAGAACAAAGGATTTCTAGAAACAATTTCATGTTTATCAAGTTTAGCACAAATCATTCAATATATCACAAATCTAGCTAAACTTGAAACTCAAATCAACAAACCACAAAATGATATCAAAATCGTCCTAGTCATGCTTCTTAATCAAATAACATCAATCAATAAGAAGATCTAAGAAGAAAACTAATAAGAAGATAATTTTACCAACAAGGATGCAATCACGAACTGAAGATCAGATCACAACGAAACATTTAGACATACTTTGGTTCTGGAAATGCTTGGGGTTTGTAGAAATCTTCAAGACACTCGAAATCGGTTTTTGAATCAAGTGATTCGGAGTAGAAATGAAGAAGTTATCACAAAAACAAAAATCAAAATGTTGAGAGAAATTCTGCAATTGTTCTTCAATTTCTCAACTTGTTCTTATCTTTTGAAATGAGAGGGAATGAGAGGTTTTAAAGAGTGAAAAGACCAAATGACCTTTTTGCCCTCCTTCCTTAGTGTCTCCCCGAGATGGTGCATGGGCATCTCAGGGCAGAACACACTTGGGGCCGAGATGGCCACGCGCCATCTCGGGTTGGTGCATGATGATGGCTTAAGCCATCGCACCTCACCCCTTGCTCTCTCCTCGCATTCTTCGATCGTTCTTTGTCCTCCGAACTCTGAATTCGAATCCGTTTGAAGATTACGAACCGGGACTCTCTCATGGACATGGAAATATACAATCTATGCAACATGAGTTGAAAGTGTAGTATCTTTTGACTTAGAACTTGAAATCAATAGAATGAGTAACCGAAATGACCGGAACTCAATCATGAACAATATAAGACTAAATTCAAGTTCAATATCCATGTTATACAAACATATAAACAAACAAATACATTTCACACAAGAATGCAAACTACATAGAGATAGTCTCCAATCATGCATTTTCCAAAACATGCTACTTTCATACCAATGCATGAACATTCAACTTCAAGTGTGTGAACGTGTTATACCAAATGATGCGCTACGATGCAGGGACACAAATGTATGAATTGTGTGTGTGTACGCAAATAAAGATGCACAACTAAGCAGGGACACATATGAATGAATTGTGTGTGTGTGCGCCTACGCCTTGCAAGAGGAAGAAGGATCTCGATACCTTAGCATCCAAGAATAATACCAATCCTCTTGAAGACGAACTTTGCATCATGAGAAGTTGTTTTTCTTCCTTGAAGCTCTTGTCATCACGAACCACTTAAGCAACTAAGCAATACAAAGAAATGAAGTTTTGTTATGGAATCAAGCCAACACAAATATAGGACCTAGCAATCTCCCTTAGGACCTAACAATCTCCCCCTTTGGCTATTCCATGACAAAACCTCTACCTCACCATACAATGATCTCTCATAAACAATTTTGATTGCATTCTCACATCCTCACATTACAAAGAGATATTCCTAGACTAGAACGTCTTCATGAGTCTTTAAGAATATTTTCACACATTCAAAACACCTGAGGGACAAGAACAACCAAAAGAAATCTTCTACAAAGAAGATAGGTGAGATAAACAAACAATATACAAATACCAAACAAAAGATCCCTTAACACTTCTTATCTCATGCAAACACAAAAAATTTCTCCCTCTTGCTTTCTCCCCCTTAAGCCAAAATTTCTCCCCCTTAATGGATTGTCTCCCCTTTATATCAAAAGCAAGTAACATGGTGATGAAACACTTTCTCCCCCTTCTTGACAAGGAATAGATAAAAACATAGTACACAACCTAGAGAGATAAATGCCAATTGAAAATGTCTACAAGGGTATAAGGGATGTACAATGAAATGATGAGATAGTGAGCAAACAAGTTGTATAGAGAACTATGCTTAACAAACTAAGCTCCCCCTTAACATATGCTCCACATATTAATAAGCAAGGTAACTTGTTCACAAGGGACTTACACAATCACACATTTCAAGCAATGAAAGATAGTAAATCATTATTTTTCAACATTAAACAAGAGAATCATAGATTTTCATTATTCTCTCAAAAATAATCCCTCATTGCTAATGAATCAAGCACATTAAGTAAAAATGTGTTTGTGTGGAAAATGCTTCAAGCATATATAAAAGGAGTTATTATGATATCAACATGCAAACTATTTCAACACCTATCCATCTAAAGTTTTTCCAATCAAGATTAAACCAATTATCATCCGTATTTTTTGCTTTAAAGAGAATAGATTTCAACGTATGAGCGTGTGTGTGCATGTGGCTCCTCATTCCATTTCTGTTTTTCAATCCGATCAATCACAATTTTCAACTATACTCCATTTTAAGCTTTCCTCCATTTCTTTTTAGGCTTTGTATCAAAGAATTTTTTTTAATTGATTCTTTTTCAACACTTCTTTGATTTTTCTAACATAAACATATACTCTTCATGATGACTTTCACTGATCACAATGGTGTAGCCCTTTCCTACATTGGGCGGCTTCACAACCAAGGTGTGTAGCCCTTTTCATAAAGGTGCTCGTTGAGTTCTATGTAGATGCCGAAGCAAAATGGATACTAATCATAGGTCATTTATCATATACTAGACAATGAACTTCAAGATGCATCCACAATCTACATACTTTCAAACTCAATTACTCAAACTTAAACATATAAGAGAAGCATTTGTGCACTTTTTTTTTAATAACAAGATTTACAAAAACTTAAGTGCATGATCTAGAGGCAATAAAAGCTATTTTATCAAGATCATTACTTCTCACATGAGTAGCTCTCAAAGAAATAGATATACAATATAGTTTTGCTTATCAAGCCACTCATAACCACACACAAACATTAATCAACACAAATCATGCCAATGGATCTTCTAAGAGATACCAATCTCTCTTTGTCCAAGGGCTTTCTGAACAAGTCCGCAAGTTGATTCTTAGTAGGCATATGTTCAAGAGTTACTATTGAATGTTCAACAAGTTCTCTAATGAAATGATGCCTAATGTCTATATGCTTCGTGCGTGAGTGTTGAACCGAATTTTTAGAGATGTTAATGGCACTCATATTATCACAATAGAGAGTCATTTTACCTTGATTTACCTCATAATCCTTAAGAATTTGTTTCATCTATAGAAGTTGTGTGCAAGCACTTCCGGCCGCAATGTACTCGGCTTCGGATGAAAGAGGGACGAAATTTTGTTTGTTACTTAGCCAAGCAATCAAATTATTCCCCAAGTAAAAGCAACCGCCCAGTGTGCTTTTACGATCATCAATGTTTCCTGCCCAATCCACATCACAATAGCCAACAAGAATATCATTAGTATCAAAGGAATAAAATAAACCAAGATTATGTGTTCCTTTTATATACCTAATGATTCTTTTAACGGCTTTCAAGTGAGATTCTTTTAGATTAGCTTGAAACCTAGCACACAAACCTACACTAAAACAAATATCCGGCCTACTTGCCGTTAGGTAGAAAAGGCTACCTATCATGCTCCTATAAAGACTTTGATCAACATTTTTTCCATTTTCATCTTTGTCAAGTTTTAATGTTGTACTCATAGGTGTTTCAAATTCTTTTCCACTTTCAAGGCCAAATTTCTTAACAAGATTTCTAGCATACTTAGATTGTGACAACATGATACCATTGCTAGATTGTTTCATTGCATGCCTAGAAAGTAATTGAGTTCACCTACCATACTCATTTCAAATTCTTGACATCGCATTCACAAAATCATCAACCTTGGTTTTACATGTAGACCCAAACACTATATCATCAACATATATTTGTGCAACAAAAATGTCATTGTTATAATGCTTGACAAATAATGTTCTATCAATACCACCTCTCTTATATTGGTTGTCAATAAGATATTGAGTCAACCTATCATACCAAGCTCTAGGAGCTTGCTTAAGGCCATAAAGAGCCTTTTTCAACTTAAACACATGATTAGGATAGTGTGGGTCTACAAAACCCTTAGGTTGTTCAACATACACTTCTTCTTGAAGGTATCCATTGAGAAAAACACTTTTGACATCCATTTGAAACAATTTGAATTTCTTAAGACATGCAATGGACAACAAAAGTCTAATGGACTCAAGACGTGCAACGGGTGCAAAAGTCTCATCAAAGTCAACACCCTCAACTTGAGTGTATCCTTAAGCAACTAGTCTTGCTTTATTTCTCACAATCTTGCCACATTCATCTGTCTTATTCCTAAACACCCATTTTGTACCAATCACATTGATATCTTTGGTCTAGGAACTAATGACCACACTTCATTCCTCTCAAATTGATTTAGTTCTTCTTGCATGGCATTAACTCAATATTCATCAATAATTGGTTCATTAATATTCTTGGGCTCAATTTGAGAACTGTAGCAAGCTTATGAAATTTGGTTAGCTAGTTGCCTTCTAGTTCTAACCCCTTCATTCAAATCACCTATGATGTCTTGTTGGTAATGCATGTTCCTAAGTCTAGAATTAGAATTTTCAACATCTTGTTGGTCATCATTCAAACCATTTTCTAACTCTTGACTTTCTTCTCTAGCAACACTACCATTATCATCATTATGACTAGACTCACTTTCATCACAACTAGCCACATCAATAGGTGCTTTAGTGTCATTCAATAAATGTTATTTAGGTTTATTGACACCGTGATTATCACACAAATCAAGTATGCTAAGATTATCTATTTTCACATTAATAGATTCCATAATAGTCTTAGTTTTCAAGTTGAACACTCTATATGCACGACTATTATTAGCATACCCAAGAAAGAGACCAATATCACTTTTAGCATCAAACTTTCCTAAGTGATCTCTATCATTCAAAATAAAACACTTACTCCTAAAAGTGTGAAAGTAACTCACATTGGGTTTCTTGCCCTTCCAAATTTCATAGGAGGTTTGTTTTGTGTCGGGCCTTCTAAAAACTGTATTAGTGACATAGCATGCGAAATTTACCACTTCGGCCTAAAGATTTCTAGGGACTTTCTTGCTATTGAGCATGACCCTAGCCATCTCTTGCAAGACACGATTCTTCCTCTCAACAATACCATTTTGTTGAGGAGTTCTAGGAGCTGAGAACTCATGTAAAATCCCACAATCATCACAAAACTCACTAAATCTAGCATTTTCAAATTCATTCACATTCCCATGATCACTCCTAATGCGACATATTTTCTTAATTCCAAGACCTTTTTCATTTTGAACTTGATTACAAAATTTCTTAAAGTAACCAAAAGTTTCGGTCTTGTCTCTAAGAAAATATGCCCAAGCAAATCGAGAAAAATCATCAACAAATAGAAAAATGTATTTCTTGCCATTTATGCTTTCGGTTTGAATTGGCCCCATTAGGTCCATATGCACAAGTTCTAAGGGCTTCTTGGTAGTAAAATTAGTGTTCTTTTTATGAGACACTTTTGTTTTTTACCTAATTGACAAGGTTCACAAACACCATTAAGCTTTTTACCAAGACTAGGAAGACCTCTAACAATGTCATATTTCTCAAGCTTCTTTAAATCTTTATAATTCATGTGGCCCAACCTTTCATGCCATAATTCAAGCTTGTTGCACTCATGTGCCATATTACATGTTAGTGGATCAACCTCTAAACAATAGCAATTGTCCGAAGACCTTTTGGCTTTCAAAACAATTTTGCCCTTTTTATCAATTATCGTGCACACATCCTTGTTAAAGCTAACTTCTTTAAAAATTTCACACAAGTGAGTGATGCTTATAAGATTAGCTTGTAGACCATCTACATACAAGGTGTCACGAAGTTTAGGCAATCCGGGGATACAAATTGTTCCCTTGCCTAGAACTTGATTTTTGGTGCCATCACCAAATGTAACCCATCCACCATCATTCATAACAAGATTCTTAAAGAATTCCTTGTTACCGGTCATATTCCTAGAGCAACCGCTATCTAGGTACCAACAATAGGATGAATTAGCTCTTAAAGAATATTGTGCAACCAAACATTGTGTTTTGTTTTTCTTGACCCAAACTTTCTTGACAAGTTTCTAATTCCTACTTTTATTAACATGCTTTGACTTGTTTTTAGGCACATTCACTCCATTAGTCACATTTTCAAACAAATCAAACAAAGCATTATCAACTTTCTTATGCATAGTAGAACGAGGACCAACACAAGATTTAACAAACAAATCATCAATACATTTATTCTCAACATGCTTTTCCAAGGTCTTCTTAGGTCTAATTCTAGATCCATACTTGGATGATTGCCTAGGACCATTCAAAGACATATCATGCAAATCATTAGCAATTCTACATTTACGAATGTATTCATAACATTTAGGTCTTATGTGTCCTACCATGTTGCAATAATGACAAATAGGTATGAATTTGAGAAGTTTACCATTTGCTTGAGCATTGAACTCATTTTGCATTCTCACATTTTTACCTCTTTGGCGTGCAACACTAGATGTCTTGCCTTTTGCATTTGATGATGATGTAGCTTGTCTTTGGCATTGTTGAGTCTTTTCCTTGACTTTCATTGTTGATGTTGAGGCACCTCCGGTAGCATTCATGGCTTTACCGTTAGAGAGTGTACCTATACTTAAATTGCTACAAGCTTTGACAAAAGTAGATTTGTTAGATGAAGGAGTTTATTTTTCATTAACATATCCTAAACCTCTTTTGTCGCTTGAAGGCTTTCCAACATTAATGATAGCTTTCACTTTGTTAGAGCTAGATAACATCTTGTTAATCATCTCTTTAGCCTCATTAAGTTTGTCATTAAGCACTTTCTCTTGATTATCATGCTCAATTAATTTTGCTCTAAGCACATTTTCAATTCTCTTAGAACGATCAAGAGATTCATCTCTTTGCTCAATTTCATGCTTCAAAATACTTAATCTATCATTGCTATCAATCAAGTTTTTCTCAAGATTAAGAATTTTGTCATTTAGATCAATAACACATTTTGAGCTACAATCATGATTTTCTAACTTCTTAGTGAGAGACTTATTGATCTTAGAGATCCTTTCATTTTCTTGAATAAGATCTTTGATCTTTTGATCATCTAAGTCAATAGACTCACCTTCAACAAAAAAAACCACAAAAGAATACATTTCCTTAATCATGATGAAACAAAATGAAGATAACAAACACTACAAAGAAGATCTATCTAAGTGCGTCTAGACACCGGCTCTGATACCAATTGAAATTCCCTTTATCTTTGTAGTGAAATATACCTAGGGGGTGGATAGGTATATGCTCCAATTTTTATCTTCTTTTTAAAACAATGCAATTCTAAATGCTTATTGAAAATTGCAAACAAAGACACACGATGATCTAAGAAGAAAACTAATAAGAAGATGATTTTACCAACAAGGATGCAATCTCGAACTGAAGATCAGATCACAACAAAACATGTAGGCATCCTTTAGTTCTGGAAATACTTGGGGTTTGTAGAACTCTTCAAGACACTCGAAATCAGTTTTTGAATCAAGTGATTCGGAGTAGAAATGAAGAAGTTATCATAAAAACAAAAATCAAAATGTTGAGAGAAATTCTGCAATTGTTCTTCAATTTCTCAACTTGTTCTTATATTTTGAAATGAGAGGGAATGAGAGGTTTTAAAGAGTGAAAAGACCAAATAACCTTTTGCCCTCCTTCCTTAGTGTCTCCCGGAGATGGCGCATGGGCATCTCGGGGCAGAACACGCTTGGGGCCGAGATGGCCACGCGCCATCTCGGGTTGGTGCATGATGATGGCTTAAGCCATCGCACCTCACCCCTTGCGCTCTCCTCGTGTTCTTCTACCGTTCTTTGGCCTCTAAACTTTGAATCCAAATCGAATCCATTTGAAGATTACGAACCATGACTCCATCATGGACATGGAAATATAAGATACTCAACCCAAAAAATAAGAATTCAACTCGATATATGAAGACGAAGACAATGTATGCAACATGAGTTGAAAGTGTAGTATCTTTTGACTTAGAATTTGAAATCAATAGAATGAGTAACCAAAATGACCGGAACTCAATCATTAACAATATAAGACTAAAATCAAGTTCAAGATCCATGTTATACAAACATATAAATAAACAAACACATTTCACACAAGAATGCAAACTATATAGAGATAGTCTCCAATCATGTATTTTCCAAAACATGCTACTTTCATACCAATGCATGAGCATTCAACTTCAAGTGTGTGAACGTGTTATACCAAATGATGCGCTATGATGCAGGGACACAAATGTATGAATTGTGTGTGTGCGCAAATAAATATGCACAACTAAGCAGGGACACATATGAATGAATTGTGTGTGTGTGCGCCTACGTCTTGCAAGAAGAAGAAGGATCTCGATACCTTAGCATCCAAGAATAATACCAATCCTCTTGAAGACGAACTTTGCATCATGAGAAGTTGCTTTTCTTCCTTGAAGATCTTGTCATCACGAATCACTTAAGCAACTAAGCAATACAAATAAATGAAGTTTTGTTATGGAATCAAGCCAACACAAATCTAGGACCTAACAATCTCCCTTAGGACCTAACAACCCTGACTAGGTATCATGAATTTATCCTTAACCAACTCAGGTTGGTTTTTAGTGACAGGTCATCTCTAATTTCCCTGAATCCCGACGACTACGTTGAGTCGTGATCCTTCTGGATTTTACCAACAACACCTCTATAAGTATTGTTAGAATCGAAAAAAAATTATTATTTTAAAGGGGTTATTTATTTATCGATAAATGGATAATTTATTAATTTATCGATAAATAAATATTTATTAATTTTTAAAAGAGTTTTTTTAAGTTTTACAAGAACTATTAATATACGATTGTCAGGACCTGCTGTGATCAAACAATATATATGCAGCTCAAATCATTACTCCCAAAACGGGAGATAACTACACTCACAAACCTTTTGAGTTATAGAATTTGATAGATGTTGATCACCTTCTGAATTATACTAGTGAAATTTGTACAAAATGCACACATCTATCAATAATGATCGTAATCCAGATAAGAGTTGTATTTCACCAATGGTTTTTTTTTTAAATTAAAAAGGTCCTTTATGTAGTAGGAACCTTAAATAACTATTTTCTACAATGAAGAAAAAATATATATCAAATGCAATGTATGCATTGCAAAAATTTAGGATGATGTTGAGTTCGGTTTGGTTTAGATGTATATTTTTAAAATGAGCTTAATTGAAAACATATAAGTTGTACGTAAACGGAAAATAAACAAGACACGTAATTTTACGTGGTAAGACCTTAATGTAGGGAAACGTCCACGATTACCGATAATGGCAAGAAAAATTCACTATGTTAAAAGAAGATTACACACTCGATCTCTCTTACACTCTTTCTAGGCAATTTGTGTTAACCCCTTTATGGGTGTTATTTGGGTCTATTTACACATGCATGAAACCCTAATTCTTCGTGTACAAGTGAGGAAAGCTCTTGTTGTTTAATGAAACTCTGACTTGTTAGAGTCGTATTATCTTTCTTCCTTGTTTTGCGCTGGTTGTCTTTCTATCGTATTAAATTTCTTGCCCGATTTAGACTTTGATATTTATAAGGAAAATTACTTCCTTATCAAAGCATGCTTTTAGATGTCTTGTTTAAGTAGGACTCTCCCTCTACGTATTTGGGCCGTGGTTTCATAATCTGAGTGTTACCATGTACCACGCATCCGACTGCCTATTTCTCCTGACCAACCTTGTTTCCCCCGATCAACAATTTTACTCGATCCCGACCTTGGCCCTGACCATCTTGACGACCCGATCGAATCTTCTAACCCGATCGTTTGCGTTATCTTAGTCAGAGTCTTCTCTGACCTACTCGGGCTAACTCAATCTCATCGTCTTCCAGTGATGTGGCACCTCTGACCCCAGTCTTTTGCTGACGTGTCACATCGTCTAGAATTTGCCAATAACAACACCCCCTTAAACATACAAGACCGAGTATCTTGTTCGAAATTGAACCCACTCGGCAAAGTGTATTTAACTTTTTTTTTATCATGGCGTTCATTAATGTGCATTTAATGCTTTGTGGCTGAACGTTAAAGTCAATCACGCTCATTTCGACTGACACAATCATCCATCCACTTTTTCAAATTTCAAATGGCGCATGTTTTTCGTTTCATGTGCACCTACTTCCACTCACGTCTTGTGACGTGTATGTGTTATCATGACATCATCTGTTCCTATATTTAGTTCAAGGACATTTCATTTTTCCCTTACGACTTCATAGAGCTTTTCTGTAAAAGCAACCCTAGTTTTTTTCTTCTTCAGATTTTTGCTTTTCTCCGTTTTCAAACTTCTGTGTTTCCATTGCGTTCGCTTATATTCCAGGTACAGACCCAACTCTCCGTTATCGATATTTTAAACTTTTCATGCATGTCATTGAGTCTTGTGATAATGAGAACATTGATGGGCTTGAATCCATCATTTGGGGTCGTTTTCATGCTTACAATCCTTCATCTCAACCTATCACTTTGAATGTAGATTATTCTATGGCCCACCCCGGGTTTGTTCCTTCCTCTGCTAACCCTCTCGGTTCCACTTTTATTGGTGTTTATTCAGATATGTCGAAGATAACAAGGTAATCTTCCAGGGCTTCTTCCAAAGAAACCACCCGTCTGGCGAACGACCTAAAGATAATCTTACAAATATTGAAGATGAAGGATGTTCCGAGGGAATGACGGGCTCGCTTGCTATGATTTACATGGGACCATCCTTACGCTTTTGACTTTGAGATAGATATAGTGACAAATGAGGAACTTCTGAAGTTTAGGGATCGGTTCGACCTTATTGTTCGAGTGTTGATCAGTTTACGGCATTTGTTGCATTTGTGGAAGCAGATTGGGGCAAAATACCCCATATCCCCCCAACCCCCTAAGGAGATACTTAACTTTTATACTTTGGGTCGGTCTGATAAGGTTGAGACTTTCTATCTCCATTCGACGTCACCGAACAGTTGGATTCCCCATGGTTACAAGGAAAAATTTGCCCCTACAAAGCATAAAGACCACAAAGGTTTCATCTGTGGGTTTCCCTCTTCCAACAAGTACTAGAAGAACAACTGGTTCTTTGTCAGTGGAGGACCGGGGTAAGGTCGTGGTGGCTGATTCTACTGATCGACTAAACCGAAGTAGTGTCCTGAGGCATTTATGTAGCCCTAAGCTATAGAACAAGACTGTAACTACTATGGCCAGGGAACAGGCTGACACAGTTGTTAAGGTGGCTCAGACACCTTGGGAGGTTAGGGACCGCCGCAACATATACTCAGAGAAGGAGTTGATTGAACTGAGACTCTTTCCTGAGATATTCGCTCGACGCATGCATCGTAAGTCTCTGTTTCTAAACTTCCTAGTGGTTGCTTATATATTTTTTTTGCTAATTATCTCATGTGATGTCATTCTTTTTGGTGTATGAACTGGACATTGTCGCTGGCGAGCAGACTAAAAAGGCTAAAAATCTTGATCGGGTGAGTAGGAAAGCGGCTGCTAATCAAGTGGCTCAAGGCATTGCTCTCCCTAAACATGACTTGGTAGAGCACATATACGAGTCTGATCATGATTTCCTGACAGTTCCAGCTGACTAGATTATGGCAAGCAGTCTTGACCCCCCTCTCTCTTGAAGCAGTCAGATAGGGTAGTCTAAAGATAGGTCTGGTCGGGTGCAAAATTCCACAGAGGGATATGACCGTGAACGGTCCAGTAGGGAGAGATCGAGCTGAGATAATCCCGCCAAGGACAAGGGAAGTCGGGGGGAGCCGAGTAAGGGCAAATCTAAAAGGACTGGCCGATGACAAGATCCCTAGCAACAAGGTGGAAAAAACAGCGGATAGATCTTCTGCCCCCAAGGCCATCCATAAAAGGGCGGAGGTTCCGAGTGATGTTGATCTATTGCCATCTTAATTGGAGGTTGGCTCCATTATTTTGGATGAAAAAAAGGAGAATAATCAGGGGACCATGACTGAGTTGATTCTAACGAAGCGGCAGTCGAAGAAAAGAGGTGATCGGATGGTTTCTATGTCTTCTTCTGTCCCATCTGACTCAACTAAGGCCGCGAATACAACAATGCCTCTAACATGTCCCTCGCCTTCTCAGGTTCAATCTGATCATTCCCCCACAAGGCTCCTAGCACATCGTCCGGGGAAGGCCCCCATGAAGTTTTCTATTAAAAGCCAGATAGTCTTTACTGACTCTGACTCAGATGATGGGGAGTTTAAATCGAATGAGAAATTTATTGTTGATGATTTGTTCAACGTCTTGGAGGAGCAAGTGCTTGGATCGATGATGAGGTCAACAACTGGTGCTGCAGTTAAGTTTGTTGATGATGCTCAAGCAACCCTGTCTAGGGATATTCCCCCTCTTACACCACCCGGGTCCCTCCCTAAGGATGGTGTAAGTAAAGGTCAAGCTCCCGCGGTACAGAGTTTCGAAGCTCTTGTAACTGTCTCTTAGGTTAGTGAGGGTGCTGTGGTCTCAAAGAGGCCAAGCGTTGCTGGCTCGACCCTTCCAATGATGCTTCCGTCTACTTCTGTCTCTAGCCAAGTCTGATCCATCCTATCGGCGATTCTAGATGCTCTAGTTTCAGGATCCTCCTACCCTTATCGCTCAAGTGATTCTCGGGTTGATCTTCTCTCCATGCTTTGATCCTTGTTGACCGGCGAGGAGTACACTAGTGATGGTTACTGAGGGGAGGCCAAGGCTGCTAGTGCTTCTGAGGGGATCTGTATTATTTTTAACAATGGAGTTTTTGTAAATGCCTTCTATATCATTTTCTGCTCGCTTATTTTTCGGTTTCTCAAATTCTTACCTCTTTTTCAAGCAGTGAATGAGCTGACCCGAGCCTTGGCCAATCAAAAGAGGCGTATAGTTGAGATATCTCGATTAAAGAAGGCTCTTGCCAAAAAAGATGATGCCTACAAGTCTTCATCTGCTGGTGCTTCCAAAACTAATTAGTACAAAGAGCAGCTGAGGCCTACGTTATGACTGAGCTTGCACTAAAAAAAACTGTAGCCAACGTCCAAGGTAGGGCTTCTGCAGCTGAGGCAACCATTAGGTAGCTTACGACGAGGAATGCTGAGTTAGAAAAGAGGGTTAATAAGCGAAATCGCAGAGTACTCAACTTGAGTCGAGGGCCATCCTTACTAAGACGACAGTAAAGAAATCCCAAGAAGAGACCCGACTTGCCCAAGACACCCTTACCTTTGCCCAACAAATCATGCTTGAAACGCATCAGGCATCTAATGAGGTTCAGATCCACAATGAGCACCTAGCCAAGGACTTGGAGCAGCAACAAGTCAGTATGGAGGTGCTTTCTCAGATAACTAGGTCGGCCCTCGAAGTCCATAACCTGGACCACTATAAAAGATCCCTAGCCTTTGATGCCGTCATGCTGAGGAAATTCTAGAGGGGGCTGACCACCGCTCGGGATTTCTTTGGGGGTAAAGGGAGGTTCTTAAAGGAGGCTTGCCGTAAATGGGACAGAACTATCAAGAGACACAAAGATGAGTCCCTATAAGCAATAAGAAATTAAAGGATTCGTTGGAGGGCCTATTACAGGTCCATCAGGAAGGATCCTCACCCCATGTACCTGGAGCTTCATTCAAAGTCTTCTCTAGTGATTTTTCATGCCAGTAAAGAAAGTAGTGCCTTAACCAAAAGGGCTGATGTTGGTCCTTTACTGGGTACGAACTATTCCCCCTTCATGGCCGATTTGCTCGAGGATGATAACTTGACCAGATTTTAAAGACTTGAATCAGAACTATGGAAGTGATCTCCCTCTGGGCAGTTCTGGACCTGGAGGTCCTTCCGGTGCCCGAGATGTTTAAGAGTCTCATGCTTTGCTACTTCTGTAACCACTGCCTTGTAATTTCTCCATTTTATAAATAAAATGAACTTTATTCTTTTTGTTGTTTCCGAGTAAACTAGTGACTTCATTTGAATTGGTCATCCCACAACCCAAGCCCTAAGCTGGTAACAAAAGTCATCTAAAAATTGAATGGTTTATGAATAGTTATAATCGCTTATTAACTTGAGCTATGCATGTCGAGCCACACCTAAGCTAATTGTTTCGGTTGCAATCACATCCTCTTGTCTGGCATAAATCTCCCTTGGTTGCTGCTACGAGTAAGCTCGGATTGTACGTCGGGCTAATTGACTCAGTTGTGACTATGCTGGTGCAATCAGTCACGGCTATTTCTTGGTCAGCTGCCTGTTTGCTTTTGGTTGCACTGGACTCGAACGCATTATTGCTAACCTAGTTTCTCTAATTTGACCAGGACTGTTCATTAACCCAAGCTATATTGATTCTATTGTCCTGACTTTGGTCAAGTAACTTCGTATGACAGGGTTTGTAATAGTCTTTACATAGGCAGGGTCCGAGGAGCTGTTCGGGTCAGCCGATTGGTTACTAAAGCCCCCGATTATCTTGTTGATTTTATGTCAAGAAGCGTTCTTTTATAATCCATTTACATGGTATCTAATTTATAGACTCTTGTCTTTTATTTATCAATTAGATCATTGGGATGTCTCCCAATAGTCCGTTAAACAAGATTTGTTGTAATGGGGTATCTCGTACTTTACTGACGTAGCAGGTGCTTTAATTGCACCTGTTTTTTTTAGTAAAAATACTTATCCCTTGTTTAACTCTTGGCGTATCCCATCAGGCGCTTATGACCTAAAGCTACCCTCACATTGCTTTATTGCACCCAGTTAGTCTTGGTGAGTGTACAATACCTTTGCGACACATATTTTTGCCCCCCTCACTTGGCCTCTCGGGCACCCCAAGTGATACTTAGTGATTTCTAGGTGCACCGAGACTGCTTTTATATATGAAAATGAAGTTTTAGAACACTATTCTTGATTTCTGAAACTATTCCGTCAACGAGGCTTTTATTGAATGTTAAAAGGAAACATAAAACAATCAGCTAACAAAGTGAATCAATCTCTAAAGAAATAAAAACAAACAAGAAAAACTGAGGGACCCCTAAGAGTAGAACATTTTTAGGTATTGGGCAATGCATGGCCTGGGTAACTTGCATCCTTCTGGTCGGGCAAGACGGTATGCCCTATGTTCGGCCAACCCGACCACCTAGTATGGACCTTTCCCTTTATCCACCAAAGCCCCAGCTGACTTATCTTCTGTACTGGACGACACTCTTTTCAGAACTAAATCTCCAAGTTGGAATCTCCTGATTCGAACATGGGAGTTATAGTATGTAGTAACCCTTTGTTGATAGGCCACGGTCCTTACCCTCGACATATCTCTTTTTTCTTCAAACTCGTCTAAGTTCTGTTCCAGCATACCAGTGTTTGACTCGGGATGGAAGAGATGCACCCTTGGTGAGTTATGAATTACTTCAACTGAGATCACTGACTTTGTCCCGAACGCTAGTGATTAAGGGGTTTCCCCCGTTGAAGTCCTTTCTATGGTTCGGTATGCCTATAGAACTTCATGCAGCTTGTCTGCCCAGTTTCCTTTCCTAGCGTCTAGCTTTGCCTTAAGGGTGTGCTTGATTATCTTGTTTATTGCTTCTCTGTGACCATTAGTCTGAGGGTGAGCTGGTGTGGCATAATAATTTTTATGTCGAAATCCCGACATACGTTTCTAAAATTGTCACTGTCAAATTGAATTCTGTTGCATGATTATAGTGTCTGGGATTCCAAACCTGTAGATGACATTCTTCTTGACTAAACTCATCATATTAGCCTTGTTATATGCACCAACGTTTGCCCCGCATTTGGTTGTAGCTGGCATCGGGCCGATTAAGTCTAATCCCCACATGTCGAACGACCAAGGTGATGACAGGCTCTTCAACTGCTCAGGAGGCCTCCTTATATCATTACCTATCCTCTGGCAACCTATACACTGATCCGCGAATACCTGAGCATCTTAGAATATGGTCGGCCAATAAAAGCCTTGTCTGAGAGTTTTGTGTGCCAGGTTTTTACCTCCGGAGTGGTTCCTATATACTTCTCCATGGATGCTTTCTAATATCCGCCTGCCGTCCACTGGGCAAACACAACTTTGCAAGGCCTTCGAGCATCCTCTCCTATACAATTCTTCCCCGCCCAACGAGTACCTAGTAGCTCTAGACCTGAGACGTTGTGCGTCAGTTACTTCTATTGGCAATGTTCCATACTCTAGGTATTCCTTGTCATCCAAGTGGTCTACTCTCCTTCATTCTCTCCTATCTCAAAAGTTTTTTCTTGGTCCTCGATGCTTGGCCTTTTAAGATGAACAACTAGGACGGTCATTGATTGTACACCCATAGTAGCTGATGCCAATTTTGACAAAGAGTTTACCTTTTCATTCTTCTCCCTCGGGATCTCGGTGATCCTATACGTCTTGAACCTTCTTAGCAGTGTTTTTGCTATCCCTAAATATGCGGCCATGTTTTTGTCCTTGGCTTGATACTCATCCAAAATTTGGTTTACCACCACTTGCGAGTCATTGAATATTTCTAGCTCATTTACCCCTAAAGCTGTACAAACTCGGAGCCCTGTCAAAAGTGCCTCATACTCGGCCATGTTGTTAATGGCTTTGAAGTCAAACCGTATGGCACACTCGACCTGCTCACCTTCTATAGTAGATATGACTATCCCGACCCCACTGTTATGCGCATTTGATGACCCATCCACATGTAGTTTCCATGCGAACTCTGCATTCTTCTTCAACATCCTTACCATCTCGCTGGTTAGTTCGGTGAACTCTGTGATCATGTCAGCAACGACTTGCCCCTTTATTATGGCCCTTAGTAGATATGCTATATCAAACTCACTCAACTCCATAGCCCATTTAGTCAATCTCCCGAACACTTCGGGTTTCGATAGAATTTGCTTCAACGGACAATCTGTATAGACCTCGATCCTGTGGGCTTGAAAATATGGCATTAGCTTTCTTGTTGCAATCACAAGGGCCAATGCCATCTGCTCGGCTGGTGAATACCTTATCTCAGCTGGTAACAAAGCTTAGCTTGTGTAATATATTGGCTTTTATATCCTCTTATCTAATCTAACATGTACTAAACCTGTTGCTATAGATGTTACTGACAAGTACAAGTAAAGCACTTCTCCTTTAAAGGGTTTGGATAAAATTGGTGCTTTTCAAAAATATTCTTTGATCTTTCTGAAGGGCTGTTCACACTCATCGTTCCATTCCACCCCATTACCCTTCTTAATTGCATTAAAGAAGAGAAGACACTTGTCAGTCGATTTGCTTATAAATCGATTCAGAGATGCCAATCACCTTGTTAGCCTTTGGATTTCCTTTAATGTTCTTAGAGACCTCATTTCCTCCAATGCCTTTATTTTCTTTAGGTTAACTTCAATCCCTCTTTGGTAAAGTTTAAATCCTAGGAATCTCCCCGAAGGTACTCCAAAGACACATTTTTTTGGGTTGAACTTCATATTAAACCTTCGTAGCACTTTGAATGTTTCCCTGAGATCTCCTGCATGTTCTTCTAACATTATGCTTTTTGTCAGCATATCATCCATATATACTTCCATGTTTCTGTCGATCTGTCGAGCAAACATCTTATTTACCAGTCTCTGGTAAGTTGCCTCGACATATTTGAGACCAAAAAGCATGACTTTGTAGCAATATAGCCCCTGGTTGGTAGTGAATGATGTTTTGTCTTCGTTAGGTTCGAACATCCGAATCTATTTATATTCTGAGTACGCATCCATAAAGCTCAACAACTCATGACCATCCATTACATCCACTAACCGGTCAATCTGAGGCAAAAAGAAGCTATCCTTTGGGCAAGTTGTGTTGAGGTTGGTGAAATCCGCACACAACCTTCACTAGCCATTTTTCTTTTTTATCAGCACCACATTGACCACCCATTTTGGGTATTTTACTTCCCTTATAGATCCTGTTGCTGACAGCCTCTCTACCTCTTCTTTAATCACCTTACTTCTCTCTGAGTTAAACCGTCTTCTTTTTGAACAACCGGCTTGTGATTGGGGTCAACTGTTAAACAGTGTGAAATTATCTTCTAATCGATTCCTGGCATATTCTTGTGTTTCCATGCAAACACATCTTTATATTCCTTCAGTAGGCTGACTATCTCATCCTGCACTCACTTTGCAAGCCGAGCGTTGAGCCTTACAGTTTTTCGGGACTGTGGTCATCAATTGCAACTTCTATGGTTGGTTCATCTTCCTGGCTTTTCCCATCTTCTGGAGGTGTCTCCCTCGGGTCCAGGTCAAACAGGGTCAGAGTTTCCACTCTAACCTCCACATCATCCATCTTCTGGTCTTCATACTTCTCAAGGGTGTACATTTGCATTACCCCCAACTCTGTTTTCTCTCTGTAAACGACCAAATTTGCCTTTCTCACCCACTTCTGTGAGCTTTTCATGACTACCACTCCTGCCTCCGTAGGAAACTTCACTGTTAGTGCATAGGTAGCGGCCACAACCTTCGTCTTGCTTAGGATAGGCCGGCCTAGTAAGGTATTGTATGGCCAATTCTCTACATTCACGATCACAAAGTCCAATGATACTGTGTTTGTACAGGGAAAGCTTTTGATCTCCACAGGCAACTTCACTGTCCCTAACGATCTTACTTCTGCTCCTCCAAAGCCTCTAAATTATTTCCAATGATACTCTTCTTACTTCCATATGCCCTACGTGAACCGACACCACGATCGTGTCGTTCGGCCTTACTTCAGATGCATGTGCATCTTCTTCGGTGAAAATTATTGGGTTTTAACCTTTTTTAGATTTCTCTCGGTCGGGCCCTAGCAGATTCACCTCCAGGTTTCTCTGACCATCTATAGCTTCTCTAACTTTGGACATCCTCTCCCGACTACTACTCCCGATGTATGGCCCGCCAAAGTTGGTATTGATTGCTCCATTATCTGAATCTCTCCTGGGGCTCCTGTGACTTCTATCTCACTCCTCGACTATGGTATTCTTACATCGGTCATCCTCACTCCTGAGACTCATGTCTTTGAGGTGTCATTATTTGATTAGCATTTCAATGTAGTCTCTCAGCTGATAACACTTTGAGGTTTTATGGTCGTTCTTCTGGTGAAACCAGAAATATTCAGTGGTGTCTCTTCTGGCAAAACTCGACTGCTTTGGGGGTTTCTTGCATAAACTCTTATCTTCTATCACATTCAAGATTTCTTCTTACCCTCTAGCCAGTGGAGTGTAATTAATGTATTGCCGGTTGAATTGCCTACCACTTTTGTTGCCATTCTTTAGTCCATCCTTACCTTTTCCTCCACAACCTTTCTACTCCCCTTTGCTGCTATTCTTTGGGTTGCCATCCTTGTGCTTTTGGCTACTTTCGGGTCGACCCCCATGTATAAGTTCTCCACCATGGGCTAGTTGTTCTTCCTCTGCAATAGCGTACCCTCCAACATGGTCTACCATGCTTGCGTACGTGGTCGGCCCCCTTTATCTCAAGTTTAGGGTCAGATGGTTGTGCTATAAATTGTTGATGAATGCCGACACTACTGCATCATCATTGAGATCTTGCACTTCTGACACCTCTTGCGAGAATCTAGCTAGGTAGTCTTTCAGCTTCTCGTCTCTCCTTTGGTTTAGGGTCAATAAGGCTTTGATTTCCTTCGCTAGATGTTTCCCGTGAACTACCTGGTGAACGCTTGTACTAACTCTTTAAAATTCCTAATGAAGCCTACGGACAGCTCTTCAAACCATTTGGACCCTGATCCCCCAACGTTTGTGGGAACATCCGACACATAAGGGTGTCATCATAATCATACTGTGCCATTTGCATTCTGGTACCTCCTTACCTGTTCTTGTTGGTCAGTATTGGTTTTGAATTGCTCCACATATGGCATTCTGAATTTCTTCAAAAAACATGCATGCATTATAGAATCAACAAACGGGTTCCCGAAGCTCCCGATTAGTGGATTTCCCAGGTTCTGCCTTCGTTCAAGGGCTTATACCCTCCTAAGGAGAATCTCTCACTCCCCCTCAAGCTCTCCACGCTTGTCAAACCTCTGACGGATAGTAAGCCCATATGGGTCCCTAGGGACCCGCCCACTGATCCAGTTTTGCACTGGTTGTCTTTCTATCGTATTGAATTTCTTGCCCGATTTAGACTTTGTTATCTATAAGGAAATTTACTTCCTTATCAAAGTATGCTTCTAGACATCTTGTCTCAGTAGGACTCTCCCTCTGCGTATCTGTGTCGTGGTTTCATCAAATATGAGTGATATCCATGTGCCACGCATCCGACTGCCTATTTCTCCGGACCATTCTCGTTTCCCCCGATTAGCGATTTTACTCGATCCCGACCTTGGCCCCGACCATCTTGACGACCCAATCGGATCTTCTAACCCGATCATTTGCATTGTCTTAGTGGGGGGAACTGGTCGGGTCTTCTCCGACCTACTTGGGATGACTCAATCTGATTGTCTTCTAGTGATGTGACACCTCCGACCCTAGTCTTTTACTGACATGTCACATTGTCTAAAATTTGTCAATAACAATATATATTTTGAATTTTTATGTGCTATTTTTTATATATAATTTACCAATTATTAATTTATATATTCGTTGGGCATTAAAGAATTTTAAAAAAATATTATCTTATACATTTAGTGAGGTTAATATTTTAGTAGATTGGCTCGAGTTGGGACCGAAATTTTTTATTAATTAAGTAATATTATTTATTTATGGAACGTTCATTTATCGAGATTTTTTTGTTGGTATGTATTAAACTTTAGAATGAATAAATAATTAATGTTAAAAGTTGAAGAAAAGTTGTGATGCGCAAACAAGAAACTAAAAGTCCAAGACCAGCCCAACTAAGCCCGAAAAGATAGCTCAGAAACATTTATTTTTTTGGGGGCGGGGAAGAGTCCACATTCGAGTAGGATTATAAAGGAGTGAAAATTTATGAATATAACTTCTTATTTTTTCCCGGCTAATTATGTGAGGAAAACACTAAATTAATAACCCATGAAATGATGAGATGATATTGATCCGGTGATAACGTCTCACACCTACACAGGTTACGGGTTCAACTCCTTCAGTGATATACATCGTAGATTCGATTCCTTCCCTACCTAAAAAAAATCTGAATTTATGCAATAGTAAAAAAAAAAACACTAAAAATTAATCATTTGAGTTTTAGTTAAAGGAATTGACAAAAAAGCAAGTAACCGACAAAAATGTCCCTTTACTTCATTTATAAGTTTGGATAAAAGGAAAATGAAGTTATTAAATTGGTGCTATATTTCCACAAGGTGTTTACCAAAATATGCTAGAAATTTTAATAACTCATAATAATAATAATTTATTATATATAAAATTCCTTTATTGTATATTGGAGTCATTTGGAGAGTTTATTTAGTATTATGAATTTAAGGTGACTCTCTCTCTCGGACACCTCGATATTAACATGTATTCTAATAAGAATAGACTACTTTACCTTACATAACATATAATCTAATAAGAATCTAATGCTATTTTAATTAAATTTGTTATTTAAATCTGGTGTCACAGGATTTAGATATCAAATTGGGATAAATAAACATTATTGTTATACAGATGTATCTTATGTATGAGAAAGAAAAAGACACAAAGATGAGCACTGAGCAGGTATAAAAGAGATAAAAAGTGCCTTACAAAAAGATAAAAAGGAGAAATTACTAAACAAAAATTAATTAAATCAATAATTAATACAATAAATTCATAATACATCAAGAAGAATGAAAATCAATGTACGAGGTACGTAATTGCTAGAGCCACCCCTAGTAGAATGTAAGCAATTCCTTGATCAATCACTGTACCTGCATCAACAGATAATTTACTTTTAATAAATTTACTTGAAATATTTCAAAAATCAATAATAGTTTTCATTTTAAACCCACAAAATTAAGAAAACAAATGGTCAGTATCTTTCGGATGAGGACTTGACGAGATCAATCTCTAAAGCACGGACGGAAATACTTACCGTTGCTGGACGGAGGTGGTGCAGGAGAGGGAGCCATGACCTGTCCATAACCGACTTGCAAAATTGCCAACAACACCAATCCGATTACTGGAAGTGCATACAATCTCTCCGGACTCATTCTATATTGACTTCTTGATACGAAATGGTTGAAAATTAACCTAAAAAAAATTGAGAGAAAACGAGACAAGTTTTTGAAGGAGATGTGTTTGTTAATGAGAGGAAGACTGGTGCGAGGTATTTATATTTTATAGTAAGGAACTAGGACACGTCACACGTATGTGCAGTGTCGTGGAAAGTGAGAGAGAATACAGGGAGTGAATTGAGAATTGGAAGGAACGCGTCGTCTACGCGATAATTTTTGACTCGGTTGGCGGCGGATACGTAAAGTGACTTTGGGATCACCAGGGGAAAATTCTGGTTGTACAATTGCGCGCAAATTTACAATGGTTTTAAAGTCTTCTTCGAATATGACGTGTTCACAAGTGTGTTATGTTTTTAATTAAATTCTCTACTTTTCAATATAATCACCAAATGATCTCCGTGAGACATTTGTTATTTGTCACATTGGTATCATTAGGGGTGAGAAAAAACCAATGAATCAAACCGAATCAGTGGATCAAACAGGTCCAATTGGTTTTTTACCTGGTTTTGATTGGGTGATCGGTTCCGTTCGGTTCTAATTTTAAAAAAACCGGTTGGATCGGTTTTTATCTGGTTTAGTTCCAAAAACCGGATAACCGAACCGGTACCCCACTATAAATAAAAAAAAAAAACTAATTCTAACTTCAACTCTTCACTGTTCAATTATTAGGTATGTTTTATTGGATTTTAAAATGTGATTTGACTTTGTTTGGTATTGACTATTGTATTAGCTATCAACAAAAAAATTGGATGACATGTATTTTGAAATGTGCTTACTGTTTTGTATTGGATTTTGTAGTTTTTTAATATATTTTTATTGTGATGTAAATAAATTTGGTCAAATAGGTTCAAAAAAATGAACTAAATATATAATAAATGAAATTTAGAATTTTGGCCCATCAGACCCAAAACCAAAAAAACCGAACCGAACCGAACTGGTCCAATTCGGTTGGTTTTTTATCGGTTGATAAATGTCGATTTGATTGGATCGGATCACTTTTTTAAAAATCGGATTTTATCGGTTTTATGAAAAACCGAACCGTCTAATCAACGTCCACCCTTAGGTATCATTATCATTTATGAAAGTTGAGGCAGTGTCCGCATGTCAAATTAGAGGGGGTCAAAGGCAAAGGTGACGACTAAATGGGGTTTGATTTTGCTATGTTTTATACTTTTATTCATTGGTCTTACAACGAAAAGAGTTGTTATATGCATATATATATCTTCCTCTTTGATTCCTAATTTTATATATATTGAATTGTGTAAATCCTAATTCAAAAAAGAAATCTAGTAAGTATCTGGAAACAGAAAGTAACAACACAAGAAAGCAACACGTTAGAAAACAGTGTATGAACCGAGGCTCGTGTTTCACACGGTGTCCTTAAGACAATTTTGCCGGACAACATCGTATGTGTATTAGGCGATTGTCTCCCAGGATACAAAGGTTCAACCAGTGGTAGGCCTAAGCACACCACTACCAGCGAACTCAAATCGAGTTTAAACATACCAAGAAACAAAGAAGAAGAAAACGAATACCATTGCCTCTAAATTTTGTATTTCTTTTCTGTAGGTTGAACAGAATATTAGAGGTATTAAATACCCAAGCCGAAACACTAGGGTTTTGGGATTAATTCTGGATTTTTTTGGAAAATTCATTTTTGATTTAATAAGGAAATAATTTAACGGTGACTTAGGGAAGTGGCAAAAGGTCAACTGGACTCTCACGATCCAATCGGAGCGGCATTCATGTCCACAGGTCGTGCCCACACACGAGTCATGCGTTAGAAGATTCGGGGTCCATGATTTGCACCCCCTACGCGCGCGAGAGAGAACCTCTATGCCACACATGTTGATAGCGCATATCACACAATCACTTATAAACTATATATAAGTGATTTCTCTAAGCAATGTGGGATTCAATTTATTCCCTACACAATGGGTCCACTTTGAGACTCAATTTCTCATTCACCCATTAACCATTTTGTGAATTTGAGTATACCATTTCGAAGTTCTCACAGAGGAGAATTCGAATCCACTTTAATCTTCCATTTCTATGGAATTTATCATATTCAATTTTTGCTCTCAAAATGAGAGTTTATCACAAAAATATCCAACAATCCCCCACATGAATGAAATTGACCTAGGAGACACAAAGAAGATGTTTGGTAAGTTCAAACGGTCGAAACCTGCATAGGATAGGTAGGTGTTACCCTTTGAACCTTCCCTTGTAAAGGTATGCTTACTATACTGGTTGATTAGTAGATGTGATATCATTGAACTATTCTGTCATTTTGTGTAAACGATCACACACCTTACACAGGTATCTTCCAGACCCGATTTGGTTCTCATTTTTATGTTCGTTTTGGCCATGAACATGCACCTGGTTCTGTGAGAGTCTCTGAAGAATATAGCCCTTCACTATTCTCTTTCAGAAACGGCCCTACTTCTCTCTCACATAGGTGATTTCTTAATTAAAAGTAACCCGCTTTACTCTGCTCAGATTTCCACAGCTAGGAATTTCGACGCATAAGAATCATTAAAAACCATAGTTTAACCTTTTCGTTAGCGAATCCGTAATGTTGTCTTTTGACCTTACATAGTCAATAGTGATAACCCCAGTTGAGATTAGTTGTCTAATGGTATTATGTCTTCGACGTATATGTCTAGACTTCCCATTATACATATTGTTCTGTGCTCTTCCTATTGCCGATTGACTATCACAGAGAATGCAAATCCCCGGCACAAGCTTTGGCTATCTTGGAATATCTTCTAGGAATCGGTGTAGCCATTCAGCCTCCTCTCCACATTTATCTAATGCTATAAACTCAGATTCCATGGTGGATCTGGCTATACATGTTTGTTTGGAGGATTTCCAAGATACCGCCGTACCACCTAGTGTGAACACATACCCACTAGTGGATTTTGAATCCTTCATATCATATATCCAGTTAGCATCAGTGTATCCTTCTAGGACCGCTGGATATCTAGTATAATGCAGTCCATGATTACGAGTGAATCGTAAGTACTTCAGTACTCTTACTATTCCTTTCCAATGATCGGTTCCTAGATTACTCGTATATCTGCTTAATTTACTGACTGCATTCGCTATATCTGGTCTTGTACAAGTTGTTAAGTACATCAGACTTCCTATCACTCGAGAATATTCTAGTTAAGAAATGCTCTCACCCTTATTCTTGGATAGATTTAGATTTGTATCTACTAGTGTTATAGAAATTCTAGAATCATTTTTGTTGAATTTCTCAAGAATCATGTCAATATAGTGTGATTGACTTAGTATGAGTCCGTTAGATGTCTTTGAGATTTTTATTCCCAACATTACATCAGCCAGTCTTATATCTTTCATATCAAATCTTGATTTTTTTAACATATCCTTGGTAGATTCGACCATTTTATCATCACTACCAACAATGAGCATGGCATCAACGTAAAGGCACACAATGACATAGCCATTTTCTGTGTCCTTGACATAAACACATTTGTGACATTCGTTGATCTTAAATCTGTTTGACATCATAGCATTGTCAAATTTCTCATGCCATTGTTTTGGTGCTTGCTTTAAACCATATAAAGACTTCACCAATTTACAGACTTTCTTTCCTTGTCCTAGAGTAGAAAAACCCTCAGGTTGTTCCATGTAAATTTCTTCTTCTAAATCTCCATTTAAGAAAGCCGTTTTTATATCCATTTGATGTACTTCAAGATTTCGCAAAGCTGCGATTGTAAGTATCATTCTAATGGAGGTTATTCTCGTCGCAAGAGAATATGCATCAAAGTAGTCTAGGCCTTCTTGTTGATTGTAACCTTTAATTACAAGTCTGGCCTTATACTTATCAACTGATCCATATGTTTTCATCTTTCTTTTGAAAATCCATTTGGATCCTAACATTTTACATCCCGGAGGAAGATCTACTAATTCCCAAGTATGATTTTGAAGGATGGAATCAATTTCGCTTTTAATTGCCTCTTTCCACAAGAGTCATTCAGAAGAGCTTACCGCTTATTTGAAAGTTCAAAGTTCACCTTCTAGCAAATAGGTCATAAAATCTGGACCAAGTGACGTTTTCGTCCTTGCTCATTTGCTACGTCTAGGTTCATCCTCTACTTTATTTCCTTGTTCTTAGTCCTTACAACTATCAGCATGTGTTCGCTTTGACGAACTTGCTTCATCATTGGATTTACATGGAAATACATGTTCAAAGAACATTGCATTTCTAGATTCCATTTTCGTGTTTTTGTGTATATCTAATATGTCAGATTTATAGACCAAGAATCGATAAGCACTACTGTTTTGTACATATCCAATGAAAATGCAGTCAACAGTTTTTGGACCTATTTTCACCTTCTTAGGTATAGGTACGGCTACTTTGGCAAGACACCCCCACATTCGTAAGAATTTATAGGAAGGCTTTCTTCCTTTCCATAGTTCATATGGTGTCTTGTCTTCTTTCTTTCGGGGTATCTTGTTAAAAGGTAATTGCTAGACAATATAGCATCACCCCACATGTTCTGAGGCACTCCATAACTTATCAGCATTGCATTCATTATCTCTTTCAAGGTACGATTTTTACGTTCCGCAATACCGTTTTGCTGAGGGGAATATGGTGCAGTAGTTTGATGTATGATTCCGTGTTGTGCACAAAATTCACCAAATGGTGCTACATATTCACCACTTCGGTCACTTCTCAGTACCTTGATTTTATAGATACATCTGATTGAGCAATGAACCGGACACTAAGTTCTTACGAATATCAGGTACATACAACACATTGTTCAAGCTCAGGGTTATACCAGAGGTTATCTTGAGAATGACTTGAACACGTCCCTTCACGTCAGATGTGGCTGAGTTGCCTACAACTTTTCTTCATTTCTTCATTTCACAATAAAAAAAACGTTGATTTAGGGAAGCGACAAAAGGTTAACTGGGCTCTCACGGTCCAATCGAAGCGACCTTCGTGCCCATACACGAGTCATGCATTCGAAGGTTTGGGGTCCATGATTTGCACACCCCTCTGCGCGCGCGAGACAGAGCCTTTATGCCACACATGTTGATAGCTCATATCACACATTCACTTATAAACTATATATAAGTGATTTCCCTAAGCAATGTGAGATTCATTTTATTCCCTACAATGGGTCCACTTTGAGACTCAATTTCTCATTCACATTAACCATTTTGTGAATTTGAGTATACCATTTCGAAGTTCTCACGGAGGAGAATTCGAATTCACTTTAATCTTCAATTTCTATGGAATTTATCATACTCAATTTTTGCTTTCAAAATGAGAGTTTACCATAAAAATATCCAACAAATTGCACAGTCCAGGTAGACATCAGTCGTGCGACTTCGATGGATGGGGTATATATGCAAAAGAAAACGATGATTGGGATTTGGGAATATAGATTTCTTCGAGAAAGAGAAAACTAAAAGTAATTAATGACTGGTATGACAATTTTCGAATTCTAGATGCTATCATTAAATTAAAAAAAAAACAAACGAATTATTCCTACTCTTGCTTTTGTTGACTTCAACCATGCCATTTTAATTTGAAACCTGAAAACACTATTGAAAAGTATTCTAAAATGATTTTTCTAGAAAAATAGATTTAAAGCTCCTATATCTTTTGGCAAGCTGGGTAATAAAATCATATTTTAACTACTTTACACATTTTGACAGGAGTAAAAACTAGTTTTCGAATTCCAATTCAAAGGTTCCCATAAAAAAATTAAGAAAATAATCTTATTATTTTCTTATAATTACCCATTAGTGATTGTTAGTATATTTTGATATAAGTTGGAGACCCATTATATACCAAAATGGGTCAAGATCATAAACAATACATAGATGGTCCAAAATCCATATACACCAAACCCAAGCATGAGCTCATACACTAAAGCAATATAACCGTCTGAGCAGTTTGCAATATATAAATACAACGTGTATTGGTATGGGTCGTAGACTTACAAAATTTATGCAGGTGTGTAATGTGCAATAGGCAACAATGGGTTGGTATTTACGTTATGCATGTGTGCAATATGCATGAGATGCATGAACAAATTTTGTATAGCAATATGGTGTGCAAATAACGTGCAAGAGTATTGCATGTAAGAGTGTATATGTGCAAGTGTTTAGACAGACACAATATACACCGAGAAACATAATGAGATGTGGAGAAAATCATGAGAGAATTTTCTCCCATCCAAGATCAAAGTGTGGGCAAATGACATTGTGATCAAAGGGGATTTTCCGATCGCGTGATCGTCCTTCGACCGGTGGTACAATCTCAGGTGTTCGATCATGCTTCAACTGGAATTCAGTTTTTTTGATGGTGAACGGTAATCCGAATTTATTTTGTTTATATCGAATTTATTTTCATTGGTATCAGAGCATTGATTGAGATTGTATTATGGTAGAAGAATACCATGTTAGGATATTTGTTTATTTTTGAGTTTGTAAAACAATAAATGAACATTAACGGCATGACACTACACTTCTTATATATTTCGTTTTAAATGGCATGAATGTATACATATATATGTCATTATATGTTCTGGATTTTCTTATCATGTGATAACTTCAAAATTGAAAGAGTTTTGAAGAATTAAATATGAAACCAGTGACTGTAATCGGGTGATAACTCATTGTCATTTTTATTATCTCTCTCCGATCATGGTACCATTAGATAGTGACTTCCGAGAGCTTTCCAACGATAGGTCATTTGCATAATTTGGTTTAGAAACGAGGGAGAAAACAATTTTGAATTTTTCTAATTGAGATTAAATTCTGGAAATTTGTTTGATGTTGAATTTGGGTGAAGAACATGTTCCACGCACATATGAACGGAGAGTGCGTTTCACTCCAAACCCAAACGGAGTAATTAAGGGCATAAATGGAACTAAATTTTTTTTTTGACTCGGATGGCGGTGGTTCCATGATCTGAAAGTTACTCACGACCGCCTGCGCGAGTAGTATTGCGTGTAAGAGGTGTAAGTTGCTCTGCTATTGACACGTGCACACACCAGAATTTGCCACGTGGCAAGGTTTTGTCTTTTGTGACAAGTGGCCCATTCTCACTCTGACACGTGGCGTTGATGTGTGTGATAGAAACCGTTGACGGTTTTTGACCACCGGGGAAGTTTTCGGTGATTGTTTCAAGCCACTGGAGCGGTTTCCGGTTGCCACATCATCACCAAAAAGGTTTTTCGACTGCCGATAATTATTTCCGACAATCTTTCCGACCGGTTTCTAGTGACCGGATATTATTTTCGGCAACTTCCCGACCGTTGATTATTTTTCCGATGATGGTTTTCGACTGGCAATAAGTGGTTTCCATGCACCGATAGTGGTTTTCCGGCGACTAAAATAAGTGTTAATTTTAAATTATTTTATTTATTTTTTAATTCCATTAATTTATTTCGCTCCAATGGGAGTTGAATAAATGCCCAACAAATCCCTGATGCGGATTTCAGGTTACGGTTTCTAGCACGAATTCTAGTGCGGTTTAATGTGACAATTTTTTGTGTGGATTCCAATAACAGTTTCCGGTATGATTTTTAGTGACAGTTTCCAATACGAATTCTGGTGATGGTTTTCAGTGCGGTTTCTTGTAACAATTTTTGACACGGTTTTCGATGACAGCTTCAGGTGCGATTACCGGTGACAGTTTTTGGTACTAATTCCACTGATGGTTCCGATGATATTTTTGGCCACCGTGGAATTTTCCAGTAAGAATTTTGGCACTATTTTCTGACGGTCATGGAATTTTCCTACGAAAAATTTGTCCATCGAATTTTATCTTCAGTGGGAGCTATGTTTATTAAAAAGCCTTCGTTTAGAATTCCCCGTCTAATTAATTATGCAATCAGGAATAATGAATTTTATTAGAATGTACATTGTAAATGTACAAGATTATTAAAAGATTTTTTTTTTTAAGTGACTTAGAATTTTTTTTAGAATAAATATGTATCATCTTATATGTCTTAATGGAGAAGATTTTATGAATCTTATTAATGACATGTAGCCGCAGTTAATTTGGACTTGTGCTTTTATATGGAGAGATGCAGTGGATGGTCTTTTAATGAAATTTCCTAAAGAGTTAATAGGTCTATAAGGTTGGAGAAGCTAGAGTAAGGTACCACGATGTATTTTGGTCATATAGCGTGTGAACTAGAAATCGTAGATGATCTTTACATTCTTGGGATTGTGAGGCGATCTACTACATCCGCAATGAATATTCATAATACTAGGCACATGAGTTATTGCACACGCGAAAGAGAATCAAGATTTGAGAAAATGGCAATTAAATGAGTTGTGAAGACTTAGAGAGTCTTCTCGGTGGTGATCGATATGAATATGAAACATATAGAATGAACAACATGCAATGTCCTGTAATTTAGAAAATATTGTGTTTTTTTTAATAAACCATTCTATAGTAAATAATTTTGATTTATTTACGTCGAAGTAAGAATCGGTTTGACCCATAAAATGTTTTCTAGGGACTTGTGCATTGTATTCTTCTGTTATTTATATGATCACTTGTTTTAAGAATTCTAAATTGTTGAGTATAATATTATAATTAGAAATAGAATTTTACGTAAAGTACTGAATTTATGATGATTAAATTTTTGGAAACATATGGTAATTAAACGCTTTGACGAATTTTTCGATTATGTTCCTTAAATTATTTCATCATTTGCTCGGTCTGTGTTTGCAGTAAAATTAAATGTGTGTACTTTTGGAAGTTAATATGTTTGCATAGTAGATTGTATGTCTCTACATAGATTAGCATATAATATAGATTATATATCTATAATATTATGGCCAAATTTGATAGAGATAAACTAAATCTTGTAATCTAGGGAATAGATATACAATAAGGTTTAGTGTATTTTAAGAGTAAGAATCTCTTGAAACTATAACATGAATCATGATTAAACTTCGATATAGTACTTATTTGCTCGACATACAGGATGTGAAGGCTTATCAAGCTAGAAGTTAAATTACTCGCATTATGTTAAGGAGTAAGTTAAATAGTAGCCTCACATGTATGTTTTATAAGTACTGAAAATAACCCTTAAAACGTGTATGTCAATATACCTAGAGGGGGTGAATAGGTTTGTAATCAAGTTAATTATCAATTTGTCTTGATTGATAATTAACTTGATTAGTAAATATTCGAAATTCACCCAAGAAACAAACATACAACATCAAGTGTAAAGTGTGAAAATATAAATAACACAAGATGTATATGTGGAAACCCTCCAAATGGGAAAAACCACTGGCTATTAAGTGTGCCACACTCAATCGCTGAAATTCATTATATAAGCAAATGTTACACCCTCAAGTGATTCTCGGACTCTCACTCTCGACAACCTCAGGCTATGGACATCGCCACGCACCACTCTTGGTTTAGTCCCTAGTGATATCCCCTGATCCATTACTATTGGCGTGAACGCCTCCTACTCTAGCCCCTTGGGCCTTTTATAGTGGCACCCGACCAATTGCTTGGTTGCAAGGTTTCTCTTGCTTGTGCAACTTCACACTGAAGCCATAAGGCTTGACTCAATGAAGATTTCCACAACCTATGTGAATATGATGAAATATTCAAACATGCAAATAATACTAGACAAAACACTATATGCTTATCTAGGAATTTAAGAATGTCACTAAGTACAATTCTTAGATATCAATGTCTAAATGAATGCTCATAAAGACTTAACTAGATATAGTCATGCAACATTATATCCTAATTATCAAACAAGGACATTTCAACATATGTTGTCATTAAGCATGGCATGATCATTAATGCAATCATCAAAATGCAATCACTATGACCTAATCAATATCTAAATGCAAAGCATATAGATTTAGCTAGAAGGGTAAAATCGTCCTAAATGCTAACTATCACAAAACAATATTCTCAACCAACAACCAACATCACAAGCATGTCATAAGAGCTTTTAGACCCAAAAGCATGCATTTAATTTGCAATAAAAGCTAAACCTAGGTATACATGTCATAAGAATGAAAAAAAGCAATCTAGAACATGTAAAAGTTACCTAGTCAATAAACATATGAAGACCCATGCTTGGAAGATGAAGAATGATGCTAGATGCGCATGAATGGGAGTTTGGTTGAGTAAAAAAATGTTCTTGGAGCTCTCTCTCTCTCTCTCTAGGAGTTAATTTCTCTCTCTTGGGAATTTAATTTTAGAGCTCTAAGTCTGATTTGGGAAGAAAATGATATATATATGGTGTAAAAACGATCTGCACAAGAAATGATATTTTTACCCAAATCAGATTTTTCGTTATAGGTTTCGCCCCTTAAGAGGGCAAAGAGTTTTGAAGCAAAAAAAGGCTGCCAAGATTTTCGCTACTTGTTTCACACCCGCGGGCGGGTGGGGGGAGTTGAGCGAAATCCGCTCTCAACACTCCACCTTGAAATTCAAGGGATCAAAACATGACCAAACGATTTTGAAACCTTTTGTATAATATACCATTGGAAAGGTATGGAAGTATAATTTCTACTCCAATTTACAAAACATGACTTGGATATCTATAGAAAGAGGTATGGTCATTTTAGTAACCAAAGGTCAGAAACGGATAACAACAGAGTTTCCCTATTTTTATGGTTACTTTGGAGATTTCAATCCAAACGGTCATGAAATATTACCAATAATATACCGTTGGAAAGGTATGGGTGTCTAGTTAGTATATAGAGTTTCAAAACTAATTTTAAATTAATGTATAAAAAGTTATGGTAACAAGACCGTACAAAGGTCATTTTTGAAAAACACTTAAATCATTGAATGCCATTCTTTAAAAACTAGACACATTACTCCAAATAACCAAACCAAGAAAAAAAATGAGACCTTCTCAAATGGTCACTCAACGCGCTAAAACAAGCACATCATCGTGTATGTGCGAATTTATCCTATCAAACAACGGAATATGAATTAAACACACTTAGAACTAAAAATGAAATGCATGATGACACATACAACAACTCAAACACATGTAAGTGTGTCTGTGTGTGTACAGTAATAAATGCTTGTCAATGTAAATGTATATATATGAAATGTGAGTGTGTGTAACTAAATCTCTTCAATAAGAAATAAGCACAAGTGAACTACCTCTTGAAGCTCACCGGGATCTTGGACGTTTGCCATCAAAATCCTAAGCTACCCATTACACATTGAATCTCCAATGTGATTTGTCATGAAATAAGTCAATCATAAAATTGAGGTTCTTACAATCTCCTCCTTTGGCTATTTCATGATAAAATCACCACTCACAAAGCAATCCTCACAATACAATAAAAAATCTAGCTATTGTCCATGAGAGTCCATTCTACGTTACAAAAAAGAGATACCTAGTATTCTAAGTCTTCAGGGTTTTCAATCTCTTCGTAGATCATCATAACTACACACAATAGTAAGAAAGCACTTTCCAAGAACAAGTGCATGTGAGGTGAACAAACATAAAACGTAATTACACTCAATAATGCAATATAAACAAATGCATGGATTATTCTCTCTCACATGATATCTCCCCAAAGCATAACCAATGCTCCCCCCTATATCTCTCAAGACTTCTCCCTTTTTTTGTCATGAGATAGGCAAATGAGCTTCCCCTATCGAGTTGCTTTAGCAAAGAGAACTATTAGCACAATTACGATGCATAATCATATAAACGAACTTTATGCAACATAAGTAATATAAAGAGATTCAAGGAGTTTGATTTAAAGAAAAATGTGTGACAAGGATGCTTTGCAAGCAAGGCATGTTGCATTCAATCCAAAACAAATGGTATTTTGCAAAGCAAACATCAAAATGGTTTCCAAAAGAATTCAAACCAATTTGTACCCTTTTGTCATAAGCAAACAAGATATAGTTTCAAAAAGTTTGAAAATAAAGCAACTATATCAATCCTTAAAGGCAAATCAAGACATGACCGACTATTGCACCCTTTTTGATTTTTCTGGATAATTATCTGTATGATAGTAGTCTTGTTTCACCATTAAGAAAAGAGAGAAGACTAATTTGGATATAAAATCCTTATTAATTGTATGGATACAAGATCCTTATTGATTAGTCCTCTCATTTGCACTCACATACATTTGCATTAAAGCAATCAAACTCAACTCATGCATATCATTTTAAAACATGTCATTAAAATCAAGTTCACATGTCATGGAGATATATTATAAGTCATTCAAGTGTACTTTCGCAATTAAATCTCCTAGTCCAAAAATGCATGTTTGAACATAAATATGACATGGATTGCAAACAAAGTAACGGTGCACACTTATTAAAAAAACATATAAGCATATATGTGCAACCAAGAATATCAAGCAATTAATAAAATAACATAAAATTAATCAACTTTTTGCACATAGCAAATCATGCAAGTTCACTCTCTTTGCTTGAGCTCCCCAAAAGGGGTCAAATCAAACCAAGTCAATAGGAGGCATGAGCCCCTATAGATCTACCAAGTCCATTGGACCTAGTCGAGTCTATAGGTGATATGTTAGCACAATAGCATGCATGTTCATCCTTTTTAATCCAAATCCACCTAGGTGATATATTTTCATTCCTAGTGGTCATAGACATGTTTCTAGATTTTCTAGGATCAATTACTCTAGATTTCCTAGACACATGCATATTGGCCCATTTAAGCCTATTCCTCTCTATCATGCTTTCAACCCTACATTTCTTAATATACTTATAGAAATTTGGCCTAACATGCCCACCAACACCGTAAAAATGACAAGTAGGTATAAAATTAGGAGTCATACCATATCCTTGTGCAGTCATTTGAGAATTGTCATGCATTTGATATCGCCTTTGGTGTTGAGACGGTTCTCTTCTTGTTTGTTGTTGAACCGGATTGCCATGCTTCCTTGGTTGAGCTTGCTTGGCTTGCCTCCTTGGTTGAGCAAAGGTTGAAGGATGAGATCTTGGTTGTTGAGAATTAGCTTCATTCTTCATTGGCATCTTCACTTGGCCATTCTTGGATGAATCTCCAAGATCAATCTTCCTCCTAAGATGTTGTGTAGGTGAATCTTTCCTTTTTCCTTGAGCTTAAGGTTGTTTGACCTTAACCATCTTCAATTCTTTAAGGAACCTCATCTCTTTATCCTTGATAATCTTTAAAGAATTGTCTTTGTTGTCAAGTTCATCCTTCATTGCCTTCATCCTTTGATGGCAATCTTCAATCTCCTTCTTATATTTTGACACTTCAACCATGTTCATCATCAAGGATTCATCTGACGTGGTCCTTAGATGAAGGTTTTCCTTCTTCAACTTCTTGATTTCTTTATTTTTCTTCTTTAAGGACCTTTGAAAACTTTTAATGAAGTTTTCATAACCAAACCCTTCACCACTCAAGTTCTTGGAGCTTGAAATTTCTTTATCGAAGCTTCTACCACTTATGATCTCGTGGTAATCATCATCTAAGCTAGCTTCTTCAATGTCGACCTTGAGTGATGGATGTCTTGTGGCCGCTTTAGCGTTGTCATCATGTAAAGTGTAGAAGTCTATGTGATTCCTTTCACATCCATCGGAATCCGAAGAACTTTCTTCACTTTCACTTCAAGAGTGGGTCTTTGATTTGCCTCTTTGACTCTTGCTCTTTGAGTTTCCACAATCTGTGGAGATGTGCCCATAGCCGCCACAATCAAAACATTGAAGCTTGATCTTTGAGGTACCTAAATTTTTATCTTCTTCTTTCACGGTACCTTCGTGGATGACTCTTAGAATCTCCTAAGCTTCTCGAACATCTCGAGTGGTTTGGATGAGTTTTGCTTGACTCTCACCCACTGCACAATATAAGGCACGGAGGCCCTTTGATTTCCACTCAGCAGCCTCGAGTTCGTCATTTGTCCATTTGGACTTGGGCTTAGGAATAGAAGCCCCATTCTCTTGTGTCTCTGTGGGAGGTGAGTATCATTCTTCCACACACATCCATATATGCTCATTAAGGTCACACAAAAAGACTTCCATCTTTACTTTCTAAGAGGCTTAGTTATCCTTAGTGAGCATTGGTGGTTCAGAGATCAAAGCACCCTCTAGTCTCTCAAAATCACTTATGGTGGGTTGGATTATATGAATGAAAATGTAATGCAAGAAACAAATGCAGTCAAATGCAAGAAACACAAACAAGAGCTTGGATCACCTAAGTATGTCTAGGCACCGGCTCTGATACCAATTGAAAATAACCCTTAAAACGTGTATGTCCAAATACCTAGAGGGGGGTGAATAGGTTTTTAATCAAGTCAATTACCAATGTTTATTGATTAGTCAATATTCAAAATTCACCCAATGAATAAATATACAACATCAAGTCTAAAGTGCGAAAATATAAATAACACAAGATGCATATGTGGAAACCTTCCAAATGGGAAAAACCAAGGGATGTTAAATGTGCCACACTCGATCGCTGAAATCCACTATATGAGCAAAGGTTACACTCTCAAGTGATTCTCGAACTCTCACTCTCGGCAACCTCAGGCTATGGACGTCGCCACACACCACTCTTGGTTTAGTCCCTAGTGATATACCCTGATCCACTACTCATGAGGTGAACGCCTCCTACTTTACCCCCTTGGGCCTTTTATAGTGTCATCCGACCAATTGCTTGTCAACCCACTCTTGGTTGTAAGGCTTCTCTTGCTTGTGCAACTTCACACTGAAGCCATAAGGCTTGACTCAATGAAGAGTTCCACAACCTATGTGAAAATGATGAAATATTCAAACATGCAAATAATACTAGGCAAAACACTATATGCTTATCTAGGAATTTAAGAATGTCACTAAGTACAATTCTTAGATATCAATGTCTAAATGAATGCTCATAAAGACATAACTAGATATAGTCATGCAACATTATATCCTAGTTATCAAACAAGGCCATTTCAACATATGTTGTCAATAAGCATGGCATGATCATAAATGCAATCATCAAAATGCAATGAATATGACCTAATCAATATTTAAATGGAAAGCATAGAGATATATCTAGAAGGGTAAAATCGTCCTAAATGCTAGCCATCACAAAACAATATTCTCAACAAATAACCAACATCACAAGCATGTCATAAGAGCTTTTAAATGCAAGAGCATGCATTTAATTTGCAATAAAAGCTAAACCTAGGCATACATGTCATAAGAATGAAATAAAGCAATCTAAAACATGTAAAAGTTACCTAGTCAAGAAACATATGAAGCATGCTTGGAAGATGAAGAATGATGCTAGATGTGCATGAATGTGAGTTTGGTTGAGTAAAAAATTATTGTTGGAGGTCTCTCTCTCTCTAGGATTAATTTCTCTCTTAGGGATTTAATTTCAGAGCTCTAGGTCTTATTTGGGAAGAAGATGAAATCTATAAGGTGTAAAAATGAGTTGCACAAGAAAAGACGTTTTTGCCCAAATCAGATTTTTTGCTATAGGTTTCGCCCCTTGAGGGGCCAAGAGTTTGAAGCGAAAAAAGGCTGTCAAGATTTTTGCTACTTGTTTCGCACCCGGAGGGAGCGAAAATTTGAACGAAATCCGCTCTCAACACTCCACCTTGAAATTCAAGCGGATCAAAATGTGACAAAACGACTTCGAAACCTTTTGTATAGTATACTGTTGGAAAGGTATGGAAGTTTAATTTCTACTCCAATTTACAAAACATGATTTGGATATCTATAGAAAGAGGTATGGTCTTTTTAGTGACCAAAGCTCAGAAAAGGATAACAACAGAGTTTCCCCATTTTTTTGGTTACTTTGGAGATTTCAAAACCAATCCAAACGGTCATGAAATATTACGAATAATAAACCGTTGGAAAGGTGTAGGTGTCTAGTTTGTTAGAAAATTTCAAAACTCATTTTAAATCAATGTATAATAAGTTATGGTAACAAGGCCGTACAAAAGTCAGTTTTGAAAAACACTTAAATCATTGAAAACCATTCTTTAAAAACTAGACACATTACTCTAAATAACCAAACCAAGAGAAGAATGACACCTTCTCAAATGGTCACTCAACGCGCTAAAACAATTACACCATCGTGCACACACGGACGCATCTGATCAAACAACAGAATACGAATTAAACACACAACAATCTCACTTAGAACTAAGAATGAAATGCATGATGACACATGTAACAACTCAAACACATGTAAGTGTGTATGTGTGTGTGTGTGTGTGTGTACAGTAACAAATGCATGTCAATGTAAATTCATATATATGAAATGTGAGTGTGTGAAACTAAATCTCTTCAATGAGAAATAAGCACAAGTGAACTACCTCTTGAAGCTCACCGGGATCTTGGACGCTTGCCATCAAAAGCCTAAGGTACCCATTACACATTGAATCTCTAATGTGATTTGTCATGAAATAAGCCAATCATAAAATTGAGGTTCTTACAAGTACAATAGGATTTAAGTGAAGTGGTTTACCTTTCAGATTTTGGCTTGAAGGGGAAATTTTAGTAGTATTTTCAGTACTAAAATTTTAGTAGGTACGGTATTCAAGGTTTGATCACTTATAAGAAGCACCAAAATTAGTGGCAGGCTCTAATAAGGATATAAAACAAGATACATGAAAATACAATCACGGTTAAATGCTCAAGGCTAACCTAGAGGGGGGGGGGGGGATGAATAGGTTAGGTACCTTTTTCGACTCCCTTAGAAACAAACAAAAGTTAGTCCCTCTAGATTGCTTGTATCACAATATATATATTAATTAAAGACAATTAATCAATATATAAACACAAGTGAAGTGTGATACAAACAAGTAATTGTAACACATACACAATCTATATTATAAAGAGGAAGTCAACATACATAAAGAGTTCTATCCATAATACAAATATTAGAGAGATAGGGATAGAGAAAAGTTGACACAAGATATAACGTGGTAAACCTCCGAAGAGGAAACATCCACAGGCTAGCAGCCACCGGCAAACAAAATCCACTAGTAGATAAGACAAGTACAATCTCTCAAGTGACCTCTTCACCTAGAAACTACTCTCCTATCCTACTCTAGAAGTTGTCACCTTATGCTCAACAATCCGAGGCTTCACACCTCTTGTCAAGACTTCCTTGCTCACCTTATCTGGATCTTCACAACCCAAGGCAAGACTTCTTGCTCAACTATCCAAGTCTTCCCGACTCTAGTCAAGACTTCCTTGCTCACCTATCCGAGTTCTCCCAACTCTAGGAAAGACTTATTGCTCGACTATCCAAGGCTTCACACATCTAGCCAAGACTTCCTTGCTCTACAATCCGAGACTTCACACCTCTTGCCAAGACTTCTTGCTCAACACCATAGGTCTCACACTTATTGTCAAGACTTTTTTCTCACAAGGCATCTAGGTGATCATGAATGCAAAACGCAAACAAGCACGCAACATAGAATGCTATGATCAAAACATCCTATGGAAAATACTAGACATGAGCATGAATGCACAAATCACATATAGTCTAGTTCATCATGCATGAGTAGTCAATCTAGATTATGTAAGATATGATCAACATTGATCACAAACTAGATTCATGCATATATCTAAACTTGAATCACAAGATATGATCAACAAATCACAAGATCAAGTTTAAATCACAAAAACCTAAAACATGCTAAAATCATATGACAATGTCAAATAGATCTAAGCATAAGTTCTAGAGCATATTCCTAATCATAGATTCAACAAATCACATGAATAGCTCAAAAGAATATAAGCACATGTATTATGTGAGAATTTTGGCCAAGAGAGCCTAATACATGTGATGAACTATTTTTCACAAAATCAATCAATCAAAGATCACAAAATAGTCCTAGAATCAAAGCTAGCACAATACAATCTCAAACATGTGATAACATAGGCAAAACCTAACTCAACATGTATGATTTCAATTGAAATTCAATATAGCTTTGAAAGTGTTCAAAACACAAATCAAAACACTCAAAATATACAAATATATGTAGAAGAAGAAAACCCAAGGCAATTGACCAAGTTTTAAAAGAAAACTTAGAGAGAAAATCAATACCTTAGTTGATCTAGGTGCAGTCCAGTTTTTATATGATTAGATACCAAAAACAGCAGGAAAATTAACTTAAACCTTCAAAGAAAAGATGGAGGATGAATATATGAACACTCTCAACTTCGAAACACTCAAATCGAAGTTCAAATGAAGAAGTTATGGTGTTTGGAAGATCAAAAAATTTAGAGAGAAAATTCTGCACACTTGATTTGAATTTCTTCTTAGAATGAAATGTGAGAGGGAAAGAGTTTATAAAGGAGTAGGAGACTTGGACATGTGAAATGACCAAGAGGGGCAAAGAGAAACCAAGCAAGCTTGCTGCCCGAGATGGCATGTGGGCATCTCGGGGCAGCAAGCCTTCTGGCCCGAGATGGCCACAGGCCATCTCGGGAAAGAAGTATATGCTTGCTTCTTTCTCCTTCGACCTTCCTTCGCGTTCTTCGACCGTTCTCCGGCCTCTAAACTCGGAATTTGAATCTGTTTATGGATTACAAATCGTAACTCTCACACAAACATGGACATATAAGATACTCTACCCATAAAACAATAATTTGACTCGATATACGAAGACGAAGACAATGTATGAAACATGAGTTGAAAGTGTAGTATCTTTTGACTTTGAACTTGAAATCAACAGTATGAGTAACCGAAATGACCGGAACTCAATCAAGAATGATTTAAGACTAAATCCAAGTTCAATATCTATGTTATACAAATATATACACACACAAACACAATTCATACTAGAATGTAAACTACATAGAGATAGTTTCCAATCATGCATATTCCAAAACATGTTATTTCCAAACCAATGTATGAGCATTCATCTCCAAGTATGTGAATGTATTATACATGGTGCACAATGATGCAGGGACACATATGAATGAATTGTATGTGTGTGCTTATAAAGGTGCACAACGATGCAAGGACACAAATGTATGATATGTGTGTGTGCTTAAGCCTTGTAAGAGAAAGATAAGGTCTTAGTATACCTTTATAGAACCAAATTGCATCCTTTCTCTTTGAAGACTTAGAACCTGCTTTGACTTGTTGTTTCTTCTTCCTTGAAGCTTGAATCATCATAAACCTAAACAACTAAGTCATTACAAGTAAACATCATTTTGATATGGAATTCATGCCAACACAAACTAAAACCTAACAATACACCAATTAAATAATCTGATCTCGTCTGATAGTTGGAATTCATAAAATTAATATGACACGTTTCGATCGCGTCGTTTTGGTAGTAGAAGATGAGCACTTAGAGGCGGTTTATGCTTCTAGCCAATTTTATATGATAGATTCCAACTATATATGTTTTGAGCATATTAGTGGAAATAGTTATTTCCAAAAGGAGAAGAGAATCTAGTCATAACCATTTAATCTTAGATAGGAATATGCAAGAAGTTAAGGGATAACGAATTGAGGAAGAACAAAACTAAATTAGCTTGTTGCCGTTGTGACAAGCTGGGTCATTTTCACTTATAAATGTATTGAGTCAAAAAGAGTAAAACCCAAACTTAAGAATTTGTTAAGTTATGCTTAATTTTTTGGTTAGGTATATTCTTTTTGAATCTCGCCTTTTGTGGACAGTAGATAAGAAAAGACATACCATCCAGTAGGAAACTATAAAGCACACTTTGAGTAAAGTTAGATTATTAGAGACAAGATGTATATGTGTTAGAACAATTTTTGGACTATAGTACCTACAAACTGGGTTTGCATGGTAGCCTAAATTTGTACTCCATGATGATCTAATATACACTTGAGATCTAACTGGTTTTAGTTTCTGCAGTTATTCTCATTGATTCAGGTTATTGTTAATGATCATGATGGTTGTATGAATATTAATTTAGCAAATTATATTCATATGGTACTTGATAGTTGCTTAATAGTTTTATAGTATTATACGTCAGTAAAGACAGTTATAATTTTGTTTGTTTTTCAATCATTACAATAGTAATGGTGCTAATGTTTTGGCATGCTAGATTAAGTCATGTTGGACTATATAGAATGAGTATATTAGTCAGAGAGGACTAATTGAACTCATTCATCTTAAAGGTTATGCAAATTATCTAGCAAGAAAAACAACTAGAAAGCCGTTTAATAAAGAACTAGATCAGAAATTTCATTGCAACTAATTCATTATTACATTTGTGATTGCATGAGTGTAAAAGCTAGACATGAAATTTCATATCTAGTTACATTCATTAATATCATTAGACGTCTTGGTTATATTTAATTGATCTCTTACAAATTGAAAGCATTGGATTGCATTCAAATTGTTTGGTTGAGGATCATATTAGATGATAAAATTTTTGAGTTTAAAAAATAAATCGAGTACGTAAATATCTTTTTGAATAGTTCAAGGAATTGTTGAGTAAGAAAGTTATAAAAAGATATTCATTTATTCCTAGGACTCCGCAGCAAAATAGTGCAGCAGAAAGAAGGAATTAAATACTGTTGGAAATGGTTAGGTTTGTGATGGCACAAGTAAATTATTTAGTATCTTATTAGAAGATATGTTAATTGTTGCCTACGTACTTAAGCATGTTCCACTAGATTAAACACTTCCACGCCATATGAATTCTGGACAGGTAGGTAGCCTGGTTTGACTAATATACAACCCTTAGGGTAAGCAAATTATGTTTATAATTCATCTGATAGAAATGAGAAATTGGATGCAAGAAGAGAAGTTGTATTTGTGTTTGATACTCTTTGCATTCCATAGGATTAAATAAATGATGGTGTATAATTAGATAGAAGTGTGACTGAATTTTAATCATAAGATGTCATTATTAGAGAATGAATTTCTTAGTAGAAATGAATTTAATATAGATATCTGATTTATTTAGAATTAGATGATCTGTGTTAATACACGAGTGATAGTAAATAAATATAACTTGATCCTCCATCCCTAGTGGGAGTGAAATTCTACATGGATCTTCCATCCATAGTGAGAGCGGAAGTGGAAATCTACACCCTAGTGGGAGTTGAAATTCGCATGGATCTTTCCTCCTAAGTGGGAGTGAAACAGTTGTTGAATCGGCCACCGTAATAATTTACCAACTCATTGAAATAATCACAAAATTATCTCATGTCATCTTTCAAAGATTAAAAGGGAAGTTTTGATGATTACTTCACTTGACTGTGATGAGCCAAAGATTTTAGAATTGAGCTATCACTTCTATCTACTAAGTGATGAAAGCAATGGAAAGGGGAGATGGAGTCTAGAAAAGTGATCATGTCCGGGACTTGGTTCACTTATCGTCCGGTCATTAGACCATTATGAACGTATGGGTTCCACATATATCATATGTAAGACGGAAAGTACTAATGAGAGGTATAAGGCGTGATTAATCATAAATGAAGAAACTTATTCTCTGGAAGTAAAGTTTTCTTCCGTACATCTTATTCTAGCACTAGTCACATATTTGAGCCTAGAATTACATCAATAGATGTAATGATTGTACTTCACGATAGAGAACTAGAGGAAGAGATTTACATGGAGTTGCCGGTAAATTTTTGTTTCAAAATACCAATAGCGCATAAGTTTGATTGCTTGATTAATGTATGGTTTGAAACAATCCTCTAAAAAGTGGTATCTTTTATTTCATCAAGCTGTAATGTCTTACAGATTAATGATGACTAAAGATAGCCATGGTAAGTACACTAAATAGGTTAAGGATAATTTTTATATTATATATATATATATAGACTACATGTCTTGGCTAGAAATAATGAAGAGTTTGTAATACTATAATGAAGTTGTAATTCTCAAATTTTATTGAGATTTTATATGAGCAAAGTGGCTTATATATTAGGAGTGAGAGTTGATTCAGAATGAGCAAATATAAGCTCATAGATACTCCTACTGTGAAATTACAAACTCTTAGCCTCAATGTGTACCTTGAAACTCCATAAGATCAAGTTATTAATTATAAATTTCTCATGTTAGTACCATACAGAGTCTCATGTATAAAGTATATCATCAGTTATGTCGTAAGATTGGTTAGTGGACACCAATATAATCCTTGATTACAACATTGATATGTTGTCAAGAGGATTATGACATACCTTGAAAGTACGACTAACTATTTAGTTTATATTGTGATATGTACAAGGCCTAATAGAAATTATGCTACAAGATTGGTAAATGTATACCAATATAATCCTAGATTGAAAGGATTATGATATAACTTTAATAGTAAGGAAATTTACTGTTAATGCTAGCATAATTAAATATAATATAATAGAAATATGTCGCCAGGTTGAGACCAACATTTTACACGTGTGGTCGCCTCAATCGCTGAGATATCAAGCTAATATGAGACACATATATATTTGAGAATATGTAGGATATATTCTTACTGAGCTAGTATATATGAATATGTCTCCTTGTCTTTGTCAAGGTGAGGTTCACAATAAATATACTAATAAATCTTAGAACCGATCATGATAGACCCCACTAGCATTGATATATGATTCAAGCCAGAAGTGAGATCTTAATGTGACGCTAGAGAGAGGCAAGCCTTTAAGAACTCATGTTAGTCACGAGAGTTGTGACTAGACTAAGATCTGTACATTGAATAATATAAAGACATATGCATTCTTATATATAATGAAATTCAATGTAACACGTGTTTCATACCATGTGTGCTATTTGTGACCGATGTGGAAAATGAGAGAATGAATCCCTGCTTCCTCATTGTGTAAGTTCCACTGAAGTTTTACGTTAACTTCAAACAGTGTCCTTAAGACCATTCACTCTATCTTGAAGTGACAGGATAATGTTAGCACTTTTAGTGTGTTACTTCTATGGCTATGATAATTCAGCCTATGGGGCACGTCTAGGGTAGCAGTTGTTCTAGAGACGAAAATATAGAGATGAAATGGGAAGATTTAATGAATTTTTATCTAACTTAGGTATTCATTGGTCGACCAATTGTATTTGTTACAATTGTGAATGCATGAAATGTGATAAAGTCAAGCATAGCTTTTGAGGGATTAAGTATGCTCTAGACTGATAAAAAAATATAAATTAAATCTAGGATACAATAATGAACAATATTATCTCTTGTAAATAAAGAATATACATTTGAGATTGTTAGCTCCCTTTTATATTATTGATTGTTCATAGATCACACGATGCATTTACCCGTATGAACACTTTTGATAATGATGATAATACTTGTGTTTGAATATTTAAAGGCTTAAAGATTCCTCGTATGTATCACATCTTACACCATTTGGGGAGTGGCAGATATTGATTATTAATTGTGCACCTATGATAGACTTGCGGTAACTTAACTGTGTTGACCCCACTTGTGCGAGTGAGAGATGTTAGTATATTTGGGTATGGGTTAGAGATCCATTATACACCCAAGTAGGCCACGATCACAAGCAATACATAGAGATCCCAAAATTCATGTACACCAAGCCCAAGCCTGAGCCCATACACTAAAGCAATATAACTGCCTGAGCAGTTTGCAATATATAAATACAACATGTATTAGTATGGGTCGTAGACTTGCAAATTTTGTGCAAGTGTGTAATATGCAATAGGCAAGAATGGGTTAGTATATGCGTTATGCATGTGTGCAATATGCATGGGATACATGAGCAAATTTTGTATAGCAATATGGTGTGCAAATAACGTGCAAGAGTATTTCTTATAAGAGTGCATGTGTGCAAGTGTTTAGAAAGACACAATATACAGAGATATCGAGTTATCGTCCTCCGACCGGTGGTACAATCCCAGGTGTTCGATCTCGCTTTCGCTGGAATTCGATTTTTTCAATGGTGAACGGTAATCCGAATTTGTTTTGTTTATATTGAATTTACTTTCAGCAATATATATTTATATTGTAGGTTGTAGCTAAACTCATAATTAGTATTGATATGAAAAATAAAGCGAATACCACTTGATCTTTAAATCTAAATAAGTTTATTTATATAAATATGAATTGTTGTCTCTTTTTTTCCATGAAAGGTGGCACAATATACCAACTATATGTATAGTAAGCTTAATTTCTTTAAAATATTTTTCAGTATAATAAATGTAATCACGATACTTTTTCATCCTACATTGGTGCAACAAGAAAGAAATTACACAACACACGCATGGGACATGGTTGTTAATTAGGACTTGATGTGCTTCTCCCTCCGGTTCAGATCCCCTCCTTACCTAATATTATTTTCACCTAAATCAATGGTCTTAATTAATTATATCTTCTGATAAAATAAAGACATAAAAATTAATAGAAAAATTAAGATGATTGATTTGTTATATTAAACACGTGGCAATAAATTATAGAAATCAATATAATTAAGGTGAGGAGAGAATCCATATTCCTCCTAGACAGATTTATATGTTTATTATCAAGTAATCAACAATAAGTAATGTTGATAAGTAAAATTAGTCAATACCAAAAGTCAAATTTTCAATGGCTTCCACATAGGAATAAGAATGACTAGTCAAAGTATGGATTTAACATGTAGTGTGAGAAATGTGTGGATATAAAATAGTTGGAAAAGGTTGTGATCCAAGGAAGACCTTCTCAAGTTAATCCCTATATAAGAAAGTAAACAAAGAGAGATTAAAAGTGACAACTGTATCTGGTGTTTATATTCCAACGTTCAAGACAATATCAAATCATCTCATCATCAGGTGTTCTTATTTTTACATTTCCCTTTACAAAAAAATGTAAACAAAATGAAAAAAATGGAATTATTTGATGAATCACACAAGGTGTTTGTTAAAAGCTCACAAAGAAAAAATGTTTGGAGATGTCATTAACGAGGCTCTCAAATATTTCTATTTCTTCACTCTTAGTTTCTCAACAGAGAAAACTGTATTATATACTACAAGAATACAAGAATGTTAACTAATAATTGACTTCTATCAACTCTTGATAATCAAGGAGAGAATAACTAAATGTGCCACATCAGATTCCTATCGATAACAAACTATACCACATCATATTGCTATTGATAATAGACTGTGCCACACAAGATTCTTTACAACTTGCCTAACTAACTTTGTAACCAACTTTACGTTTTCCAGGTCTGAGCTCATTGTTGCTTCTATTGCTGAGCTCATCCATGCTTGCACATAATTCAAGTTCAGCTTGATAATTTGTACCTCTTCTTATTGGAATATAGCTTCCATATGTATTGTAAGCTATATGAGTATATGATAGACTTGTATTATCTCTTACGTTCCCCCGCAAGCTGAACTGAGGTGAGACAACCAAGTTTAGCTTGGAACAAAAATAGTGAAACTTGTCCTTCGTTATGGCCTTTGCAAGCACATATGCAATCTAAGAATTATATGGCACGTACCTAGGTTCTACTACACCAGAGCTAACTTTCTCTCTAACAAAATGTGTGTCAACATCAATGTATTTTGTTCTTATGTGAAACACTGGATTATGAGTTAAGGAGTTCGCTCCAATGTTGTCACATCGGATCACAACAGGGAGAGGAACATGAACATGTAGCTCTTCGAACAGCAATTACAGCCAAATTATTTCTATAGTTATCTGAGACATTGATCTGTATTCTGCCTTTGTGCTAGACCTTACTACAACCTGCTATTTCTTAGCACTCCAAGAAATCAAATTTCCTACAAGAAAGATACAGTTGCCATTAGTCGATCTTCGATCATCCAAGCAGCTCGCCCAATCAACATTGATATAGTCAACAAGATTGAGAGCTGATGATAAATACATGAAGAACAGTCCTTTGTGAAAAGAACCTCTAAGATATCTGACAACCCTCTTGCAAGCCTGGCAGTAAGAGTGAGTTGTAGCAACAAGAAATTGGTTTAATATGTTGACACTGAAACAAATGTCAGGTCTTTGGTAGCAAAGGTATTGCAGTGCCCCAATAGTGTTGCGATATATGGTGGGATTGTCAAACAATTAACCATCTTTTGAAGTTAACTTTGAGCTTGAACTAGGATTGTCACATGGTCTGAAATCGAACATGTCAGGCACTTTAAGAGATTCATAATGTACTTAGCCTAAGTCAGGTACAAACCAAACAAATTTCTGAAAGCCTCGAAGCCTAGAAAGTAGCCTACTGATCCTAATGTTTTCAAAGCAAAAGTAGGCTTGAGACTAGAAATAGCATTGTGAATGAGAGTGTTGTCGGTGCTTGATATCAGAATGGCATCCACATACACAAGTAGATATAAGATATCAGCACCAAACTTCTTGATGAAGAGAGATGAATCAGATATGCTATTGAGGAATCCCAATGCAATGAGAGCTGTACAAAGCTTGTGAAACCAGGACAAGCTTTGTTCAACTGACATGCAAATGTTGGATAAGCAGAGTCCCCAAAGCCTTCCGGTTGCATCATAAAAGCCCTTTCATGAAGATCACCGTTAAGAAAAGCTTTATCGATATCTATTTGTTGAATGTCACAGTTTATGTGAATAACTAAGGCGAAGAGAGCCCGAATGGTTAAAGGTTTAACAACTGGATTGAATGTGTCGAAATAATCAAGTCTAGCAGTCTGATGAAACCCCTTGGCAACAAGTCTTGCCTTGTGCTTTCAAAATTGTGCCATCAGGATTGATCATGGTACGAAACACCCACTTACTACCTACCACATTCATATCGATAGTAGCTAGCACCAGAGTCCATGTGTTGTTCCGCTGCAAGGCCTTAAACTCATCTTTCATGGCATCAAGCCATTTTTTGTCTAGCATTTCCAATTTGACAGACTTTTGCTCTAATTAAGTAATGAAATCAGAAGGAAAAGCACACTCAATAAGAAAAATGCTAGGCTTGTGGATGTCATTTCTACTTCTAGTGATCATGAGTGCTGAATAACAGGTGGAACAATATCAATTTCAACAGGTTGTTCATTGTAACTGATTCACGATGATTTTCTAAATGAGTCCTAGACAGAAATGGATTGTCAGCAACTGGAAAGATAGTTTGAGATGTGGAGATAACTTGTTGAAAGATTTCAAATAACCTTGAAATGGCACCAGATGTGCACTCTTTGGTGGCTGAAACTTGATCCTTAGAAGAGCAAAATAAGCTTTGGTAGGGAAATTCTAGTTCATTAAACACAACACGCCTTGAGATAAAAACTTTGTCTGATGAGTGAAGACAACGATAACCCTTAGGATATAAACTATATCCGATAAAAACACACTTACTTGAGTGGAAATCCAACCTATGTTTAGAGTAGTTCCATAGATAAGGAAAGCAAGAGCAACAAAACACTTTGAAAAAATTGTATTTCGGTTTCCTACAATATAATTTCTCATAAGGAGAGACAAAATGTAGGATAGGTGTTGGAAGATTGTTGATTAAAAAGGTGGTTGTGGAGAAGGCCTAAAACCAAAACTTTAAGGGAAGACCACTATGAGCTAGCAAGGTTAAACCCATCTCTACCACACTCCTATGTTTCCTTTCAGGTATCCCATTCTACTCATGAGTCTAGGGACACAAAAACCGAACTTTAACACCATTGTTAGACAAATGAGACACAATTGGAAGAAACTCCCCACCCATATCAGCTTAAAAAATCTTATTTTTTCTTTCAAAAAGCAATTCCACTATCTTTTGAAATCTCACAAAAACTGACAAAGCATCTGACTTGAGTTTTAGTCAAAATATCCAAGTAAAACGAGTAAATGCATCCACAAAAGCAATGCAGTATCTAAAACCAACAATTGAAATCATAGGAGCAGGGCCTCAGACGTCACTATATACTAGATCAAAAGGATCATTAGTAGTTATACAAGACTTTACAAAGGGCAACTTATAAAGCTTGCTTTGCTTACAAGAGTCACAAAAAGGAAAACCCGATACATTGAAGGGAAAATGCAAAGTTTCTAACATTTTTGAATGATTAATGGTGCAGGATGTCCTAGTTTTGCATGTCAAATAGTCGAATTGGTTTTGGCATCAACTAAGGCACTAAAAAATGATTTAGCATTCTTGTTAAGAGATGCCTGATTACAAACTTTATTCACACAATGAGTACATTTATTATTATTTACACCAGTTGACACTAGGGACACATACTTGAGTAGGTGTAGGCTCCAAGGAGAGGCTTCCACCAGTCTTATTTCATACAGATCGCGATTAAGTGTACCTCGAAGAAGAACCCTCTTGGTTTTCTAGTACTTAATCACACAACCAACATAATCAAACTCAGCATAAGCATGATTATATTACGTGAATTTTGACAAACTAAGCAATTTTTTTATGATAGCAGGTACATACAAAACATGTTTCAAATTTAATCCATGGTGGGGTGTGCAATGTGATCTTACCCTAGTAATTCCAATATGAGAAATTTGTAAATGATCACCATTTCCAACAAAGTGTTTATTATTACCTCTATATTCTGACTTCATTGAAAGATTGTTGAGGTTGAAAGTCACACGATTGGTGGTTCCGCTGTCAACATACCATGTTGGATCGGAGACAGTTTTTGGAGTAGCAAAGTATGTTGAGTTTTGAGTTGCAGCCGGGCCATTTTCAAAGACTTGATTCCCTCCTTGATCAAATAGATTATTCTGGAATTGTTGTTAATTGTAGGGAGCTTGATTTCCTGTAAAGAAGGCTGGACTTCCTTTACCTTGAGTGGTCTAATTTTCTTGACCAAAACAATTTCCATTTCCTTAAGTTGGTCCTTGATATTATTGATCAAAGCGTAACAATGAAGAACCACATGCACAGGTTTTCCACATAATTGATAGAAAACTCTCTGGTTTCCTCTACAACCAGCTCTCCCACCTTCTTTGTTTATCCTTCTATATGAACCTCGTGAGTTATTGTTGTTAGAACCTCCTCTATTGTTGCTAAAATTGCATGTTGTTCATATTAAGGTCACTGGAGACAAACTGAGCTGAAGCCGAAGAGTTCAAAGCAAGATTTGCACTACTATTTAAGTGTTTCATGCAATAAAAAAAAAATAGGCATCTTCAAGAAGCATAATGTTTTGTTGTGAAGATATCAAGGTTACCATATAGTCATACTCATGGCCAAATCCATGTAGCAGACTCATTATCAAATCCCTATCACTAACAAATTCTCTCACAACAACAAGAGCATCACTGATAGCTCTAATTTTAATCACAAAGTCACTAATCGAGTCCGATCCTTTCTTGACAAACTGAAGCTTTTGCTTCAATTGCATAATTGTAGTTAAAGAACGTTGAGAAAAAGTTAGTTCAAACTTAGACCAGATTTCAAAAAAGGATTTTGAGTTGGTTACCTAACCAAAAACACTAGGTGTTAAAGTAGAGACAAAGCCAATTCATTAGATGTTTATTAGAATTCATTAGATGTTTATTAGATTTTTCCAGTTGACAAACTCTGATTTTCTCGTTGTCCTTCAACATCACCAGACTAAGCTATGATAAACTTTGGTGGAGAATATTTCTTACCATTAATGAATCCTTCAAGATCAATAGCCTCTATTACTGTTAAAACCTAAGTTCTCTAGTAAACGAAATTGTTGTGATCAAGCTTTAACGTGAGAGTAAGACTTAGAGCTTTAGAAAGAGAAGAAAAATCCACAGTCTTGTGTCTAGTGATTTGACTATGAGATTCTGTTGAGAAGGAATCAAATTGATTTTCCTCCATTAACGCTAGTCACACTGCTCTGATACCTTGTAAAAAAATTAAACAAAATGAAAAAGAACATAATTATTTGATGAATCACACAAGGTGTTTGTTGAAAGGTCATAAAGAGAAAATGTTTGAAGATGCCATTAATGAGGCTTTCAAGGATTTCTAGTTCTTTACTCTTAGTTTCTCTACAGAGAAAACTGTATTATATATTACAAGAATACAAGAATGTTAACTAATAATTGACTTTTAACAACTCATGATAATCAAGGAGAGAATAACTAACTGTGCCACATCAGATTCCTATTGATAACAAATTATGCCACCTCAGATTCCTATTTGTAAAGTCCTTATTTATTGATTGGCTTATTTTGTGAACAAACCACATATTGGGGTTTTATGTAAGGGTAGCGTAGGCTCTCAAGACCTTAAGAGAAGAAGCATCAAAGGTATATTTCTTGTGCTTACTTGCTTTGAAGAGATATAGTTGCTCACACTCACAACTCATGCATATTTCTTATTCGTATATGTTGTGTGTTTATATGAGTGTGCATTCATGTTTTGATAACTCTTCTTGCATGTTTATATTGATCACATCTTTGCATTTGTATTGACATGCATTATGTGTTTCTCACACACACACACTTACTTGCATTTGATTTGTTATGCATGTGTTCTTCATTGTTGTCTATGTGCATTCATAGTGTGGTTTTGTGTGTTGTTCGTGCTTGCACGATGGTGTGCTTGTCTTAGCGCATTGAGTGACCATTTGAGAAGGTCGTATTCGTCTCTTGGTTTGGTTATGTGGAGTAAGGCGTCTAGTTTCAAAATATGGATTTCAAAGATTTAAATGTTTTTCAAAACTGACATTTGCATGGTCTTGTGACCATAACTTTTTATAAAATGCCTCAAAATATGTTTTGAAACATTATGTACAAACTACACACCCATACCTTTCCAACGGTATATTATTCGTAATATTTCATGACCGTTTGGATTGGTTTTGAAATCTCCAAAGTTACAACAAAAACAGGGCATCTCTGTTATTGTCCATTTCTGACCTTTGGTCACTTAAATGACCATAACATTTTTTACATATATCCAAATTATATTTTGTAAATTGAAGTAGAAATTAGACTTCCATACCTTTCCAACGGTATATTATACGAAAGATTTTGATGTCGTTTGGTCATGTTTTGGGTCGCTCGAATCTCAGGCTGATGTGTTGTTGCGGCTGCACCGGTCCACAAGCGCCCTCACCAGCGCCCCTTGGACAGTATGTGTGCGCTGGTGTGGCGCTTGTCGACCAGCGCAGCTCACCAGCACACTAAGTAAATTTTGGGCATTTTTCAAAATGAAGTAGTTTTGTTTTAGGGCTCATATTTATGTGTCATCTTCTTCCTCACTCGTTTTTCAGAGCTTCCAAACCATTTTTTAGAGTGAGAAAGTATTTGCTTTGAGAGAGAAGCTCCAAGAGTTATTCTTTAACTCTCAAAACCCAAAACCCATCATCCTTCATGCATTACTGAGCATCTTTAGGCATGAGTCTTCATCTTTGATTGACTTGGTAAGTTGAACAAAAATCTCATCTTTGTCATTTGTTCATGTTTTCCAAGATGATGTTTTTATTGCATTTATTAGTTGATTAAATGCTAGGACTTCATTCATTGCATCTATTTATGAGTCCCTTTGCGTGATTAGGTTTGTTTGTTGATAGCTTGAATTTAGGACATATTTGCCCTTCTTGCTAAGTCTCTATGCATTGCATTTAGACATTGTTGATTAGGACTCATTAATTGTATTAAGTGATTGCATTATAGTCCTTGCCATGCTTGATGACAACATGTGTTGATATGGCTTTTATGATAGCTTCATAGGATTGCTTGTTCTATGTTTATCTAATCTTTATGACATGTCATTTAGCTCTTGATATCTAGGATTGCATATATTGCCATCACATAATTCTAGATAAGCATATAAGGTACCCTAGCCTTGTTTGTTGTCTGAATATCATCATATATTCACATAGGGTGTTTATCTCTTCATTGAAGAGAAGTAATTCTTACGTTGCATCCAGTAGTAGGTTGCTTCAAGCGTAAGCAAATTGGACTAGGTCCACTTAATACCGGGATTAGGTAGTGGTAGGGGGTTATTTACCGAGAGTAGGTTGTAACGCCTCTATCATCAGTGGATTCGTTGTTAAAGTGTGTCGTACTTAACAGCCCGTGGTTTTTCCCATTTGGAGGGACGTATATCTCAAGTGTCTTTATTATTTCCACACTTATTACACTTGTGATATTATTGTGACTAGTTAGGGGTATTTTTGTCTAATTGACCATTAACGAAAATTGGGTCCCCCCCCTCTCTAGATTAATATTAAACACACCATAATATTTGTTTCAATTGGTATCACAGCGGGTTACTAGACATACATAGGTGATCCTTACTCATTTTTGGTGTGTTTTGCATTTTGTGTGATTTTAATCATTCATACATTTGCATTCATTTGCACTCATTTTACCCAAAACACTATGTGTGATTTTGAGAGACTTGAGGGTGCCTTGATCTCTGAACCACCTACGCTCACCAAGGATAACTGCCCCTTTTGGAAAGTGAGGATGGAGTTCTTTTTGTGTGACCTTGATGAGCATGTGTGGATGTGTGTGGATGAAGGATACTCAACTCCCACAGAGACACAAGAGAATGTGGCTTCTATGCCTAAACCCAAGTCCAAGTGGACTAATGACGAACTCGAGGCTGCCGAATGGAATTCAAAAGGTCTTCGTGCCTTATATCGTGTAGTGGGTGAGAGTCAAGCAAAGCTCATCCAATCCACTCGAGATGTTTGAGAAACTTGGGAGATTCTACGAATCACCCACGAAGGTACCACGAAAGACAAAGGCAAGAATTTGGGTACCTCAAAGAACAAGCTTCGATGTTTTGATTATGGCGGCTATGGGCACATTTCCACGGATTGTGGAAATTCAAAGAGCAAGAGTCAAAGAGGCAAATCAAAGGCCTACTCTTCTAGTAAAAGCGAAGAATGCTCTTCAGGTTCCAAGGGATGTGAAAGGAATCATATAGCCGTGTACGCTTTACACGATGACAACTCTAAAACGGCCACAATACACCCATCGCTCAAAGTCGACATTAAAGAAGCTAGTTTAGATGATGATTGCCACGAGAGTACAAGTGGTAGAAGCTTGGATGAAGAAAGTTCAAGCTCCAAGAACTTGAGTGATGAAGAGTTTGGTTATGAAGACTTCATTGAAAGTCTTCAAAGGTCTTTGAAGAAGAAAAATGAAGAAATCAAGAAGTTGAAGGAAGAAAATCTTCAACTAAGGACCAAGTTAGATGACTCCTTGAAGATGGACATAGTTGATGTGTCCAAGTATGAGAAGGAGATTGATGATTGCCATCAAAGGATGAAGGCAATGAAGGATGAATTTGCCAACAAAGACAATTCCTTGAAGATCATCAAGGAGAATGAGATTAGGTGCCTTGGAGAATTGAAGAAAGCCAAGGTCATGCAACCTCAAGCTCAAGGCAAGAAAAGAGCTTTACCTCCACAACATCCTAGGAGGAATATTGATCTTGGAGAGACATCCAAGAATGGCCAAGTGAAGGGGCCAATAAAGAATGGAGCTAAACCTCAACAATCAAGAGCTCCACTTCTAGGCCTTCCTCAACCAAGAAGGCATGTTCAACCGGCTCATCCATCTCAACAAGCTAGACCATAAAGGTGCCACCAATTGGTTCAAGCTTTAAGAAAAAGCCAACCGGTGCATCACCAAAGACAACCCCATCGACATGGCGATGCATCGATGAGATCACAATGCAAAGGTATATATTCTCATTTTGTACCTACTTGTCATTTTTGTGGTATGATTGGTCACTTAAGACCAAATTGCTTTAAGTACATTAAGAGGTGTAGAATAGAGAGAATGAAAGAATATCGGTTGAAAAAAATGGGCAAATATTCATGAACCTAGGGTTGTTAGAAATATATGTTTAACCACTAGAAATGAGAAAGTGGAACCTAGGTGGGTTAGAAAGAATGAGCCCGCTTGCCTTAGTGGCTATGAGATAACCGTAGATGCAACTAGGTCCTTTGGACTTGGTAAGTCTATAGGAGCACATGTTTCCCAATGACTTAGTTAAATTTTGACCCCATAAGGGGAACTCAAGCAAAAAGAGCTATTGTATACATGTTGCATGCATTTTTTTTTTAAATGTTTATGCTCCTTTATTGATTGCTTGAGTAGCTTGGTTGCACTTATACTATAGTATATTGTATTTTTCTTCAATAAGTGTGAACTTTGCTTTGATTACAATCCATGTCATATTTATGTTCAAACATGCATTTTTGGACTAGGAGATCTACATAGGAAGTACATATTGAATGACCTATAATTATCTCCATGACATGATGATTCTTTAATGACATGCTAATGAAAAATGATAAAGCATGAATTGATGATTGCAATTGTTGAATGCAAAATATTGTGTGAAAAAACTAGTGAGACTAAAATGTTTCATCAATGTCTCTCTTTCTTTATTAGTTGAACATGGCTACTATCATACGGGTATCCTACCAGAAAAAATCAAATAGGATGCAAAGTTGCTCATGCCATGTTTAGCTTATAAAGTTGTATATAGTGCCATTAAAGCTTGATATCTATAAAACTCTATATCCTTGCTTCTCTCATGACAAATGGTGAATTTTGTTTGAATTATATTGGAAACCTTTGTCATTTGTTTTGCCAAATACCATTGTTTTTGGACTTGAATGCAACATGTCTTGTATGCAAAGCATTTTTAATTCACACATTTTCTTCAAATAAATCTCCTTGTTTCTCTCCTATTAATTTAGTTTCATAAATGTGGCTTATATAATTATGCAACAATCTTGTATGCTCATTTCTTTCTTTGCTTTGAGTGACTCGGTTGGGGACTTCTCCTTTGCCTATATCATGACAAAAAGGGGGAGTAGCATTGACCTAGCATTGTGGTATTAGAGGAGTAGCATGTGGTAGCATGTGTTGGCTTTAAGGGGAGTAGTACGTGTTTTTGGAGAGATTACATTTAGAGGGAGTAACCCTTTGAGGGGGAGCATTGCATGATGTGGTGCATTACTCATATTCTTATATGCAAATGCTTTTGTTTTCTATTCACTTGATCATCTCACATACACTTGGTTTGGAAAGTATACTTGTTGTTTGTTTTGTGTGTAGGGTTGATGATTCTACAAGAGATTGAAGATTTGAAGTTTATTTTTATATATCTCTTTGTAATGTAGAATATCTTCCCGGTGCTTTATTTTGTTCTGTGAGGATCAATGTGAGTGGTGGTTTTGTCATAAAATAGCCAAAGGGAGAGATTGTAAAGTCCTCATTTATTGATTGGCTTATTTCGTGAACAAACCACATATTGAGGTTTTATGTAAGGGTAGTTTAGGCTCTCAAGACCTTAAGAGAAGAAGTACCAAACGTATATTTCTTGTGCTTACTTGCTTTGAAGAGATATAGTTGCACACACTCACAACTCATGCATATTTCTTATTCGTATATGTTGTGTGTTTATATGAGTGTACATTCATGTTTTGATAACTCTTCTTGCATGTTTATATTGATCACATATTTGCATTTGTATTGACATGCATTATGTGTTGCTCACACACACACTTACTTGCATTTGATTTGTTATGCATGTGTGCTTTATTGTTGTCTATATGCATTCATAGTGTGGTTTTGTGTGTTGTACGCGCTTGCACGATGGTGTACTTGTCTTAGCGCATTGAGTGACCGTTTGTGAAGGTCGTATTCTTCTCTTGGTTTGGTTATGTGGAGTAAGGTGTCTAGTTTCAAAATATGGATTTCAAAGATTTAAATGTTTTTCAAAACTGACTTTTGCATGGTCTTGTGACCATAACTTTTTATAAAATGCCTCAAAATATGTTTTGAAAAATTCTGTACAAACTAGACACCCATACCTTTCCAACAGTATATTATTCGTAATATTTCATGACCGTTTGGATTGATTTTGAAATCTCCAAAGTGACCACAAAAACAGGGCATAACTGTTGTTGTCCGTTTCTGACCTTTGGTCACTTAAATGGCCATAACCTTTTATACATACATCCAAATCATGTTTTGGAAATTGGAGTAGAAATTATACTTTCATACATTTCCAACGGTATATTATACGAAAGATTTGGATGTCGTTTGGTCATGTTTTGGGTCGCTCGAATCTCGGGCTGTTGCGCTGTTGCGGCTGCGCCGGTCCACAAGCTCCCTCACCAGCGCCCCTTGGACAGTAGGTGTGTGATGGTGTGGCGCTTGTCGACCAGTACAGCTCACCAGCGCACTGAGTAAATTTTGGGCATTTTTCAAAATGATGTAATTTTGTTCTAAGGCTCATATTTATGTGTCATCTTCTTCCTCACTCGTTTTTAAGAGCTTCCAAACCATTTTTTAGAGTGAGAAAGTATTTGCTTTGAGAGAGAAGCTCCAAGAGTTATTCTTTAACTCTCCAAACCCAAAACCCATCATCCTTCATGCATTATTGAGCATCTTTAGGCATGGGTCTTCATCTTTGATTGACTTGGTAAGTTGAACAAAAATCTCATCTTTCTCATTTGTTCATGTTTTCCAAGATGATGTTTTTATTTCATTTATTAGTTGATTAAATGCTAGGACTTCATTCATTGCATCTATTTATGAGTTCCTTTGCATGATTGGGTTTGTTTGTTGATAGCTTGAATTTAGGACATATTTGCCCTTCTTGCTAAGTCTCTATGCATTGCATTTAGACATTGTTGATAGGACTCATTAATTGCATTAAGTGATTGCATTATAGTCATTGCCATATGTGTTGATATGGCTTTTATGATAGCTTCATAGGATTTCTTGTTCTATGTTTAGCTAATATTTATGACATGTCATTTAGCTATTGATATCTAAGATTGCATATATTGTCATCACATAATTCTAGATAAGCATAAAAGATACCATAGCCTTGTTTGTTGTTTGAATATCATCATATATTCACATAGGGTGTTTATCTTTTCATTGAAGAGAAGTAAGTCTTGCGTTGCATCCAGAAGTAGGTTGCTTCAAGCGTAAGCAAATTGGACTAGGTTCACTTAATACCGGGATTAGGTAATGGTAGTGGGTTATTTACCGGGAGTAGGTTGTAACACGTCTATCATCAGTGGATTCGTTGTTCGAGTGTGGTGTACTTAACAGTCCGTGATTTTTCCCATTTGGAGGGTTTCCACTTATATCTCAAGTGTCTTTATTATTTCTGCACTTATTACACTTGGGATATTATTGTGACTAGTTAGGGGTATTTTCGTCTAATTGACCATTAACAATAATTGGGTAAAATTTGATTAAAATCTATTCACCCCCCTCCCCTCTAGATTAATATTAAACACACCATAATATTTGTTTCTCTATTGATAACATACCGTGCCATACTAGATTCTCTAACAACTTGCCTAACTAACTTTGTAACCAACTTAATGTTCTCCAGGTTTGAGCTCACGATTGCTTCTATTGTTGAGCTCATCCATGCTTGCACATAATGCAAGTCCAACTTGATAATTTGTACCTCTTCTTACAGGAATATAGCTTCCATATGTATTGTAATCTATATGAGCATATGATGGACTTGTATCATCTCTTACACCCTTGAGATGGCGAACGTAGAGATAGAGTACCTAAGAGGGATAAATCTTTCCACCTCGAAGTAAAATTCATGGGAAGTCTGGATTTCTTTTCTTTTTTTTTCTGGTTGGTTCCTTCTTTGGTCTGCATTTGCTAGGGTTCCCGATACGTCTAATATTCTAATTTTATGGCTCGATGCTTAGGGTTTGGTTGATCTGCATTTATTTCAGCAATTAAGAGATGAGGCATTACTTCTTCTTGTGAAAAGGTTCTTGAGTGCTAGGTAGTGTTCCTTTCTCTTTTGCTTTGTTGTTCTCATCTCTGTTAGTTGGTCATTAATTTCAATGGCTTTTGGATTTTTTCTTTTGGGCTTGCTTTTTCTTTTGGGGGTTATGTTTGATTATGATCCGTGTGTGAGGGGTCTTGTTGTGTCTCCTTGAACGAGTTGGGTTATTTGTTTTGAGAGTGCTTTATGCTGATTAAAGGGGGTGGTTTCCACCGCAGCTGGGAACATGGCGTCAGGTGAAATTAGAGGTCTCTACAAAATGCTAGCTACTTTGGATCTTGATAGACCAAAAGGTCTTAAAAAAGGTGAGGCAAATAATAAGGGAATCATGGTGATGGCAAGAGAGTTAATTGACAGGATTTTAAAGGTGCAATAGAACAACTTTGAAGTTCCATTGGTGAGGTCGAATTGAGACGATTAATGAAAATGTGTTTGTATTCTATTTTCCAAGGAAGGAGGACAGATGTTTAGTTTGACAGTAACTTAATAATGTTGGAAAAACTTGAGGATCCTGGAGTATGGTGTCTATGGAGTTCAAAATGGTGGACTTATAGGTTCAAATTCATCAATAGCCTCTAATGTGCATAGATAGAAGAATCGTAAAAATCATGCTGAGTAATTGGGATAGTGATTGAAATGCCAGCGGAATCCAGAGAATGTTGGGGTAAATTTCTTAGGGTTAGAGTAAGGATTGATATCTTGAAACCTCTTAAAAGATGCACGAAGGCCTGATTTGAGGGGTTTGAAAAAACCATTATTGCTCCAATTCATTATGAAAGGCTATTAGATTTATGTTTCGCGGAAGTTAGGGCTTATGATGAAGGATTGTGTTGATTAAGAAGCTAAAATGGAAGCCTTAGATGGGAAGACGACGAGGTGCGGAGCTTCACTGAAAGCAGTTGTTCTGGACAAGACAAAACAGAATTTCTAGAGAAGAGAATTCCAAGTAAGTAACACGACTAACCGTTTTTTACTAAAACGATATTACTCTAAACTACAACGGTTATTTAACCGGGTGTGCAAGTGTTTCACCCATCGCAAGTGCACGAGTCGTTCAACTCGTATAGGGTGCACAAGTATAGGTTATCGTTCCCACGAGGAAGGATGTGTTAATAAAGACTATCTAATTTAGTGACGTGCTAAAAAGCTAACAATTAATTAAGCTTTTAGACTAGATTGAACTAAGGTAAGGAAATGAGATTTAATCTATGAGATTATATGCTAAGGGAAATATGAAGTAACCATAAGGCACTACTAAGCAATTACTCAACAAATATTTAGGTTAAAATCACTAATGCAAGTTCTATTAGTCATATGCAATGAACACAACAACTCACCACTAAATGTCCTCTAAGGTCTTAGAAAAGACTTAAGTATATGAGTCTTTCATCTTAGAACAATTGAAACAAAGAGTGTGGAGTTTTACAAAGATATTACAATTAATTCCCACACACTCTTAACAGAGCTATTCGATGAGAATACACATATCAGTGGCATAATATAAGCATTTCATCTACTCAAACACAAATCTACTAACACAAACTCATCAATGGTCTATGAGAAACATATATTAGGATTTAGATAAACAAAGCACAATACAAGCTCAAAGTGGTTTATTCACAAATAAGAGTGATCACAAAAACAAATTACAAGATTACTAGCATAGATCCCCCAATAAAAGTGGGTTAGTTACACATGATATCTAATGAAGCATAAGAAAAGGGGTTTTATTGAAAACTAACCCATTTGGGAGGGTGAAGTCAATAACTAACCTCTTTTTGAAAAAGTTACAAAGCTAACTCTTTTTTTATGTGTAAGTACTATTATACTCTCACTTACTCACTTTTTCATTTCACTTAACCAACTCATTCTATCTATACCTATTGTCTCACCCACAACACAATTTTTTCCTCTTATTTCCACCTCTCCACCACAACACCCAATTTCAGTTTCTCGCCCATTCTCTTCTCTCACATTTTTATTGTTATCTCTTCCTTCATTTCAAAATTTAGTAATTATTTACATTCTCCACCATTGAATAACTCAAAAATATTCATCCACAACATATTCAAGCTTTGAGGTGAGTTTTTTTTTTAAAAAAAATTGGTTTAATCTCGGATTTAATTATATTTGTGTTAATTTGTTGTGGAAATAGTTTACATTTACATAATAAAGCATGGGTCTTGTATGAATTTGATGTTGTTATGATCAATTTAAAGTTCAAACAAAAATCTAAAGTATATTTCTATTTTTCATCTCTTTTTTACTTTCCTTTGTGCATTAGGGTTGCTTATTTTTGTGAAAATTGTTTTCATCAATATAATAGAGCATGGGTCTTAGTGAATTTGATGTTGGTGTGATCAATTTTAATTTTATACATAAATTTATAGTTTATTTCATGTTTAAATATTTTTTTTAGTTTAATTTGTGCATTAGGGTTACTTATTTTTGTCAAAATAGTTGACATGAATGTAATAAAGCATGGGTCTTGTGTGAATTTGATGTTGATGTGGCTAATTTTTCATTGTTGGATTGAATCTACACAGTTGGTAATATATTTTTTTTTAAAGTGTCCAGCATAGTTTTTCCTAATAGAGTTGGGAATTCCTAACTGCGTTGGGAATTTCTAACGCATTAGGAATTCCCAACGCAATCAAGAATTCCCAACGCAATTTGGAATTTTCAACACAGTTAGGAATTCCAAACTGTACCGTGAGTATAGAATTTTTGTTTAGGAATTTAATCATGGATTTCTTATTCATTTGAAGGTTGCATGGATAAAGTTTGGTTCGTTGTTTTATACGATGAGGAATAGAGTGAAAGTGGTAGAAAGTTCAAGTATCAATCTGGAAAGTCAAGACTAATTTCAGTTTCATGGGAAACCTCATATGAATCATTACAAGACATCATATCTTGTCTTATTAATGTCAATACAAACGATTACTCCATCAAAATGAAGTATTTGTTTAACATAACAAATAATTTTGGTAAAGTGATATTAGACTGTTGCAACTTGCAACAACGATAGCTGTATTGAATCTCAGAGAATTTGGGACCAGTCATCGTAGCTACAAACTACATGGTGTATGGATAGTTCATATAAAATCCCAAGAAATGCATATCATGCTTTTTTAGTGATAGCCAGAGTGTTTATAACATTAAGCAGTATTTGGCTTCCCCTGTAAACAAGCTGGTTGATAACATCAAATAAATTCAGCTCAAGGTTTGCCTTTCAAGTTGGCAATCAAAGTTTTTATCTACTGTGATTATACATTTGGTTTGATTCCATTGCCTTCATTATATAAATGGCCTCAATTATTATAATCCTCAATTATTAGAGAAAATTAGTAATTAATTTTGTCTTAAACTTATTCGTAATTAATTTTTCCTTAAACTTCAGTATTGCTTGAGAATCACTGGTGATAGAAAATTAGAGAAAATTAGTATTCCTAAAAGTCTACCTCCTGACCAGCGGTTGGAGATAATGAAAAAACAATGGAACAAAATTGGTGTTCTAATAAAGAATAAAGATGTTAGAAAATTTACTTACCTAAAAGTTCAAATTCAGGTGCTTAAATGTGCTGCAATTTCCATTCTGAGATTTGGTTCCCTGAATCTCGTGGGGAAAAGAATGGGTCTTGAAGTTTGAAAATTACTTTTGAATAGAGAATGTTTTTACTTACACAATGCTCATTTATATTGAAGTATTTCTCAGGTGCAAATGATTCTTATCCTTCTCATTTAAGTTATATATTTTTTTTTTATCATTGTTCAAGATGGATTTAAAGTTGTAACAATGGTTTTTAGGAGGTTAAGAAAGATTATCCAGTGAGGTTTTAGCAGCAGCTAATCGAAGTGGTCAATGGAAGAATCAGATGCGGAGAGCTGCACATAATGGTTGCAGTCTTCCGGAGGCTCATGCATCTCTAAAAGTTTCTAAAAGCATGTCGTGCGGAATAGAACCAATTGTGCCTCCATCAACTTTTTCTTAATGCACTTTATAGCAACCGTTGACGAAGTGATATTAATCTTCGCCGAGAAATGTTCTGTAACCTTGACTAACAAATCAACCTCTTCTCTCATTGTATTTTCCTGAAATGTAACAAAAACAACATTAAAAAAATACAAATCATCTTACTAATCATCTTACTAAACATCTTTCAGCAGTCGAGAGACGCATCTTTATTTCAGATTCGATTCAATGCTGATAGTCAAAAATTAAAATTCCTCACTGAGTTAGGAATTCCAAACAGTGTTAGGAAATCCCAATGCTATTAGGAAATCTCAACACTGTTAGGAATTTCAAATAGCGTTAGGAATTCCTAACTGAGTTGGGAATTTCTATAGGAATTCCAAACACTGTTAGGAATTCCTAACATTGTTGGGAATTCGTAAAGATGTTAGAAATTCCCAAATCAGTTAGGAATTCCTAACGCTGTTGGGAATTCCTAACAGTGTTGGGATTTCTCAACAGCATTAGTAATTCCTAACTAAGTTTCATTTCAAAAACACCAACATAGCAAGCTGCATACTAATTTCATTACACGAACTATGAACCCAGCAAAATAGAAAATCCTATAAACAACTAGCCATTAATATGTAATAAGTAATAAGCAAAGCTAAAAACTTGCAATTTCCTAAGCAGCACAATGGAAATATATTGTCCATACTGAGAATTCAACAATATTTAGATGAAAATCAGCAATGTCGTTATCTAACAAAAAATAAGCTCAATCTCTTACATATACTGATATCAAAAGAACTCATACCAACTCAATTCTAGCCTCGGAACTTTTGTTTTCACAAAAATAAACAAAAAACGTAGCTAGGGATTCTATAAAAGATGATAATTTTCTTTAAAAAAACAAAACAAAACCATGATCCATTTGTGACCAAAGCTCAGTCAGTTATTTCATCGAAAACTAAGCACAAATCATGAACCATCTCTTCCTAATTTGTCACCAATCAAACCCAGAACACTAAACCAAATGACAAGAGTAAAAAAGCAACTTACACAACATAAAACAAGCTTGCGAGACACAAAAGTGAGACTTAGCCTCAGAAGCGAAGAAGAAAAATGAGCAGTCTGAATTTTCTGGGCAACACTCGAGTTATATAAACAATTTGATTTTCAATTGATTGATTTTTAACAAGTTATATCAACAAGTTCACAATTTATAATAATAAACATTCAATTGATTTTTCTTATACAAACACATAGTCAAACCAATCAAAAGCTTCTAAACAATTCTCACACATTCACAATTCAATATCAGACAATTCAATAAATAGTCAACTCACCTTCGCCGACGAAGTGAAGAACTGAAGTGCAGGATAACGAAGATCGGAGATGGGTGACAACGGGCAACAATGAGCGATCGGACTACGACGAGTGACGACGACGGATAGGGATGATGACGAGCGACGATGGGGATGAGAACAATGACAATATGCGATGAGGACACGGTACGACGATGATAGGCAACAAGGTTGAGGATGACGATGAGGGACAACTGCTGGGGATGACGATGAACCGCGGTGATGCGACTCCGTGAGTAATCTCCAACCTGGGCAGTGAGCCAGTGACTGGTGATGGACTGATGGTTGAGAGAATGACGCTTGGGAATTGTGAAGTAGATAGAGTAGGGTTTTTTTCTCTATTTCCTCTTTTATATTTAACAGTATTCGGACCGAACTGGTAGTCTTGAAAACTCAATGGCGTTGTCTTCACAACCCAATGGTACCGTCGATTAGGGATTTTGGTGAGAGAGATTTGGTGAAATTAGGAATTTTGGAATTTAGGTGGGGGTTGGTCGATTGGAAGAGAAGAGAAGAGAAGAGGGATTTTGGTTCTTTTGGTTGGGATGTAATTTTTATATTTTAAAAGGGTAATATTGTCTCAATTGAGTTAGTTTTGCAATTTTTTCAAAAATAGATTAGTTATTAACTTGAGCCTCACAAATGGGTTAATTTTCAATAAAACCTTAAGAAAAGAGAAAGGAAAAGAGTAAACCCATGAAGATCTTCTTGGGTTCAAATGTTGAACAAGCCTTTCTACAATGATATACCACAAGAGAGGATCAATAGTAGCTTTCAAGAAGTGATTTAACTACTAAGTAAGTATTCTAATGTGATTCTACACTAAAGAGGGAAGCTTTTACAAAAGGGGGTGAATGATTATTCTAAAGATGAAGGGTGTGGCTTTTTATCTAAGTCTACTAAAAAATACAAGAGAAAGGGGTATATTTATATATTAGGTTAGAAAAGGGAAGTTAAAATCACGCAGATATCCTTTGCGAGTTCGGTGTAACCTCATTCCGCGGGTTTATTCCTACGGTGACATCCTATGGTGGATTTTAGGGAACTAGTTACGGATTTTGTGTACGGCTTCTTCTTGCTCACTGAAGTTGCATGACTTTCTGGTATTTCATTATGGCTTCGTTACGCAACTTCACTACTGTAGTGGAAAATGGATGTCTACTACTGGTATTTCACCGCGGGCTTATCATTCTCAATAATGCAGGATTATTTCCGTATTGATCAACCCACAGTTTCTTCTAGAGTTGGGTGTGGTTTCTGAGTATAGGTTCAAACCAACGGTGCAAAGCTCAGAGGCTAGAATAGTGGTTTGTTCTTCTTTGGTGGTAAGGAAGTGTTAATTAAGATTGTGATCCAAGCAGTGCCAACATACACCATGAGTATTTTCCAGATCCTTCAAGGGTTATCCAAGAACCTTGGCGCAATGACTTCAGGGTTTTGGTAGGGAACAAAAGATGGGAAGAGAAAAGTTAGTTGGGTGAATTGGAAAAAAACTTGTGCTCCAAAGCCGATTGGTGTGTTGGGTTTTAAAGATTTATCAATCTTTAACCAAGCTCTCCTAGCAAAGCAAGCGTTAAGGCTTGTTATAGGCTCTGAACCTCTTGCGTTCAATTTGTTAAAAGTGAAGTACTTCAAAGACGAAGATTTTTTGAGTGTGAAGCTTACACCTGATGCCTCCCACATTTGGATGAGCATCATTTGTAGGAGAGAACTTCTTCAGAAAGAGATCAGATGGAAGGTTGGTGATGGGAAGGGTGTCAAGGCCTTTGCTAATCCTTGGATCCCCCGTCCATCCTCTTTCAAGCTAGTCACTGTTTGTGGTGATAGAAGAATTAAAGTTGCAGATTTTTTGCTTGATGAGGGAAGGGGTTGGAATATGAGGAAATTGGAGCAACCGTTTCTGGAAATTGACATAAATGAAATTCTGTCAATTCCCCTATGAGTGGGAAGATTGACAGATAAGATATTGTGGCACTACGATAAGAAAGGGATCTAAGAAGTGAAAATTGGTTATAGAGTTGCCATGAAAGAGAATATTGTTGAGGCTTGTTCATATCCATCAGTAAATCAAATATGGTGGTCCAGAATGTGGAGTTTAGACATCCCACCAAAGGTAAAAAAATAATAATTGAAGAATGTGTAACGATGCTCTTCCTTCTCTCTTAAATTTGTGTCATAGGAAGGTAGTGAGTAAGGTTTGTTGTCCTAGATGTGGTAAGGATGTGGAATCCATGGGCCATCTTTATGGTGGTGTGTGAAATCGGTTGAAATGTGGGTCTCAACACCTATTTGGGGGCTGATTATTGGGTTTCAAGGTTGTGCTGGTATGTTGAGAGGCTTGGTTGAGTACTTAAAAAAAGATGCTTTGGAGTCTGTGTGCATGGTGTTTTGGGGCTTTTGGCAGATCAGAAATGATGTAGCGCATAAGGGGAAGGTCGGCTTTAGGTGAACATGGTTGATGGGTTGTTGGGTTTTGTTAAGGATTTCAGGATTCTTATAGAGCTCTTTGGACTGCCCCTGTTGATGTTAAAGCCCCAACCATATGGTACCCTCCCCAGGCAGGCTTCTTAAAGCTGAATATTGATGACGGTGTTAAAAAAGGTAATCCACTATATGGTGTTGGGGCGGTCATTAGGGACAATAAGGGTTGGATTGTGACAAACTTATTTATGCCCTTGTTGGGGAATTTTTCTGTAGAGATGGTTGCGTTGAGGGAAGGGCTGTTATTAGCAAAAAAAAACTATAGTTAAAGATCTCTTATGTGGAGTTGGATATCTGTAATCAAATGCAGTGTTTTAGTAAACGCTAGGCGTTAGTAGGATGGTAAACCAGCGCCTAACGCCTAGGCGGCTGATTTTTTTTTTCCTACATATAAAACATTAAAACCAATAATAAAACTCATATTATAATGAAATTCAAACAAAATCATCAACATAAATTCCCTTTTTGCTTTCATGTATTGTACCTATTTAATATAGTTTTACATTTTGTTGTATAGTTTAGATTTTTACGTTGAGAAAAGGGTGTCTTTTGTTATTTTACAAATGTACTTTATAAAAGTATAAAATCTATATTCTTCTTCTCTCTTTCACAGTTTCACGCCTTATCTCTCTCTCTCTCTCTCTCTCTCTCTCTCTCTCTCTTTTCACGCCAACTAAGGCCAAATTTTCTTTCACCAATTTCTCTCATTTCAAGCTTTCTCACTCCTCCATTAAAGCTTGTTTTGAGCTATTTTTCAATATATCTTAGTGGGTTTTGTTTGTCAACAGCACTCGAATCTAATTCAGTAATTTGTATGTTGATTTTCCTCATATTTTCTCCATTGATTCAATTTGTAAGAACATCATTAAATCTCGGTACTGTTGCAGCGGTCGGCGACTGGCAGAGGTTTGATTTTGGGTTTTGGTTTAGGGTTGTGATTTTCATGATCTGAGAAATGGGAATGTTCTCGGTTTAGGTTTTGGTTTAAGCCATTTTGATGGACCATTTTTTAACCGGATAGGTGGGTCAACGATTTTGACCCCGTCTAGATCAATTAATATCTTCAAAATCGGTCCAACTCGACCGATTTTTCGTTGACAGTTGTTGATCGGTTTTAATGGTTGAAATTGCTAGATTCGTTACAGTAGCAATCCGCACAACATGTAGACGACCGCCTAGAACATTTTTTCGAACACTAATCCAAGGTTTCTAATGGTTTTGCTGATTTGGGAGAGTCTGAGTTCGTTCTTGATGACGTTAAGGCCTTGTTAAAGGTGGTTGAGTTCAAAATTTCCAATCCATTTCCAGAAATGGGAATAGGGTGGCCCATAACCTTGTCTCTTTGGCTTTGTCTGCTAAGGAAGAATTTATATGGCAATATGTTTATCTGAGCGTTATTTTTCCTTGTCTAGTGTTGTAGTTTGTTCTTGCCTGTTGTTTTACTCTAAAAAAAAAAAGAAGACAATATCAGATCTATAGAGATCAAATGTAGTTAATGTAAAAGCTGATACAAGATGTTTGAGGATGACTCGCTTATTTATAAGGAAGGTTGCATCTTCGATTGACCCATATGAGTGTGTGATTGGTCCAATGGTCCATACTCAAGATGCTAGCATACTTGAGTATTATTGAAAAGTTAGGTTTGAGTGTCTTAGAGTCACCTCTTGGCTCTTGCATGCGTGAATGCGTGATACGTATCCCTGATAGCCTACCACCTGATATGATTCTAGATGGAACAAGTTTCTTATCTACAACCAGCGATTTTGGTTAACCTATAGGTTTTACCCAAAGGTTGGAGCTTACACTTCCAACTTGAGCAGCTCCTCGACCGCAGCTAGTGGGTCATTTTGGAAAAGGTGTGATGCATAGGCCCATGTTAAATAGGTTCAATGTTTCAATGATGAGGCTTTTCTTCAGATGTATGGATCAAGCTTTGTGCATGCCTAAAAGAAGCCCAATCTCCTTGGATAGATAGATCGGAAAAAGGTCTTTTAATTATCTAATTATGAAATTGTACTCTCGTTGTTTTGTTTTGTCTTTCTTTTTATAAAAAAAAAACAATTTTTTGTTTAACGTTAGAGCATCTTCGGTGTAAATATATAATTTTGTGCTTCTAACTTACTAGTGACACATTAATATATACTATATATATTGAATATGGATCCATTTTGATAAAAAAAAATACGTTTACCATCTCCAATGTAATTATTTAAAATCAAATATCCATCCATTTTATGACCAGTCATCATAAAACATTTATTTCATTATCTCTCTTTTATTTTACAATTACATAGGTTATAATATTACTGGTGAAAATAGTTAGAAATATTAGTCATTAGTTCTATAAAAGTTTCTAAAGTTAGAAACTCATCTCCATATTATTTAATTATCATTATTTTACTACATCTCATCCATATTGAAGTTAGATAATTGTATTTAAGAAGTGTTTTCTACCTCATTATTTATCTATATTATGTGACACTAAAATTTTAATAAATGTATACTAACATTGGAAATGCTTTTATAGTTGTTGACTTATTTTTATTTTTGGATCTTTCAATAAAGGTTTATTACTAAGAGTGCATTTGGAAGACGTTTTTCATTTGTCATTTTTCAAAAATAAAAATGAAAGTGAAAACAATGTTGTTGATTTCAAATTTGAAATCTAAAAACACTTCCGGTAGTATATACGGAAAAAAATATTTTAAAAATAAAAACACTGAAAATGCGTATGATATATTAATTAAAAATATAAAATAAATTATTTTGTTAATATATTATTTTATTAATAAATAATAGAATAGAATATAAGGTACAATGGCATCATAGATTAGTGGTGTTAAAATGGACTGGCACGGCCTGGCCAGTCCATTTGTGGAAACGGGTCTGGCAAGGCCTGGCACGCGACGGTGTCGCTGGCCGGCCCTGCCCGGCTGGGCCTTGCCAGGCCTGTTTCCAGAACAGCAGGCTCGGCACGACACGCCGGCCTGCCTCAGGCTGGCCGTGCCTGCGTGCCGTGCCAGGCCGGCCCGCAGGCCTCTTCTGGCGGGCCTGGTCCGGCAGGCTAGTCTTTTGGTTCAATTTTTTTTTCAAATTACGTTTGTTTGGATTTAGGGTTTCGGGTTTACGGTTTAGGGTTTAGGGTTTAGGGTTTAGGGTTTAGGGTTTGAAATGAATAAAGAGAACAAACAATTATTAGGATTTGAAATGAATAAAGAGAACGAACAATTTTTTAATTATTTATTTATTTTTCACATATGGAATTCAGTATTACATATTTACATAGTTGCCTCATTAAAAACCTTACCAAGAAAAACCCAGTGGGATAAAAACTTGGTAAAGGAAAAAGAGTGCAACCGTTTTACAACTTACAAGTAAATAATAAATACATATGTAAAAGTATAACCTAGTTCTGGCCCTGGCCACTACCTGAAGTATGGAGAATATATTAGGGATTGAGATTTGAGAGAATGAGAGACTGAAAGAATGATAGAGAGAGTGAATGGAAAATGAAATGGATGGAAGTATTTATAGAAAAATTTGATTTGTAGATCAAAATGTAATTTAAAAGATTTCATGGGGGGGTTTTGTAAAAAAATTTGGCTCCAACTGCTGGAATTCAAATTCCAGCCGTTGGAGGGGTTTTGGAAAAAAAAAGAAAAAAAAAACCTGCTTGGCCGAACGAACCAGCCGACCGGTCCGACAGGCATGTCCAACAGGCCGGTCCGACAGGCCTGGCACGTTGGCTTGGCGTGCCGTGGCGGGCCGGCCTGCCGGGCCTCCTACAAGCGGCCTGTCACGGCGAAGCCGCGGCCTGGCTCGCTACCTTCACGGGACGTGCCAAGCACTGCCCGTTATCTCCCTGGGCCTGCCGGACCGGCCTGTCACGGGCCGGCCCATTTTTACAGCACTATCATAGATCAACCGCATCAAATCAACAAATCCTCACCCGTTCTTTAAATCCCAAACATTTATCGTGCACGCAACCTATTCGACCAAATTCTCAATCTAAATATCTTACTTGAAGTAGAAGTACAAGAAGGAGAAGAAGAAGAAAAAAAAAATGAAGAAAAAAAATATCAGCTTTTAAAAAAAAAAAAAAATTGAAGACGAAAAAGAAGGAAACAGTAAGAAGAAGAAGAATGGAGAAGACGAAGTAATTGAAAGAAGGCGGAGGAAAAAAGGTTTTATTAAAATAAATAATTAATGATATGGGGTCCATTTCAAATAGAAAACAAAATTAAATACAAGTGAAACAACCTTCTGTGTTTTCCAATATTGCATAAATAAAAAATAGTTTTTTATATATATTTTTTAAATTACTTTTAAAAAAACAAGTAATTTGAAATGCTGTTGAAAATAAAAAATGAAAAGGGGCTGCATAATAGGTGTACACTCAAAAATTCTACAGTCGAATTTATATAGAGATGGACACCGACAATCCGATAAATAAGTAGACGAATCGATAATATCGAACAATTTATAACCTAAAAAAGACAGTTAATCGTAAAGTGGAGGTAGTCCTTTTAAGAGACTCTTTAAGAAAATTCGAATTAATAACTAAACTGAACTAAATTTAATACAAACCGTGAACTAAGTTTGTCGAGTCCTGGGTTGTGTAATTCTTTTGGCCTTATTTTGCTTGGATTGAACGTGGAGTTGAATGGATGGCAAGAGACAAGGCAAGGGGATCATCGGTCTATATATAAGACGAGATTTACTGTGTTGGATGTTTATGGATTAGAGTCTGTCGAATGTAAGTTAGTCAAGCGAAGTACTGAGTGAAAAATATAGATTACCTGCAGATGTTGGATTGGCAAGTACATGGAATATGTTTGGCTTTTTTTTTTCAGAAAGGAAATTCATATAATGAAAAACTACACTGAAAAGAATTTGAATAATAATCCAAAACCAGACTCTCCACGGATAAGGAACAGTCATATGACCATACAAACTCACCCACGTAATAAAGAGCAAGCCATGGGAAACTAGATTAACCCGTGTGGGAATCCAGTTATTGCATGCTTTCTAGATGAAAAGCTTGACCTTTGAAGGTAAATAAAGGCGGTAAAAAATTTCCACCATTTACTCTATCGAATTTAATCTCGATCAATCGGTTAAATATGATAAATAAAGTGATTTTGAACATAAGTGATGATTGTTGTGAAATAAGTCAGCCGGTGCAAGTTGAGAACGAATTGCATAAATTGCACCTTTACTATATGAGTTAGAGGAGAAGAATCGTGCTTTTGAATGGATGAGGAGCTCTTATTTATAGTTAATTATGCTTTTGAAAAATAGAGATAAAATGCAGACGTTGGATTGGCAACTACATGTAATGGTGTAAAAATGGATTGGTCCGGTCCATTAGGCACGGTCTGGCCATGTCTATTTTTGAAAACGGGTCGGGTCTGGTCCTGCACGTACCGTTATATGTTCCGGACCAGGTCCCGGTCCGTTTCAGAAAACTAAGGCCCGGCAAGGTACGTCGGCCTGCCTCAGACGGGCCGTGTCAGGCTGGTCCGCATGTCTGGTCTGGCGGACCAGGCTGGTCTGGCGGGCTAGGCGGGTCTGGTCCGGCGGTCCGGTTCATAGGATGTGAATTTTTTTTTAAAAAAATAAAAATAAAAAAATAACTGATTGATGTCACATACTAACGAGCCGGTCCAGGGACCTGGCATACAGGCTAGGCGTGCCTAGCGGGCCGGCCGCCGGACCTGGTACCCCCGGCCCGGCACGTGGCTTGCCACGGACCGGGCCTCGGCCGGGTCCGCTTCCTTCACGGACAGTGCTAAACACGCCCCGTTAGATTTGTGGACCTACCGGACCGGCCTGTCTTGGGTTGATCCATTATTACACCACTAACTACATGGTGTATGTTCAGCTTAAACACGGGCCTTTGGGAATGTTGGTGTGTTAAATGTGATAAATAAAGTGATGTTGAACATATTTGTTTATTGTTGTGAAATAAGTCAATAGGTACAAGTTGAAAGTAAGTTGCATTAATTACACATTTTCTATGTGAGTCAGGGGAGAAGAATCGTGCTTTTGAATGGAGGAGCTCTTACTTATAGACTTATAGTTAGTCAAGCTTCACTTAACAAATGAATATGTTAATATCTTTAACAATTTTGGGCTAAGATCATGATATGAGATGATCTGTTCTCTCAAGGTTCTTGATATCCAAATATATTTGAATGAGTCAGTTATGTGCTATGCCAAACTGACTTGGTCTTTACGGACTTGGTCATGGGTTGTAACCATTTTTGGGCTTAAATAAAGACTCCAACTAATTATTTGGCATGTTCTATTTTGGTTACCACAACTGGATAAGCCCTCATTTTTCTTTGAATCATGAAATTTTAAACTAGTTGGGTGGTAGAAATTGTCATCATGAGAAAAGGCCCCAAAAACATAACCGGCTATATAACCTACCCAACCTAGGGGTGACCACGGTTCGGTTCAGTTTCAGTTTAGGTTAGAAACCGACAGTTACGGTTTGGTTTACAGAAGTAACCGTAACCGAAACCGTCCAAACCGGTTTGGAACGGTTTTGAATCCGTCGGTTAGACGATTTCGGTTACGAAACCGTTCAGTTCTGGTTCGGTTTCGGTTTTGACCGGTTTTTTTTTAATGAGGCTGTCACGTGGCAGCCTCTATATTGGTGGTTAATTTTTTTTTTTGTAACATTTTAAATAGGCCACTGAGAGTTTACCACGTGTCTACAATGGTAACAAAACCAACGGTCAATTTTTTCAATGAGGCTTCCACGTGGCAATCTTTGATTGGTTGTATTATTTATTTTTTTAAAATTATTATTGTCCAATGAAATCGTGTTACGTGTCATCAACGTTAATCAAGGGAGAAACGGTCAATTTTTTCCAAAGAGATTACCACGTGACAGTCTTTGATTGGTTCAAAAAAAAAATACTAACCGTCGATTTTTTTCGATTTTTTAAGGCAGCTAACCGTAACCGAACCGTTTCTAACCGGTTTTCCAACCAACAGTTTCGGTTACAGTTTTGAAAATCTGGTTTCGATTTTTAGCAGTCGGTTTAACCAAACCATGACTAACCCTAACCCAACCCAAATAGCCAACCAGTTCTGTACCTTTTTTTTTTTTCTTAAATGGTATTGAATCAAATCAAGTCCCATCTCACAATATGATCTAATGAATGAACTCTAGCAGCAGTCATTCTGTCTGCTACCAAGATTTGGTTTCGAATATGACTAGGCAAACCATCACCACCGTCTTGTCTCGTCCCAACATAAACACACTCCTGTGTGCAAAACCAAAACCAAATCCTATGCTATATATTCTTGCCTGCACTTTGTGGTAAGGCATAAACCGAAAAACTCCACCTTCTTTATCTAAATCAACAAATCCGGGTGCTCTAGCGGTGTTGCCACCAATAATAGGACTAGTGGCACCTGTGCCAAACACAACCATTAATCTATTGCCACGTTAAACCCTCCTCTACACGTGGCATAATCCACCGATCCACACGTGTGTGTTCTAGACAACCTCGTCTACTCAACACATCCAACATCTATATCTCGGATCTCGTGTGCGTGACACTATATAGAGTATATATATTTTTAAATGAAAAGCAAAAGGCAAACCATTGTATAGGAATAAATCTAAAAGTCCCTTTACATCGCCAACCCAAAAATAATTCTGAAAAACTTTACTTGCCCAACTCTCTTTATTCTCCTTCCTTTCTTTCCTTCTCATACTAAACAGATTCTTTTCTTTTCAATCACTTTCACACAACAGAATATTAATCCTAACAAGTGTGAGAAAGGTACAAGAAAATGTGTTATCCGGGCGGTGCTAATTTAGTTGGCCGTAGACACTTGGTGGTGGTGCAAGGTAGATGGTTTGTTCTGCACACATCAGCTGCCGCAGAGCAGCCGCCAACCGAGGTGGCTGGAGAGGCTGAAGCTGGTGGTGGTCCGACAAAGCAGTGTGTTTGTTCACCTACGAGGCATCCGGGTTCATTCCGGTGCAGGCACCACCATGCTGATCAGTATGTGTGGGGTGGTCGAATAACAAGAGACGAGTCCACTACTTAATTGAAGGTTTCATATCATCTCTTTTAAGTGTACAAAAATATAGAAATGGTATGTAATCTTTATGGTTTGACACTGCTATATATTAAGTAATAACTCTTCTCCATTGCATCTTTTCTTGAGAATTTGGGTCATAGAGAAGGAGGTTTTCTTTGAATTTTCATTCATAATAAAATCATGGTGGATCGGATGCTGTCTGAAATAAAAGAAATTTTTACTTTTATGTCAGTCGGTTTTCTTCTGAAGTTTGTTACTATTGTCATTGTTATTAATTGTTATTGTTATGGCAAACCGTTTCTCTTTTCTTCTCCTTTTGTTATGCAATTTTCGCAGGAACACAAAGAATTCCCAGTAAATTCAGTGAATTATACCTTTCTTTTCTTTATTTGCGCAATTCTTGCAGGTAAACGTTATTGCAACGGAAGGACATTTTTCTAAAAAGAATATATCTTATTAAATTCTTCCACACAATTTTGGACAAAAATTTCTACAACTTATCAATTGTCTTTATACTTGACCAACCATTGAAACCTATAAAAGTTGAACACGGCGTTAAATCTAAACACTAAAAAGCGGTCCTACAACAGGGATACAGGTAAATTTCACCCCAAAATCTAAGCAGAAATTTAAATCTATAATACATTTAATTGTAATTCTTTTAAAATTTCAAGTCAAACGATACCAAACATAGTCAAAAGAGAAATGGGGAGAACGTGGTGGAATGGAATGGGAGATTGGGGACTGGGGGAAACAGGGGAATTGGGTGGTCCCCCGAATTGCCCCTGTTCCCCAAACAAAAACATTGTGCAGAACATAATGACAATCCATGAACCTCTAAATTAGTAAACTTTAACACATATAATAATATTTAACAAATACCAACAAATAATTATCAGCAAAAGGAAACTCAAGATTAAGTGAACAAAGCTGGATTAAGAAGCAAAACACTATGATTCAAAAACACATTCTCTGTTGAATAAACCATTGAGAGAGGAGGGGAGGGAAAAGAGACTGTGGCCCAGTTTGGTATTACTGATTGTGGAGAGAAGTGCTTTTGGAATTATTGTGGGGGAAATTGTTTTTAGAATTGTTGTGGGAAAAATCAGTTAAGTGTTTGGTAAACTGATTTTTAAAAGTGCGGTGAGAATTAAAAGTAATTTCAATGTATTTAGTAAACTGAAATAAACATTTTTCTTGTTTATTGGTGTTTAATGTTAAGTGTTATATAATTATGGTACATTATTGAATTAATTAGCCTCATTTTTTATTCTACTTTATTGAATTAATTAGTCTCATTTTTTATTTTTTATTTATTTTTTATTTCTTTATTTCCTTTTTTATTCTAATTTTTTTTACAAAGCCGAATTTTTTTTTGGTAAATTTCGTTAAAGGTAAGGACAAAGTTAGAAAGTTGCTAAAATTTCATATAATATCACTGTAGCGAATTTTCTAAAAGCATAAGTCAAAATCTAAAAGTATGTATTTGTAGTTTCTCAAAAACTCAGTTGGGAGATGCTAAAAGTGACCGTAAACACTTCCCCACGATTTTACCAAACACCCTGTTTTTAGTCCGGAATCACTTTTGAAAGTTCCCTAAAAAACGTGTGTCTATACTTTGTGGGGTGGGGGGTAGGGTTTAATCAAGTCAATTACCAATTTTTCTTGATTAGTCAATATTCAAAATTCAAAATTCAGTATGGAAATATAAATAACACAAGATGTAGACGTGGAAACCCTCAAAATGGGAAAAAACCACGGACTGTTAAGTGCACCACACTCGGTCACAGAAATCTATTATATGAATAAAAGGTTACACCCTCAAGTGATACTCGGACTCTCACTCTCGACAACCTCAGACTATGGACACCGCTACTCACCACTCTTGGTTCAATCCCTAGTGATACCCCCTGATTCACTACTCTTGGCGTGAGCACCTTCTACTCTACCCCTCGGGCTTTTTACAGTGGATACCCGACCAATTGCTTGCCAACCTACCCTTGGTTGCAAGGCTTCTTTTGCTTGTGTAACTTCACACCGAAGCCACAAGACTTTAACACAATGAAGAGTATATGGTCTAAGTGTATATATGATACTATGCTCAAATGCAATTATGTGTAAGACCAAACACAAAATGCTTATCTAGATATAGATAATGCAATTAAACATCCTAGTTATCAAACAATGCCTACATGCCCATACCAAGGACTCAATTAGATGTGTAGATAAAATCTAACAACCTAATTGTCAATAAAAGTCTAACCAACACAAGTTGTCAGAACAAATAATCAAGGGCAATTTTGCAATCAAGAAATGCAATCAATAAGGCATACAAATAAATGTTCATAAACTAGACTAGATGCACAAAATCAACCTAATCATCAATTATGCATACATGAACATTCATGGATTAGCTACTTAGGTATAAATGACCAAATAATACAAGCTATCACAATACAAACAAAATCCCATAATGACCGTTGTGCTTACCGCTGGCCAGGCAAGTGCCTAGGCAGCAGTGAACAGCTGGACATTACCGCTGCCTAGGTTACTGGCTAGGCATGGCACCAGCAGCGGTCTAGGCCGCGGTACACGTCAGAAAGCACAACAGCTCGATCTTCGAGCGACCCAAAACATGATCAAACGACATCCAAACCTTTCGTATAATATACCGTTGGAAAGGTATGGAAGTCTACTTTCTACTCCAATTTACAAAACATGATTTGGATGTCTGTAGAAAAAGTTATGGTCATTTTAGTGATTAAAGGTCAGAAACGGACAACAACAAAAATGCCCTGTTTTTGTGGTCACTTTGGAGATTTTAAAACCAATCCAAACGGTCACGTAATATTACGAATAATATACCGTTGGAAAAATATGGGTGTCTAGTTTGTACAGAATTTTTCAAAACCCATTTTGAATCAATGTATAAAAAGATATGGTTACAAGACCATATAAAGGTCAGTTTTGAAAAACATTTAAATCATTGAAATACACTATTTTAAAACTAGACACCTTACTCCATATAGCCAAATCAAGAGAAGAATGAGACATTCTCATATGGTCACTCAACGCGCTAAAACAAGCACACCATCGTGCAAGCGCAACATAACACAATACCACACTTAAATCTATAAATGAAGTGCAAGTGTGATTGTGAAGAGATGCACACATAAAAATAATATCAACACAAATGCAAGATCAACAAAGCATGCATGAGGTGTGTGTGTGCACCTAAACTCTTCAAGAGGCAAAGTCAAGTGAATATACCTTTAGCTCTTGAAGTCATGGAGATACTTGGAAGCTTGCCAATAAGGACCTAAGCTATCCATTACACAATCATCCCCAATGTGGTGTGGTTTGTCATGAAATAAACCAATCATAAAATCAAGGTCCTTACAACTTTTAATCCCAAAAACAGTTGGGGAAGTAATGTCAAACTGGACCTGTGTTTGTGTCATGACTTTGAAGCACAAAGGACAAAAAATAAAGGATGGAGGATGGGGAGGTCAGAGAGGAACCGGAATTTTGAGTCCCAAAGCATCAAAGCAAAATGAACTGGAGCTGGAATTTAATTCTAGGGGTTGCCAACCCGATCATATTACATATAGCAATTCGCCAATTCCTATGTAACGTGAAGTCCTGTATCATAACCGTTGGACATGTAACCAAAATAATGACACTAAACCAATAAGCAAGTTCAGAGAGATATCAAGACAGCAGGAGTTATCTGCGATCCTTATTTCATACAGAATTCAAGTTCCATGACACTATAATTCTATATCATGCAGACAATTCATTTTGTCGCCTTAAATAAGAAAGAATTTGGACAACTATAAATTTATAAATTAACAGCATCCCAGCCTTCTTAAGTTGGGTGGCAATTCGCCAATTCAGACACCTAAACTTCACACTAGATATAATCAACTTGCTACTCATGTCCATGTAAAAGGGCCACTTAGATTGGAAAAAATAGAATTCTGGGCTATGCACCAGATTGTACATGTACTCCCATATTCGACTTAAGTCCCAAAATGATAGCAATTTCCATAAAAAGGAAAGAAAAGCCCTCTTTGATACGCTTAAGCTTCAGCAATAAGTGAACTCATCAATCACGAATAATCTAAAACTAGTTAAAAGGTTATACATACAAAAAATAACATGTAGAGCATACATTTTGATGGTTTTTCTTAGATATATATAAACAAAGCAAACCTCTAAGTTAAATTAAATACTTCTTCTGTATTTAAGAGTAATATACATCATATATACTGAGGTGATTTCTCAATCAATCATTTTCATGAATACGAGTTTGCAACAAAACACACCAACCTAAATGAAACTAGCATTCATCTTCTGAACAATTTGTGGACTATAGGTATAGCCAGGGGCAGAGACATAAACCAACCAACCATGTCCCGGGTCCAATTCGTCAAGGGGACAATATATGATCATCCAACCTGTCAAGGACTCACTGCAAAATCAAATCCCCATTTATTGGTTAGTTTTATATGGTTGTTTGAAGGCAGTTATTTTGACAATCAAAAGGAGCCATGCATGAAGACTGTGTATAATCTTTAATCACCATAGGAAAACTAACTAAGCCAAAGCATAGGCACAAATAATGGGTTGGGTTAAATCTCTATGCGTTGTTCAGTTCTGTGCACAATAAACCATCAACCACATGGCAGCATGATTAAGATAACAAGCAAAAAACTTGGTTATTACATGAATAATTTGGGAATCATAGTTAACATAACTCCTGTATGCAACCATGCATCTCCAAGTTACCCAGTAATTAACTGGTTTGAAGGTGTTCATGGTGCCGAAAAGCACTAAGAATGTAAAAAATAAAACAATGGCCAACGAGATTTTGGTAGACAGGAAGCCTCCAAGAAGCCTGCAACATGCTTACAGTTGCAATATGTTGTTTAAATGAAAATCTTATTCATTTCTGATCTACAAAGTCTTCCAGAATCCAGATACCTATATAGTGGAAAGAGTTTTCTCACCTCAGGGTGACAATCTTCACGGACAATCGTTTGATTTTTCGTATTTACATAGACTTCACATAGTACTCTTGCCTGAAACGATTCAACAACATAATTAAGTATATATCATCCAGCATAGAGAACAAAAACACATTAACTGTGTTAAAACCACATTTCATACAATCATGTGCAACAATTACAAGATAACCAGTTTCACAAAAACATTATTCAAGCAGTTGTTCAACTTTGCCCAGTTTAGAGATATAATAATTCAATCCTAAGTAATGTAAAAGCATAAATTTACCAACTTGTTAACCAAATTGTATCTAAATCAATCTCAGAAAACAAAGCCATATTAAACGAATATAAATATATAGTAAAAAGAATAGAGAGATACCTTAAGAGGAATTTTGAAAAAGAAGAGGCCAAGCTGGCCTTTGACTCTTGTATCAGTGTCGAAGGGGATCAAACCCCTCGCTAAATCTTCAATCAAGTAAATAACATCATGAATAACCTCCAGGCCGTCAAGTTCTAGCGTGGCGACGACGTATGAGTTCGCTCTGGCTCTGACTCTGCCTCCATCAGACGTCACCAACCCTAGCTCTCTCCCTCTGTAACCAACGGAGACGTCAAGTGAATCGTAGTCTAACGAGAAGAAGTCTCTGTTGTGGACCTTGATGGTGAGAGTGATCGAGATGTCGAGTGTCAATTTCGGGGAGGAGTTGACTCGAATGTGGTTGAGACGGATCCGGGCGAGTTGGAGGTTCGGGTCGGAGGGGTAAATTAGGAATATGAAAGATGAGAGGAGCAAGAGGGCGGCGGTTATGTAGAGGCAGCGGCGGAGAAAGCGGTGGCGATTGGGGCGCTGGTAAAGGGGGAGAATGATGACGTTTTGGGGCGGAAGAAGTGGTAGGTAGATGTCGTGTTTTGACGTCATGATTGAGTGATTGGTTGGGGGAGAATCGGAGTTGATGGTGGGGCCTGGGTGCATATAATTGAGATGCGTCCAAATCCAAACACTTGTTTTTTGTGATTTGCTTCATCATACCATTACGTGGCGAGATCTGAGTGCGGTGAGTGCCACAGCTTCACTTTTACGTTTTCATTTGATGTGATTTTGTTTTTTAAGTTACACTTTACACTAGAGATAAGATAATTATTTAACAATAATTCTAATCTTTATCCAATCAAATCAAATCAAATCAAATCAATGATATACAAATGTTTTATCTGCTATGAATTTTGACAACTTAAGAACACTTAATTCTAGTAGAGTTGGACGTTGTTCGGTTCGGTTCGGTTCGGTTCGGTTTTAGATAAAATCGAGTTGAACCGAAAATATTTTAATTTATCCAAAACTGAACCGGTTTAAATCGAATAAGAAATAGTAACCGAACTAAACTGAACTGATTTGAATCGGTTTGGTTCGGTTCGGTTTGGCTCATTTCGGTTTTTGACCTAATGAACCTTTTCGGTTTTGGACCTAATGGACCTTTTCGGTTTGATGGACTAAATGAGTTTTTTTAATATATTTTTACATTTAATGGGCTGTTACCTTGTTGGATTCTAATTTTGGATAAAAGTTTCATAAATTTTAATAGCACAAGCCAAAATCAAACATAACTAATAATATTTAAGTTATATTTCATTCAAAAAAATCACAAATTAAATAAACATGAAATTCAATTTTCAAAGACATTACAAACATACCACTATACCAGACATACAGCACTTCACAAGAGAATAGGTGACATACAGTTAAATTGTCCAATATAAAAACTCTAAATCAAAAATCCAAACTCCAAATAAAAATTACAATTCAAATCCAAACTCTAAAAAAATATTACAATCCAAATTCAAACTTCAAATCAAAATTATAATCCAAATCAAACAAATAAAGTTTGTTAGGCTTTATAAAATAAAATAAATAATCAACAAGACTGCTAGAATTCAAATGGAGCTAGAATTCTCTAAGGTGACGTTTGGTTATCATGGTGAAATAGGAATTGGAATGGTAATGGTAATGAGAATTGGAATGGAAAAGAATGGAAAACTGATTTCTTTGTTTGGTTGAGATTTTAGAATCAATATCTGAATCAGTAATATTTTGTTTGGTTAACAACTGAATGGAATGGAATCAACTGTATTTTGACCAAAAAAACCCTAATTACAAAACATTTATAATAACATTATTTATTATGGATAATAAAAAAATATATATATGAAAGTATATATTATATTATATATATATATATATTATAATATATATTTTATATATATATATATTATATTACATAATTATATATTATATAATATATATTAGAAATATTAATATTAATATTATTAAATATATAAATATTATATATCATTTTGGATAATAATAATAAAATATTTGGATAATTACAATAAAATATAAAAGTATAAATTATAATATATATATATATTAGTATATATATAATATTTATTATATAATATATATATATATATATATATATATATATTATTATAAGCAAATTGGCACCTCGGATACTACCTCTCCAATTGTAGAAACAACGGCTAGCGCTCCCCCAGTTTTTCAGATACTGTCAATCCGACCAGTCACCACTGAACAAGAAATCCCCATCCGTCACTTTGAAACTGACGGAACACCTGTCTACACTGACAAAATTAACGGGCATTTCATCTGGGACGTCGACCCAGACATGTGTGACGCGGACTGTGAATGCAGGTCCTGCTACAAACAGGAGAAAAAGCCCTGTAAACCTGTTACCTCATACAGGAGACCTGAAGACCCCCACAGTTCTTGGATCGGCCTCAAACCAATAAAGAACAGGCCTCTTCACATATACGAAAGAGCTCTCCAAATTCTTGAGCAAGAAGAACTGCTCCACAAACGACAAATAATTCCAGAGCCAGTCCCATGTTACATGGCCTCCAACTATGACAAGGATTTTCCTCCTCTCGAATCATCGTCAAATCCTGACAGAAATCTATATTCCCGACCCTTTATCCAGTCAGCAGAAGTCCTACCTGACGGCTTACACAAACAGCCTTCACAGGCTGAACAAGTCTCAACTGGCACACCCGCAATGCTTCGGTCCAAAACAGGGTCCTCCACTCTATCGACCAAAAGATAGACAAGGTCTCACACCAAGTCTCACAGCAAGACAATCATCTCCAACACCTGGATTCCACATTGAGAAATATGTACACAGAATTGCAGGCTAAAGTTACCAGGCTAGACACTGACCTCCATCAGTACATTAGCCAAGGGTACTTCGGCCCTGAGTTTGACAACAAAGAGAGGGAAATTAGGAGACTGAAAAACCAGTTGGACCAAATAACTAGAGACCATTTTGCGACCTCCCCTTACATTCCCAGTCCCCATCCTTATTCCCCAGCTATAGTTTTCCCGACACAAACACCTCATCCTCCATTACGACCTCCTGACCACTCCCAGTTCTTCAGATCAACCGGAGACCTCTTCCGGAAATACCCACCATTGCCTACAGACAAGCCCTCGTCAAGCAAAGAAAGGAAGCCTTCCCACAAAAAGAAAGAGAAAGAACAGACTCCCCAATATTACCCTCCCCCAAATCACCGCAAGCAGGCTTTTTACACATCTCCCCATCACCGCTTTCCCCCTGACCTATCCTCTTCAGAAACAGATACATCAGAATCCTCTTCCACCTCTTCCTGGGAAACTTACCATTCCGACTATACACCAGACACCTCTAATGGCTCAGACCCTGATGACCTGTCACATGTTTTCATGGCTACAAGGGCCGACCCCCAGCCCTCAACCCAACCTGACCCTCAACCATCTACCCAGGCCATGAGTACATCATCCGAGTCAGAAACCACAGAGATACCTCGGCCAACCCCCACTGACCGACCTAACCATACCCAAAGAGACACTGCTCAAACCCCTAAACCTACCAACGGTCCGTGGTTCAACTTCGATGAAGTGGCCCCCAGACAATGGCGCAAGAGAATGTCTGAAATGAGTGCCTGGTTAGACCTCCAAATTGCCAAAGGAGGTGACAATGTTGAAACCATTTTGCGTGAGTTTGTCTCCAGATTCACTGGATCTCTCAGGGACTGGTATCAGGCCCTCGGCGAATATAGACAACTGCAATTGGTCAGATGTGGCTCGGTCTCGATAGCAACAGGAATCATCTTCAAAGAATTCCTCGGAGATGTTTCCCAGTTCTACAAACAAACCAGACAAGAGTTTTTTGAAATGACGGTGTGTTCCCTAAACAAGGAAGACATTGACTTCCACTACAGGCGCATGTCATTCAGATACCATGCTCTTGGAGGCGTCAACGACGAGACTTTGAGACAAGTATACCTGAACTCTCTCCCATCAGAACTCCAAGGAGAATTGCAGAGACTGATTGAATTCTCAGGAAAGAGCCTCAGAGAAATTACCTTGGGAGAAATTCATATGTTCACGCACACTGCTTTGGAAAAACTTTGCGCTACACAAAGGATTTTTTCAAAAATGCTAAAAGAAGGAAAAAGGTACAGCAAACACTGCAAGTTCCCGCCAGATTACCATCTGAAATGTAAATCCGGTGAACATTGCAACTGCAGAGCCAACACACCAAACAGGGATAGACCACATAAAGTTCGAAATCAGAAAAGATTTTCAGGTTCTAGAAAGTACAAATATTACAGAAAAAAACCAAGGAGATCCTGGAACAAATCAAACAAATGTTTCGCATGCGGACAAGAAGGGCACTTTGCAAAACAGTGTCCAAATAAAAGAGCAAAATCAGCCAAACTCATCAGCCAACTGAGACAAGTGGCAGAAGAAATCCCTTCCGACGCAGACGTCGAGTCCTACTTCTCAGAACAAGATGATGTCAGCAAACTAACTACGTTCATGATGTTAGATTCAGACATCACCAGCCCCTCAGAAGACTCAGACGACTCCAGCATTTCTGATCAGGGTTACCCATCAGAGGCCTACCAGGCCACGAATGAAGAAACCACCACTGGTCCACAAGTAAAAATACAAGTCATACCCTCAAAATACTCCAAACCAGTCCCGGTCATCGCTTACTTCGACACAGGAGCCCACTCCTCCATGATGAACCCAAATGTCCTCCCGCCAGATGCCTGGAAACAAGAAGAAAATCAATTTCTGGCAGCAGATGGCCAACTTTTCAACACCCACCTGATTTCAAAGTAAAAGGTCGGGCTACAATTTTTCCCGTCTTTCACCCTCTGGACCTACATTATCGGAACTCCCCTGCCTGACAAGAACATCCTCATCGGCTGGGATATTTACAGCCTGGCAAAGTCTATCAGAATCTTACCTCATGGCATCCGGTTCAAAAGAGAATTTAAACCATTTATTAACATCCCAAAAATCTTCCCCCTGGCACACATAAACCCTGACTTCAAAAGTATTCAAAACAGACTCCAAAGCTTCTGCGCCAACAGTCACACTGAGTTTACCCATCCTCACCCACTCTGGAAAAATCCCGATTTCTTCATAAGCCTTCCCTTCAAGCTAAATGAAGACATCAACCCCACCAAGGCGACCCATACAGGAATGTCCCCCTCTGACCTCGCCATGGCCACAGAAGAATGTCAATCCCTCCTTGACCAAGGCCTCATTGAACCCGCATCCTCTCTGTGGGCCTGCCAAGCCTTTTACGTGGAAAAAAGGTCCGAGAAGACCAGAGGAAAGAAGAGGCTTGTCATCGACTACAAGCCCCTCAACCTCTTTCTACAAGATGACAAGTTCCCTGTTCCTAGGCCCAATGCCTTGTTTTCTCACATACCCGGCGCAACAGTTTTCTCCAAGTTCGATTTGAAAGGAGCTTTCTGGCAGATCGGTATCCATCCACAGGATAGACCCAAAACTGCTTTCTGTCTTCCCAATGCCCATTATCAGTGGACCGTTCTACCTTTTGGGCTTAAGACAGCACCTTCCCTGTTCCAAAAGGCCGTAACCCGAATTTTTCAGCCCCTGCTCTCCTCAACCTTACTGTATATAGATGATATCCTTTTGTTCTCAACAGACAATCAGGCCCATCATCTACTCCTCGAAAAGTTCTACCAAATTCTCCAAGAACATGGCATCATGTTATCCGACAAGAAGAGCTCAATAGGAGTTTCAGAAGTCGAATTTCTTGGCATGCGGATCAAGAATGGCACCTATAGCCCCGGGCCTCACCTTGCCAGCCAGCTGCTTGACTTCCCAGACAGCAACCTCTCTTTCAAACAGGTTCAACAATTTTTAGGAATTGTCAACTATGTCAGAGACTTCATCCCACAGGCGGGCCGTTTCACTACCTGCCTAGCCAAGCTCCTAAAGAAGGAACCTCCCCAATGGAGTACCATACACACTGACGCAATCTCCCAACTAAAGATGGGCTGCACAGCATCCCCCTACTCTGCACATTCCCGTAACAGGCCGCCTCATTCATCAAACAGACGCCAGTGACCACTTCTGGGGTACTATCCTCATTGAATAAGCCGAGAACATCTGCCAGTACTACGGCCATGCCAGTGGCCAATTTAAGGATTCCCAAAAACACTACCATACCATTTACAAAGAAATCCTTGCAGTCAAGAATGACATTTCCAAATTCGACTTCCACCTCAGGACATCTAGCTTTACAGTCGAAATGGACAATTCCTCCTTTCCTAAGGTCCTGGAATTCAGAAACAAGCTTCCACCAAATCCCTAGCTTCTCAGGCTAAAAGATTGGTTCGCCAGATATGATTTCTCAGTCAAACATGTTAAAGGACATCATAATATTATCCCAGACATGCTTTCAAGACCTCAACCCATCAACCTCCTTTCCCAGACTGGCCCTATTCCTTTGATTTACATGGTATCTCCCCAACCTTCCTCATCCTCTGCCCCACATGTTCCAGTTCCCCCTGGTTTTCCCCCAGAGTTCTCAGCCTCCTTTCCCCCAGGCCACACCCCTTCTCCCCAGCAAATCTCCGGCTTTGCAAATACTCACCTTCCTCTCTACCTAGACCAGATTAACAACCAAGGTTGCCACCACACAGTCTCCAACATAAAAAGGCCCTTCCTTGACCCTTTCATTTCTCCCCCCTTTTATTACTACTCAGAACAAGTTCTTTGGTTCTTGTGGTGTTTATCAGCCTTATACCATCACGCGATGGTCTTCCCCCTACAAGCCTTGTACGGTTTTGTCCAGAACTCTGGCCCATCCAACCTCCGTACCTTCCTACAGTGGTTCAAACCCATGCATGCATGGCAGGCCGAGTTCACACGGCTAATGGGCCAGTATCATCTCTGGAAAATGGGTCCTGAACAGGCGGCAAAAGTTTGCTGCATCTGGATATTTAGCAGGCCCTATAATATCAGCCCACTTACCCAGCTACTTTGGACCACCAATATCTGTTACGAGTGGGACACTTCCTATGACTATGAAGGCCTATACCGCACCAACATACAGGTCCCGCTACTCAATTTCCTCTGTGACATCAACAATGACTTCACAGACGTCATCTTCATACTACCTGACGTCCCAAGGGACCCCACCAGAAGCCTCCATCCTTTCCCTCAGTCGTTCCTCCAGGATTCTCAAGACCCCACGGACACATGGCGGGACACGTGGCTCTGTTCAATCTGTGGAGCCCAAGATTCAGACGATGAATACCATTCCACGTGCAATCTCAGCAGTCCATAGCTTTGCCCCGTCCTGATCACTGCCTTCTGTCAGCTCTGTCGGCCGCCTTGTCGTTTTGCTTTTGCTTTCCAGCTGTTTGCCTTATCGGCTGCCCTTATCTTTGTAAAATATCGCAGCCATTGTCGAATGTTTTTGCTTTCCAGCTGTTTGCCTTATCGGCTGCCCTTATCTTTGTAAAATATCGCAGCCTAATCCTTATCGCCTCTTTCCTTATTCTATAAAAGGGAGAGCTTGCCTCTGTGTAAATCAGAACTGAAAGAAATAAAAGGAGGATTATGTTTTCTATCTCTATGTCTAGCTAAACAGTCACTCTCTCTCCCAATCTTCGACTAACACTAGGTCTGAAATTATGGTTCTCCAAGGTCCCAGTATGCTCTATGCTTGCCTCTTATGAGGATCCTGCATATCAGAACAGATCCTGTATACTAGTTTGGTATATCGGCTGGACACCCTGGACACATCCGGAACCAGTATGCTTGCTGGCTAGGATGAACTCAGGTTTAACAAAGCCACGTACTGACTAGCTTGGCCTGCTGAACTCCATCCATCTCTGTTAGTGTCTGACCGGAACAGTACCCTGTAAGGCCGAAGGAAGGCCGCCAGTGGGGAAAAACCCGGTTTAGGTCTTCCTGTTATATAATATGTAATGATATAAGATATGCAACAATATTATAGATATAATATTATATATATATAATATGTAATAATATAAGATATGCAACAATAATATATATATTTGTTATTTTTGGAAATGAGGGTATTTTTGGAATAGAGTTGGAGATAGAGGGTTATTTTTGGAAGAGAAAATGTGTTAATGGAATGAAATGGGCATTCCATTGGTTTTTGGATGGAATGCCCATTCCACCAAAATGGTGGAATCTACATTCCAATGGAATGTCATTCCATTGGCATTTAACAAACCAAACAACTGGAATGAATTCCTTTCCATTCCATTCCTTTCCATTCCACTCAACCAAACACAACCTAAGGTCTCCGGACCTGAGTCACTACTCCCTTCTATTGAATCAACATGTTCAATCTCCATCTATTCACGATTTCATATCAAATAAAAACTAAAATAAGTAAAGTAATTAAAATCAATAGAATATTAGTTTTACTAATTGTGAGATAAAATAATGTAATTAAGCATATAACAAATAAAATCCACTTTTATCAATTATCCATATCAAATAATCTCTTAACTTGTTACTGTGAAAATCTATCAAAAAAAATAAAAAACATTCCACTCTACTCAAACATTTCAAGCTACTATCATTACTGCCTCCACACACACACACACACACACACATATAGGTTTTGACTCACAGCTTGGTCAGGCGGGCCAACAGCCTATAGCTCTTCTAGCAGATGGCAAACACCCTATAGACCTACTGACTTTTGCACCTAGAGATAGTCACTACTATTGTCTTCAACAAGCCTTAAGGCTCTATTAAGGCTCTAATACCATGTCTGCGAGTAGTTCTAGACCTAGGATAGAGCCTGATAACATGAATAGTTGTACTGGACAATCTGTTGCTAATTTTGAGACTTATTGGGATGACAAAGATCTGATCAACTGGCAATTGCCTAACATTCAACAAAACAGTATTTATAAGAAAAAGCTTTTAGACTTCAGAACCCTCTTGGGTCAAAAGACCAAAGAAATCAACGTGAAATTTCATAACAATACTTTTTCGACTAATCTTTTGAATAAAAACAGTTTGACTCATTACAACAAAATCGGTTTCAATGACCTGCACATTGGAAGTGTCCAAGTTGGCATTAAGCCTCTTTCAAAATTTGGTTTAAACAATTCTTTATTAATTGCTTTAAGAGACAAAAGAATTACAAATTATAAGGAATCAATATTGGGTATGGCTGAAACCTCCCTGGCGTATGGCCCTATCTATTTCTAGTGTTACCCAAACTTCACTTTAGCCTTAAACACTGACGAACACAAAGAAAAATGCCTAGTTATTGACATCCAGGCCCATAACTATCAATTCCTTGAAAAATCAAGTCCTTATATACTCGTTTATATAGTCTACTACCGTGTCTTAACATCTAGACTTATTCCCAACTACATACCTCCATATGTTCCAGCTGGATAGACCATATGCTTTAATGCATCTCCCTCCGTAAATGTCCTAGTACCAGTTCCAGTCAGATGGGAAGACATTAAATTTTCAGATGATTGGGTCAAAGAGAAAGTTGACCAACCCACCTATAAACCACCCATGAGAAATCTCGATGACCGTGTGACTGAACAAGATAGAACCCTTAGAATATCCTTCAGAAGGGGTCTATCTCTTAGAGATGATAATAGTGACCATTCCAGATCACTAAATGACTTCCAATCAGCTAGAAATTCTCTATCTAGTCTATCCAGACAAAAAATAGCCACACAAATACCCAGTTTAGCCCCCAGACAACCCAGACAGATAACTAGCCTCACACCAGGCCTAACAATTCCAAGCCCAGTTGCCAACTATGACCAGAAGATAGCTTCAGTGAACCAATTGTCAACCTGGTCCCAAGAAGAATAAGAAGACCCAGGCCCAAGCCAAAAAACCCAACACATGTGACCCATGTATAAAAAACCCCGGAACAAGTAGCCCAACCAATACACACTTATAACCAAGGTCAAACCTCACCTACTCCCTCACAGGTATTAATAGAGATTATTGAACCAGAACCAGTTCGATTCATTAATGTCATTAACACCAAATCCAGTATTGATTCCGATCCGCTAATTGTTGATTATTATTCTCCCCAGAATCAGCATTTAAGAGAAAAATACGAAAGAAATTACTCTGAAAATAAAAGAAATCAATTTCGTAAAAGGTGGACAGAAAACATTAAAACTCTTAACCAAAAAGTACTTTTCTTTGAATGGTATACAAACAGGAAAAACTTTGAACAAAATTGCTCTGTTATTGACCAATCAAAAATTAGAACTTACAAAACTAAGAAGGGAGAGGAAAAACAAATTCATCCTCCTCCAAGGAACTTCGAAATTGAAATGCCTAACGAGGACACTGAAGGTGGTACTAACACAACCCTCTGTACACCTTTCATTTTATTCGACGAAGAATTATCCTCCACCATGGCTTCATCCTCACATCAAATAGAAGTTGTCATGAGACAAAATAACTATATCAATTTCTTCCTAAATTTCTTAGCAGAACAGTTAGAAAAGATTGACCTAAACCTTTCTCAAACCACTATTTCCCCTACCAAAGAAAGTCCTCCTCCATAAGTATTCGTCCCTTATGAGACATCTGCCTCCTCTTCCAAAAAGGCAAAAGAAAAAATGCATGTACAAAACACTGAACCAATCATATTCCCTGATCATACTGGCATTGAAAAATGCTTTGACAATATCATTGATGAAAAAGAACTCCTAAAAGCCCTTGAAGAAAGACTTAGAAACCTACCAAAAGAAGAACCTATCCATTACCCAGAAGTCCAAACCCTTGATAAAAATATTTCAGAATCCTCCAGTGAGGAAAATGAAGAAACAATGGACTTCCAGAACATGATCCAAAGAATCACTTCCAATAACAAAACAGAAAGCTACAATCAGACCAGATATTACCAAACTACCAAGCCTTATTACCCAAAACCTACTCCTCCCGACCTTCAATACGAAGAGATTATTCCCTATCGTGCCTATACTGGTAATGCATGATATCAATTCAATATTGATGGCTTATCAGAATACCAAATTATCACAGTTCTTAGACAAATGCATACTATTGGGTATATTTATATCAAAAAACAGAACATGTCTCATGCTGACGCGGTTACATCCTTGACCACTGGTTTTGAAGGACAATTATTTGGATGGTGGACTCATACCCTAAGCCTGAGTGCTAGAAGCACTATTATAAGCCATACCAAAATAGTGACCACTACCATACCAACCAGAACCACAAATGACCCAGCCTCTTTTGTGCCAACTAGTTCGACAGGAACCACTACAACTACATCTGAACCTGATGGGATAGATGTTTTGCGTTACACTATTTTAATGCATTTTGTTGGAAACCCCAACATTAACCAAAGAAGAGATTTTTCAAAACTTCAGAATTTGAAATGCAAAAAAATCAATGATTTCAAATGGTATAAAGACATTTTCTTAACCAGAGTTTTACAAAGACCTGACAACGTTAACCCTTATTGGAAAGAAAAATTTATTGTTGGTTTACCAAAACTCTTTTCCAATAAAATTAGAGACGAAATGATTAGACAAATGAGATGAGCCGACTTGTCCCAAATGAACCTGAATGGCTAGACTTATGGTGAAATCATTGCCACCATCAATATTGTTGCTATGCAGCTTTGCAATGATCTTCAACTCAAAAGTCAACTCAAACAATAAAAACTAAGGACTAGAAAAGAATTAAGATCGTGGTGTGAGCAATTTGGTTTTGACAAGTTACCCACACCTAAAAGAAAAACTAAAAAAAAAATCTCGCAACTATCCCAAATTTCTGCGAAAATATCCTTACAGAATAAACAAAAATTACAAGATGAACAAAATATGAGAGTCTATTTATACTCCGGAGAAAGAAAAATACAGCAAAAAGAAAACTTATAAGTCTTACAAGAAATCAAACAAATGTTTTAAGTGAGGTAAAGATGGCCATTATGTCAACAAATATCCTGACCAGAAAAACAAGATTAAAAGTCTTGACCTTGATGATGAGATTAGAGACAAAGTTCTTCAGGTTTTGTATGCTAAATCTGAAGCAGAAACTGAATCATCATCTTCCCTAGAATAAGTCCTAGTAATAGGAGAATTCTTGGATGATTCATATTCATCTTCAGACTCAGAACCAGAAACACAACCCTGCTTTTGCAAAGAAATAAATGTTCTTGATCAATATGATTATTCTCTAATAATCAGTATGATTGACAACATTGAAGATCCCTTGCAAAAAGCAAAGCACATCCGACAACTACAACAAAAAATTGTTAGTGGAGATGCTCCTAGTAGCAGTAACACCCCTTCCACTGACAATAAACTTTTTAAGAATGCCCCTTTCCAAACAACCGATTTTGAACAAAATATTTTGAGCAAGTTTCATAACAAATCCAGAAAAGTTTATGTCACAGATTTACAAAAAGAAATCCAGAATATTAAAGAAGAAATAAAAGTTTTAAAGAAAAATGTCCAGGATTTGCAAATCAAAAACAGTTTGAAAGAACAATTCCCTAAAATACATCTCGCAATTCCCCAGAAAACAACCCTGTTTTAATAGCTCTGACGAGTCTGATAAAGATCAATCTGATCAAAATAACCAAGAAGACATTTTCAGTTTTGCACAGATTAATGCTATAAGAAAAGTTAGAATCCAAAAATGGTATGTTGAAATTGACATCAGAATTGCTTCAAATTACAACCTAAGAGTCAACGCCCTAGTTGATACAGGGGTTGACTTTAATTGTATAAGGAAAGAACTCATACCTACCAAATACTTGGAATCTACTACCGAAACTCTTTACGGCACTAATAAGATACAATTGGACATCAAATACAAACTCACTAACGCTAAGGTTTGTAATAGTGGTGTTTGTTATAATAATGACTTCATTGTTGTTAAAACCCTTTCTCATAATGTGATTCTTGGATTACCATTTCTTTATCTGATTTCTCCCTTCAAAGTTATTGCTGAAGGAATTGTTACTGAATACCTAGGAAAAGAGATCATATTCCCATTTATCTTTCCCGTTTTAGTAAAAGATTTAAATGTTTTAAAAGACAAAAACATTTGGAGTGAAGCTTTTGACCCTCTTAACAATTGTATTACTACTCTTAACCAGAAGCAAACCCAATTGAATTTCTTAAAAGATGACTTAGTTTTCCAAAGACAGGAAACCAGATTAGAGGATTCCGGTCTTCAAGAAAAAATCAAATTTTTTAAAGAAAAATTAGAAAAAGAAGTTTGTTCTTCAATTCCAAATGCTTTCTGGGACAGGAATAAACATATTGTTACTCTTCCTTATACCAAAGATTTTAATGAAAAAGAAATACCAACAAAAGGCAGACCAATTCAAATGTCTGCTGATTTAATTGAGTATTGCAAAAAAGAAATCCAAGATTTGCTTGACAAAAAACTTATCAGGCCATCTAAATCCCCTTGGAGTTGTCATACTTTATATGTTCAAAAGAATGCTGAAATAGAAAGAGGAGTTCCTAGGCTTGTAATTAATTACAAGTCTTTGAATGATGCTTTACAGTGGATTAGGTACCACATGCCTAATAAGTCTGACTTATTAAAAAGACTTTATGACTCAATCATTTTTTCAAAATTTGACATAAAATCAGGTTTTTGACAAATTCAAATAGCAGAAAATGACCGTTACAAGACAGTTTTCAATGTCCCTTTTGGACAATATGGATGGAATGTTATACGATTTGGACTCAGAAATGCTCCTAGTGAATTTCAATGCATCATGAACAATATTTTTAATCCATTCACTGAATTTTCCATAGTTTACATAGATGATGTTTAAGTATTTTCAAAAACCATTGACCAACATTGGAAACATTTGGAGATTTTTCTCAAAACCATTAAACACCAAGGACTAGTTATTTGATCCCCTAAAATTATCCTTTTCCAAACCAATATCAGATTTTTAGGTCACAATATCAAAAGAGGAACAATTGTTCCCATTCAAAGGCGTTTGGATTTTGCTGACAAGTTTCCTGACGAAATAAAAGACAAAAAACAATTACAAAGATTTTTGGGATGTTTGAATTATATCTCAAATTTTTACAAGGAACTTAGTATTATTTGTAAACCTCTTTTTCAAAGATTAAAGACCAATCCCCTTCCTTGGACACAAGAACATACAAAGGCAGTTCAACATGTTAAAAAATATGTTAAGAAACTCCCCTGTATTTTTATTTGTCATCCTACTGCCCCCAAAACTGTAGAAACTGATGCCTCAGAAATAGGTTTTGGTGGTATTTTGAAACAGACCATTGATAACAAAGAATGTCTAGTTAGGTATGTTTCAGGATCCTGGAACGATACCCAACAGAAATATTCAACTGTTAAAAAAAAGATTTTAGTCATTGTCTTGACCATTCAAAAATTGCAGGATGACTTGATTAATCAAAAGTTTATATTAAAAGTTGATTGTCAATCGGTAAAATATATTTTGAAAAAAGATGTAAAAAAATCTTGCCTCTAAACAATTTTTTGCAAGATGACAAGCTCTATTATCTGTTTTTTATTTTGACATTGAATAAATTAAAGGATCAGATAATAGTCTTCCAGACTTTTTGACCAGAGAATTTTTACAGGGTGACAAATGACTAGCACGAACAGGGGTCGTGGTGGTGGCCGAAGCCCTGGTGGCAGAGGCTACATGAGATCTGACTTATCAAAAGACAAGAGCATGGACTTATCATTATCGACTTATCATACTTCCCCCAATGGAAGTCATAAAGACAAGTATGCTATTTCATTAGTATCTCAGCCTAAATCCCCTCACACGTTACCTATACAGTTACCACAATTACCCTCAGCTGGACCTTCATCAAGCAAAAGCCCAAGCCAAAGCCAAAGCCCAGTACATATGACAAATACTTTCTCCCATTTAGCTGTAGACAACGGTTCTTTTATAGTTGTTGCCTCATCTAAAATTAGCCCACATTCCATCAAACAAAACAAACTAGCAACCCAAAACTCTCAGACTAGCCTTCCCAAAATTAATCAATCAACATACTCATATATCAATAAACCTTTCTTCGACCGGTTTTTTGCCATAGAAAATCAATTTCTACATGACCAATATTTCAGAGAACCCAAAAAACTTACGGATGATCTTATTCATCCTATGTTTGGAAGGATTCCTGATGACAATACAAAAAGACATATATTTTATGAGTTTATCCTTGTTGACACAGATTCAATTTTCATTTCTGATGTTTTTGACAAAGTCCACAAAGAAAAACTGATTTTCAGAAAAATCAAGATTTGTAAAATTATTACTCTTAAGCAATGGGGCGATAACCCTAACTTGAAAAGAAATTTTAGTAGAATCTTCCATGTCTCAGAATTTTCTTATTAGGACTATATTGATGCATGGACAAAATTCCTTTATGGCCAAAACCCAGGAAATTCTCTTTCTTAGTTCATTTACTTCGACAAAAACTTTCATATTGACCTACCAATCTGGTTTTTAGAATGGTGGGACAAGTTTGGACCCATAATTGATTTTCTTCCAGCTCAAGTTAAAGAAGGATATTCCTTCTGGATTTCAAATATTGACAGACCAGACGAGTGGGAATTCTTCCCAGACTTATTACTCTTTTTTGTTCAGTTCAACCTGACATGGATACTCATGCTTGAGTACTCAATCAAAGACAAATTGGTGGGAAATGTTAATGTCCCTTACTTTGGAAGACAAGTTAAAATAAAATGGTGGAGTGACATGAATCTCGCAAACCACAATAAGGAAAGAATTGTCAGATGGTTCAATGAAAATCCAACCATCTGCACCAAAGTATCCGACCAATCTGGTTCCTTAATGGCCAAATCCCAAAACCAGGCCAGAATTGCTACAGCTAGTACTCCTGATGAGCTCATGAGGATAGTCGAAGAAATGAAGAATTCAATGGCCAGCATGTCCCAGGCCGGTACAAGTTCAGACAAAAGTGAAGACAAAGAAAAAAATAATGGCTCAGACGATTATGCATACGACAGTGAGGACCCCACCACGTTATTTGGACATGATCCCTGACTTTTATCCCTTCGTGGTGGCAGACAGCAGAAAAGACAAAAGAAATAATGACACAGCATGTGAAGACTTATCCAGAATACATTATTAAAGCAAAAGCAGCTGACAAGATTCAAAGAAGATGCTCCGACAAAGCAATGTCCAATTAGTCAAAAAGAAAGCAGTAACCTATCACGTGAAGACTTAGCTGTAATCTTATCTTTTGTAAACTTAACTATAGTTAACAATCAACTATGGTTTAAGTTTTGTTTTATAAATAGATAGTGAAGACTCTCCTAAGCCTCAAGTTCAGTTTTAGTTTCAAATTTTCTCTGAAAGCTCTGCGTAGCTTCAATATTTTCTTTTCTTCCTATTGTATAAATTTCTGAACTTCCATAAATAAAGTTTGTGACATATTTCTGTACATCTTCGTTGTTGTCAGACAATTTAACTTATCACTGTAAGCTACTATTCACACTATTATCTTTTAAAAAAAATTATGACTTATTATTTTATTTTGGTCTAAGTATATCGGCTGAAATACTCAGACATATCCGTATCCAGATTGGTGCTGGCTAGGATAAACTTGTGTTTAACAACGCCACGTACTTGACAGGACCATTGTTTTATACTTGTATTTATACTATATTATTGAACAGTAAATTGCTTGACTAATTTTATCTTTGATTCCCTTTATGTTTTTAGAATTGCTTTATATTGTACTGTGCTTCTTATTTTATATCATCGTGCTCCGTTTTCGTATATATATATATATATATCAACAACTCAACAAGTTATCCACAACCTAATTTATACTATATTCACAGCCCACAACACATTTATATCAACACACACACACACACACACACACACACACATATATATATATATATATCAACAATTCAACAAGTTATCCACAACCCATTTTATACAATATCCACAGTCCACATCACATTTATATCAACACACACACACACATACATATATATATATATATATATATCAACAACTCAATAAGTTATCCACAACCCAATTTATACCATATCCACAGCCCACACACATACACACATACACACATACCATATCCATAGCCCACAACACGTTTATATCAACAACTCAATAAGTTCACAACCTAATTTATACCATATCCACATCCCACAACACATTTATATCAACAAGTTATCCAAAACCCACATCACATATATATCAAAAACTCAACAAGTTATCCACAATCCAAAGCACATATACAGCCCACAACACACACACACACACACACACACATACCAAATCCACAGCCCACAATACATTTATATCAACAACTCAATAAGTTCACAACCCAATTTATACCATATCCACAGCCCACAACAAATATATATATTAACAACTCAACAAGTTATCCACAACTCAATTTATACCATATCCACAGCTCCCACAACACATTTATATCAACAAGTTACCCACAACTCAGTTTATACCATATCCACAACCCACATCACATATATATCAAAAACTCAACAAGTTATCCACAATCCACAATATATATACAGGCCAAAACACATATATTTTTGTTTTTAAATAATAATAAATAATAGTATAATCAGCAACAAGCTACACATGACACATCAGAGAAAGGAAATAACCAAAACGACAAGATTTTTAAAAAAAAAAGCTTTGGTTGAAGTCTGAAGAAATAAAGAAAGGAATAGAGCTGAAGAAGACAACAACTAACCAAATAAGCAAATCAGCAATCAGACGAGTAGAATGGACGAGCTGACGTTGAAGCTTTGGCTGAAGAGCAGATTAGTTTAGCAGATACCACATCGGTTATCATCGAATGTGAAAAAAAATAAGGCAAAAACAAAATTAGAAAAAGAAGAAGAACATTAGCAAAATAAGAAGACTAGAAGAGAGTGAGTCGAACCTTCTTTGAAGAACGGAGTTGAGACGAGCAGGGGAGATGAGTCGATCGGCTATTGAACAGTGTAGATGAGTAGCTGAGATGATTATCGAAGAAGACTAGATCGGAGACAAGCGGCGGAGATGACCGACGGATATGAGCGGCAGAGGAGTTGAGGAAGAGATGTAATGAGAAGTGAGAAGTGAGAAGTGAGAAGTGAGAAGTGAGAAGTGAGAAGCAAGAAGCGAGAAGTAGAGCTGGAGAAGTGAGCTGAGCAACGGTCGACCAAAGAATGAGAAGTGAGAAGTCAAAGACTCAAAGAAATGAAAGAATGTTAGTGGGTTGTGGATATGGTATAAACTGGGTTGTGGATAACTTTTTGGTTTTTAACTTTTTGAACCGAATTAATTCGATGAACCGAACCGAACCAAACATTCATTTTTTGGTTCAGTTCGAATCGGTTCGGTTCGGTTTCGAACTTATTGCCCACCCCTAAATTCTAGAATGAGATTTTTTTTATAAGGAAAATCATTCACACTAATCTTGGCGTTTGAAAATTGCTACTCAAAAAGCAATGAGCCAATGCCCACTTATTTTTATATGTTTACAATGAATTATTTTCATGTGTTATAAAGTAATTAAATAGTAATAAACCTTCGTTCATTTATTAATAGGGTAATGTTACACTTTCCAATAAATTGTCCCTATATATAAGTAAAAGCATGACAATTCATTAAATGTGCTGGACTACCATAATGGATTACACATATTTTTGAGACAATTTTTTGGAAAGAGTATCATTTCCCTTATTAATATCATAGATTAATTTTGGTACAATGTAATGGTTAATTATCAAATATGTTTGTTATTGGTTAATTATCACTTACTTAAGAGTCATTTGTCCATATCCTAAGCTCGTCCATCTACCAACAACTAAGTATATTTTAATTTCAAGTACTTGTGACTTTTTATTTTTTATGAAATTGATCCTCAAATTTTTCATAAGTACTAAATAAGTTAGATTTTTAAAAATGAACAAATTACTCCCTCTCACAATCAAATCCAAAGTTTGACTTTCATAGAATGTGTCCAAGTATATTAATATCTTTTATTTGAGTAAAATTTATGTAAAAGTAAAATTTATTAAAAATAAAATAAAAAATAATATTAATATTTTTTTTAAAATGAAAACAAAGTTAAAACAAAATATTAATTTATGTTTATAATGAATTAATCTAAGATTATAATAAAATAATATTTAAAATTGTTAAATAATAGAAAACATGAAATAATAATATGAAAAAAAATCAGGCCATGCCCACTAGCTTTTTCTTTTCATGTCAAACATTATATACATATCAACTTTGAAATGCACTTGGATTAAAATACAAATTTACATTTAAATAGTTAAAATTGACTAACAAAAATTATTGAAAAGAACTAGAGTAATGATATACAATCTAAATAATTAATCTAAATTTTAATCCAAATGTTATGGCAATTAAGTTGTCATCACCACACTAAACATCTCCGTGGTTAATAAAAAAAATCACTTGTCACGTCATTAAAGTTGAAATTTAGACTAAATTTTTAAGTTGTCTAACATTAATGGACAAACTAATATGGTACTTATGAAAAACATAGGGACCGATTTCATTAAAAAAATGTAAACTAAATAGAAGTTAAGAAAAAAAGTTTGGGATTTATTTAGTAATTGCCCTTTTGTAATCTAATTAACCCTATTCATTATAAATTAAACATGATTTTTGAATATCAATTAACATTTACGTAATTTGTGCAACTATAAAAGACAAAAAAGGTAGGCAATATATCCTTTGGGTTGGGTCATCATTGATAGACGACTCAGGTTACATAATTTAAAAATTATAAAATTATTTGACAAGTGATCCGTGTTTATTGATGACCACAATACCACATAATTTTCATAATTATTTGAGATATACTTTCATAATTTGTTGAGATATTGTTTAGATGAGTTTTTGTGACATCGGATATGTAGAACTCTTTTTTCATATGTTTATTATCGAATCACAAATTTTATCGGTTGATTACGTAGAAATTCAAATAAGTTGAGTATTCAAGTTCATTGATATGTGAAAACTTACCATCATTTATGTGTTTTGAGTGTACAATGATTCGTACATGTATTTGAGTGGTGCTATGATTTGTAATATATGATCATGACTCATGTGCAAAGCAGTATTATTTTCATGGGTAACATATTTCGCCACCATCATACTTGATGACAAAAAATAGACATAATTAATTGGATTAAAAATTTGAAAAGCTTGTGGAATATGGAGAAAGTGACAAGATTCATGTAACTATCCTGAAGAAAACTCTTCCCTGTCATTATCCAACCCAGTCACCGTCTCAACTGGCTTACCAATATTTGAAAAAATAAAAATAAATAAATAATCATGCAGCTCCAATCAACGTTACAATTTCTACATAAATTGACAAACATCTATCCAATATTCTAATGGGAATATTATTGGGTAAAGTAAGAGCTAGCCATTCAAATCTCATCTCAATCACTCCATTATAGTCCAGAAAAATACAACCGAATTATCAAAACTCATCATCATCTCTATAATAAATAATTTATTATGAGTGGGCAAGAATTAACCAAGCGTCTCTCATGATCATTTGCTTAATTGTTTAGGATACGATTTCAATATTTTAGACTATATATCCTTTTATATATATATGTAACTTGCAAACTTAATCAAAGTTTCAAATGATTAATAGATTCATCAAAAGTATCCTTATTCAATAACAATAATTCACAGTCCATTAATATATAGAAATGAAAAGGAAAGATTACTTAAAGTTACAATATATATATATAAGAGTGTAATAATCTCTCTTTTTTTATAAGTAGTTGCAATATATAAAAGCATGAAATCACAGAGAAGTTGATCAGCAACCTACAACTTTCTTTTTTTACAAAGGATCGAGATACAGAAAAGAAGTAGATATGGGGTGTTAGATAGTTCATGTGGAGGACTCAACTGACTTAGGAGAAAAATTAGAAGCGACAGAGTTTTGATTGGTAGGCATGGACTTAGAGCGCTTCATGATCCAAGGCGATGATGATGATGAGGCTGTGCGATGAAACCTACAGCGGAAGGAGCCCTGGTGCGTTGTTGGTGAACACAAGCACTGCCCTCCTCCTCTTGGTGACCCTTCGTTCTTCCCATCTTTTGGGGAGTTGCTGTTTATATTTATGCTGCCATGGGACGCCATTTTCTCTATATCTCTCTCTCTCTGCTACAAAAATAAAGCCTAGAGAGTACTGCTAGCGATGATGAAGCTACCGGAAAACATATCTCTTTATAAATCCATATAAATATGGACATTTATCTTTATTTTATTTTTTTAAATATTAATAAAGGGTATCGTATGGAGAATTTGTCAGTTTTCATGCGGTTGGAAAATATTCCAATACAAGTGTGGTGCATATATGCTCTATAATTATTGATTTATTTCACCTTTTCTTTGTCTTTATTGAAACCATCCAAACAATATCTAGTAACGCCGGTTCACTTCTCTAGGTTACACTATGTTTTCTGTACACAATATGCTAACATGCATGTAATTTTATAAGCAACATGCTTATCAAATGTCCTAAGGTATCTCCAACCCAATCATTAATCTTTAAAATAGAGTAACTTTTACTCTCAAACCCAGTTGCATTTTCTTGCGCTACTTTACTTCCATCAAAAGTGTTGAACCAGATATAGTTCAACAATATGGATTTTTTTTATTTTTTATTTTTTATTTTTTTATTGACTGAAAAGGAATATCCTATTTAGAGTAAAAATTGGAACCAACTTGATGCAATGAGTTGGATACAGTCTTACTGATCAACTAAATCATGATCATGTTTTTTAATGACAAAAATATCATATTATTGCAGATTCACAGGTTAGATGTTTTATCAATCATAAGGATTTTGAAGATAAATATGTACCCAATATATACATGACAATTTGCATTGGATGAGCACACAGATTCGCTTCAATATTTATCCCATAGAAGACTTTTAGTCTTTTACAAGATTTGTATAAATCCATTTATCCTTTTTTTTTTAGGAATTCCATTTATCTAATTATTAGATAGTTGTTACTTATATTGTCAGTGTGTGTTTGAATATGTACAGATAATAAATAGGCTTTTTCATCCTTAAAGAAAATGAAATATATATAGAATAAAAATATGTTAATTGAAATATCACAAAAGATAATGAGTATTTTAAAAATATCTGGTGGATATTTTTAAGAACATTATCGGAGATAATGTGACGATTGTTTTGATTCTTTTTGTTTAGGATACCATAAATATTGTTTATATTTCATTTTGCCATTGTCGCTGCCTCACTACCTCACTGCTAGGGATACACGTTTGGGGAATGAGAATGTATATAGGTCCCCCCATTCCATCCCCATCCCCATTTCCTAGACCCTTCCCCCATCCTTCCCCATTTTCTCATTTAGGAAAAATGGGGATGGGGATGGGGATGTTTGGGGGAAGGTTCTCCCATCCCCATCTCCATCTCCATCCCCAATTCCCTATTTTTCCAGTTTTTTCCTGTTTTCTCGTATCCCCCGTTCCTCCATTTTTCAATTTCCCTATTTCCCTATTTAACTAAAAATTATAAATTAAATTTAAAAAAAAACAAACCTATCATTATAAATAAAAAATATCAATGCATTACAAATTCAACATAAAATGTTTCAAATAATTCAAATATATATTATAATTATATTTATATACTTTTGGAAAAAATGGAGAAATGGGGATCTCCATCCCCATCTCCATTTCAATTTAATTGTGGGGAAAATGGGGAAATGAGGATGGGGAGGGGTACCCCATCCCCATCCCCATCCCCCCCATTTCCTCATTTCCCCTAAAAAAAAAATCCCCAAATCGGGATGGGGTGAGGGGATTTGAAACCCCGGAGATAAATGTACATCCCTACTCATTGTATTCTTTGCAGAGCATTCTTATTGAAAGCACATTTTACCATAATATAATTTCATATCGGAGAAAGACTTATGTGTATTACCGCATCATGACAGTTGTGGTAGCCACAAACCGTCCTATGGCCTATTACTTGTAGCCCAATCAAAGAAGTCCAAATAATTAGTTAGAGCCTACAAATGGTTACAACCTATGACCAAGTCTGTAAATACCAACTCAGTTTGGCATAGCACATGTTGACTCGTTCAAATACATTTGATGCTAAGAATCTGGAGAAAACAGATCATCTCATCCCATAATCTTAGCTCAAGATTCTTGGAAAGATATCAATAGACTCTTCTATCGAGTAAACATGTGTTCTTGACTATAAATAGTAGGCTCCCTCTCCATTCTCGAGACAATTCTTCTCTTCTAAACTTTAGTTCAAATATCCACTCTTTTGCGCATGCAAAAGTTCCGAAACAATACAATCCTGACTCTACACTCAGTCCATTCAAAAGAAGGCTAAATGGAGTGCACAACCTAGCAGAAGGACTGCACAACCCAAGACTCAACCAGAGCGCTCAACCTACCCTTTTTTGTTCTACCATTGTCGATGCCCACCATCCTATAAAATTCAACCGTAGATTTTTGGGCTCTACAGTTTGACGCCCACCGTGAGGCGTTGACAATAATGTAATGCAAAATCTACATTCAAGGTTCTTCATTTACTTAATTTAATTTATGATTCTTTATTATATTCTTGAAATTAGGTTAAGCTGAAAACGATTTATTGTACTTATTTGTCGAAGATTCTTACTTTTGCTTCCAAATTTGAGTTTTCTTTCCTCTTTCGAATTTGTAATTGGTTGAAATGTTCTGTTGTCTAACAAAAATTCTTGATCTTTGTGAAAATGTTGTGCCTCGTCGATTTACTCAAAATTGTATGAAATGGATCGGAATTTGAGAATTTGTATCTTAGATTTTTCATTATTGGATTATTTGATGCTTGAGAAACTAAAACCTAATTTCTTATTGTCAGCGTTGCACTTTCCCTCTGTTTTACAGGATGCCAATAATTGTGCATGCCTTGATTTTTGTGGCTTTCTACTTGATCAATACTTTAGAATGCTCCTCTTTCTCCTACGTCTGGAATGATTATATAGGATAATTAAATGAAGCATTTTGGTAAGAAATGTCACAGTTAATATGATATCGCGTTGGCTGAGTCTCAATTGTAAGCTTATTATTTTTATGTCACAAGTTTCGGTCAGAGTCTAAGATGTTTCTTTTGTTGGAACCCCTATTCACCGGTCACGCAGTGGAAGTAAGTTTTAAATTTTTTTATATAGATCGTAAACACCGGTCATACATCGGACGTGAATTTTGAAATGTTTTAAACAGATTGTAAACGATCTGGGACCAGTGAACTTGAGATCGTAATTGTTTTTTGGAACTTATACATATAAAATTATTATAATAATAAATTATATGTATATACAAGAAATTGAAATCAATATATTTAGATGAAGAAAATTTTACCAATATTTGGGGGCTCTTTCACTTTAGGATATGCTCCTATCTGAACCATTCGATTTTCCTCACTATCTTCCTGAACTGGTAATTGCATATGGACGTGTCACGGACTCAGGATCTTAGAATTGAGGACGTAGAGAGAATCGAAGAAACTACTTTATTCTATGATCACAAACTCGAACAATTCTAGTATAAAAACAATATTTTTTTACTTTCTATTTTATTTTCACTCTACAGTGCACGAACATACACCTTTTTATCAAAAACCACTTTTAACTTCTGCCTTCAGTTAAAAACACACACAGTGCGCAAAGCTAAAAAAAAAATTAATGCCCCTTTTTATTTTATTCAATTGATTCGTGTGTCGTGTCTTTCTCATATAATTGCTATTAATAGCGATTCATGAGACTTGATCTCTTGTGCTTGTTACAGGCACACAAACAAGCAAAATCCTTATGTTGTACGTTAGTGTGCTTCTTTTTATAATATATATATATATATATATATATATATACATTATCGATTTTTAAATAAAATCTTTATTTTATTTTTATTAAAAGATACCATCTCTTTTGAATTTAAACTATTCAAATTCAAAAAATAAATATTTAGTTTAATAAAATAAAATAATCACATTATTTTATTTTATTTTATTCAAAATTAAATATCAACAAACATCCTTCATTTAGTGATTGATAACATAATTAAATAATCTCATTATTTAATTTATTCAATCACCATTATTCATTAATTAAATAATCTTATTATTCAATTAATTTTCTGAATAAATACATGTCACATCTGTAACACAATTAATTAAACAATCCAATTAATTAACTATGACCCTTGTTATCTAAATCGATCGGGCAAGTAAGGGGACTTAATGGATCCACAGTATTTTGAACTCCAATAATCCCCGGAATCATTAATTAAACTCTTTAATTAATATTCCTTTATTATTAACTCCGGTGTTATTCCACTAAAAACTTGAAGTTGTACTCTCTTAACTACATACACATTTACACAGACCGATACAACTCGGTGTCCAGCGATATAACTATTACATATGGTGTGATCATCCACAGTAGTTCATAATTAAAGCTGGGTCATAATGTCCGTTATACCATTCTAATTACCTATATCCTTTAAGTACTGTTGATTCTCTATTGGATAATAAATCATATTTCCTCACGGAATTAGGAGAGCGCTCAAACTGTCAAAAGACTACCATATACTTCTCACAAGAATGAGTGGATTCTATTATTGTGCACAAACCTTCCCAGTCACAAGCCAACCCGCAATCCCAACATACGGAGTATATTGATCAGGAAATGCACCTGACCTCACCCATGATCAGGAAATGCATCAAAGACCATGATCTAATCTGAAGGAGTCAAAAAGACACTCATGATTAAGATCACCCACATATAGCCATCATTAGTTGATATATATGAATCTCATCAGTAAACAGATCTTGGTGAGAGATTCATATAGATTATGGCATAGTCCTATATGATCACATAATACAAGGTGCCTCCATTCCCATATCTCATATGAATGATTCAGGATAGAATCACCGTACATTACGGAATGGACCGAAACTATAGATTAACCACAAATAAAGTACCAAGCTTTAGTTGCTATCTATGGACTCTTTAGATTGCACGTCTCTTAATGTATCCATCCGCATATGACACTCATATACACAGTTCGAGATTACATCCGGTAATCCAGGATGTTAATATGCACAAGTTATAAAATAAACAACACAACAAAAATGAATTGAACCTTTTCTTTTATTCATTTCATAAATCCATTGACAAATTACATCTTTAGGGCATAAACCCCAACAATCTCCCACTTGCGCTAAAGCATGTGAGGCATGTCTCGTAACCCTAGACCATCTATGTGACCCGAAAATACTTTAGCCGGTAAGGTTTTTCGTAAATGGATCAACATGATTGTCTTGTGAGGCTATCTTGGTGACAATCACATCTCCTCTCTGCACTATCTCTCTATATGCTTCCCTCTCTTGTGACTTCTTATTTATTTGGAATTAGCCACAACACCACTGTTATCATAATAAAGTGTGATAAACTTATCCATATCTGAAACAACTTCCAGATCACTCAAGAACTTACAGACCCAAACAACTTCTTTAGCTGTTTCACAAGCGGCTACATATTCGGCTTCTATGTTGGAGTCAGCAATGCAAGATTACTTGATACTTCTCCACACAATGGCTCCACCACATAGGGTGAATACTGATCCAGACATGGATTTCCTAGAATCCCTGTCTGACTAAAATTCAGAATCTATGTATCCTAACGGGGATCAAATCCTATATGGAATACACTAAAATATAGTTTCTGGTTTTCCAAAGATACTTGAGAATAGTCTTGACTGCAACCTAATGATCCAATCCTTGGTTGGGCTGATATCTGCTGACTACTCCCACTATATAGTAGATGTCCGGTCTCGTGATTAATATAGCAAACATGAGACTACCTACTTCTGATGCATAGGGTACACGTCTCATATCCTCAATTTCTTGAGGTATCTTAGGACACTATTCCTTAGATAAGTGAACTCCATGACTGGAAGGTAAATAACATTTCTTAGAGTTCTGCATCGAAAATCGTACAAGAATTTTATCGATATATGATGCCTGAGACAGTGCTATTAGTTTTTTCTTACAATTTCTTATAAATTGGATTCCTATAACATAACTCGTCTCTCCCAAATTCTTCATTTGGAATTAGCTAGCCAGCCAGCCCTTTACACCAGACAACACTCCCACATCATTCCCAATGAGTAGTATATCATCTACGTATAGGACCAAGAAAACTACTTTCTTGTCAATGATACGTTTGTAGACACAAAGCTCATCGACGTTCTGCTCGAAGCCATAGGTTTTGATCACTTCATCAAACCTTATGTTCCAAGATCTAGATGTTTGCTTAAGTCCATAGATGGACCTTTACAGCTTGCAAACCTTTTACTATTTATTTAGGGACACGAATCCCTCTGGTTGTGTCATATAGATGCTCTCGTCAAGATTGCCATTCAAGAATGCAATTTTAATGTCCATCTGCCAAATTTCATAATCGAAATAGGCAGCAATGGATAAGAGAATCCTTATAGACTTAAACATGGCTATTGGCGAGAAGGTCTCTTTATAATCGACCCCCTTTTTCTGGGTATAACCATTGGCCACTAGCCTTGCCTTGAAGGTTTTAACCTTCCCGTCTACTCCTCTCTTTCCCTTGTAGATCCATTTACACCCTATGGGTTTTACCCCATCCGGTAAATCTACAAGATCCCATACTAAGTTAAAGTACATGGACTCCATCTCGAGATTCAATTCTTTAATCCATTCCTTTTTATCAGGATCTTCCATTGCATTTTTAAATGTCAATGGATCATCCACATTATCAGCAGAGACAACACCTTATCCCTCATCTATACCTAAATAGCGTTTAGGTTGTCTTACAACCCTCTCACTACGTTTAGGTGGTAGTGTATCTTGATCAGGAATCATATGACTCTCAGATGTTTGTGGATCAACAACTCTTATTGATGAAGCACTAGTCTCACCAGGTTCCAACTCATTTAATACAATCTTAGAACAAGGTTTATGGTCACTAATATAATTGTCCTCAAGAAATGTTACTTGTCGATACAAATACTTTGTTATCTTCGGGACTATAGAAGTATCCACCACTGGTCTCCTTAGAGTATCCTACAAACAGGCAGACCACAGGCTTAAAGTCTAGCTTTTCACTTCTGTTCTTCAACACGTGTGTTGGTGCAGAAATATCTTAAACTAGATTTACGACTGTTTCACAACTCAAGGGGAGTCTTAAGAACAGATTTGGATGACACTACATTTAAAATATATCGTTGTTTGTAACGTATATCCTTAGAAGGAATTTGGTAATGATGGAAAACTAATCATAGATCTCACCATTTCTATTAGGGTTCTATTTCTCCTCTCCGCTACACCATTTTATTGAGGTGTACCAGGAGCTGTGAGTTGGAAACTATCCCATGCTCGACCATGAAGTCTTTAAACTCTTGGTTAAGGTACTCACCTCCACGATCTGATCGTAGTGACTTGATAGTCCTACCTAATTGATTCTCAACTTTAGCTCGGAATTCTTTAAACTTTTCAAATGTTTTCGACTTTCGTTACATTAGGTAGACGTATCCGTATCTTGAGTAGTCATCTATAAAGGTGACATAATACTCATAATCACCCTTAGCTTTAACATTCATTGGTCTGCAGACTTCTATATGTATAAGCTCTGACGGTTCTTTTGCTCTAAGCCCTTTTCCAGTAAAAGGTCTCTTAGTCATCTTACTTTCCAGACAAGGTTTGCAGATAGGTAAGATGTCAACCTTTAACTCACTTAAAGGTCTGCTTTTTACTAGTCTGTCTATCCGGTCAAGGTTGATATGACCAAGCCTTAGATGCTAGAGATATGTGCCATTATCTGGAGAAATCTCATGTCATTTAGTTTTTGGTTTTTCAACCTTAAACATTTCGGTGTTGAGCAGTGTAGTATGTATTAATGGTCTTAACACATACAAATTGTTTTCATTAATTCATGAGCAAATATTCAAACCATTCTTTCCAATAATAACATACATATTATTAAAAGAAACAAAATATTTTTGTTCTAACAACTTAGAAACGAAAACCAAATTCCGTATAAATCCAGAAATATAAAAAACATAGCTCAATAATAAAAAAACTATTATTATTACAAAATTGCAATCTTATTGCTCCCATTGCTTTAGCCGATATGACATCCCCCGACCCCACATGCATTGAGAAGGTTCCCTCCTCTAGCTGTGTTCAAGAATTAGTCCATTGTAAAGAAGAACAAACATGGTTAATGGCCCCCGAATCATCTTCCACTAAACATGACTCAAGAACAAGTAAATCATATTTACCTTTCTTAGAATTTTTCTTGTTTTGGGCTTTCTTGGGTTTAGGCTTACCCTTCGCCTTCTCGGCATACCACTTCCTCTTCTTATTATTAGAGGAAGATGGTTCATAAACATTTGTCTCACCGATCTTGCCCTTGCAGTCCTTAGTCAAGGACTCAAAGGTAGTGAGCTCATTGAGCAACTGTGTGAGACTGAACCTTAACTTGTTCATCTCGTAGTTACTCTTAAACTGATCGAAACTCTTCGAATCGAAAGAGTCGTCAGTATGATGCTAACTTGACTGGGTTCATCAATGGCCTCACCATTGACTTCTGTTGTGTTGAAGTAGGACATCATGGGGATGTTCCCGAACTGAATGAACAACTTTGTGTCGCTTTTGCTCGACGGTTGCCCGAACATAGCTTGCAATGACTCCACGATTTTGAATGCTGAAGTCATTGCTTCATGCTTTGTGACAAGCACGTCTATCATTAAAGCCAACAAATATGTTCGGGCCTTCTCATCAGATGAGACCCATTGCTGGTATGCCTCACGAACAGTTCGTATCGCATTGGCAGTAGGCGCTAAAGGACATTCCTCCGTAAGCACAGACTTAAGGTCTTTGGTGACCAAAATTGTGTTAATGTTAAGTTTCCACTTAATGTAGTTATCACCAGTTAATGTGTCGTTTGTAAGAATTTGAAGTTATGAAGAAGACATTATTGCTGAAATAAATAAAACATTTATTTAGTCATTTATTTAAAAACAAGTGCGAGGGCTTTGACATGAATTTAAACATGATGCATGAACAGGTTTAACAAACTAGAACTACTATAAAACTAGTTACTATGTCACGACAATCCAACATACCACAAAAAAGTGCCGCCTTAGGGTCGGTCAAGTCTTTGCATGTTGGACCGAGACATTCTCAATCAAATGATATTCTAGAATAACTCTTATTCCATATCAATCAATCATCGTTTATTCAGTCAGGTTTTTAATTAATAAAACTTAATCAAAACGTTCGTGAGTGTAACCCACCATTTAAGATATCTTGAGTTTAACTCGAGAATTGCTTCCTTAGGGTTGGTCAATCCCAAAATACCCTCAGAAATCCTATCTGTTAGGAAGTCAACCTTGGTATTGATCTTTTTGGAAACCCTCCTTAGAGAGGACAAAAACAAAGCCGTCACGAGGCTCCACTCGGATCTCGCGTTGTTGAACTAATGGTGGAGACCGCGAGATACATATGTCATATATCGCTCTCCCAGTCACTATTTTAAAATTAGGGTTTTCTATTATCCGTTAATGCACATAGACTCTACATGATCAAACGACTAACTTTAATCAAGTTATCTAGTGCATTAACTAAATCATTATTAGAAACAAATTCTAATTAACTAATAAATTATTTATGATTTTTAACTATTAAAAATCTAATATATTAGTGAATAATTTAAGCCTTTGTAAACTATTTACTAAGGTCAAATTGTTATGTTAGTGTTTACCAACTTTTAACTATTAAAACTCTAACACTATATTCGGTTAATTTATTATTAAGTAATTAATCATATTAATCATAATTACAATAAATGACCCTATTAATCTAACTTATTAAACACTTTAATAACTAGATTAATATTTAATGAGAATTACCAAGTTGTGTTTTAACCATAAAAAAAAACTAATCTCATTTTCATAGCTAATTATGTATTTACCTATTTTAATCACATTAAAAAAATACATAAATATTTAGGATATGATGCATGTATGACATATCAAATATATTTGTATAGGGACATCTAATCTAAATGACATACGTATGCATATCAATGCTTTTATCATCACATAATATAAAGCATACATGAATTGACCGAGTACTATGGATTATTTAACCTAAAAAATTAGAATCTAAAATTATAAAAATACCCTCAAGGCATTCTTTGGTCTTCTTGTAATTTCCAAGTCTTCTAGTCTCATCAGATCACTTCGATTCATCGCATGAATGATTCTTTGTGATTTTTATAGGTCTTCAATATATGTTACAATTTTTTTTTTACAATACAATAACAGTAAAAATAAAAAAATAATAAAAACTTAAGATAAAAAAAATTATACAACTCATAAACCCTAAATGCTAAATCCACAGTACCATACAATTAACGAGCAATCATGTTTTTGTAAATTAAAAAATATATATACATACAAAAATATCATACAGTCAATTTAAACAGTGTCTACACAATCATACATACAGGAGCATCAAAAACAATTTCCTGTTCTGAAATTTTTTTGGCTATGATACCAATTGTTGGAACCCATATTCACAGGCCACGCAACGGAAGTGAGTTTTAAATTTTTTTATAGATATCGTAAACGATATGGGACAAGTGAACTTGAGATCGTAATTCTTTTTCAGAACTTATACATATAAAATTATTACAATAATAAAATATACGTATATACAAGAAATTGAAATCAATATATATATATACATATATATAGATGAAGAAAATCTTATCAACGTTTGAAGACTTCTTCGCTTTAGGATATAATCTTGTCTAAACCATTCGATCTTCCTCTCTATCCCCCGGGACTGGTAACTGTGTGTGTCGTATCATGGACTCAGGAATTTAGAATGGAGGATGTAAAGAGAATTGAAGAAACTCTTCTCTTCTATGTTTACAAACTAGAACATTGCTAGTATAAAAATATTAAACAATTTTTTTTTTCCTTTCTATTTTGTTTACACTACACAGTGCACGAACATACACCTTTTTATCCAAACCACTTTTGACTTCTCTCCTTTGTTAAAAACACACATACTGCGTAGAGCTAAAAATAATTTTAATGCCCCCTTTTTTTTTATTCAATTGATTCGTGTGTCATGTCTCACGCATATAATTGCTATTAATTGCAATTCAGGAGACCTGATCTTTTGTGCTTGTTACACGCACACCGAATTACATCTAATGTAAATTCCTTATGTTGCATGTTTGTGCGTTTCTTTATATAGAATATACATATATATCAAATATATATATTTTTTCTTTTTAATTGATATCTTGTTTTAATTGGGTTTTAAAGAATATAATATATATATATATATATATATATATATTTCTTTTAAAAAAAACCTCATGATATTTTTTATTTAAAACACAATCTTTATTTTATTTTTGTTAAAAGATACCATATATTTTGAATTTAAACTATTCAAATTTAAAAATTAAATATTTAATTTAATAAAATAAAATAATCACATTATCTTATTTTATTCAAAAATAAATATCAACAAACATCCTTCATTTAGTGATTAATAACATAATTAAATAATCTCATTATTTAATTTATTTAATCACCGTTATTCATTAATTAAATAATATCATTATTCAATTAATTTTCCGAATAAATATGTGTCACTTTCGTAGCACAATTAATTGGACAATCCAATTAATTAACCGTGACCCCTTGATATCTAAATCGATCGGGCTAGCAAGGGAACCTAATGGACCCACAGTATTTTGAGCTCCAATAATCATCGGAATCATTAATTAAACTCTTTAATTAATATTTCTTGATTTTTTACTCCGGTGTTATTCCACTAAAAACCCGAAGCTGCACTATCTCAACTGCAGACGCTTTTATACAGACCGACACAACTCGGTGTCCATAGCACAAAACGACACAACTCGGTGTCCATCGATATAGCTATTATATATGGTGTGATCCTCCACAGTAGTTCATAATTATAGAGGTATAACATACATTATGACCCAACTCTAATTACATATATCCTTTAAGTACCGTTAATTCTCTAATGGACAATAAATCCTATTTCCTCAAGGAATTAGGAGAGCGCTCATACTGTTAAAGCCCCGAATCAACCCTTAAGGGAACTACCATCTATTTCTCACAAGAAAGATTTTATTCCATTATTGTGTACAAACCTTCCCAGCCACAAGCCAAACCGCAATCCCAACATACGGAGTATAATGATCAGGAAATGGATCTGACCTCTCTTATGGTATATCAAAGACCACGATCTAACCTGAATGAGTCGATAAGACACTCATGATTAAGATCACCCACATATAACTATCATTAATTGATGTATATGAATCTCATCAGTATACGGATCTTGGTGAGAGATTCATATAAATCATTACCCAGTCCTATATGATCACATCATACAAGGTGTCTCCATTCCCATATATCATATCAATGATTTAGGATAGAATCACCGTACATTACGGAATGGACCGCAACTATAGATTAACCACAAATAAAGTACACATCTTTATTTGCTATATATGGACTTTTTAGATTGCACGTCTCTTACTGTATCCATCCGTATATGATACTCATATACATATTTCGAGATTACATCCGACAATCCAGGATGTTAATATGTACAAGTTATAAAATAAACAACACAACAAGAATGAATTGAACGTTTTGTTTTATTTATTTCATAAATCCATTTACAAATGACATTTTTAGAGCATAAACCCCAACATCTTTAGGATCTAATTCTTTAACTTATGGAAATTTCACTATATCTTGTTTTTTTGGTGTTCTACAACTTGTCTGCATGAAGCCTTAAAGTCAGTTATACATGCTCCAATCTTTAATCTTTCTGGGTTTAACTAAAGTGTTTGCAATCAATAGTTTCTCTTTGCCTTTATGTATTATGAATCTACAAGTACAACTATTGGTCTCTCTTTGATTGAAAACATAAAATGTTTTCCAAACCTGTCAAAACAAAAATCAAAATAAAAGATAACCCAATTATTTTCAAAAGAAGAATAATTCAAGCACACTTGGCATCACAATTGTAATCCTACCCACGAGAAAGGTTAAACCTAGAAAGTCATGTCTAGCTACCAACACTTGCTAAGGTACTTGACAATTTAAGATATCTATGTTTTTGGCATCCTACTTTACTAACTATTTAAATTCACCATTTCATAGTTACCTTGTCTTGGCATGCTCTAATGAACTCTAGTAAAAATTCAGTGTAAACTCTACTTTACTCTGTGTTGCTACATTTTAAGGGGGGTGTATTGGTTTAAGATTTTATTAGACAATTTGGGGAAGTAACTAATGGTATTGAATTGAGACTTTTTAATAAGCTAGATAAGTCTGATGATATTCGATCAATCTTGTTAAGATTTTTTTTTAAAGTCCTTATTGTCTTGTGGTATTGGATCTAGACTTTTAAGATTTGTTTTAAAAGTCCATTTTGTCTTGTGGTATTGGATCTAGACTTTCAACAGGCAGCAAATTGTCTGGTGGTATTAGATTGAGATCAATATTTTTAGGATTTCATTACAGAATAGATTTTACAGATTTTTTAGTGATATTTATAAATAACTTGAACCCAAAATTGTCTTGTCATCTCCCTCAATACTTTCTAAGCTTTTCTGTCTAACTCAAAATCTTCTTTAGCTCCCTCAACCTCCACACCCCCATCAAATTTTCATCATAAATTTTCAGTTTTCTCAACTTCCATACCTCATCTAATCTTCCATACCCCATCAGATCTTCAGCTTGGATGAGTTGTGGTCCACAGATTGGTGACTGGTGACCGGAGATTGGAGATAAGAGGGTGGTGTAGTGCAACAATTTTACTTTGTTTTTTTTAACTTAAATTTCATAGAACATATATTGAAAAATGATTCTTAATCGTGACATCTTTATTATTGTTCATGCTCCTTTGATAGGTGTAAATAATGGTTTCTTTATATATAAATTGTAATAACTAGTATGGATAAAGATATAGTTGTTTTACTAATATATATATATAGTGGTTCTCTAGTAAGGACATCCTGAAATGATAAGTTAAGGGCGTTCAATCACAATCACACATTCATATTGGGTGCTATATTTGGTGTGGGTATACGTTAATGTGTGGAGAAAATTGAATACTACAATCGACTATTGAAAATCCATATTTATAAAAGTCCAAAAAGTCTTGAAATAAAGTTAAGATAATCTTAATAGTCTACAAATAAAGTCCAAAGACTCTTTCAGAATTCTAAAAGTCTAGTCCATATAATCATAATAATCCTAAAAGTATAATCTTAATTATCCTAAAATCATAATAGTCTTACAAATCTATAAAATCATTACACCCTAAAATTGTCTGTTAAAATCCCAATCCAATACACTCCCCCTAAACTTTTTTGTATAAATGCTTGCCGACATGAAAGAATAGGTTCGGCTTAATATTGCAAGTAACGTATGACAAATAGCGTACAAAAGGCACACTCTCTACAATATACTACGAAAAGCACTAGCACTCTACGGAGCCACGAAAGGCGCTCTACAAAAGGCACTCTCTACAATAAAATACAAAAAGCACTCTACGGAGTTGAAAATAAAAGTGATATATGAAGCTAAAAAATAATAAAATTCTATGACAAGTTACAAACAACACTCCATATAGAGCGACAGTTTCTTTAGACCAAGTCAATATTAAGATTCAAAAGTCATATAAGCAAGGTAATATTGATAAGCAACTACTCAATCTAGAAAATCAAGAGGAGTCAGATGAAAGAAAAAATATACAGACTTTTGTTCTAAAGTTAAAACTACTCTCCGTTGAGGAGCGTATCAAACTACAATAATTCTTTTATTTTAAGCAAGCAGTCGATTTTTTGATTCAAGTTGATTTATCCATATCGCTCTGTACGACAAGCTGAAATTCGTTTCTCCATGGTGAGCCTCATTTCTCCCATGGTGAGCCTCCAAGTAAGCAATTTTTTTTTTAAAACAAAAAACCTTCTATCTATCTACAATATTATTGACGAATTATTCCATTGATCTATGACAAGTTGAGAATTTACAACAATGTCGAACTACAATTTAAGTGTGTATATTATCACTTCATGTCGACCTACATCAAAGAAATGCCTATAGCTCCATGTCAAGCTATAATCCAAAATTCATTTAACCTACAACGAACTACGGTTTTAATATATGAGATTGCATTCTCGGCTTCACATCAAGCGGCAATGTTAATTTGTGAATTCATATCTTTCGACATGCATCAAGCTACGATCACAAATAATAAAGTTGGTATTATACTAGCCAACTTCAATACTTCTGGATTAGAGAATTTCAATTCGAATAAAATCTTTATGGATGTCAAACTACTGCTCCGCGTCGAGCGATAAATAGTAAGATTTCAAACTATTTTATTTCAAACTGCAGCAATTGATCATAGATCCAATTTGGGATTGTCAATGCTTTTAAAATATTTGTATTGTGTCAAGCGCCACACCTTTGAAGATCAAATTGCACTTTGTCAAACCAACAATACAATGTGATTTTGTGTTATACAAAATAGAAAAGTCGCTCGAGCAACAAATTATAAAAAAATTAAAGCTCTAATTGAGCTATTTATTGCATTAATCTACATCCTTATTACTTACCGAGTTAACAAGTTCATTGAGATTCGAATAACATCGCTCTACATTGAGCCATAAATTCAATTTACAAAATCGACGGTTCGAAGAATTACTTCGAGAACCAAGCATTCTATGAAAAAGCAACAAGGACGATCGACAAATGATAGAATTTCGAATATATGTCTAGTAAAGTACAAACTACTCAACATTGGATCTGTCATCCATTTGAGATAATCATACTTGTTCTATAATTCATTCAAGTTGAGAAATTTTAAGTTGCTTCGATCTACAGTACTTTGTTGATCCACATAATAAAATGTTCATAGGCCAACTATATCAAGTACTAAAGGCTCTATGTCGAGCTACATGCCAATATGAATAATTTTAATATCCATTCTATATTGTTTATTTTAGTTATATCATTACTTCATGCCATAACAAAATAAGTAGAGAATTTGCTTTACATCGAGCTCCGACTTGTTGAGTTTGGATTACAATGTTCAATTGTGGCTTATTATATTAGAGTTTGGAACATTACAAACTTTTACTTGTTGTCGAGCTATGATCTTTGGAACAAATGATGTGTCGTGTTGCATCAAGCCACAATCTTTTAATCCAATTGGAAGCCAAGATTTTTATCTTTGAAATTATCGAGTTAAAATTCAGCTGAAACAAATTATGGTGTGTTTAATATTAATCTAGAGGGGGTGAATAGATTTTAATCGATTTTAACCCGATTTTTCGTTAATGAACAAATGACGAAAATGCCCCTAACTAGTCACAATAATATCACAAGTGTAATAAATGAGGAATTAAGATAACACTTGAGATATATGTGGAAACCCTCCAACGGGGAAAAACCACGGGCTGTTAAGTGCATCACACTTGAACAACGAATCCACTGATAATAGATGCATTACAACCTACTCCCGGTATATAACCCCCTACCACTACCTAATCCCGGTATTAAGTGGACCTAGTCCAATTTGCTTATGCTTGAAGCAACCTACTCTCGAAGTAACGCAAGACTTACTTCTCCTCAATGAAGAGACAATACACCCTATGTGAATATATAATGATATTCAAACAACAAACAAAGCTAGGGTACCTTATATGCTTATCTAGGATTATAAGATGCCAATTAATGCAATCCTAGATATCAAAAGCTAAATGACATGTCATAAAGCTTAGCTGAACATAGAACAAGCAATCCTATGAAGCTATCATAAAAGCCATATCAACACATGTTGTCATTAGGCATGGCAAGGACTATAATGCAATCACTAAATGCAATTAATGAGTCCTAATCAACATTGTTTAATTGCAAATAATAGAGACTTAGCAAGAAGGGAAAATATGTCCTAAATTTAAGCTATCAACAAACAAACCCAATCATGTTATCAAGACTCATAAATATATGCAAATCTAGGTTTTTAATCATGTAATAAACACCTAATCTAGAGTAAGAAGAACAATAAAAGATGTTCAATGAAGTTCTTACTTACCTAGACATGAAATCAAGAACACACATGCTTATATGATGAAGAATGATGCCAGATGGGTTTTGGGTTTGGAGAGTTAAGCTCGGTGCTTTCTCTCTCAAAGGGAACTCTTTCTCTCACTAAGATCTAGAAATTTGGAGTTCTAGGTCTAATTGGGTGAGAAGATAGCATATATATAGGCACAGGCAAAACAACATTGTTTTGATAAAAAACTACCCAGATCCGCATAGTGCACGGGTCCATACCCGCACAGTGACCCACACATACCCGTACAGTAACCGTACATAGAGGCTAAAAAAACACCCGTTAGGTCATTGCGCGAGTTCGACCCACACATAACCAGTGCACTTGGAATTCAACATCCCATCCTCATTTTCAAGAGGCTCAAAACATGACCAAACGACATCCAAACCTTTCATATAGTATACCGTTGTAAAGGTATGAAGGTCTACTTTCTACTCTAATTAACAAAACATGATTTGGATGATGGTAGAAAGAGTTATGGTCAAAAGAGTGACTAAAGGTCAGATTTGGACTTTAACAAGAATGCTCAAACTCATGGAATAAAACCAAGTGACCAAAGACCAAACTAAGAGAAGAGTGGGACCTTATCAAATGGTCACTCAACGCGCTAAAACAAGCACACCATCGTGCAAGCATGGATGTATCCGATCAAGCAACAGAATACGAATTAAACCAACAACAAACACACTATGAATGCACATAGACATCAATGAAGCACACATGCATAACAAATCAAATGCAAGTAAGTGTGTGTGTGTGTGTGTGTGTATGTGTGTGTGTGTGTGTGTAAGCAACACATAATGTATGTCAATACAAGTGCAAAGATGTGATCAATATAAACATGCAAGAAGAGTTATCAAAACATGAATGCACACTTATATAAACACACAACATATACGAATAAGAAATATGCATGAGTTGTGAGTGTGTGCAACTATATATCTTCAAAGAAAGTAAGCATAATAAATATACCTTTGGTGCTTTTTCTCTTGAGGTGTTGAGAGCCTAAGCTACCCTTACATAAAATCCCAATATGTGGTTTGTTCACGAAATAAGTCAATCAATAAATGAAGACCTTACATCAGCAACAAAGGATACACAAGTTGTTTACGGTGATTTTTGGGTTAGGTTTAATTAACCACACGTCGAACAAGTGAGCGTGACTAAACAATCAAACTACGAATCGAAATAAATGAAAGGTAGATGAAATGTAAGATTTTACATGGTAAAACCCCAAGGTGGGGAAACATCCACGGTTGCTGGCGACAATAAAAAGGAATTCACTAAATTAAAAATAATTACAAACACAATCTCTCTCGCACTTTTGTAAACTTAATTGTCGTTAACCCTTTTATGGGTATTATTAGAGCCTATTTATACACGTGTAGAACCCTAATTCTTAGTGCACAAATAAGGAAATGTCCCATATTTAACCGAAACTCTAACTTATTGGAGTCGTGCTATCCTTTTTCCTTTTTTTCGTTAGTTGTGTTTCAACTGTATTAGATTTCTTGCCTAATCTGAACTTTGATATCTATAGGAAAATTTACTTCCTCATCAAAGTATGCTTTTAGACACCTTATTTAGGTAGGGATCATTCTTTAAGTGTTTGAGTGGTAACTTCGTTAAATTTGAGTGTTGTCCGCGTGGCTCGCAACCGACCTCCTGTTACACCCGACCAAATTCACTTCCCCCGATCGGTGGTTTTATCAAATCACAACCTTAGCCCTGACCATATTGATAATCCCGATCGAATCTTCTTATTCGATCATTTGCGTTATCTTGGTCGAGGGTTTTGACGGGTTTTCTCTCTTCAACTTGGTTGGTTCGATCTGGTTGACTTTTGGTGACGTGGCACCTCCGACTCTTATCTTTTGCTGACGTGTCATATCGTCCAAATTACGCTAATAACACAAGTCAACATGTCGATCGACTAGAGTTATAAAAAAAGGGTGATCATAATAAACAAGTTCACACAACTTCTAGAAAGTTCATTGCCAAAGACTAAGGCTATTAAAATCGTCCACCCCCCAATTCTACGCTCGACAAACATTGAGGATAAATAATAAAGTGTATCAATCTTCAGCTTCCTCATGTTGGTGTCCAACATCATGAGCCACTCCAACAAAGATAAATCAATTTTTTCGACAACTAACTGGCTCCGGCTATGCCCTATGATTCGAAATTAAATAACTGGGTATTGTTCTTCTACAAGGATTATCTTGTCTACTGAGTAAATTCAATCTACAAGCAATGTTAAATGACAAAAACCAGCTTATAATCAGGGATTGACCTATTTTCCAAGAACTATCGAGCCTATACTAAGTTTCGTTCTGCACAAAAAAGTAAAGTAGTGAGTCTATTTTTCACAATCTAAAGCCGACAAGCAAGTTTTCTTCTAATTTTGCATCAGTTTACTATCAAATCAAGAATGCAAAAAGCACAAACGAAAAGATTCAAGGGAACACAATATATATATATATATATACACACACACACACACTTGGTTGAAATCATGACTACTGTTCAACTCAAGAGATCGACCGATCGACAATCCACTCTCTAACTCTCTAACTTGAAGACATCAACTTAGAGAGTGGATGGCCAATTGTGGTAGCCAAAAACTGTCCTACGGCCCATTACTTGTAGCCCAGTCAAAGAAGCCCAAATAATTAGCTGGAGCCCAAAAATGGTTACAACCCATGACTTAGTAAGTCTACAAAGACCAAGTCAGTTTAGCATAGCACATGACTGACTCATTCAAACATATTTGATGCTAAGAATCTAAAGAAAACATATCATCTCATCCCATAACTTTAGCCCAAGATTCTTGAAAAGATATCAGTAAACTCTTCTAATGAGTAAACCTGTTTGGTTATAAATAGTAGGCTCCTTCTCCATTCAAGAGACAATTCTTCTCCCCTCACTGATGTAAAATCTCTTAAAACTTCATTTCAAATATCCACTCTTTTGCACATGCAAAAGTTATGAAACAATACAATCCTAGCTCTATGCTTAGCCCAAGCAAAAGAAGGTCAAAAGGACTACACAACCTAGCAAATGGGCTGCATACCAGGGCGCTCGACCTACCCTTTTTTTGCTTTACCATTGTCAATGCCCACCATCCCACAAAATTCAACCGTAGATTTTCGGGCTCTACAACACTATGTGATTTGATACATCTTATCTATATAATTATGTCTTAAAATATAAATTTATACACGGTTGTGATTTGAAATTTAGAATAAAAATAAAGTTGGTTCAAATTACAATTCATTATCTTTTTCTATCGCCTCATATATTTTATTTAGTAAGATACAGTGTCAGGCTGGAATATATGATTATAGGGGCATTACATTAAAACGAAAAAATTCAAGAGCTACCAAATGTAAAAATTACAAAATTTATAGGTAAAATTAACTTTTTAAAAGAAGATAATATTTTTTTTTGTCTTTTTACTTGAGAAAGGAAGGATTTGAGCTTATATGAAATGTGTGATTACGGATTACCATTATGCTATTTTCTTCGATCATTTTGATACAAATAATTAATGTATAATAGTTTTTCATTCTTTCTTAATAAAAGCTAAAAGTAAAGTTAATATTATCGATTTACATGAATTAGTTGGATACAAAAGTATTAAATTGTTTGATTCTTCAAAATCTTAGACTAAACCGATAAAAGTTTCAAACAATAAGGAGATGATTTTGATATTATGTCTTAATTGTCATACTGATGTTATTAATTAAGGGACTTTTTGCCATAATTGAGTTGGAAAGATGAAAACATGAAATGATTTATTAGGTTGACAAAAAGAGAAGAAAAAAACACATGGATGATGGAGGGTAGGGTGGGATGAGGAATCCATGTGGGAGTGTTTGTGTGGCTGCTTGTAAACGTTCCAGATTCTATAATCACTCCAAAAAGATTCTCAAATCCCAACACCTACTTACATTCTTCCACGTGTATTAGATCTATACTTATCTTCTTGTCTCCATATATCATTGCTCCAACTATTTATCATTGCAAAATTGCTTTTGGTGCATTTTCTACTTGTTGCAATATGAGTAATTATTAATTAATCACGTACAATATATTTATAGGTTGAAGCTATATTAAGTTATTAACTCAAATTTCTAACACAATTTTTTTACTTCAAAATATTAAATATCCATTTATTTATGTACTTTTTAATCCAATGATTGAGATTGTAAATAGATGATTTAAATATTGAAGTCAAAAAATTAAATCAGAAATTTAAGTTGATATAACCTGACCAATATTTATATTTCGTGAATTAGAACTTTATAGTGCTTTTAAGATTATATTTGTAAGTTTTTCTTCAAGGGCTTGAATCAATTTGACCTTGATTTTAACTTGAATTAAGGGAAGTGTGGATTCTATGGTTTCTTTGAATTTCTTGTAGTGAAAACAGAATCCGTGAAACTTACGAGATGACCAAGCCATAAGGTGAAATTGGTTATTGTTTCACATTACGGATTTCTTTCGGTTTATTTGGTAATTGGTTTCGTTTGTTCATAAAACAAATGGCTTTGAATATCTGGCTTAAAGAAATTTATAAACAATTCGAAAGGTAGATTAACTTGATTTGGTTTTTTCTTTCTTTCTCTTTTTAATGGATTGATTTGATGATTAAATAAATTATAATTTTAACAAATTAACAATCACTACTCTTGAATTTATCCTCTCCCTTGTAAAGATGCTTAAACATGAGTGTGAAACGGACATTTCCCATTGGCCTTATCCTCCATCAACCCCATAGGGTTTAATTTGCTCCCAAATGGGTTTAACTTGCTCCCACACCCGACCCCCATTTTTATAAAAAAGAGAAAGGTGGTGGGGGACCTCCCCCATATATTATATAATTTTTATTTTTATTTATATCTAAAGTTTTAACAAATTAAAAAAACCGTCAATAGCCAAATTTGGCTAGAGACCAAAGGAGAATTTTCCACTTTCAGGTCTTCATGCAAAGGTCCAAATTCGGGCTTATATCAAGGTCCCCGAGGTCGAGCTACCACACGATCTTGCAGGAGCAAGGCGAGGCTGCCTATACCATCTGAGCATCTTACACGCATCCAAGCTGGCCAAATAAAGCTCAACGTGACCACGTCAAGCTCCCTATGCCAGAATAGAAACCCAAAGCTAGGTCGACATGGAAGGACTTGGGTTCCTCGAGGACGAGATACCTCACGACACTTTCCTGGAGAATACTACCATCTCTACTTTCACCAAGAGACTTTCAAGGTGCCGAACTTGTCTTGCAAATTCCTTCCTGCCTCGTCAAGGTATAATCTAAATCTGCCTGAGCAGAAAGAAGCCCACAAAGCCATATCATCACCAAAAAGTGCCAACACGATTAGGGCAAGATCCACTGTAGATCCCAGTATGGTTAAATCAAGTCTCCATTAGCAAGAGCAGTACTCGAACGTACCTCGACACTAGATAGGCCAATTGTCACCCCAGGTAACCTCAATAAAGTACATCGCCAAAGTGACATACAAAACCAAGAGCTCTTCTCCAAACAGCGTAGGAAGAGAGGGTTGACCTTCATGACATTTATGATACCATTAATGAGGTCAAACCATATTAATGGAGGTAATCAACCCTATTAATGAGGTCAACCCGTATTAATAGAGGTAGTTAACCTTATTAATGAGGTTAAATCAGTCAACTCCTTAATAACTCCATTAATAAGTCAACTCAATCATTACCTCATATGATTACGAATTGATTGGCTAAATTAATGGAGTGGGAAACAAGGAAGAGTCCAAATAGGAAACAAACACATCTTCTCCGAGATATTAGCTACAAGCCTTAACTACATTAGATGAAGAATCGTGTTCAATAAGGAAGAAAAATTCAAGAGTCTTGGACTTGCACGCCAAGGTAGTTACACCATGTATAAATACACATGTAAAAGCATCGACTAAAGGAGAGAGATCTGATATCTCATCGTGAATCCTAAAAATTGACCAGCCCGAGGCAAGCCTACATACTTCGTCTAAGTTCTCTTATCATCATCGTATGTGTACCTTTACCAGGAATATACCGGTATCGGTTAACACTCGATCACTACTGTAAGCTCTCCGGAACACCGTGGTTGTATTATTTCTCCATTGTTATAAGCTCTTAGGAGCACCGCTTGATATATATATATATATATATATATATATATACCATGAAGGGTCTTTATTCTTCCTCTAGATACTGCCTCGAGGTTTTTCAGCATGTGATCCTTCGTGATATTTTTCCCTCTTAGTCAGTCCACCTCCCTCTACATAAGACTTGTCTTTTTCCCTTTTATCTCATGTATGTATATGTGTGAGCTAGATTCCTACCTCACTGGACCTAGCGCTCTTATCCACCTATCTGTTTTCCAAGTCCCATGTCAAGATGGGGAGAAACCGTCCAGACCCGTTTGAAGGGAGTCGAGGAGCTCTCATGCACCATCTCTATGGGAATGGACAAGGATCCGACACCGGAGCTAGATGAGCCTCCCTTCTCTACTTGCTATTTATGCCGAGGAACTCTAGGATGATGTTAGGGTCCAGGACCAAGCTCCAGGTACTAGGACGGATTTTGACCCCGATCGAAAGAATCTAGAGGTGAATAATCGCTACCGGGTGGTCCAATCTTTCACGAACACATCTACATCATACTAGAGCACCAATCATACCTCCTTGTTCGCTATTTGGATCGATGACACCTAGAGAAGAGATCATATACCTAGAACAGATACCAAAACTCAGGACCTAGGATCTAGGACCTAGGACCTAGGACCTAGGACCCAGGACCAGGGACAAGGATCAACCCCTTTACCCAGGTAAGGGAATCTCGAGCTCCTCATATCTCCTCCATATGCATGAAGCCCAATGGGCAGGATGGCTCATCTCCTACCTACCACATCATCCTTCTTTATATCTATGCTCCTCTATTAATACAAGATCTCTAAGGTACAGGGAACCTACTCCGACCGCGATCTTCCGAGGTAGTGGTCATGAGGGTGTTAGCTGTAATTCCTCACCTTGAGCAAATTTTCGGTAAACACTTTTTTTCGCCGTCTATGGGAAGTTTCCACACCCATTTTGTAAGCTTCCATGCCTCTACATGAGCATCCATATACTATTAAGGTGACAGATTTATCGTTCATTGTTTATGATATCCTTTCTCCATATTTTCCAATGTCGCCAACGCACCACGTGTGGTGTTCATTTTATGGTTTAACAAGTTTTGTTTATTGTGGAGCAAATATGGTACGTGGGACTCCTGGTGGAACCAGTTTATTACGCTGCTCCTATGAAACGAACTTGCTCATATAATCACAGAGCTCTAATACAGTAGCTCTCCATCTGAAGGTTTCCTACACAGCTAAACCACTCTGATCATCGAGAGCTCATATACAGTAGAGTTGCACCTCTCCTACTTCCTTACAGAAGACTTGCTCTACTACCGGTAGACCTCCTATCCTACAGATCCATTGGACTTGTACCTGGTTATACGGATCCCCTCATGTCACATGATCTGCCATTCAGAAGCTCTTACGTAGCGATAGCAGGTCAACTCATGAATCAAAGAAGCCAACTCAACTGTGTAGCCTCTAGAGCAACATGACTAACATAAGACTAGTGGCTCCACACCTTGTATACCTGGTCGGTCAACGCCCAAGTGAGCCACTGAGCTCCCCGTTCGTTCTAACAGGGTCCAGAGCCTTCTCTCAGTTGCTAGGAACCTCTAGGATCCCAAGCATGCTTCTGGACCAAGACCAAGACCAAGACCAGGACTAGGACTAGTAACATACCGGTGGCTTTGCTCTATGTGTATCGAGCCATTCATTGCCCTAGCAAGCCACCGAATCTCCGATCTGGTTGAGGAGTGCCCAGAGCCTTCCTACATTTGCTAAGGCCTCCTATTTTCCTAAGTAAGCCTCTGGAGTAGCAGCCCATCTGCAAGACTCAGTGGCTCCTCACTTCTTATGCAGAGATGGTCAATGCCCAAGTGAGCCGCTGAGCTCCCGGTTCATTCAATCAGAGTCCAGAGCCTTTTCTCAACTACTGGGGACTTCTAGGATCCTAAGCATACATTTGGACCTGTACCAGACTCCATGTGTACCGGGGGTCATTCATCGCCCTATCAGGCCACCAAAGATTGATCTGATCGAGGAGTGCCCAGAGGCTTCCCACACTTGGTAAGGCCTCTTATGTGCCTAAGCAAGCCTCTGGAGCAATAACATCATTACAAGACCGGTGGCTTCGCTTCATGTGTACCGGGCCATTCATCACCCTAACAAGCCACCGAAGCTTCGATCTGATTGAGGAGATCCTAGAGGCTTCCTACTTTTGCTAAGGCCTACTACATGCTTAAGCAAGCCTCTATAGTAGCAGCACCACTGCAAGACTCAATAGCTCCTCACTTCTTATACCGGGCCGGTCAACGCCCAAGTGAGCCACTGAGCTTTCGATTCATTCCAGCAGGGTCCAGAGCCTTCTCTCAATTGCTTAGGACTTCTAAGATCCCAAGCATGCCTTTGGACCTGTACCAGACCAGTGGCTTCATGTGTACAAGGCCATTCATCGCCATAGCAGGCCACCGAAGCCTGATCTGATCGAGGAGTGCCTAGAGGCTTTCCATGCTTGGTAAGGCCTCCTACGTGCATAAGCAAGCCTCTGGAGCAGTAGCACCGCTACAAGACCAATGGCTTTGCTCCATGTGTACCGGGTCATTCATCGCCCTAGTAAACCACCGAAGCTCAGATCTTATCGAAGAGATCCTATAGGCTTCTTACATTTGCTGAGGCCTCCTACGTGCCTAAGCAAGCCTCTGGAGTAGTAGCATCGTTGCAAGGCTCAGTGGCTCCTCACTTCTTATACCGGGTCGTTCAATGCTCAAGTGAGCCGCTAAGATCCAGGTTTATTCCAGTAGGTCCAGAGTCTTCTTTCAGTTATTGGGGACTCCTTGGATCCCAAGCATACCTCTAGACCAGCACCAGACCGATGGCTTCTCTCTATTTATACTGGGCCACTCATCGCCTCAACGAGAAACCGAAGTCCCGATCGAAGAGAGCCTAAAGGCTTCCTATATTTTGTAAGACCTCCTATATGTCGAAGCAAGCCTCTTGAGCAGCAGCACCGCTGCAATGCCCAATGGCTCTTCTGTTCTTGTGTCAGGCCGGCCAACCAAATTCATTCCAGCATGGTCTAGAGCCTACTCTCGAGTGTTATGGACACATTGGATCCAAAAAAATGCCTCTGGACCGGCACCAGGCAGATGGCTCCTCTCCACTTGTATCGGCCATTCATTGCCCTAAAAAGCTACCGTGGCCCCGATCCACATCTCTGGTCTGTCTCATCGACAGTAGCAGCTCCTTCCTCCCTGATCCAACTGCTCGTTTGGAGGAAGGGTCACTATCCTATAATGTCGCTACTTCGGAGCCAGCTTCTGCCACCTTAGTTAGATCAACTTGAATCAGTATAGACCTCCATCTCTTCAACCGGCTCGATTGGGACCTCTTCCACCGCTATGGCATCAGTATGGACCTCCATTTCCTTGGTGAGTTCGGTATGAATCTCAACCTCCTTGACAAATTCAGATGAACAAAACACAGGTTTGAAACTCCTCCTACATCGCGAACTTCTGCAGCGGCCCACATCAGCCAGACCAGTTTAGACCTCCCTTTCCTTAGTAGAATCAATATGGACCTCTACCTTGACAAATTCAAATAGAGAGGTAAGCAAGTTTGAAGCCCCTTATACATCCCTTACCTTGCAGCAGGGGACTTCGAGACAGGTTCTACCCAAGTGCGGCTTGGCATTAAGGTGGAAATGGGTACCAAGTCATCTTCATCATCTGCGCACCCATCAGGTCAAGAAGGTCTGGCTTCAGTCGGAGCGGACCCAGGTAACTCCCATTTTTCTCTATGATCTACTCAAGGTATCTATCCTCAAATGATGATCAGGTTATAGGGAAGAAAAGCTCGAGCTGTCTAGAAAGCAGCGTAGAAGTGTCCTTCAGCAAATGAACCGCACACATTGGCTTCCAAGGTAGCCACACTGCTATACAGAGTTTAGACCACTTCCTCCAGATTTTTTTCTCCTCTTTCAGAGAAATCCTCACAAGTCACGGTGCATGGACTCAAGTCTCTCCAGATCATATGCATGCTAGATCCACTAGCTGTCTACCTACGCATTAGCCACGGTTGCCTCAGTTCTGGTCAGGGTTTCGTTCAGAACAACTACACCCCTCGCTACTGTTGTTAGCTCCTCCTTCTTCTAGTTTGATCTCCCATGAGAGAGCAATTTCCCCATACAAAGCACCTACTTCTGGATCACTTGGGGGCTCACTTGCCACTTGCACAGTCACCTCAGTTGTGGCCTTTATTTGAGCAGAGCCAACATAGATGTTTTCCATATTTGTTATGCTAGCATAGACCACCACCCTCATCAGGGTTGGGCCAACATGGGTATCTCCCTCTTCAACCAAACTAGTCAGAACCTCCCCTTCATTGGTAGTTTCAATCTACTCCAGTACCTCCTTAGCAGGTCCAAGTGAAGAGGTATGATGGTCTAAAGCTCCCTCTTTAGATTGATCCTCTACTGCAACATGAGAGTTCGAACCAGTGTCTGCTTCAGCAGCCCAAGACTTGCCAGCTTCGGTAGGAGCATACCTAGCCATCTTCACAGTTTTTTTCTTGATCCTTGCATTTTCCATCCATTAATGACAATTAAGGGGAGAGGTAGAGCCTGATCCACCAGGTAGGTTGTAAATAAATAGCCATCCTCATTGGCTTGCACGAGCTCGGCCATAGCAGCATCAGCTTGCTCCTGAAGATTATCATACTGATGGCTCTTCTCCATTTGTACCGGGTCGTTCAACGCCCTAGTGAGCCATCGATGTCTCGATCCATTTGAAGAGCACCCAGAGGTCCCGATTCGCTCACAGTGGGGTCTCGAGCTCCATTATAATTATTAAAGATTCTTATCTACCTCAAACAAGCCTCTAAACCAATTACATCAATTGGGGAATAGGAGCTCATTATTCTCTTTAGTACCCTTGTGGAAGGGGCGGTGACCCCAACGTGGGACAGTTTCTCCTAGTGACTAGTTCACAATGAAAAACACATTTTAGGGAAGGTTACTGTATCATCTACACACATAACTCAGATTGTTTCAAGAGATTCTACTTGTAAAACCCTAGAGCAAGGCTAGTTACCAACCGGTACCACCATGCGTTGATACAACCTTGTACTGGTAACATCATGAGTTTGTATCTTCTTTGATTTTGATCTCCGTGATAGTTCTCCTGTGATCACCATTCGCCTATGATCGGGATACCTTGGACCGGATTAAATCCCTCCAGGAAGATTGCAATTACCAGGAGAGTTACACATCACTCATGATGCCCTGGATAGGATTATTCCCTCTAGAAGGATCGCCATGGTATTTCGATAATGATCGCCTTAAGACCAGGGATTGGTCAGGGAAGCCCCCTCACTACCCCTAATGCCTTGGTCGGGAACCACTCCCCGCTAGGAAGGGTTTGAGTGTAAGAGCATAGTTGTCATCCAGATCTTGAGACCAGGATATAGTTAGATATCCCTCCTAATGCCTTGGTCAGACTACCACCCTAAAAGGGGTATGAGTGTAAGAGAATAGTTGTCATCCAGATCTCGGGACCAGGATATAACTAGATAGCCCTCATGATGCCTTGGTCGGGCTACCACTCCCAAGAAAGGTCTGAGTGTAAGAGCATAGTTGCCACCATGATCGAAACCAGGATATAGCTAGATAGCCCTTCTAATATTTTGGTCGGGTTGCCACCCCCGAGAAGGGTCTGAGTGTAAGAGTATAGTTGTCATCCAGACCTCGAGACCATGATATAGCTAGATAGCCCTCCTGATTCCTTGGTCGGACTACCACCCCTAAGAAAGATATAAGCGTAAAAGCATAGTTGCTTGCTAGATCACGAGACCAGGATAACCAAATAGTCATCCTGCTGCATTGGTCGGGCCAACCCCGCTAGGAAGGATCTGGATGGCATAGTTGCTTACCATGATCATTTCACTAGCTCACTTAAGTATCGTGATTCTTGGAAAAGGAACGCTAGGTACCCATATCAGCCACAAAAACTTCATCCCACATGATCGAGCAGTACAGTTTGATCTATCTTACCTTTCTCGCTTATCGAATTTTACACTAATTAGAGTGTCGAAAATTCCATGAAGGGAATATCCCCATATGTGGTTTGCCACAGCTCATTTATTTTCAAGTACGCATGATTAGCCTATGTTTCGCCTATGTATAAAGACTTGGTGTGAAAGTGGCCTTAGTTACCTACCAGGATCTTTCTCACCTAAATACCAAGATTCCTAAAGCAGGAATAATAGGTACCCTAATTCGCCTGAGCCAAGTATGTTGAGAACGATTTTCATTTCAAGTAATGGTTACCTGTAAGAAGATATAGGAAAATTCTTCAAGTGTTACATATCCTGACTCCAACCCCAACTATGTACCGGTGTTAAAGTCAGGGGAACTTCTGTTAATATCCAAATTAGGGTAGGGACCAAATGAGAATTTTCCACTTTCTAACCTTCATGCAAATGTCCAAATTTGGGCTTATACCAAGGTCCCCGAGGTCGAGCTACCACGCGATCTTGCATGAGCAAAGCGTGGCCGCCAATACCATCTGAGCATCTTACACACATCCAGGCTCACCAAATAAAGCCTGACGTGACCACGCCAAGCTCTCTATGCCAGGATAGAAACCCGAAGCTAGGTCGACGTGGAAAGACCTAGGTTCCCCGAGGTCGAGGTATCTTGCGACACTTCCTAGAGCATATTACCATCTGTACTATCACCAAGAGAGCTTCAAGGTGCCGAACTTGTCTTGCAAATGCCTTCCTTCCTCGTCAAGGTATAATCTCAACCTGTCCGAGCAGAAAGAAGCCCACAAAGCCCCATCATCACCAAAAAGTGCGAACACGATTAGGACAAGATCCATTGTAGATCCCGACATAGTTAAATCAAGTCTCCAGTAGTAAGAGCAGTACTCGAACGTACCTTGACACTAGATAGGCCAAGTGTCACCCCAAGTAACCTCAATTAAGTACCTCGCTAAAGTGACACACAAAACCAAAAGCTCTCCTCCAAACAGCGTAGGAAGAGAGGGTTGACCTACATGACATTTACGATACCATTAATGAGGTCAAACCGTATTAATGGAGGTAATTAACCCTATTAATGAGGTCAAACTGTATTAATAGAGGTAGTCACCCTTATTAATGAGATTAAATCAGTCAACTCCTTAATAACGCCATTAATAAGTCAACTCAATCAATACCTCATATGATTACGAATTGATTGGCTAAATTAATAGAGTGGGAAACAAGGAAGAGTCCAAAGATGAAACAAACACATATTCTCTGAGATATTAGCTACAAGCCTCAACTACATTAGATGAAGAATCGTGTTCAATAAGGAAAGAAGAACAATTCAAGAGTCATGGACTTACAAGCCAAGGTAGTTACACCATATATAAATACACCTGTAACAGCACTGACTAAAGGAGAGAGATCTAATATCTCATCGTGAATCCTAAAAATTGACCAGCCCGAGGCAAGTCTACACACTTCATCTAAGTTCTCCTATCATCATCGTATGTGTACCCCTTTACCAGGAACATATCGGTATCGGTTAACACTGGATCACTATTGTAAGCTCTCCGAAACACCATGGTTGTATTATTTCTCCATTGTTGTAAGCTCCTAGAAGCACCGCTTGACACACACACACACACACACACACACACACACACACACACACACACACACACATATATATATATATATATATATATATATATATATATATATATATCAGGAAGGGTCTTTCTTCTTCCTCTGGATACTGCCTCTAGGTTTTTCAGCATGTGATCCTTCGTGATGTTTTTCTCTCTTTGTCAGTTCACCTCCCTCTACATAAGACTTGTCTTTCTCCTTTTTATATCCCGTATTATGCATGTATGTATGTGTGTGAGCTCGATTCCTACCCTGCTTTACCTAGCGCTCTTATCCACATATCTGCTAGCCAAGTCGCATGTCAAGTTGGAAAGAAACCGCCTAGACCCGTTTGAAAGGAGTCGAGGAACTCTCATGTGCCCTCTCTATAGGAGCGGACAAGGATCCGACACTGGAGCTAAATGAGCCCCCCCTCTCTACTTGCTATTTATGTTGAGGAACTCTAGAAAGAAGTCGGCGTCCAGGACCAAGCTCCAGGTACTAGGACGGGTTCCGACCCTGACCGAAAGCACTTAGAGGTAAAGAATCGCTACTTGGTGGTCCAATCTTTCACGAACACATCTACATTATCCTAGAGCACCAATCCTACCTCTTTGTTCGCTATTTGGATGAAGGACACCTAGAGAGGAGACCAGATACCTAGACCGGATGCCAAGACCCAGGACCAGGGACCAGGATTAACCCTTTTACCCCGGCAAGGGAATCTCGAGCTCCCCATATCTCCTCCATATTTGTTTTTTTTTATATTTAGTTAAAGTATTATAAATTTTCCATTGTAGCAAACCGACAATAATATTAATGTTTACATGTCTTCATAAAAGTATGACAATGAGTATAAAAATCTACATAAAATTAATTTAAGTTTCTAAAGATAAAACATAAAACTCGCACATAGTTGTTGAACAAGACTCATTTATAAAGTGAGTAGTTTGATATTGATTATAATTATATGGAGTCAAGGTCTTAGTGACTTTGATCATGATATATTATCGTGGTTGAGTAGTGATTTTTATCTTTTATTATTTTTAATTAACATAAATGAAGTTCATTTAATTTGTTTCGGTGTTGTTTAGTTACTTTAAAAATAGAGGTATTTTTTTTGAAATATCACATCTTTAAATACATAGTCAACAAAGAACTGTTTTATATTATTTTTTAGTATTTTTGTTTTGCCATAGATTGTTGATGTTTGTATTTTTTTTGTGATAATATTTATTCTTTTAAAAAAAATATTCATTTTATTTGATTTGTGAATTTTGTTAAGAATGAATGTGCTCTTATTTGAAAATAGAACATATACTTGACGGTTGGTGTTTTCAAAGAGTTTTATGTTTTTCTTCTAAAGTGAAAAAAAAAATCATTCAAAATCTTTGGTATAAATGAAAAACAAATTGTGAAATTTGATATAACTAAAAGTCATTATAAGTCATTGACATTTTAAAGTCATTAAAAGTCATTAAAAGTAATTGATATTTTGAATACCGCCTAACTTTCATATACTTTTAAAAAGTTTTGGTTGAATACCTTATGACTTTCTGTAATGAATACATCATGACTTTTAATAACTTTTTAAAAGTATACTAAAGTCTGTATTGAATGCCCCATGACTTTTAATGAGTATTTATAAGTCTATATTGAATACACTCAAACTTTTAAATTCCATAAAAGTCTTTAAAAGTCTTTTGAAATCTCAATTGAATACACCCTCCTTAATTAATTTATTCTATAATTTTAAAAGCAATAAAATATAAAATTAATGAGTCAGGCTATATCAATTCAAATTTAAAAGCAATAAAATATAAAATTAATGGGTTTGACTATATCAACTCAAATTTCTAATTCAATTTTTTGACTTCACTCTCTCAACCATTAGATTGAAAAGCATATGAATATATGGATAGTTGAGATATTGTAATTAAGAAATTGAGTTAGAAATTTAAGTTGATATAGTTTGACCCAAAATTAATTGGACTATATGTTTTTACTTACCTTTTAAGTTTCTCTTTTCCATTAGGTTTTCTTTTCTAACTTTAATCCTTGTTTTTTTTTTCTTTCTTTTTTCCTTTTCTTTTTCATAATCATAATTTCAACCGACAGCATATTGTTTTCATAATCACAACAACCGATTGTTTACATATTATACAAGTTATAATCTTAGGTATATAGTTTTCAAAATTCTTCAAAAACAATTATATTTTACCGATTTGAAATATTGAGTTCATCATCAATAATTGTTTATTTCTTCATCAAATCACAAAGAGGAATTCATGTTTGGCATGTATTAATTTTTGAATATTCTTAATTAATAATTTGAGATTTAGTATTGAATCAATTATAGATGACTTTTGTGATCTAAAAAAGCAAAAACCTTTCACTTATGATTGAGAGTTAGGGGGTGTATTCAGTCAAGATTTGTTTGGAATTCATTGGATTTTAAAAGTCTGGGTGTATTGGATTCAGATTTGTAAATAATCCATCAAAGTCTGGGGGTATTCAAACAAGACTTTGAAAGATTCCAATGAAATCAAGATGTATTCAATTAAGACTTTTAAGAAATCCAAACAAATCTGGGTGTGTTTAAAAAATCATGGATTTGGATGGGGTTAGTTAAGTGATGGATTTTGATGGATTTTAAAATGGAAAATATAAAGGGGTATTATCATTTTAGTCTCTAATTAATTAATTATCGGTGAAAGCTCAACATTTTAAGCGTGCTTGTTTTTTTATAACTCGTAGTCCCTTACTTTTCAGATATGCATCATATAGGTCCCTTCGTTAGTTGACCGTTAGTCTAATTAACGGTTCCAAGTGTATTTTTATCTTTAAACCATAAATACTCCACGTGTCCACACCAAAAAAAAGAAAATAAAAATTTAAAAATAAAAAATAAAACCCCTAAAATTAATATATAAATACAAATTAAAAATAAAAAAAATAATTACATAGAATTTTTTTTTAAAAAAAGTTTCCACCATTGAAATCATTTTCTTACAAAAACACAATAATTTTTAAAAAAAATGAGAAACAAGAGATCTAAAAAGAGAGAACAATTTTTAATTGAGAAAAAATTAAAAAAATATATAAAGAAAAAGCTAAGGAGAGGGATCTAGAAAATTCCAGATCTCTTCCAAGATCCACAAGATCTTTCTCCTCCATGATTCATCACAAACAACTCCAAACCCAACAATAATTAATCATCACCCTGAATTATCAATCATCAAACAACACCAAATCCAACACTTATTATGTATCCAAATTAACACCAAACCCAACACCTATTAATTTGCTTCCTTGCTTACAAATAATAGGTAACAAAATATCAGTTGCAACTATTATGCATCAAAATTAAAGTATAATAGCTTAAAAATTGAAATTTAGATGAATCTAACATCTTTCGGTCCATCACCATCATCATCCAAACCTAGAAAATCATCATCAATGCACAACCAAACCCCAGAAACATCATAATCCACACCACTAGAAAGCATAACTGAACCTTCATCATCACCATCACACCTAGACCAAAACTCAGACAACCATCATCACCAACATCATGACCAAACCCAAAAACCCACCAAATCCTTCACCTCCCAACACCAAAATCAAACCAAGATAACCTAACACAACCACCCAAACCCATAAACCAAACATCTAAAACAAGCAAAACCTACCTAGCAGGCCTTTGCCTCTGCTGCTGCAGCCACCACCAAACAAGCGACACACGATACCGATTGTCATTTCTATTTTTTTTCTTTAACAACATACAAAATTTCATCAATATTGCACTGTATAGATGAGACGAGGAGAAGAAAGAAAAGAGAGATAACTGGTGGAGAGGGAGAACGTGACAATCAAAATAGAGAGAAAATCAGATTTTGGTTATGTGATTGGGAGAAGGTGATAAGCTTTGGTAACTGGATTGGGAGAAGATGATAAGATTTTTATATATTTTTATATATTATTTTTTATTAATTTTTTTCTTTAAAAAAATTATTTCCTCTTAATCCCGTTGAAGATATCTTTAAATAAAAAAAAGTTTAAAAATTCAAATTTCTTTTTATTCGATTTCCATTTAGTTTTTAATGGATTTCTATTTTAAAATAATAATAAATATTTTTAAAGTATTTTTAAAAAAATATTTTTTATAACACGTGTCAAATTTGTATTAGTAAATCTAAAGTGGTAAAGTTGTCAAACCTTAAAAGGATAGAGGGTAAAAAGGTCATTTTCATTAATTAATTAAATATAAAGGGTAAAATAGTTAATTTGTATTTTCAATCACATTAGACCGACAAAATTAGGGTTAGAGAACCAATTTAATATATTTTTGAAAAGCGATGGACCAAAAATTCTAAGAAAACAAACACGTTTAAAATGTTGAACTTTAATCGATACTAAGAACTAAAACGATAATACCCAAAAATATAAATTTAAAAGACATTCGTAAACCTTCACAAATCTCCCTATACCAAAGATTTCTATGGATTTCACACACGCATGCTCTCTCTCTCTCTCTCTCTCTCTCTCTCTCTCTCTCTCTCTCTCTCTCTCTCGATTCCGCATCTCAGAGCGTTTAAAGGGCTCTCTCTTTTGGCGATACATTTCTCGCTCCCGAACTCCTTATCTTTTGAGGATCTGTCCCTCAAGAAATTGGGTATGCTTTTCAAAGCAGATGACCTGGTGTCTGCTGAGTTTGCTGGAGAATTTAAGGGATACGTAGCCGGTGGCACTAGCCTCTACATCGTTGCCGATATTTCTGGCTACGGTGGTAGCAGTGGTGGTGATTCCAGATGATTCGACTGGGCTAGTTGGTGGCGCTGCAGGCTATAGTGGTCGGTGCTCTTGGTGTTGGCGTCATCGGTTTGTTTGTTGGGTCTGTCGTGTTGGATGGCTTACAAGAAGCTTACTATTATGATATATATATATTTTTCTTCATTTTTTGGGTCTTTTTTAATGGAATAAAAAATTAAAAACTTCAATATGTAAATTATGAGTAACAATGGTTTTTATATGTGTTTAATAAAATTCAAATCAAAATTTGATTTTGGCTACTTTTTTGATCAATCGGACTTCAACTAGGTTTTCTTGAATATGTAGCTTATCATTTATATACCATAGCTGCTCTAATTATGGTATATTAGACTATCTTCAACCCATACTTTATCCTTATCTCTGAAATAGAATTTTAAAATAGAATATTCTCTTCGGATTCTATCTCTAAATTTTCTCACTCTAACATTACATTTTATCCTTATCTTTATCTCTATTTTTATCTTCAAATATTTATATTTTCATTACTAATTTTTATTTTTTTTCAATAATTTTATTTTTTATAATTCTATTTTTCAACTAAATTTTAATAAATATCATTTTAATAACATTTTATTTTTTGTTTACTTTTAATAAAAATAGAATATTTATATTGTCTCATATATTTATATCTAATTTTTTTATCAAATAATTTAGTACCTAATTTTTACGGTCCAACAATTTCAACTAATTTTTCGTACTTAGTTATTTCTTTTATAACTTTTTCAACCAGGTTTTTATCATCTAATTTATCATCAAAACTTCTTAAATCTTTTATTTGTTACTCAAAATTATGAATATAAAATTGGATTCCTCAAAAAATCCTGATGAACGTGAATTCTTTCGAAAAAAATGTAGAAATTATTGAAAAAAAACTTGCAATTCCCCAATACAAGATGAATCAATTTTTGTTGGATAAAAGTCATTTGGATGACCTTCCGAAATATTAATATGTTATGTTGCTATTATTTATGTTTTTTGTTATTTGTTTTCTTTTTTGTTATCCCTCTCTTAATATTCTTATATTATTGTAATTTTCATTTGGAAGTTTTAATATATTTATTTTTTTGCTGATTTATAATAATTAATATGTAAATAATAAAAAGTATTTGTAAGAATAAGTAAATTTTGAAAAATAAAAAAGTTATTAAATAAAAAAATTATTATTCAATATTTAATATTATTCTCATTTTGAAGATATAAATAAGACAATTTTAATGGTATGGTTTTTATGATGATAAAAGTTATAAATTAAAACTTATTATATAATAATATAATTTAATTAAAAAGGTAAATATTGATGCGGGGTAAAAATGGAATTAAATAATTTAAATAGTGGATTTAGAGTTTCAAAGTTGGTACTCTAAACTTAGAGCCAAACAATGAAACTCTGTTTTGGAATTTATACTCTAAAATCGAGTATCATTGGAGATTCTCTTACTTTATATATATATATATATATAAGTGTGTGTGTGTATTCATAATCTATGATCAACATGCAATACACTAATGTATTTTATATCAGTACACACCGATAACTAAATAACTTTTTCTTTTTTTGATAAGGTTGTTGGGCGGAATCAATCCTGACCCAACATTTTATTAAAGAGAAAATAAAGAGAACAAAATAGAACAGAAAACAAACGAAGAAAATAGATCAACAGAACCTAAAAGAGAGTCTGCTACAAAAAGCATTGAAAATAAAAGGATTGCAAAAATTCTGAGCGTTCCACCATCATGTAGGAGAGACAATACTGCGACTCCTGGAAGCTAAACTATCTGAACTTGGTTACCTTCCCGATAAAGATGAATTACATCAAAGTCCATTTGAGAGATTAAGCTCAAAAACCTATCCCAAGCGGGGCGCCAACGCTAAGGAACCTTATGAGACCTAGAATGAAGGGTATCCACTACAAAAGTCGAATCGCTCTCCAACCATAATCGACGTCAGCCAAAAGCCCAAGCATAATCAATAACATGAACGGTAGCGACCAATTCAGCCTCAAAAGCAAAGCAAACACTAAAAGGAATAGCAAAACAACCTTTAACGAAACCCCTACATGTGCGAAAAACCCTTGCACAACCAGTAAGACCAGGACTACCAAAAGCATCCCCGTCCGTGTTAACCTTAAGACAGCCCGACTGGGGAAGGCGCCAATTAAACTTTAAAATGCAAGGAGCCTTGGAAAGACAACTAGAGCTATGAAACCGTTGAAAAGTATGAAGCCGTTGAAAAGTATGAAGCTCATCAATTGAATTCTTCATAGTGCCAGACTGAAGGGAGTCTGCCTCACGAACGAAACACCAAATCAAGGAAAGAGCATCTGTAAAATAATCTTTCCACCCTTAAATGTAGCTTGGTTCCGTAGGAACCAAACCACCAAGAAAATCATGATAATAGAAACCCGCCACTCAGCTTTCAGTTGAGTACTAAAGACAACCCTCATTGCCTACCATCAAACTTAAGCTTATGTCCAAAAGTAGAGGATACAACATCTTACAACCTATGAACAAAAAGAAAATCAAGAAACAGATGCCTTAAGTCCTCCTCTACAGCGTAGCAAAACCGACAACGAGATGGGGAAATATAACCTCTTGCACGTAAAGCAATGTCTGTAGGAATTTTACCATGAAACAAGCGCCAAATGAAGACAACGAGAATGAGGAATAAAAGATGGCCAAATCAGCTTACCCCAAAAAACAGATCTCCTAAACTCATAAAGAGAATCATAAGCAGACTTATAAGAAACAACACCATCCAAGGATCAGGTCCAAACTAACGAATCAGGGTCAGTACTAACCACCACCTTCTCAATCTCAAAAGCAACATCCGAGTGAGAAACATGAAAAGAAGCAAGAAATCCCAACCTCCTAGCATCTGAGTAAATATCACCCACAACAGAATCCATTGGAGATTGTAACGAAGACCTATCCTCAATCAAGTCAATCAACGGATCTCCCAACCAGTTATCCGTCTAATAATGAACCTTAGAGTGGCGACCAACCAACCACCTAGACTTAATCATCAGGGGAGTATAATGCAATTTTAGACTTGGCCAACCAGAAGAAACAACATACCACGTTCTAAGTTTGTGATCTTGGATGAAAAACTAAGCCCGAAGATATGTGAATACAAAATACTCCTCAGTCAACATCCTCCAAGTGAACTTCTTAAGCATGGCTTTTATTAAGAATACCAAAGTCTTTAACACCAATACCACCGCCATCCTTAGATCTATAACAAGATTTCCAAGCAACTTGGACAAATTTACGACCATCAATCGAACCAGTCCAGAAAAAATTCCGAATAGCAGCATTTAAATTTTTCAAAAGAGATTAAGGCCAATGATAAACTTGAAAGGATGCAGGAAGGAACCCGTAATCATTGAATTAATATGACATAACCTACCTGTCATTGAAAAAGAGAAACCCCTCAACGATTCCAATTTACTTTTAATTTTTTCAGCCCAAGGGATCAACCATTGACGTTTAGGTGTACCAATTAAAAGTGGGACCACTAGATAAGTCATTGAATCACCGCCCTTACGCATTCTAGAAATTGAGAGAAAATTAGTAATTCGAGCCCAGAGATACCTTTGCTTAAGAATATGTAAGATTTTTCCCAATTAACTCGATGATCCAAGAGAGAGCCATAAGGAGCAAAAGCATCTCAAATCACTCGTAAATTTTGAGGTGAAACCCGTCAAAAGAAGATAACATCATCAGATAGAGAAAATACGAATGGGCACATATCCCAACCGGAAAGGAGATAGAAGTCAAAAAGCCCGAGTTTACTAGATGCGTAAGGTATCTGCTCAAAACATCGTTCGCCAAACAAAAAGGGGGGGGGATCACTTTGCCGCACACCACGTGAACAGGGGAAATTACCCTGAGGAGAACCATTAATAAGAACTGAGATCCTAACATAATCAAAAATAACACAACCCAACCAATAAAAATCTTAGAGAAGCCAAAACACCGAAGAACTTCAAAGATAAAATGCTAACTAATGGAATCAAAAGCCTTACGAGTGTCTATTTTTAAGGCCAAGTGCCCATCGCGACTACCATTATTCTACACATTAAAACATTTAGAAGCACCGGTAATACTGTCTCTATTTTGATGACCCCTAATAAAACCAAATTGTTTTTGAGAGATAATGTGGGAGTAAATTTTGGTCAAGCGATCAACAATAATCTTAGTGATAACCTTAAATAAGAAATTACCAAGAACAATCGGGATAAACTGATCGATCAAGAAAGCATTCAGAATCTTCGAAATAAGGGCCAAGAAATTAGAATTTAAATCTGGAAAAACTCGACCGGTATGAAAAAACTCCTGCATGTCTAAAACCACATCATGTCCCATAATTTCCTAACAATGAGAATAAAATTTGCCCTAAAAACTATCAGGACCAGGAGCATTCACAGGATTCATGTCAAAAATTGTACTCCTGACTTCATTAATAGAGGGAATCTGGAGAATCGAAAAATTCTCATCAAAAGTAACCAATGAAGGCATATACTCTATAATTATAAAGAAATCTGAACTATCGTTGAAAAGTCCTCATTTGTTGATTGGCTTATTTCGTGAATAACCACATTGTTGGGGTTCATGTAAGAGTAGCTTAGGCTCTCAAGACCTCAAGAGGAGAAGCATTAAATGTAAAATTCTTGTGCTTACTTACTTTGAAGAGATAGTTGCACACACTCGCATATTCATGCATAACTCTTGATCTTACATGTTGAGTGTTTTCTTGTGTGCATTTTAGTTTAAATGACTCTTGTTGATTTATTTGCATCTTGCTATGAAAGTTGTATGTCATGCTAAGCATTAAAATAGGATGCAATTTCATCATTCTTGAACTTATTATTTTTGAGCATTTGAGTGTTGAAAAAACAGGCCTTGCGCTGGTGGTGCGCTACTCGACCAGCTCACCCCACCAGCGCAACATTCACAGTGAACTGTCGCTAGTGTTGCTCCACCCGCGCGTAGTTGAAAATTGTGGGAGGTCGTTGGTGGTGCGCTACTCGTCTAGCGCAGCCTCACCAGCGTAAACATCCTAGAGAATCTGCGCTTGTGTTGCGTTACTGAGATGCGCCACTCTTCCAACGCCTGTTTTAAAAATAGATTGTGAGATGGTGGTGAGCTACTCGACCAGCGCATGTCACCAGCGCACACAGAGGAAGCTGGAACATTTTTTTCAAAACGACCTCACTTTGTTTGGATCTTATATATATATATAACTCAATGCCTTAAGGTCGTGTATGAGTTCAGAATATCACATTTCTTCCTTAGAACACATTTCAAAGGAAAAACACTTCCAAGAACTCATTTTTAATCACTCAAAGCATTCCCATGAGCATTAAATCTTCATCTTACATCATCTAAGTTCATCTAGAGTGCATCTATGGATAGGGTTGCTTCATCACATCTTGTTTAGTAAGTTCTTCACTATCTTCTTACAAGTTAAGTGTTTTGCTTACTAAACCATTTCTTTAATTAATTGTATTCTCTTAGAATATTATTAGATACAAATTAGAGATTGTTGTGATGACATGATTGAGTGTTGTTTTGTGATAGCTTCATAGGATTGATTGATCTATGTTTAGCTAAACTATTTGAACATGTCATTTAGCACTTGATATCTAGATTGCATAAATTGTCATCTCATTATCCTAGATAAGCATATAGGGTTTCCTAGCCTTGTTTGTTCATTCAATATCATCATATATTCACTTAGAACACTTTATCTCTTCATTGAGAAGTAAGACTTGTGTTGCTTCCGAGAGTAGGTAGCTTAAAGCACAAGCATGATGAACTAGGTTCACTTATACCGGGATTAGGTTGTAATTCCTTTATCATTAGTGGATTCGAGGTTCTAGTGTAGTGCACTCATCAACCCGTGGTTTTTTCCCATTTGGAGGGTTTCCACGTATATCTTAAGTGTTTTTACTATTTTCGCATTTATTACACTTGTGGTATCTATGTAACTAGATAGAGGTATTTTCGTCAACTTGACTCTTAACAAAAATCGGGTACAAGTTAATTAAAATCTATTCACCCCCTCTAGATTAATATTGCACACCATAATATTTGTTTCAATTGGTATCAGAGCAGGTTCCTAGACATACATAAGTGATCCTAGCTCTTTTTGGTGTGTGTTGCATTTTGTGTGTGTATTGATCATTCATACATTTGCATTCATATCATTCATTCATTAAACACAATGAGTGGAAACGGTGGCAATGAGGGAGTTTCCAGCACTAGACCTTCACTCCTCACCGGGTTGAATTATGCCTCTTGGAAAGGCAAGATGGAGTCGTACATATGCCAAATTCATGACAGGGCATGAATGGCAGTTGAAGATGGCTACACTCCACCCATGATGACTCCTGCAGATGGAGGAGATGATGTACTCAAACCAAAGGCTCAGTGGAATGCACAAGAGTTTAAGGCTTCAAAGTGGAATAGAAAGGCAATGCTTGCCATTCTTTGTGCAATGGATGATAACCAATACAAGTTGGTTCAAAATACTAGGATAGCTAAGGAATCATGTGACATCCTAGAAGTTGCACATGAGGGAACCGAGGTGGTTAAGGAATCGAAGCTTCAAGTTCTCCAAACGCAATTTGAATTGCTCAAGATGGATGAGAATGAGTGCTTCAACGACTTTGAAGTGAGGTTGATGGACATTGTAAACCAAAGTCATCAACTTGGTGATCCTTATTCGGATAGGAAGATCAAACAGAAGATTATGAGATCTCTACCCGATAGATTTGAGTCTAAGGTGACAGCTTTGGAAGAGAATAGTGGGTATAAGGACATGAAGCCTAGTGAAGTGATTGAGAGGCTTCTAGCTTATGAATCTAGGAAATGTCCTAACCCCACACCATCAAAGAAGCAAAAAGATATTGCTTTAAAAGCCTCCAAAGTTTAGAAGGATGAAGGATGAAGAGATGACCTTGCTAATGAGGAAGTTCAAGAAATTCTACATGTTCGAGAAGAAAGGCTTTGGATCCAAGGGTCAAGACTTGAAGAAGAAGGCTCCCTTCAAAAAGTTTGAGCCTAGGCAAGAAAAGACCGAGAAGAAAGGAGTCCAATGCTATGAATGTGGTGGAATAGGTTACTTTGCCCTGGAATGTGCAAATCATAAGAACAAAAAGAAGGGAAAAGTGATGGCTGCCACATGGAGTGAAAGTTATAACTCTAATGAAGAAGATGAGTCTTCAGATGATGAAGAACTCGTGGCTAACTTCATAGCATTTACATACTCTCTTATGAGCAAAGATGCTAGTGAATAAGAGAATGATAGTCAAGAGGAAGACTACTCAAGTGATGATGGATCTTCATCACAATCCACAAAAGGAAGTGTGGATATGATGGATCTCAAGGACTACATGGCTAAGTTTGAGAGCTCAAGACTAAAGAACAAGAATGAGATCAAGAGATTAAAAGAAGAAAACCTAGACCTCTCAACTCAAATTGACCAACTAAATGAAGAGTTGGAAAGATCTAAGAGGAGTGAAGAAGGGTTGAAGAAAGAGCTTGAAGATGCTAGAGAGTTGTTGGCCAAAATGAACTCTAGCACCAAGAAACTTGACCACATGTTAGATGTTGGAAAGAGGCCAAGTGACAAGAATGGGCTTGGGTTTGAAGATGACAAGATGCCATCCACTCCAATTAAGACCATTTTTGTTAGAAGCATGAACTTCAATGGGTCCTATCCTCATCAAACTCCTAGGAAGAAGCTTGATCTAAGAGAGTGTTCAAATAGTGCTCAAGTGAAGGTGGCACCAAGAAGCCTACCTCAAGCTCATCTTACAAGGGCTCTTCAAGTTAACTTCCTTCAACCAAAAGCTCACGAAGGAAAGACACCTATCATGCAAGCTCAACCAAGGAAGCAATCAAGTCTTGCTCAACAACAAAGAAGGAAAGCTCCTCAACAAGCAAGCAAGACAACCACAAATACATGGGAAGGCTCCAATGCATCCTCAAGGATATGGTATAATTCCTAACTTCTTACCTACATGTCATTTTTGTGATATTGATGGTCACATTAGACCAAATTGCTTTAGGTATATCAATTGTGTAGGATTGAAAGCATGATAGAGAAGAAAAAGGCTAGAGCCATGATGCATGTTCCTAGGATATCTAGAGCCATAATGCATGATCCTAGGACATCTAGAGACATGATGCATGTCACTAGGAAAAGTGGAACACCTTTGCATGATCCTAGGACATTTAGAGCCCATGTACCATTGACCACTAGGAAGGAAAATACTGCACCTAGGTGGATTAGAAAGGTTGAACACCTTTGCCATGTTGCACAAATCGCTTTGAAAGCTCGTTCTTGTGATTTTTGGTATTTGGATAGTGGGTGCTCTAGGCACATGACTGGAAATAAGAGTTTCTTTGAGACTCTTGTGATGGAAGAGGGAGGAAATGTCACATTTGGTGATGGATCCAAAAATAGAGTCAAAGGAAAGGGAACCATCTCCATTCCCGGATTACCCTCCTTGTCCAATGCTTTGTATGTTGATGGTCTAAAAGCCAATTTGATAAGCATTTCACATCTTAGTGATGATGGACTATCCGTCTTGTTTAGGAAAAATGATTATTCTATCCTATTGCCTAATGGACAAACCTTGTTAAAAGGTATGAGATCTAGAGACAATTGCTATTGTCTTGAGGCTAAAAGTGTGTCTTGCAATGTGTCCAAGGATGAACAAATAAAGTTGTGGCATGAAAGACTTGGCCATATGAACTTTAGGGATTTAAGAATCTTAGACAAGTTCAACGTTGTACGAGGCCTTCCCAAGCTTGGGAAAAAGGTTAATGGTGTTTGTGGCCCTTACCAACGAGGGAAGCAAACCAAGAGTATGCACAAAAAGGGCAAATAAATTACCACCAAGTAACCTCTAGAGCTTCTCCACATGGATCTTACGGGTCCTATGCAAACCGAGATTTTAGGTAGAAAGAGATACATTTTTATGTGTGTAGATGACTTCTCTAGGTACACATGGACTTATTTCCTTAGAGAAAAATCTGAAACTTTTGACAAGTTTAAATGCTTTGCTCCAAAATTCAAAATGAAATGAACTCCAAGATTAAAAGCATTAAGAGAATTAGGAGTGACTATGGGAAGGAATTTGAGAATGCCCATTTTGAAAACTTTTGCAATAGTCTAGGCATTTCTCACGAGTTTTCGGCTCCTAGGACACCTCAACAAAATGGAGTTGTTAAGAGGAAGAATAGGGTTCTTCAAGAAATAGCCCGGGTGATGTTGCTTAGCAACAATGTCCCTATAAATCTTTGGGCCGAAGCCGTCAATACGGTATGCTACATAGGAAATAGAGTTTTTCTTAGGCCCCATACTAGGCAAACCTCCTATGAGTTATAGAAAGGTAGAAAGCCAAATGTTAGCTACTTCCACACCTTTGGAAGCAAATGCTACATTTTGAATGACCGTGATCAAATTGGCAAATTTGATGCTGAGAGTGATGAGGGTATCTTCATTGGCTATGGCTTGAATAGTAGAGCCTATAGAGTTTTCAATCTAAGGACTAGGACCGTAATGGAATCATCTAATGTTGCCATTGATAATACTAGGCTCAAAACTAATGACCATGAAGAGGAGGTAGATTTAGTTGATGACTCCCCTTTGGAGAAAATAGTTGATATCTCTAATGTTGAAAAGGCTAATCTTGATGATGATATTGCACAACTTAGTAATAGGATTCCTCACTTGGACTCAAAAGAACCTGCTTCATGGGTTAGGAAACTTCATGACAAATATGACATTATTGGTGAAGTTAGTGAGAGTGTTATGACTAGACGTCAAATGGCTAATCTTATTAGCTACACTTGCTACATCTCTCAAATAGAACCCAAGAAAATTGATGAAGCCTTAAAAGATGAATTTTGGGTTCTTGTTATGCAAGAAGAGCTTAACCAATTTGAAAGGAATGAGGTTTGGACTTTAGTTCCTAGGCCTAAGAACACCAATGTGATAGGCACTAAGTGGGTATATAGGATCAAATCCAATGAGGATGGCAACATTGTGAGAAAGAAGGCTAGGCTTGTAACACAATGATACTCTCAAATTGAGGGTATTGACTTTGAGGAGACATTTGCTCTCGTTGCTAGGATTGAGTCCATTAGGCTTCTTTTATCCATTTCTTGTTTGCACAAGTTCAAATTATATCAAATGGATTTTAAGAGTGCCTTTCTCAATGGTTTCTTGCAAGAGGAAGTATTTGTTGAGCAACCTAAAGGGTTTGTAGATCCTCACCACCCTAATCATGTATATCATCTCAAGAAAGCTTTGTATGGGTTAAAACAGGCACCTAGGGTTTGGTATGAGCGTCTCACTCAATTTCTCATAGATAGTGGCTACACTAGGGGTAGTGTTGACAAGACTCTATTCATCAAGAAAGACAAAGATGAGCTCTTTATAGCTCAAATCTATGTTGATGATATAGTCTTTGGTTCCACAAATGATACCAAAGTCCAACAATTTATTGATGTGATGTCTCATGAGTTTGAAATGAGTCTAGTTGGTGAGTTGAGTTACTTTCTAGGTTTACAAATTAAGCAAATGGATGATGGGATTTTCATATCTCAAGCTAAGTATGCTAAAAACCTAGTGAAGAAATTTGGCCTTGAAGGTGCAAAACATTGTGATACACCCAAGAGTACCACTTTGAAGCTAAGCAAGGATGCTAGTGGCAAAAGTGTGGACCAAACTTTATATCGTGGCATGATTGGTAGCTTGATCTATTTGACCGTAAGTAGGCCCGATATCTCCTTTAGTATGGGTGTGTGTGCTAGGTACCAAACGGATCCTAAGGAATCCCATCTCTCTTCTGTTAAGAGAATCATTCGATATGTGAATGGGACATCCAACTATGGGATTTGGTACTCTTTTGACACTAATGCTAGTCTTGTAGACTTTAGTGATGCAGATTGGGTAGGAAATTGTGATGATAGGAAAAGTACATCGGGCGGTTGTTTTTTCCTTAGGAACAACATTGTCTCTTGGTTTTGCAAGAAGCAAAATTCAATTTCTTTGTCCACGGCTGAGGCTGAATACATTGTTGCTGGGAGTGGATGCACACAACTCCTTTGGATGAAGCAAATGCTAGTCGACTATGGATTCAATCAAGGTATTCTTACTCTTTTTTGTGATAACATGAGTGCAATTAATATTTCAAAGAATCCGGTTCAGCATTCTAGGACTAAGCATATTGACATCCGTCATCATTTCATTAGAGAACTAGTTGAGAGCAAATGCATTGTACTTGAGCATGTAGGTACCTATGATCAACTAGCGGATCTATTTACTAAACCCTTAGATGCTACTAAATTCAAGACTCTTAGTAGATCTATTGGGATTTGTTTAATGGAGTGATGTGTTGTGGTCTTTGACCCCATATGGGGAACTCAAGCAAAGAGAGCTATTGTATACTTATTGCATGCAATTTTTCCTAAATACGTTTATGCCTCTTTATTGATTGCTTGAGTAGCTTGGTTGCACTTATAGTATATTGTATTTTCTTAAATAAGTGTGAACTTTGCTTTGATTACAATCCATGTCATATTTATGCTCAAACATGCATTTTTGACTAGGAGATATACATTGGAAGTACATGTTGAATGACTTATAATTATCTCCATGACATGTTGATTCTTAAATGACATGCCAATGAAAAATGATAAAGCATGATTTGTTGATTGCAATTGTTAAATGCAACACGTTGTGTGAAACATACTAGTGAGACTAAAATGTTTAATCAATGTCTCTCTTTCTTTATTAGTTGAACATGGCTATTATCATACGGGTATCCTCCCGAAAAATCAAATAGGGTGCAAAGTTGCTCATGCCATGTTTAGTTTTTAAAGTTGGATATAGTGTCTTTAAAACTTGATATTTATAAGAACTCTATATCCTTGCTTCTCACATGACAAATGGTGAATTTGGTTTGAATTATATTGGAAACCTTTGTCATTTGCTTTGCCAAATACCATTGTTTTTGGACTTGAATGCAACATGTCTTGGATGCAAAGCACTTTTTGATTCACACATTGTCCTTCAATAAATCTCCTTGTGTCTCTTCTATCAATTGAGATTGCATAAATATGGCTTATATAATTATGCAACAATCTTGTATGCTCTTTTCTTTCTTTGCCTTGAGTGACCCGGTTGGAGACTTCTCCTTTGCCTATGTCATGACAAAAAGGGGGAGTAGCATTGACCTAGCATTGTGATGTTAGGGGAGTAGCATGTGTTGGCTTTGAGGGGGAGCATTGCATGAGTGTACTTGTTTGAGGGGGAGATTACATGTAAGGGGAGTAACCCGTTGAAGGGGAGCATTGCATTCACATACATTGCATGTTGTCATATTCATATTCTTAAATGCAAATTTTTTTTTAGATTCGCTTGATCATCTCACATGCACTTGGTTTGGAAAGCGTATTTGTGATTGCCTTGTGTGTAGGGTTGATAGTTCTACAAGAGATTGAAGACTTGAAGTTTTTTTTTTATGTTTATCTCTTTGTAATGTAGAATACCTTCCCGGTGTTTTTCTATTTTGTTTTGTGAGGATCAATGTGAGTGGTGGTTTTGTCACAAAATAGCTAAAGGGGGAGATTGAAAAGTCCTCATTTGTTGATTGACTTATTTCGTGAATATCCATATTGTTGGGGTTCATGTAAGGGTAGCTTAGGCTCTCAAGACCTCAAGCGGAGAAGCACCAAAGGTAAAATTCTTGTGCTTACTTACTTTGAAGAGATAGTTGCACACACTCACATATTCATGCATAACTCTTGATCTTACATGTTAAGTGTTTTCTTGTGTGCATTTTAGTGTAAATGACTCTTGTTGACCTATTTGCATCTTGCTAAGAAAGTTGTATGTCATGCTAGCCATTAAAATAGGATGCAATTTCATCACTCTTGAACTTATTGTTTTTGTGCATTTGAGTGTTGAAAAAATAGGCATTGCGCTGGTGGTGCGCTACTCGACCAGCGCACCCCACCAGCGCAACATTCATAGTGAACTGTCGTTAGTGTTGCGCCACTGAGCTGCGCTGCTGCACCTGCGTGTAGTTGAAAAATATGGGCGGTCGCTGGTGGTGCGCTACTCGTCTAGCGTAGACTCACCAGAGTAAACATCCCAGAGAATCTGCGCTTGTGTTGCGCTACTGAGATGCGCCACTCGTCCAGCGCCTGTTTTAAAAATAAGTTGTGCAATGGTGGTGCACTACTCGACCAGCGCACACAGAGGAAGCTGGAACATTTTTTTTAAAACGACCTCACTTTGTTTGGATCTTATATATATATATATATATAAATATATATATATATAACTCAATGCCTTAATGTCGTGTATGAGTTCAGAATATCACATTTCTTCCCTATAACTCATTTCAAAGGAAAAACACTTCCAAGAACTCATTTTTAATCACTCAAAGCATTCCCATGTGCATCAAATCTTTATCTTGCATCATCTAAGTTCATCTATAGTGCATCTATGGATAGGGTTGCTTCATCACATCTTGTTTGGTAAGCTCTTCACTATCTTCTTACAAGTTAAGTGTTTTTTGCTTGCTAAACCATCTCTTTAATTAATTGTATTCTCTTAGAATATTTCTAGATACAAATTAGAGATTGTTGTGATGACATGATTGAGTGTTGTATTGTGATAGCTTCATATGATTGATTGATCTATGTTTAGCTAAGCTATTTGAACATGTCATTTAGCACTTGATATCTAAGATTGCATAAATTGTCATCTCATTATCCTAGATAAGTATATAGGGTTTTCTAGTCTTGTTTGTTCATTGAATATCATCATATATTCACTTAGGACACTTTATCTCTTCATTGAGAAGTAAGACTTGTGTTGCTTCCGGGAGTAGGTAGCTTAAACCACAAGCATGATGAACTAGGTTCACTTATACCGGGATTAGGTAGTGGTGGAGGATTAAACCGGGATTAGGTTGTAATTCCTTTATCATTAGTGGATTCGAGGTTCTAGTGTGGCACACTCATCAGCCTGTGGTTTTTCCCATTTGGAGGGTTTCCACGTATATCTCAAGTGTTTTTACTATTTCGGCATTTATTACACTTGTGGTATCTTTGTAACTAGATAGGGGTATTTTCGTCAACTTGACTCTTAACGAAAATCGGTTAAAAGGTAATTAAAATCTATTCACCCCCTCTAGATTAATATTACACACCATAATATTTGTTTTAATCGCTACCAGGATCCGAAAAGAGACGTTGATAAAAAGAGGAAATGTGCTCACCAATATCGACAGGATTAAAAGAATATTCTCACCAATTTGAATAGAGGAAAGGGACTTATTTCCCCCTCTACGATTCAGCAGTAAATGTAAAAATTTAGAATTTCGATCACCCTCAGCAAGCCACATGACTCTACTTTTCTCTTTCAGAAAAATTTCATGTTGTTTTAGAAAACTATCCAAATCTGCAAGAGTGGCAGTCTTAAGACGAAAAAGATCGTCTAAAAAACCTTCAGAATCAAACCTACCCTGAATAAGCATCACATTCTCATTATCATTAGTGACACTCAAGGCAATATCCCCAAACACCTCCCAATTCCACCTTCTCAATGCCTTTTTCAACAGCTTCAATTTCTTAACAACAACCTCAGTACCACTCCAGTAATAGATGATGACCAAACCGATCTAACCAAATTAAGAAAGGAAGGATGAGAAACCCACATACCTTGAAATCTAAAGGGTCGTGGACCCGGTGGAACACCTGCAGAACAAGAAACCAATAAATGGTGATGATCTGAATGAGACCTAGGTAAGGTAACACATGCTATCTGAGACCAAGAAGCCAGGAAAGAATGGGAACAAACAACTCTATCTAATCAAGAAAGAACCATACCATGCCTACCTAAGCCGATTCGGGAAGAAAATCTCCTAGAATCAAATTGAAATCCCTAAGCACAAGCCACAGAACATCCGAACCAACAATGTCCATAAGAGAGCGCCAAAAAGATCTACGTGTGATGTAGTTTACACTAGCATAAATAAAAGAGATCTGATGGGCAATCCAGTGAAAATAAGCAGAAATAGTAACATGTTAAGAGTAAGACAGAACAATAGTAGCATCTTAAAAAGTAGTATACCCAAAAATCCATATACTATGAGTACCACAAACATTAGCACCAATAAAGTGTAATCCCATAAAGTGCCAAAAAGTAGAAGAAAATGAATCAAAAGCACACAACGGTTCAACAGTACAAACAAAATTCGGTCTATGACGAGAACAAAAGTCTTTCAAAGTACGTTGGGTATCACTGTTTGCAATACCTCTACAACTCCAATAAAGGACAATCATTTATGTAATAATTTAATTTTAGCAGCCCTAGTTTAGGACAAAACAGCACCGGTAACCTTTTTTTTTTTTTTACCTTCTTTAGTTGTAACCTCCATACAACCTGAATCCTCCAATTGATCTGCCCAAGAAACTCCTCCTTGAATACCTGTGGTGTCTAAAGCAGTGGGATGAATGAAGTCTGATTCGGTGCCTTCACTATCAGTGCCAGAGCTAGCTTTACCCTCACAATTGTGCAAATGTGGCTCTACCATGGGAGGATCTATTAAGAGCTCTATAGAGCAATAACAAGATCTGTCATGGCATCGATATCTATATGCTTATTGTGTGCTGGATCTATGGACTCATCAAAATAAACATCGTTTTTCAAAGCCTTTCCTTGTCTAGTGGGAATGACTGGCCTGAGTGAACTAGATGAAACAGTCGGGTCCAAAGTTGTCTTGTTTGGAAAAGAGGTTACATGTTTAGTCGCAATGACAATCAATACCCGACTTGATCATCTCAAATACTCTAGAGGTTGGAATATCTCTCGACTTGTGTTTCAGTTTGTACTCTTGTCTATAACCCATTTCTGTTGCGTGACCGGTGAATGGGGTTCCAACAATTGGTATCAGAGCCAGTTTTATTTTCGGAACAGGAAATTATTTTCAATGCTCCTGTATGTATGATTATGTAGACTCGATTTAAATTGAATGTATGATGTTTTTGTATGTATATTAAATTTTTTAATATACAAAAACATGATTTATCGTTAATTATATGGTACTGTGGATTTAGGGTTTATGGGTTGTATTATTATTTTTTGTTTATTTTTTTTTACTGTAATTGTATTGTAAAAAAAAATGTAACATATATTGAAGACCTGGAAAAATTGTGAAGAAGGATTCATGAGGTGAATCGGAGTGACCTGAAGAAACTGGAAGACTCAAAAATTACAAGAAGACCAAGGAATGCCTTGGGGGTATTTTTGTAATTTTGTATTCTAATTTTTTTTAGGTTAAATTATCCACAGTACTCGGTCAATTCATGTATGCTTTATATTATGTGATGGTAAAAGCATTGTCATGCATACGTATGTCATTTAGATTAGATGTGCCTACAAAAATATATTTGATATGTCATACCTGCATCATAGCCTGATATTTTATATATTTTTTAATGTGATTAAAATGGGTAAATACATAAATTGGCTATGAAAATGAGATTAGTTTTTTAATTGTTAAAAAACTTGGTAATTCTCATTAATATTAATCTAGTTATTAAAGAGTTTAATAAGTTAGATTAATATGGTCATTTATAGTAATTAAGATTAATATGATTAATTTCCTAATAATAAATGAACCGAATAATGTGTTAGAGTTTTAATAGTTAAAACTTGGTATACACCAACATAATAATCTGATCTTAGTAAATAGTTTATAAATGTTTAGATTATTCACTAATAGATTGGATTTTTAATTGTTAAAAATCATTAATAATTTATTAGTTAATAATAATTTGATTCTAATTAGTTAATGCATTAGATAACTTGATTAAAGTTAGCTGTTTGATCCTGTAGAGTCTAGGTGCATTAACAGATAATAGAAAACCCTAGTTTTAAAATAGTGAGTGGGAGAGGGATATATGATATATATATCCCCCGGTCTCCATCATTAGTTCAGCATTGTGAGATCCGAGTGGGGCCTCGTGACGACTTTGCTTTCGTCCTCCCTAAGGAGGGGTTTCCACAAAGGTCAATACCAAGGTTGACTTCCTAATGGATAGGATTTCTGAGGGTATTTCGGGATTGACTAACCCTAAGGTGGCAATTCTCGAGTTAAGCTCGTGAGATCTGAAATAGCGGGTTACACTCAGGAAGGTTTTGATTAAGTTTGGTAATTAAAAACTTGACTGAATAAACGATGGTTGAATGATATGGAATAAGAGTTATTCTAGAATATCATTTGACTGAGAATGTCTCGGTTTAACATGCAAAGATTTGACTGACCCTAAGGCGGCACTTCTTTGTGGTATGTTGGATTGTCGTGGTATAGTAACTATTTTTAGGGTAGTTCTAGTTCGTTAAACATGTTCATGCATCATGTTTAAATTTATACCAAAACACTAGCACTTGTTTTAAATAAATGACTGAATGAATGTTTTATTTATTTCAGCAATGTCTTCTACATTACTTCAAATTCTCACAAACGACAAATTAGCTGGTAATAACTACACTAAGTGAAAACTTAATATTAATGCAATTTTTGTCACCAAAGACCTCAGGTTTGTGCTTACGAAGGAATGGCCTTCAGCGCCTACTGCCAATGCACGAACTATTCATGAGGCATATCAGCGATGGGTCTCATCTAATGAGACGGCCCGAACATATCTGTTAACTTCAATGACAGATGTGCTTGTCACAAAGCATGAAGCAATGACTTCAGCATTCGAAATCATGGAGTCATTGCAAGCTATGTTCGAGAAGCCCTCCAAGCAAAAGCGACACGAAGATGTTCGTTCCGCTATGCTAGCTCGAATGATGGAAGGTACGTCAGTTCGGGAACATGTCCTGAGCATGATGTCCTACTTCAGCATGGCTAAAGTCAATGATGGGGCCATTGATGAACCCAGTCAAGTGAGCATCATACTGACGACTCTTCCAAAGAGTTTCGATCAGTTTAAGAGTAACTACGAGATGAACAAATTAAGGTTCAGTCTCACACAGTTGCTCAATGAGCTCACTACCTTTGAGTCCTTGATTAAGGACTGCAAGGGCAAAACTGGTGAGGCAAATGTTGCCAAACCATCTTCCTCCAATAATAAGAAGAGGAAGAGGTCTAATGGGAAAGCGAAGGGTAAGCCCAAACCCAAGAAAGCCCAAAACAAGAAGAAGTCCAAGAAAAGTAAATATGATTTACTTGTTCTTGAGTCGTGTTTAGTGGAAGATGATTCTTCACCCTGGATAGTTGATTCGGGGGCTACTAACCATGTTTGTTCTTCTTTGTAATAGACTGATTCTTGGACACAGCTAGAGGAGTGATCCTTCTCAATATGTGTGGGGTCAGGGGAAGTCGTGTCGGCACGAGCAGTAGGCGTAACTAGATTACGTTTTTGTAATAATTATATATTGTTGGACAATGTATTTTATATTCCTGGATTTACACGGAATTTGATTTCCGTTTCTAAGTTGTTAGAACAAAAGTATTCTGTTTTTTTAATAATAAGTCTGTTATTATTGGAAAGAATTGTCTGAATATTTGCTTAGGAATTAATGAAAACAATTTGTATGTGTTAAGACCGTTAATACATACTACACTGCTCAACACCGAAATGTTTAAGGTTGAAAAACAAAAAACTAAACGACATAAGATTTCTCCAGATAATGACACGTATCTCTGGCATCTAAGGCTTGGTCATATCAACCTTGACCGGATAGACAGATTAGTAAAAAGCGGACCTTTAAGTGAGTTAAATGTTGGCACATTACCTGTCTGCGAATCTTGTCTGAAAGGTAAGATGACTAAGAGACCTTTTATTGGAAAGAGGCTTAGAGCTAAAGAACCGCTAGAGCTTATACATACAGACGTCTGCAGACCGATGAATGTTAAAGTTAGGGGTGGTTATGAGTATTATGTCACCTTTATAGATGACTACTCAAGATACAGATACGTCTACCTGATGCAATGAAAGTCGAAAACATTTGAAAAGTTCAAAGAATTCCGAGCTGAAGTTGAGAATCAATTAGGTCGGACTATCAAGTCACTACGATCGGATCGTGGAGGTGAGTACATTGACCAAGAGTTTGAAGACTTCATAGTCGAGCATGGGATAGTTTCCTAACTCACAGCTCCGGGTACACCTTAGCAAAATGGTGTAAAGAAGAGGAGAAATAGAACCCTATTGGAATGGTGAGATCTATGATTAGTTTCTCATCATTACCAAATTCCTTCTGGGGATATGCGTTACAAACAGAGTCATACATTTTGAATGTAGTGCCATCCAAATATGTTTCTAAGACTCCCCTAGAGTTGTGGAATGGTCGTAAAGCTAGTTTATGACATTTCTGCATATGGGAGTGTCCAGCACACGTGCTGAAGAACAGAACTAGAAAGCTAGACTCCAAGTCTGTTGTCTGCCTGTTTGTAGGATACTCCAAGGGGACCAGAGGTGGACACTTCTATAGTCCCGAAGATAACAAAGTATTTGTATCGACAAATGCAACGTTTCTTGAGGATAATTACATTAGTGACCATAAACCTCGTTCCAAGATTGTATTAAATGAGTTGGAGCCTAGTGAGACTAGTGTTTCATCAACAAGAGTTGTTGATCCATAAACATCTGAGAGTCAGATGGTTCCTGATCAGGATACACTATTTAGCTATAGGTGAGGGACAATGTGTTATATGTACTTATAGTATAGATGATCCATTAACATTTAATAAAGCAATGAAAGATCCTGATAAAGAGGAATGACTTAAAGCCATGAATCTCGAGATGGAGTCCATGTACTCTAACTCAGTCTAGGATCTTATAGACTTACCGGATGGGGTAAAACCCATAAGGTGTAAGTGGTTCTACAAGAGAAAGAGAATAGTAGACGGAAAGGTAGAGACCTTTAAGGCAAGGCTAGTGGCCAAGGGTTATACCCAGAAAGAGGGGGTCGATTATGAAGAGACCTTCTCGCCAGTAGCCAAATTTAAGTCTATTAGGATTCTCTTATCCATTGCTGCCTATTTTGATTATGAAATTTGGCAAATGGACGTCAAGACTGCATTCTTGAATGGTAATCTTGATGAGAGCATCTATATGATGCAACCAGAGGGATTCGTGTCTCCAGATCAAGAGTAAAATTTTTGCAAGCTACAAATGTCTATCTATGGACTTAAGCAAGCATCTAGATCTTAGAACATTATGTTTAATGATGTGATCAAAACCTATGGCTTCGAGCAGAACATCGATGAGCCTTGTGTCTACAAGCGCATCATTGATAAGAAAGTAGTTTTCTTGGTCCTATATGTAGATGATATCCTACTCATTGGGAATGATGTGGGAGTGTTGTCTGATATAAAGAGCTGGGTGGCTAGCCAATTCCAAATGAAAGATTTGTGAGAGGCAAGTTATGTTCTAGGGATCCAACTTATAAGGGATCGTAAGAACAAACTTATAGCACTGTCTCAGGCATCATATATCGACAAGATTCTCATACGATTTTCGATGCAGAACTCCAAGAAAGGTAATTTACCTTCCAGGCATGGAGTTCACTTGTCTAAGGAACAGTGTCCTAAGGCACCTCAAGAAGTTGAGGATATGAGACGTGTACCCTATGCATCGGCAGCAGGTAGTCTCATGTATGCTATATTATGCACGAGACCGAAAATCTACTATGCATTGGGAGTAGTCAGTAGATACCAATCCAACCCAGGATTGGATCATTGGGTTGCTGTCAAGACTATTCTCAAGTATCTTTGGAGAACAAGAAATTATATGCTAGTGTATTCCGAATAGGATTTGATCCCGTTAGGATACACGGATTCTGATTTTCAGTCAGACAGGGATTCTAGAAAATCCACGTCTGGATCAGTATTCACCCTGGGTGGTGGAGCCATTGTGTGGAGAAGTATCAAGCAATCTTGTATTGCTGACTCCACCATGGAAGCCGAATATGTAGCAGCTTGTAAAGCTGCTAAAGAGGCTGTTTGGCTCCTTAAGTTCTTGAGTGATCTGGAAGTTGTTCCAGACCTGGATAAGCTCATCACACTTTATTGTGATAACAGTGGTACTATGGCTAATTCTAAAGAACCAAGAAGCCACAAAAGAGGAAAGCATATAGAGAGAAAGTATCATCTCATCAGAGAGATAGTGCAGAGACGAGATATGATCGTTACCAAGATAGCCTCACAAGACAATCATGCTGATCCATTTACGAAGACCTTACCGGCTAAAGTGTTTTCGGGTCACCTAGAAGGTCTAGGGTTACGAGACATGCCTCACATGCTTTAGTGCAAGTGGGAGATTGTTGGGGTTTACACCCTAAACATGTAACTTGTAAATGGATTTATGAAGTAAATAAAAAGAAATGTTCAATTCATTCTGGTATGTTATTTATTTTATAAACTTATGTACATATTAACATCCTGGATTGCTAGATGTAATCTCGAACTATGTATATGAGTGTCATATACGGATGGATACAGTAAGAGATGTGCTATCTAAAGAGTCCATAGATAGCAAATAAAGATGGGTACTTTATTTGTGGTTAATCTATAGTTACGGTCCATTCAGTAATGTACAATGATTCTATCTTGAATCATTCATATGAGATATGAGATTGGAGGCACCTTGTATGATGTGATCATATAGGATTGGGCCATGATCAATATGAATCAAACACCAAGATCCATTTACCGATGAGATTCATATATATTAACTAATGATGGATATATACGAGTGATCTTAATCCTGAGTGTCTTATCGATTCCTTCAGGTTAGATCGTGGTCTTTAATATGTCATGGGTGAGGTCAGATGCATTTCCTGATCAATATACTCTGTATTTTGGGATTGCAGTTTGGCTTGTGGCTGGAAAGGTTTGTACACAATAGTGGAATCCACTCATTCTTATGAGAAGTAGATGGTAGTTCCCTTAAGGGTTGATTCGGGGCTTGGACAATATGAGCGCTCTCTTAATTCCGTGAGGAAATAGGATTTATTGTCCATTAGAGAATCAATGATACTTAAAGGATATATGTAATTAGAGGGGTATAATGGACATTATGACCCAGCTCTAATTATGAACTACTGTAGAGGATCACACCATATGTAATAGTTATATCGATGGACACCGAGTTGTATCGGTCTGTGAAAAACGTCAGCAGTTGAGAGAGTGCAACTTCGGGTTTTTAGTGGAATAACACCGGATTTAATAATCAAAGAATATTAATTAAAAAGTTTAAGTAATGATTATGATGATTATTGGAGCTCAAAATACTGTGGGTCCATTAGGTCCCCTTGCTAGCACGATCGATTTAGGTAACAAGGGTCACGGTTAATTAATTGGATTGTCCAGTTAATTGTGTTACGAAAGTGACACGTATTTATTCGGAAATTAATTGAATAATGAGATTATTTAATTAATGGATAATGGTGATTAAATAACTTAAATAAGGAGATTATTTAATTATGTTATTAATCACTAAATGAAGGGTGTATGTTGATATTTATTTTTGAATAAAATAAGATAATGTGATTATTTTATTTATTAAATTAAATATTTTATTTTTGAATTTAAATAGTTTGAATTCAAAATTAAATCAAATAAAAGATATGGGATATTTTTTATTTGAAAGTTTTTAAAAATCAAATATAGATTTGATCAATTTTTTGAATATTATATATAAGATATATATTATTTGAAAAAAAAAACAATAACAAAAAAATGTGCGTGAAAAGCAAAAGCACAACATATATATATATATATATATATATATATATATTGACTAAAGAGAAAGTTGTGTGTAGTTTGGTTTTAATAATATATATACCTGATACATTTTTTGGGTTTTTAAAAGAAGATAATTTTTTTTTTTTGCTTTTGGTTTTACATATGTGCGTGAGACTAAAATATATATATATATATTTTTTAAATCTCATAAGAGTTATGGCTTGTGTTTTTGGTATTGTGTGCAAGGTGTGTGTGAGATCAATACACCAAAGTGTGCAAGTGTTGTATTATTATATCATAAGAAAGAGTTTCTTCTTCTTCTCTCTTTTACATCCTCCATTCTAGTTCTTGAGTTCGTAACGCGTCCACACGCAGTTACCAGTCTCGGGATATAGCAAGGAAGATCATTGGTACAGACCAGGAGCATATCGAAAAGGTGAAGGAGCCTCCAAACGTTGATATGTTTCTTTTAATCTTCTTTTTTATTATTGATTACAATTTTCTATATTTACATATATATTTTAATAGTGTAATAATTAGTATATGTATTTGTTCCGAAAATAAATACTATCACAAGTTTACTGGTTCCAGATACAGATTACGATCTGTATAACAAAAATTTAAAACCTATTTCCACTGCATGACGGTGAACGGGGTTCCAACACCAGCTCCAATAAAGAAAAGCACGACGAAAAGCTTCGACGATTTACCCTTTGTTGATGTGATCGCTCTCACCGAAATGCCCAAAAAATTTAGCTTCCCGAATATGAAACAATACGAAGGCACGACGGATTTGGACAACCATATTGCCCAGTAAAAACAAAGAATGTTCACAGCGACGATACCACGCGACCTAAGAGAAGCGTGCATGTATAAAGTGTTTGGATCCAGTCTTAACGACCCAGCTTTACCATGGTATACAAATTTACCTAACAATTCGATTACTTCTTTTCCATAACTTACAGATACATTCGTGGAGTAATTTGTAAGCAGTCGCAAATTGGAAAAACAGTCGGATGACCTATATACAATAAAGCAAAGACACGGCGAAAACTTGAGGACATATGTCGGCCGCTTCAACAAAGAAAAGTACAGATCCCACATTGCAACAATGCGACCACAATCTATGCCTTTAGTAAAGGCCTCAGGTTTGATTCCAACATATATAAAGAGCTCACTAAGTATCCATGCAGAACAATGGAAAACTTATTGGTAAAGGTATGGGCTAAAATCAAGCAGGAGGAAGATGAGGCTAACTTTGTAGGCAAGATCAACAACCGTATAAACAGGAGAAAATATCGAGTTAACAGAAGGTCGAGTGACAGAAAGTCATAACCTTACCCAACAAATGGTAGGTGCAACTCACAGCCACGGTAAGAAAGTTCGAACGATAGACAACTATATGGGTGAGATTACTCAAGAGTAGGTCGACCATATGTCCATGTTCCAGAATATAACCTCAATATTGAACCAGTTGACCTCGTAACAGTAAAGAGAGAAATGAGTAGGACAGTAAAGTGGCCATGAAAAATGAGTGCCCCTCATGAACATCGAGATGCAAGATTACAGTGTGAGTTTCATGGGGATCATGGCTATCAAATAGAGGATTGCGTCTCCCTCAAACTCGAAGTCACCGAACTCCTCAAGTAGGGACATCTGTAACAATTCCTAACAGACAAGGGGAAATAGACATTCACTCGATAAGAAGCAAACCAGAGCGAGTAGTCCTCCGGAGTCCCCTCAACAAGATAGAGTAATCAACTACATCACAGAAGGTTCAAAAGTTAGAGGTGCGAGTTATTCTGTGGCAAAGAGGCACACACGACAAATGTTGAACATGGAAATTCGGCCAAATTGGGATCACCTTTCTAGTGTCGACGAGACCGTCACCTTCAAGTCTACGGATAAATCAGATTTGTTTTCTCCTCATCATGATGCACTTGTTATTTCTTTTCATATTGTGAAATGTCTAACAAAACACATTTTAATCGACAATGGTAGCTAATGTAACATTATATTTAACAGTGCTCTTAGAGAAATGTAGGTCGATGAGTTCAAACTTAGCCGTCGACCAACAATGTTGACAGGGTTCAGTGGGGAACAGAAAAGCCCCAATATAAGGTTGTACTACCAGTCTTGCCGAAGGAGTGAGCCTCTATATCAGCTTCCCGGTGCCCAACTGTCAATCCATGTATAACGCAATCTTGGGCATCCCTTGGATACACGAGATGAAGGCAATCTCGTCGACCTACCATCAAATGATAAAATTCCCAACCAAATGGGGAGTATGAGAAATAAAAAGGGAACAAAGGCAACCAGAGAATGCTACTAGAATGCCATGAAGAAAAAGAAAGAGGAATTATAGCAATTACATGAGTCTAAAGTCAAGTCGACCATAAAAGAGCCAAAGGTGAAGGCACTCGACGAGGTATCGATCGACCCTGAACAACCAGAACGTAAGGTATTTGTTGGATTTAGACTACCAACTGAAGTCTGCACATGACTAATTGAATTCCTAAGGGAATGATGTAGCAGTTTTGCTAGGTCACATTCATACATGGTTGGTATCGACCCATAGATAATAGTTCATCGATTGCAGGTAGACCCGGTCATCGACCCGTGAAGCACAAATGAATGAAATTCACTTAAGAAAGGAACAAAGTAATCAATGAAGAGATCCAGAAGTTACTTGATATAAGGTCGGTCAAAGAAGTGAAATATCTCGATTGCCTGGCAAATGTCGTGGTCGTGGAAGTGACGTGTTTACATCGACTTCACAAATCTCAACAAGGCGTGTCCTAAATAATCATTCCCGTTTCCTCATATCAATGTGATGGTCAACGCAATAATAGGAAATGAACTACTCAGCTTCATGGACACATACTCAGGCTACAATTAGATCTTGATGCATCTTGATGACTAGGAGAAAACAGCTTTCGTCACAGAGTGAGGTACTTTTTGCTCTAAATTAAAGCATTTTTGTTCTAAAAATGCAAGGGCTATCTACCAAAGGCTAGTAAACAAAATGTTCGATAAAATGCTTGGCTCGACATTGGAGGTTTACATCGACGATATGCTGGTTAAATCCTTGGTCGTACGAGCACTTGAGACAATCGTTCGACATCCTCGACAAATACGGTATGAAACTATACCCCACTAAATGTTCTTTTGGTGTCTCTTCAGGAAATATTTTAGGTTACTTGGTCACCTAGAGAGGTTTCAAAGCCAACCCGGATCAGATCCGATCGATACAAAGAATCAAATTGCCTAGATGTATCAAGGATGTGCAAAAGCTCATAGGACGGGTGGCAGCCCTAAACCGATTCATCTCGAAATCGTCTGAACGTTGTCACCATTTCTTCAACACCTTGAGAAAGAACAAGGCGTTTGAATGGAACGATGATTGCAAGAAAATGCTACAGGATTTAAAAACGTACTTGATGTCGTCCCCGTTATTGTCAAAACCAAAGGACGACGAGGTGTTGCTTTTATATCTGGCGATATCAGACACAACCGTAAGTGTCGTGCTAATCATTGAAGAAGAGGGTGAGCAACATCCATTATATTATGTAAGTAATGCATTACTCTACACGAAAACCAAATACAGTCAACTGGAAAAGCTTGTGCTAGCCCTTGTTGTTGCAACACGCAAACTGAGACTCCAATGCCATTATGTTAAAGTATTAACTACTTATCCACTTAAAATAAATTTTGTGTAAGCCTGAACTTTCAGGTCGACTGACAAAGTGGGCAGTGGAGTTAAGCGAATACGATATCAGCTTCCATCCTCGGGCGATAAGAAAATCACAGGTATTAGCCGATTTTATCTCGGATTTTACCCATTGTGAGAATGTGCAAGTTGAACAAGAACTAATAGCCCTCACGGAGAGTCCTACGACCAGAAAATGGACTTTGTTGGTCAACGGTTCTAGCAATATCAAAGGTTAAGGACTTGGATTGGTGCTCAAATCCCTACAGGGAGATACAATGGAGCAATCAATCCATTATGAATTTCATGTGACGAACAACGAAGTCGAATATGAAGCATTGATTACTGGACTCGACCTCTCAAAAAGCTTGAACATAAAGATTATTCAAGTACACAACGACTCGCAACTAGTCGTCTGACAAATGAATGGGTTGTACAAAGCAAGAGACCAAAAGATGACATCGTACTTGGCAAAACAACTACGATCGACTTTCGATGAGTTCACTATTCAACAAATACCAAGATCGGAGTATTCTCTGGCAGATGCATTGGCAAGCCTTGGATAGACATTAACCAAATGGTTTGAAGTCAATCCCTGTCGTACATCTCATGTTACCAACTATTCAAGAAGTCGATACAGTCACACCAGTTGAACATGGAACAAGTTGGATGGATCCCTTACTTAACTATCTCCAAACCGACATTCTGCCCGAAAACAGATCTGAAGCAAGAAAGGTCAAAGTAAAGGCCACCAAATTCGGTATTTTATATGGTAAGCTTTACAAGAAATCTTTTACAGGTCCTTACTTGAGGTATATCACTCCACAAGATGCGCTTGACGTTCTCAAGAGCCTTCATGATGAAGAGTGCAGAAATCATTCAGGCACTCGAAGTTTGTCGAACCAAGCTAGTATAGCCGGATATTATTGGCCGACAATGAGGACTGACTCTAAAAAAGATGTCAAGACCTGCAACAAATGTTAAAGGTTCGCACCAGTGTTGCACCTCCCTCTAGATATGCTGAACTCAATTTCGGCCCCTTGGTCTTTCTTGAAATAGGGAATGGATATTTTAGGTAAACTCCATGCAACACCTGTAAGTGTTGTCTATATGCTAATAATGACATATTACTTCACTAAATGGGTTGAAATTGGACCATTACATGACATCGAGGTACGTAACTTTGTTTGGAAAAATTTTATTTACAGGTTCGGAGTGCCTTGAGAGATAGTAACTGATAACGGATCCCAATTCATCTCATACGAATTTAAAATTTCTACGACAAATATGGAATTAAATTAAGTTTCTCGACACCTCGTTATCCTCAAGTTAATGGACAATCGGAATCGACAAACAAAATCATCGTCAGTACGTTGAAAAAGTGCTTGGAGGTAGAAAAAGGTGAATGGGCTGAGAAACTTTTGAAAATACTCTGGTCATACAGAACAACACCCCGACAGTCGACAGGTAAAAGCCCCTTTTTCACTTGTCTATGGCTCTAAGGCTGTAATTCCAATTGAGACGCGACTTGCCACAACACGAAGTGAAGACTCGACTTAGGATCGAAACAATTTGGAACTCGCCTTTGAATTAGATCATCTTGATGAACGGCAAAACCGAGCTGCCATTCGAATACTATCGTACCAGTAACAAGTCGCAAGACATTACAACAAAAAAGTGAGGACTCGAGTATTTAAAATCAACAATTGGGTACTTAGACGAGTCTTCCAAAATACTAGGGAAAAATGAGCAGGAAAATTGGGCCCTACATGGGAAGGTCCTTATCAGATAACTGATATCAATGGTCGATGGGAATATATGCTACGAGGAATCGACTTTCGAGAAATACATAACAACTTGAAAACTCTACATCTAAAGCAATATTATTTCTAATTTATCTGTTCTTTTAATTATTTTCATTTTTCTTATTTATTCCTTTCATCAAATATTTGATTCTGACAAATTGGCCCACGAGGAGCAATGATGAAAAACTTAGTGCAACTAATCACTATTTGTTAAGCAGTCGACCTCAACAAGCAATTCTTTGACTTTATAGGAGTCAAACGACATCATCCTATCGACGAAGTGTGAGACTGGAATCAACTTCCAATATCCTTATTCAACATCGCACAAAGGAAGTGAGGGAATAGCACTAGGGACAATGTCGACCCAAAGAACGCATGTACATGAATTTCAATGTAAACGGGTAAATGTGAATTTCAGTGTACTGATGGTCGTGTTGACCCAAAAACTCATTTACGCGAGCTTCAATGTAATTCAAAAATCGCTTCAACCGAAACACGCATTTCTACAAGTCGTAATACAAGTATATTATTGATCGACTCACGTTTGTGCACAAGTTAACAGGCTTGTCTCATACAATTTAAGCAAAAACTGTGGATCCTATGATGGTTGAACCATTCCAATAATCAAAACAAAGTGAAAATTTTATATAGTGTATATATATATGTATATATATATATATATATAATATGAATGTATTATAGTCATACAAAAAATACCATCAAAGGTCATACCATGGTCGAGTCGACCAATACCATATTTAAACATTACAAAGACAAGTTTAAACAACAATTTCAGTAACATTGAACGTAAATGGAGTCCCTTTTTCACTAGCAACTTCTTCTTCAACAACTGCTTCATTTACAGTAGAAGATCTTTCTTTTTGCAAATATTCCATTTCTTTATAATTGTCGATCTCTGCCTACATTTCAGTTGAATCCCATTTGGCATGATCACCGAACAAGTATTGCTTGAAGAGCTCCGCCCTAGCTTTACACATAGCTTCGACGGTGATCGACAAAGCCTGTTCTTTCAAATCGGCGATAACTTGCTCTTGATTTGCAATAACTTCCTTTGAATTTATTGAATCATCACGATATCGGACGATCTCCTCCTACAAACCCTTCAGCTCGCTCTTCAAAGCCGAGTTTTTCTTCTCATACTCCGTTACTCCTTGATCAAGTTTAGTGCTGTCTGCCTTATTGGTGTCTTTAAGCTTTCAGAGTTTTGTACATCTATCATTAACAACCTTGTACCTGTCGCGTAGATGAAATTATGCCTTTAATGCCTGTAAAATAGAAGCATTTATAAATATTTAAACGATCAGGGGAACAGTAAAGTAAACACTTACCCAGAATGTCGACAAAATCCCCGCCTCAAATACCTCCTCCATCTTTTTGCCATTCAGAAATTCTTCATCAGTAGATAGTCAAAAGTCGTTCGACTTCTGAAGGAAGCTTGTTGGCTCCTTGAATGATGATAAACCAATTGGACAAGGCACGATTGACGGTTCAGGTGTTGAAGCAATACCAATCAACGTTCCCTTGGGGTCTGAGTCGACATCTTCCCAACCACCAATAAAATCCTTCTTTTTCCTCTTCTTTAGTGGAATTGCTTCTGGGGAAGAAAGGTATATATGTTCCTGTACATCAAGCAAATTCTCTATCGACTTCTCTATTGCCTTTCTCTTCTTCGCTTATTCTGCTCTCTTTTTGCTGATGCGCTCCTTATATTGCTTCAAAGTGTCATCCATGTCAGGCACATTTATTTTGCACTCGTCATCAAAAGCACTGTGAAACAACGTTCAACGTCAATAATTAGCAACAAAAATTTCATATTACATTCAAGAATTTCAAAACTTCTCCTAGCCCAAACATATGAAATGAAATCCTTCACATGAGGATACGGTGCTCACGATCTATTCAATGTTGAACATCGCCATAAGCTGCTAGGCCTAAGTTTACCTTTTGTAAGTAGCACTCTCCAACTTCTATCCTCTATAGGGATAGCTAACACACTCTTAGTTCTCTTTGGTGCTTCATCGCACGGTAATTATTTTCTTTGCATGTGATCTCTACATGAAGACAATTGTCGTAGTTAATAGTTAAAGAAAATATTCTAAATCAACACTCGACACTCACCATATTGGTTTCATTTGCGTCGTCATACATAATGTGAGTTCCCTCAAGGATCATTGATCGGGGAACCTATAGCAAAGAAGTAAGTATCCTTCCAGTGACGATCGTTTGTTGTAGTATCAAATATAAGTTGATGGTCCTTAGATCTAGGAATCAACATATAACAACCTTTGTCGAACATATGCTCTTTCAAGTAGTAATTATATATGAGGCACCCTAATCCAAACTTAATTCCATGTCTCTCCAGTAAAACAGCCAGACTCAAAAGTATTCTCCAACTATTTGGCATCAGTTAGCCAGGTACAATATCATAATACAAAAGCATGCATCGAACCAAAGAGGGAACTGGAAATCTAAAACCTAAACGAATGACGTATTCATAATAGCACGTCCACCTGAGTATGTCCCAATTTGCCCGTTCATTCTTCTTTGGTACACGTAATTCAACTGAATCTGGAATCCCATAAATAGTTTGAATGTTAGCCAGGTCGACATCTGTAAGTATGCTTGATGGACTATCGGATAAAATACCCAATGGTAGACCCGATGCAGATGGTTTTATATCATCTATATGTCTTGGATGCTTGACCAACTGAGCGATAGCTCGAACGACACCTTGTCCCAGCATGCTAACTCTATCAATATTAACATTCATGGGGTCGACAACGTTAACTTGTTGTTCGACATCTACAGCACTAGAGTTGATTTCCATCTCATTACTCGGGGTCCAATCAAGGTGAGGATCCGAAATTGTATGGTCGCTCGATATAATATCTCTAAAAAAGGAAAGTCGACATGCAAAAGAAAATGAAAATGTCAGACATACTGAAACGCTACAATCACAACCTAGGGTTTTAGGATCAAAACCTAGGGTTTTAGGATCAAAACCTAGGGTTTTCTCCTATGGAAAAATCAATCAATCTCTCAAACTCGTATAGTTTCAATTGTCCAAGGTAGAGCAGCTACCAAGAGAACCAAGCTTCTATTGACGGTATAACTATAAATAAACAGTCTAAGAGTCACAACACACCATATAAGAATATTCAACATGGCAAAAATTCCAGGAATTACAAAGCATAAATCAAGAACACGCATATTTTTTATGTTTCTTATCGATTCACAAAATTAAATCTTGTAAAAGAAAAAAAGAGAAGAAAGAAAGAAATTTGAGCATAATTTACTAACCATGGAGAAATACGCTGGAACAACTTAATCGAAAGACAAAGTGGTTCTGCATATATCTTGATGAAAAATCGTCTGGTAAATGTTTTTCCTTTCAAAACTCAAAAGTGATGTGAACAAAAAACCCCTTTACAGTTGGTTTATAATGCCAGAGGCTTAACCACCGGCACTTAACCCTAGTTGCCACGAGTCAGTGCCCTTTTCAGTTGCCAACCCACCAAGGTAACAGCGTGGTTTGAAAATTTAAACGCTTCAAGAATCGTGTCCTAAAATACAATTTGACGTCAGCTTAGAAAACTAACACATAACCGTCTCATCGATTTGACTTCCAGTATTTACATTATGATTATCCGTCGAACGACAAACTACTCCGACAAGAGTATCAAAGATCATTTAACATGGTCATCTCTCCACTCAGCGAAAATAATCCCTCGAAAGTTTAAATCACTTCGACATGGTCGGCTCACCAATCGATGACATAAGTTATTTTGAAACAACAGTGGTCGACGACATGAACAAATTCGATTGAAATCACTCTCTAAATTTTGTGATCCCATCTTTAAAGAGTGGGGGATAAACTATGGTAGTAAAAAATGGCCTATAGGCCTAACAACGAAATACCAGGCCCTTATCAATATTAAATCTCATCCACACCCGTTATATTGTGTCGACCCATCTCTTGTTAAAGGAAGGTTGATTATTCGAATGTCAGTAGCAAAAATGGAGTAACTGTTGATTCAAAAAAGGAGAAAATCTATCTCTAAATCACGTCTGCTTCTAGTAACTGAAAAACAAACGTTGGGAAGGGATTCTCTCTTATAAATAACAATACACTTTTTTACAGAAAGGTCTCTGAACAAATTCTACAAAACAAAAAAAAAAACAAAAATCATATAGGTCTCTGAACAAATTCTACAAAACAAAAAAAAACAAAAATCATATTTAGCGTATTAAAACTCTGCTCACAAGAATTCCAGCCACAAGAATTCGATCTAATTCATATTCATGATCTTTGTGGATAATTGCTTAGCCCAAGCACATTTAAGGCTAATAATCTAACCCTACCTCTATTATTTCTGTTATCTATTTCTTTGTTCTTATTTTTGCGAGCTCAGTGGAGAAGACAACGTCAATAACTCGATTGGTTCTGCTAAGTTGCCTTGGGCCTAACATACCCGACTTGATCCACATTAACCGTAGTTCGACCAGCTACAACCAGAATGAGGATAAAATTTTCAATGTTTTAACAATACATTTTTTCAAATAATATTATGTCATGTATTATCGGTAATGATTGAGTGCAGCACAGTCAGCCCTTGGAAGATTTTCTCAAGGATCAAATGGGTAAAAAATTAACTAATTAAATTAAATAATTTGAAAATTACCTAATTAAAAATCATTTAACAATAAATAAATTAAAATAATTTTAATTACTTAAAATAATTTAATGTATTTTTTTAATAAAATAATTTAATGTATTTTTATACTAAAATAATTTTAAATACTTTTATTATACTCAAAAACAAATTTTTGTTTAAGAATATTTTAAGAATCTTATCCCATTCAAAACTAATTTTACCATAAACAATTTATTTAATCCAAATTCTATCACCCCCAGAGACAAAAATCAACTGGCAGATTGACGAGTTTGGGGTTTGGATAAATGACTTCAAAGTCAGTGGATCGAATCCTAAAATAAAAAGCTTAAAAAAAATACATGATCATCGTTGGATAGATAATGTAAAAAAATAATAATCCAAATTCTATCAGTAATTTTGATTTAAATCTCAATCTCAAAATTCTCATCAATCCTAATTCAAATCCTCATGGTCTCTCTTTAAGCCGAATGCCCAATATTGTTAGAATATAAGGCCCTATCATGTAGCTGTTTTTCAATCCGTTTTCGACTTTATTTTTCAAAAACGATTTCAAAAATGTGTTTATTAACCGTTTTTCATTTTATTTTATTTTTATTAAATGAAAAACAAAATCAGTGTTAAAAGTGAAATCAGTGTCAAAAACGATTTTGAAAATGTGTTCGTTACTTGTTTTTTGTTTTTGTTTTTATTTTTCATTTTGTTTTCACTTTTTTATATTCAAAAATCATTTTTCTAAAAAATAAATCATACTGCTTTGCGTTAGATATGGTTAGGACAAGACGGGACAAGATTTTCAAATGACCAAAGTGACCCTCTTATATATATATATATATATATATTTCAAAATAATTTATTTTCAACTAGAACAAAAAACATTCATACAATAATATATAAAATATTATAATATAGTTTTTATATATTATAATATATAATTATATAATATATATAATATATAATATATAAAAAATATATAATATAATATATATATATATAATATTATAATATCTATTACTGTATATAAATATTATGTAAAATATTATATATTATAATATTTACATAATTAATATATTAATATTCTATAATATATACAATACTATTATATTTTTATATTAATACTATATATATTATAATATATATATATATATTTATAATGTTATATAATATTATATATATATATATGATATATCAAATATTATATATTTATAAATGATATAATATATTATTATTATTATTATATATAAAATAATAATATATATTATTATATTTTTTAATATTGTCATATATATTAATATAATATATACAGCTATAGTTTTATTATTATATATATATATATATATATATATATATATATCTATCTATCAATTTGTTTATAGTTGTAATAATATTAAACAAAATGCAAAAATTGATATTTCAATTTTTGATAGTTTTCTATTAACCTACCAGATGCGTTTTTTTCATTTTCATTTTCAAAATACAACTTTCAGTATATACTACCAGACGCGTTTTTAGAATTCGAAACTGAAACAAAAAATATTGTTTTCATTTTTCATTTTTTGTTTTGAAAAACAACAACTGAAAAACGCTTACAGGATGAACCCTAAGTTTTTGAATAATGTGATTAGTAATCGTGTTTATTGAAGAGACAAGTTATGGGCACTAAAGAGCTATTCTCCAAAGTCGAGATTCCTCCATTCATGTGGGTAGTGGCAAATATCTCGACTCCAAGACACAACCTCTCCAAGATACAGCCTCTCATGCTCACGGCTGGTCTCCTCCATAAACAAAATTACCAGAAGATAATACCAAATCTTCAAAGTTGAAATTGGCAAGAGTTTTGTGTATGTGTAATTTGATGTTTTTGGTATGATAATTTTGTATGTACATTTGTTGTATTCAAGCCTTTTATTTATGGATCAGGATCCTCTCAATGTCATGTTTTTCTCTGACTCGTTATAATCTAATTACACCTAAACAAAATAAAAAATACATAAATAAGATTTGATCACTTTTTCTCTTTCATGCAATTTGGTGTTTTAATTATACTTGAAAAATATCAAGGAAAAACAAGGAAAAACAAGGACTAATGAGAAGATCTTGTTCCTTTATTTATAGGGATTAGAAACAAAAGGATTAATGTGTCTTTCAAAAAACTATGTAACCCCCATATTTTTTTAATAGTATCTATTTACCTATGCAGACAAAGAATTCTTTTAAAGTTGTATTACCATAAATAAGATTCAAATATCTGATTTGGGAGTCATTTATTTAAATCTCAATCTCGTCCATCTATCAGAGCAACTCACATTAAATTATATTTATGTTTTTGTAACCCCTAGTTTGAAAATGTGTTTTAAAGTTTGTAGCTCCCAATTTGAATTTGAGTTTTAAAGATTGTAACTCCTAATAATTGATTTTGAATTTAAAGATCGAATATTATAGGTTTCAAAACTTTTATTCTAATATTTACCCCACAAGTTTTGAAATCCTAAAAGATTTCAAAGTTTGTAATTCTCGATTTTTTTTAAGAATATTTTAATAATCTTCTCCCATTCAAAAATAATTTTATCATAAATGTTGACGTCGATTTTTCGATGGATGAGAAAGTCAACAACGTTGTGTTAGGTTTTAGTTTGTGTTGGCATGAATTCCATATCAAAATGATGTTTACTTGTAATTACTTAGGTGTTTAGGTTCATGATGATTCAAGCTTCAAGGAAGAAGAAACAACAAGTCAAAGCAAGTTCTAAGTCTTCAAAGAGAAAGGATGCAATTTGTTTCTACAAAGGTATACTAAGACCTTATCTTTCTCTTACAAGGCTTAGGCATACACACACATATCATACATTTGTGTCCCTGCATAGTTGTGCACCATTATAGGCACACACATACAATTCATTAATATGTGTCTCTGTATCATTGTGCACCATATATAATACATTCACACACTTGAAGATGAATGCTCATGCATTGGCTTGGAAATAACATGTTTTGGAATATGCATGATTGGAAACTATCTCTATGTAGGTTGCTTTCTAGTGTGAATTGTGTTTATGTGTGTATATATTTGTATAACATGGATATTGAACTTGAATTTAGTCTTAAATCATTCTTGATTGAGTTCCAGTCATTTCGGTTACTCATACTATTGATTTCAAGTTCTAAGTCAAAAGATACTACACTTTCAACTCATGTTTCATACATTGTCTTCGTCTTCGTATATCGAGTAGAATTATTATTTTCTGAGTTGAGTATCTTATATGTCCATGTCCGTGTGAGAGTTACAGTTCATAATCCGTAAATGGATTTGAATTCCAAGTTTGGAGGCCGGAGAACAGTTGAAGAACGTTAGGGAAGCGCGAGGGGAATGCACCATGGCCAAAAGGCCATGGAGGTGTGCATGCCCGAGATGGCGCGTGGCCATCTCAGCCACACAACCTTGCTGCCCAGAGATGCCCACACGCCATCTCGGGGAAGAACTTACAAAGGAGGGCAAAAATGTATTTTTATCTTTCTTCTTTCCCACTCCTTTATAAACTCTCTCCCTCTCACATTTCATTCTAAAAAGAAATTCAAATCAAGTGTGCCGAATTTTCTCTCTAAATTTTCTCACCTTCCAAACACCATAACTTCTTCATTTGAACTTCGATTTGAGTGATTTCAAGTTGAAAGTGTTCATCTATTCATTCTCTATCTTTTCTCTGAAGGTTTAAGTTAATTTTGCTGCTTTTTTTGGTGTCTAATCATACAAAAACGGGACTGCACCTAGATCTACTAAGGTATTGATTTTCTCTCTAAGTTTTCTTTTAAAACTTGGTCAATTACCTTGGATTTTCTTCTTCTACATATATTTGTATATTGTGAGTGTTTTGATTTGTGTTTTGAACACTTTCAAAGCTAGGTTGAATTTCAATTGAAATCATTCATGTTGAGTTAGATTTTGATTTTGCCTAAGTTATCACATGTTAGGGATTGTATTGTGCTAGCTTTGATTCTAGGACTATTTTGTGATCTTTGATTGATTGATTTTGTGAAAAATAGTTCATCACATGTATTAGGCTCTCTTGGCCGAAATTCTCACATAATACATAAGCTTATGTTCTTTTGAGCTATTCATGTGATTTGTTGAATCTATGATTAGGAATATGCTCTAGAACTTATGCTTAGATCTATTTGACATTGTCATATGATTTTAGCATGTTTTAGGTTTTTGTGATTTAAACTTGATCTTGTGATTTGTTGATCATATCTTGTGATTCAAGTTTAGATATATGCAAGAATCTAGTTTGTGATTAATGTTGATCATATCTTACATAATCTAGATTGACTACTCATGCATGATGAACTAGACTATATGTGATTTGTGCATTCATACTCATGTATAGTATTTTCCATAGGATGTTTTGATCATAGCATTCTATGTTGCGTGCTTATTTGCTTTTTACATTCATGATCACCTAGATGCCTTGTGAGAAGGAAGTCTTAACAATAGGTGTGAGACCTATGGTGTTGAGCAAGAAGTCTTGGCAAGAGGTGTGAAGCCTCGCATTATCGAGCAAGGAAGTCTTGGCTAGAGGTGTGAAGCCTTGGATAGTCAAGCAAGAAGTCTTGCCTAGAGTTGGGAGAACTCGGATAGGTGAGCAAGGAAGTCTTGACTAGAGTCGGGAAGACTCGGATAGTTGAGCAAGAAGTCTTGCCTTGGGTTGTGAAGATTCAGATAAGGTGAGCAAGGAAGTCTTGACAAGAGGTGTGAAGCCTCGGATTGTTGAGCATACGGCGACAACTTCTAGAGTGGGATAAGAGGGTAGTTTCTAGGTGAAGAGGTCACTTGAGAGATTGTACTTGTCTTATCTACTAGTGGATTTTGTTTGCCGGTGGCTGCTAGCCCGTGGATGTTTCCTCTTTGGAGGTTTACCATGTTATATCTTGTGTCAACTTTTCTCTATCCCTATCTCTCTAATATTTGTATTGTGGATAAAACTATTTATGTATGTTGATTTCCTCTTTATAATATAGATTGTGTATGTGTTACAATTACTTGTTTGTATCACACTTTACTTGTGTTTATATATTGATTAATTGTCTTTAATTAATATATATATTGTGATACAAGCAATCTAAAGGGACAAACTTTTGTTTGTTTCTAAGAGAGTCGAAAAAGGTGCCTAACTATTCACCCCCCCCCCCCCCCCCCCCCCCTCTAGGTTAGCCATGAGCATTTAACCGTGATTGTATTTGCACGTTGGAATTCGTTATGACCTGTCAAAAAGAGAAAGAGAAAGAGAATGTAATGTGAGTAATACCGACACGAGTTTACGTGGTAAAACTCCAGTGATCGGAGAAACGTCCACAGGTGGCTGAATACACAACCAAGCCAAATCCACTATTTTAATGAAGAATTACACCACTCGATCTTTTTTGCCTCTCTCTTGTATTGATTTTTTCTGTATACACGTTCTATATATTCTAATAGTGGGGCCAGGGGTCTATTTATACATGCATAGAACCTTAATCCTTGTTGTGCAAGTAAAAGAAATTGTATTTTAATCATGGCTGATTGCTTGTTGAGGTCGTATTTTATCTTCTTTCCTATTTCGGAGATCGTGTGGAGATCGTATGGGACTCTGGTGGTATAATCCGTTTAGGACTTATTTCCTTGTAGATGTGCAGTTTTCTCGAAGGGGTAGAGTTGTTGCTTGATTTGGAATCTGTTTCCTGTTTGGTGTTTTATTCTTCTAGAAATTCTTTTTGATACGGATGTCTTGCGTATTGGAACATGATTCTTGGTTCACCCATATGTGAATCGTGTGTTGGATTTCTTTATTTGGGTTTCCCGTATTGTCCCGAGTATAAAGTAATGTGTTAAGTACTCTGTCCCGAGTAGGGCACAACGTGCGGAATACCCGCATTTTGACTTACTCGGGTTCTTATTCCTTTGTGATATCTTGAAGAGTGTTTTCTATATACTAACTTGGATGCCCATCTGGCAATCTTTTAAGGGATCGTCCTACCTGTCAGTGACGTGTACATTCAAAAAAATATACATATAACAATACCTCCTCAAAATATTTTTATCAAGTAAGATTTTGTTCTCAGCAAAAGTATTTTAATCAACCTTCTAACCTTTTATGCCTCATTAATACAGTAATAATAATCCTAAAAACAGTGCCTCACATTAATGACGTGTCTTAATGGCTAGCATGTAAATGTAATTTGTCCCTTCAGGTGAAATCTCAATGATTGAGACGTTTTGGAATTCTGACAGCTTGGTCAGTTCTTTCCATGACACGTGCCCTTCAACCATTCAATTTCTGTAGTATCATTTATAAGAAACGACTAATGGGTCGCCTGATGCGCCGCCTACGTCATCAAATCCTTAATTTTGATTTTTCCCGATTTTTGAGACCCCTAGGGTTTCGTGTCTTCGACTTTTGAATAGCCTATTTAAACTGAAAATGAGCTGTTCTGGTTCATTTTTCATAGACAGAAGAAAATAGCACAGGATTTTCTTGCGCAAGGAGGATTTTTCATCGAAGCTTTTCCTATTTTCTTCGTATCTACTTTAAAGGCCAGTTCCAATGGATCCCGTTTCACGACAGCGTCTTTTTGTTATAGCTTTCGAAGCGTTTGAGCGTGGAGATTTTCAATTGGTTTCTTGTATTCGTAGGTTATTGGGGAAAATCCCTTCTGGTGAGCCTGGTTTTTTAGACGTTGATGTTTCTGGGCTTTATCCCGATGTTCGTTTAAGTTCTAGTTCTGAATCTTCTTCCAGTTCTGAGTCTCTCGTTTCTGACCACAGTGTTCCTCTTCAATCTAGGATGGGAAAGCATAAGAGTAGTCGTGCGGTTCACAAGCATGGTTCAAGCAGTATTCAAATCGGGAGGCAAGTAGTTGATGAGAAGGATATTGAAGAGGAACACAATGTATCTCGAATCCTCTTCTCACTCAATTTCCTGAGTGCATATGATACCGAGCTGAATGTGGTCAGGGAAGATGAAATCAAAAAGTACCGTGCTCGATTCGATCTAGATGATTCAGTTTTACTGGTTCTTGTTGGTGATAGAGCTGCGTGGAACCCTCCCCTGAGCATGGTAGCCATTTACAGGTCCATACTCTGATGTGGTGTGACTCTTCCCCTCCAGCCGTTTATTGCTTGGTTCCTGGCTGAGGCGGAGATTGTTCTAGCCCAACTTGCCCCAAACAGCTACAAAATTCTAATGTGTATGTGGCATATGTAGAGTCGGATGAACATGTTATCGCCCACACCCTGCGAAATTATGCACTTTTAAACACTAAGGCAGTCCGGTCGGTCTGGAACTTAATTTCTTATGTCCAGTCAGCCAGATAGCTGGATCCCCAAATGGACGAAAGTGAGCCCGGGAGTTGACATTTCTTCAGATACTAAGAAGAAAGGCTTTGTGTGGGGTTTTCCTACCTCAAACAAGCATTGGAAAAATAACTAGTTTTTTACCGGAGGGAACTTAGGACTTGAGATCGAGCTCTTAGCTGGAAAAGATCGGGAAGTGTTAATGGTTCCTTGTTTGTTTTGCTCTCTCCTGACTGTTGGAACAAGTTTAAACTTACTTATACTGATGCCGAGTTGACCAACCTTGCTCGGTCGGTTGTTCATACTCTGGAAAAGAGGAGCAAGTCCTATATTTTTATTGAGAAGAAAATGATAGAACTTGGTTTCTTCAATCAGATTTCAGATTATCGTAGGCGACGTAATTAGATTTTTTTTTGTTCTCATTTTTCTCATCTTGTTCTCTTTTCTAACTTGTTTGTATTCAGTGTATGATGTAGACATCGTCTGCGATGTCCAGGCTCACCAAGTCAAATCGATTGTTCAAGCGAGTCGAAAAGAAGCTTCTAGCCACAATAAGGAAGGGGTTGCTTCTCTTGATGATGAGTCAGATGAAGATTTTGATGAAGCTGAGCAAGTTCCAGAGTATATTCCTGAAGAGGCCATTCAGCCAACCGTAAGAGAATCAAGCAATTTGAGTGGTCCTGTTGGAGATGCCAATGCTCAATAGGTGTCTGAAGACGAAGGCAGACAGAAAGGTCATCATAATGGCACAATGCTTAACGAGCATAGTTCCTTGATCGATGAAGTTCCCACTGAGTAGTTTGCTGTTAGGGATGAGGAATAAGTTAGAGTACCCCCATATGAGCAAATTAACCTTGATCCTGGTCTTTTTAAATCCTTTTAAGATATTATTGAAGATCATGAAGATCCAACAACTGACCTCGGCTTCCACCGTACCCATGCTAAATAAAAAAAGGCAGCTGACTCTCCTGCTCATCCTCAAAAGATTCCTCAGGTGGTGTCATTTGTTGAATCAAGTGACAACGATGCCGATGCTAGAGTTTCCCCGAGTGTCCAGGCTGAGGCGCCTTTGAGGGGAGTGGACACTTCGGATAATCTGAATAAGGATTCTTTACCCACTGAAGTTGCGGATGCAGGAGTATGATCCTCGGGTAATCCCATATGTCCCAGCCCCCAATATATGTTGAGGATGATGTCATCTGGTCGAGCTTTTATCGGTGATGAAAACTAGAGCCGTTTCATGAGTGGTTCCCCTACTAATCGTATTGAAAACATTTACAATAGTGCATCTTACGTAAGTCTTCTATCCCGACCTTTGCCTTAGTGCTTGTCTTTGATTTTTAACTCACTCTTCCCTGCAGGTGGTTGTTGAGTTTGCTGAGTTTGTTCAGATGCAACAATAACAAGCTGATCGGATAAGGCGTTTTGAAGCTCAGTTAAAGGAGAGTGAGGACAACCGTGCTCAGATTGAGGTGGCCTATCAAAGGGAGGTGAGCTCTACCCAAGAATTTTTCGATCATTGCTTGGCTAAATAAATTGAGGTCGATGAGAGAGCTTCTATTGCAAAAGAGAAAGTTGTATCCTTCCAAAATTTACTGTCTGCAGCCCAGGAGTCGATGCTCAAAGTTGAACAAGAGGCTGAGCAGGCCAGATCGTTTTACGAGTAAAAATTTATGACCTTGAGCACCAGGCCCTGACCTTTAAATCCCTTTCGAAAGAGGCTAGGCTGGAACTTGAAGTTCTAGGAGTTGATCGCTTTAAGAGGTCCCCAGCCTATGATGCCCTACTCCTTAGGGAATTTCAGCGAGGGTTAGTCTCGACTCGGCTGGTGAATTCTTCAAAGTCAAAAATCGGGCGACTAACAAGGCTCGAGCCAATTGGGAGCTATCGATAAAAAACCATGTTGACCGGTCCTTGGAATCTCTTCAGAATCATATGAAGGAATGGAGAGCATACTGTCGTAGCTAAGGTAAAGAGCCACATCCTATGCATTTGGAGGTCCCGTCAGACTTTCGACACAATCGCTTGGTCTTCAAATGAGAGTCTCCTCCATGAGTATGAGATGGTGTCTGACCCGAGTATTGGGAAGGTTTCCAAATCTCCAGCCGTACTGTAGACGTATTTGTAAAGATTCATTTAATTTATAAAAATCCATTTTTTTCTTTTTGTTGACTGCTTTGTTATGAATTTGGATGTCTTATCTTATTATATTGGCTAATAGTCTGAGCGACTATTTAAATGTCGATTATCTTATTAAACTTGATTTCATGCGCCAAGTATCTTATTAAACTAGCTACTAGTCTGAGCGACTCTTTAAACGCCAAGTATCTTATTAAACTCGAATTCATGCCCCAAGTATCTTATTAAACTGACTAATAATATTAACCGAGTCATCTCGAAACAGGCAAGTAGATTTATACTTGTGCTTCATACTCGGTTGCTACCAGAATGTTACATCGAGGCTTACCACGATCATACGTTCGAATCCTTATACAAGTCACTAAGGACGTCTCCATGTTTTTCTACGTAAGGGTTTGCCGAATCGTTAAGCTTTTAAATTGATTAACACAGTTGTGCATCTCACCGGGATTTTTCCCTATGGTGCTTCGAGCCATTTTCCAAAATCTCGGGTTTACCTTTGGCTAAGGTCGACTGACCTTGCTCGGCTGGCATGCTCTAATTAATGGTCCCGAGCATTTTATCTTTTATGTAAGTGCTTATGATATGCTTATTTTTCGCATGTTCTTATTATCATGTGCTCAGATTTCTAAAATCCGATTTCTGAAATCCCATGTTGGGCCTTTATTCATAACTGCAAAACTAACAATATGATAAAATCTCAAGGCTAAAAAAAAAGTATCATGACTAACAAAATTGTCTTGACTAAAAAGGAAACAAATTTCAAGAATAAAAAATCTTCAAATATTGGGCATTGCATGGCCGGAGTAAAACTCTCCCATCTGGTTGGGCAATCCAATATGCTCCATGACCAGCTATTCATTCAATCTTGTACGGGTCTTCCCATTTGTCAGATAACAAGCCTGCAGCTTTGTTCTTTGTGTTCAGCGACACTTTCCTGAGCACCAGATCTTCTAGTTGTAATTTCCTGATCCAGACATGGGAGTTGTAGTGTCGGGCCACTCTTTGCTGATATGCCACATTTCATACTCGGGATTTCTCCATTTTCTCTTCTAACTCATCTAAGATTTGTAACAGCAACATATAAGACATTTCTACCGGGATGACAGCTTCAGTTCCGAACGCCAAAGAGAATGGAGGCTCTCTTATAGAAGTCCTTATTGTCGTTCGATATGCCCAAAATACTTCAGAAAGATTTTCAACCCAACTGTCTTTCTTGGCATCTAACTTTGCTTTGAGAGTGCACTTGATGATTTTGTTTACTACTTCGGCTTGCCCATTCGTTTGAGGGTGGGCAGGTGTGGCATAATAATTTGTAATTTGGTACTCGCTGCACAAATGTCTGAATTTTGTATTATCGAACTGGGTGTCGTTGTCAGTGATAATAGTACTCAGGACTCCAAATCTGTAAAGTATATTTTTCTTCACAAAGTTCATGGTATTTGCTTCAATGATATGTACCAACGCTTCAGCTTATACCCACTTTTTGAAAGAATCAACAGCCACAATTACGTGTTTAGCTCCACCCCCTATTCCTACCGGCATTGGACCAATTAAGTCTAGTCCCCACATGGCGAATGGCCATGGGGATGTGAGGCTTCTAAGTTGTTCAGGAGACTGCCGAATATCATTAGCGATCCTTTGGCAGGCACTACAGCTTTCTGAGCATCGTTGTGCATCTAAGAACAAAGAGGGCCAATAATAAACTTGCATGAGTACCTTGTGTGCTAAAATTCTGCCCCTAGTATGGTTTCCGCATACCCCGCCATGGATTTCCTGTAGTTTCTGATATGCATCTTCCTTTGATACACATTTCTGGAGTGTTCGGGAAAACCTTCTTCTGTACAGTTCTCCTCCAATCAATGTGTATCTTGCTGACCGGTACATGATGTGTTTGGCTTCTAAGGGATCTTCTGGGAGTACACATTCTTTCAGGTATCTTATAGCTGAGTCATCCAACCGTCTAACGATGTTCGGATTCTGAGACTTCAGAGTTTTTCTGCTCAAATATACTTGGTCTGAGAAGATGTGCAACCATAATGTTTTTTGGCCTGATTGTGGTTGTTGCTGATGCTAGTTTGGACAAAGCGATGCCTTCTCATTTTCTTCTCTAGGGATCTGAACAATCCTGTATTCCTTGAATTTTTGGAGGAGTTGTTTTGTTATGCCCAAATTATCCATCATATCTTCATCTCTGCCCTGATACTCGTGTGAAACTTGGTTGACGACTATCTGTGAGTCACTGAATATCTCAACCTCATCTACTCCGAGAACTATACAAACATAATTCCTGCTAACAATGCCTTATATTCGGCTTGGTTATTTGTTGCTTTGAAGTCTAATCTCATGGCACATCCTTCTAGGGTGCATACCACGATCCCTGCCCCGCTGCCATGAGTGTTCAAGGAACCATCGACATATAACTTCCACGAAAAACTCTTGCCCAACATCCTTTTTGCTTCCAGGTTTGGCTCTGTGAATCTGCTACAAAATTTGCCACGGCTTGGCCTTTAAGTGATGTCCTGAGGATGTACCGAATATCGAATCCATTCAGCTCGATTGCCCATTTGGTTAATCTTCCCGAAATTTCTGGCTTTTGTGAGATTTGCTTAAGTGGGCAATCGGTGAGGACCTGGATCGTATGAGCCTGAAAGTATGGCCTTAGCTTCCTTGTTGCCGAAACCAATGCTAGAGCCATTTTTTCTATCTGTGAATACCTGGTTTCAACTGGAAGAAGAGCCTTGCTGGTGTAGTACACTGACCTCTGTATTATGTCTTCTGTCCGGACTAGAACCGAGCTTGCTGCTAATTTTGTAATGGATAAGTACAAGTGGAGTATTTCTCCCATTTTAGGTTTTGAAAGGATGAGAGTCTGCCCTAATTACTCTTTGATTTTCAGGAATGTCTGATCGCACTCTGCATTCCGTTAGAGTCCTTTCCCCTTTTTCATCACTTTGAAAAGGGGAGCACATCTATCTGTGGCCTTTGAAATAAATATGCTCAAGGAAGGTAAGCATCTTTTTAAGCGTTGCACTTCTTTTAACGTTCTTGGCGTAGTCATTTTTTGAAGGGCATGGATTTTCTCAGGGTTCACTTTGATTTCCCTCTAGTGAACTTGGAAACCAAGTAACCTTCTCGAAGGAACCCCAAATAGGCACTTGTTCAGATTTAGCTTCATCTAATACCTCTTCAAGAGGTCGAATGTTTCCCGCAGGTCCGATGTATGTTCGTCTGCCGAACCACTTTTGGTTAACATGTCGTCTATGTAAACTTCCATGTTTCTTCCTATTTGACGAGCAAAAATCCTATTGACCAATCTTTGGAATGTTGCTCCAGTATTTTTTAACCCAAAAGGCATTACCGTTTAACAGTATAAGCATTGATCGGTCGTGAATGCTGTCTTTTCTTCATCAGCCTTATTCATTCGGATTTGATTGTATCCCGAGTAAGCGTCCATGAAACTAAGTAATTCATGGCTCGATGTATCATCGACCAATTGGTCTATTCTGGGAAGTGGAAAACTGTACTTTGAGAAGGCCTTGTTCAGGTTCATGAAGTCCACGCACATTCTCCACTGGCCATTTTTCTTCTGGACCAGGACCACGTTCGCTACCCACTGAGGGTAGCTGATTTCTCTGATTGACCCTACAACGAGTAACTTCTCCACTTCCTGCTTAATTGCCCGACTTCTCTCGAGGTTAAATGACCTTCTCTTTTGTATTACTGGTTTCGCGTTTGGATCCACCGCCAGCTGATGTGATATTATTCGGGCATCTATCCCTACCATGTCTTCATGACTAAAAGCGAACACATCTTTGTATTCTCTAAGCAAATTAATAAGGTCATTCTTAACCTTTCCTTCCAAATTGGCCTAATTTTGATCTTCTTATCTGATTCATCTTCCTTTAAGACTACCTCTTCTGTCGGTTCACTTTTAGATACCTCCGGTTCTCCCCTTGGATCGAACTCGAACAACAGTGATTCCTGCTTGATCTGATCTGGTTGTGTTATGGCACATACTTGCTCACTATTGTCCCTGTCTTTGTAAACTGAAAGATTAGCTCTTCTGGTAATCTCATAGGACCTTTTGACTACTCTACCCCCATTCTGTTGGGAATTTGATCATTAGAGCGTAGGTAGCCGTTACTGCCGTAGTTTTGTTCATGAATGGTTGACCTAATAGCGCATTATAAGGGCAATTGTTCAGGTCTACCACTACAAAGTCAAGTAACACTGTTTTCTGGCAAGGAGCTACTCCGATTTTTACGGACAGCTTTGCTGTCCCGAAAGACCTGACCTCGACTCCCCCGAATCCTTTGAGTGGGGTATGGAAAGGTTGTAAATCCTTTCGATCCAACCTAAGCTGATCATAAACAACCACATTGAGATTGTCTGTCGAACTGCCATTGTCTACTAAAATTCTCCTAACTTCTCTATGGCCAATTTGGGCACTTATGACGAGGGCGTCATTTGGTCGGACGTCGACCCCATGTGAATCGGCCTCCATGAATATTATCGGGTCTTATCCTTCCTTTATTCTTTTCGGGTCTAGCTCGACGGAGTTGACATCAAAATTCTACCTTGCCTCCACCGCTTCTCGGATTTCCTAAGTCCGCTCCCGGTCACTTCTCCTAATTGATGGTCCTCTGAAGATTGTTTGTATCACTTTATTTGCCTCGGGACTTGCCCTTTTGTTCTGACCAGAGTTATGATATGTCTTGGTCTCTTTCTTAATTTCTGACTTCTCATCTTTCTTCAGGATTATATCTTGCAGGTGTCCTTCCCGAATGAGGGTCTCTGTATAGTCTCTAAGCTGGTAACATTTGGAGGTCTCATGACTTGTTTCCTTATGAAACCTTTAATATTTCGTCGTGTCTCACCGAGCAAATTGTGATTGCCGACGTGGTTCCTTTACCAAATTCTTTTCTTATAGTATTACCAGGATTTCTTCCTGTTTTTTTCGGAGTGGGGTGTAGTTCGTGTATTTTCCTCGAAACATTTCAACATTCTGGTCAGCATTACGTCCACTTCCCCCGTCCTTGCTTCTTTCTTTGCTATTTCCTTTTTGTTTTCCTTTATGGTTCGGTACCTTTGACTCGGCATCTTTTTGTCTGGGCCTCCCTACATACATGTAGCAACCTCTTGTTGCTAATTCCTCTTCCTCTGCTAATGCATATCCTCCAGCCATATACGTCATATCTGCATATCTGTATATCTGTTTAGACGAGCCCTTCTTTGGTCAAAAGACAACCGTCCATTCTGCAGGTTGTTTATGAATGCAGCGATTATTACTTCATCTTTTGCACTGCCGATTTCTGAGACCGCCTGGCCAAATCTCCCAAAGTATTTCTTCAGTGACTCGTCATTCCCTTGCTTCAGCTGATAAAGGTAAGCGACTGACTTTTTCCTATGCACATTGCCTAGGAATTGTTTTGAAAAGCTTATGCTCAATTCCCTGAAACTCCCAATACTTGTCGGGGGTAATCTTTCGAACCATCTTAAGCCTGTGTCTCCCAGAGTTTATGAAAAATTGAGACACAGCAAAGGGTCGTTGTGGGCATACTGGGCGCCATTGTGCTCTTATATCGTCTGAGGTGTGGCATCCTGAACCTTTCTAAGAATGGGGTTCGCAGGATGTCCCTTGTAAAAGAGCTGTCAGAATCATCGTCAGACAATTCATTGTATCTGTACCTCCTAATTAGTGCATCCATTTGGCATCTGTTATTTTTGACTTCTCAGGGTCAGGCTCTGAATCATAACGTCTCTAACCCCCACCGGTTCTCCATGATGGTTAAATTATCGGGTGATCGTCATACCTGTTTCCAACTCATCTTCATTCTGTTCCCGAGTCTCATGGGTTAATCCTTACAGACGTATGGTTCCATGACGACGTTTGCTATGGTGTCGATTGCTATCCTCTTATGACGATGACCGATCTCTACACCGGTCATATTTATGGTGTTTGTTCGCCTGACCGTGACTCCGCCTTTGGCGTGGCCGTTCTTCTACGGGCGTTTTACGATCCTTGTCCGGGTTGCGTGTTATACCCCCAGCCTGATTATTTTGATTTGAGTTTCCAACGACTACTGATACATCTAGTTCCAGCCCAATTACAACCGAACTAAGCCTTGCAGGTGGAGGGTTTGGCGGATGCGCCTCTCTCGCAGCCAGAAGATCTATTCCTTCTCATGTCGCATCTGTCAATAATTGTTACAGTGCATCATGAAAACGACATGCTATATCCTCGCTGGTATGAGGGATCTAATACCGGTTGATTCCTGGTGGTTGTTGTGGGATCCTGAGTGACCCCGCCTGTATGTGTGTAATCTAGAGATTTCTGGATATCCCTAGAACTGTCTTTACTTCTGCTACTAGCCATTGCTTAATCAGATCGGAGGTTCCCCCCTCCTTCTAGCGCCAATTGTTGACGTCGATTTCTCAATGGATGAGAAAGTCAACAACGTTGGATTTCGTTATGACCTGTCAAAAAAGAGAAAGAGAAAGAGAATGTAATGTGAGTAATAACGACACGAGTTTACGTGGTAAAACTTCGGTGATCGAAGAAACGACCACATGTGGTTGAATACACAACTAAGCCAAATCCACTATTTTAATGAAGAATTACACCACCCGATCTCTTTTGCCTCTCTCATGTATTGATTTTTTCTGTATACACGTTCTATATATTCTAATAATGGGATCGGGGGTCCATTATACATGCATAGAACCTTAATCTTTGTTGTACAAGTAAAAGGAATTGTATTTTAATCAAGGTTGTTGCTTGTTGAGGTTGTCTTTTATCTTCTTTCATATTTCGGAAAATATGTGGAGATCGTATGGGACTCTGGTGGTATAATCCGTTTAGGACTTATTTCCTTGTAGATGTGCAGTTTTCTCGAAGAGGTAGAGTTGTTGCTTGATTTGGAATCTGTTTCCTGTTTGGTGTTTTATTCTTCTAGAAATTCTTTTTGATACGGATGTCTTGCGTATTGGAACATGATTCTTGGTTCACCCACGTGTGAATCGTGTGCTGGATTTCTTTATTCGGGTTTCCCGTATTGTCTCGAGTATAACGTAATGTGCTAAGTATTCTGTCCCGAGTAGGGCACAACGTGCCGAATACCCGCGTTCAGACTTACTCGAATTCTTATTCCTTTATGATATCTTGAAAGGTGTTTTCTAGATGCTAACTCGGATGCCCATCTGGCAATCTTTTAAGGGATCGTCCTACCTGTCAGTGACGTGTACATTCAACAAAATATACATATAACAATAAACAATTTATTTAATCCAAATTCTATCAATAATTTTGATTTAAATCTCAATCTCAAAATTCTCATCGAAACTAATCTCAAATCCTTTGGGTCTCTCTTTAAGCCCAAGGCCCAAGGCCTAATATGACCCATATTAATAGTTTCCAATACCCGTTTTATATATATATATATATATATATATATATATATATATATATATATATATATATATATATATATATATATATACAAAAACATGATATTTCCTGATATTTAGTGAAATGAACAAGAAATAAGAAGTGAGGTTGACAATTTGAAGGAAATAATAGTGTTAAACAATCCAAACGGTTTAATTCAAATTTCAATCTAAATAATATGATAAGTGAGTTGTTATCACCACACAAAATATAGAATGATGTGGTTAATGATTACCACCTCATTTGGATTAATCGGTATTAATGTGACGGAAACAAACAAAATACAGTGCTAATATCTAACCAACTTAACAGTCAACGGAAAACTACCAGTCTCTCGTCAAACAATAAAACATTCATTTGATCCCATCTTTTTTTTTTTTTTTTTGCTTCCAGAGCTTCCACGCTTAAAACATCCAATCAACTTTCTACACTTTGCGTGGGAACAGCAAAAACATTCTGACAACATCAATTTTCATCTTTTTAGTTCTTATCCCGCTATTTGTTGACACAACTCTCCCGATCTCCGGTTGTCGTTTCGCTTGCTCTGATTTCGCTTTCAACGAACAAAACTAAGCCAAAAAAAAATATACTTTTTCGGCCTACTTCTAATCTGTGAATTCTGGGTTAACAAAGCTTAAAAAGAAGAAGAAATCTGTTGGATTGGTAATGGCGAGAACAGGAAACAAGAACATACAAGCCAAGCTGGTGGGTATGTTTTTCCCTTTTTTTTTTTTTAAAAGCATTTTTTTGATGAATTGTATTGCATATATGGAGTACTAGTAGTGCTAGGGTTTTTCAAAATGTTTGATGCACTGTTTTGTATAGCTGGTTTAAATTTCGTGTTAGACTGTTAGTTTTTGTCTGACTTTAGGGGATTTCAAGATTTTTTTTTCTTTTTTGTATTTTGATTCTAATCTCTGTTTAAACTAGGAAGATCAAGCAGTAATTTTATCGATAAGACTTTTCATGATGAATATTAGTTGCCCAATTTGACAGTTATGTTTTTTTGTTTCGTGATTTGCTTCTACAAGACAAAATTTCCTTTGTTGTATTTTGATTTGAATGCTCTGTTTAAACTAGGAAGTTTAAGCAGTAATTTTATCAATAAGACTTTTCATGATGAATATTAAGTGCCCAATATGACAGTTATGTTTTTTTGTTTTTTTTAGTGATTTGCTTCTACAAGACAAAACTCCCTTAGATGCAAGGATTTAATTAATTGACTTGTCAAAACTTATATTCATGTCTTATCGATCGCAAGTGTTCCCACTTAGGAGCTTGGGCTCAATGGATTCACCAGCTCTGATGTTTCCATAACAGTTTGATGTTTTTTCAGTGTAAAATCTGGCTGTTGTAATTGTAATATGAATTTGACATTTTATTTTATTTATTTTCTCGATTATATTAACTCTATCGTTATCTGATATGTGTTGCTTAGTTAAACTGTTTACTTGGATGACAGTGGCACCAGAAGTACTTTAGTTTCTGACTTAATTAAGCTTTTCTCAGGTACTTCTTGGGGACATGGGAACCGGGAAAACAAGTTTGGTGTTGAGATTTGTCAAAGGCCAATTTTTCGAATTCCAGGTTTTGTTTTAAATATGTGTACCCTAGTTGATTACTTTATCTTTTTTTCTTTCTCAAATCATCTATTGCATACCATTTAACGTAAGTATAAGCTGCAGGAATCGACAATTGGAGCAGCATTCTTCACTCAAGTTTTGTCATTGAATGAAGCCACAATAAAGTTTGATATATGGGACACGGCAGGGCAGGAACGATACCATAGCTTGGCACCTATGTATTACCGCGGTGCAGCTGCAGCTGTTGTGGTGTATGATATCACAAGCATGGTAGTTTACTTCAAGCTTTTGATGTTTTTGTTTTGTTGCTTGCTTTCTGCATGTTAGAAGAAGATCGAATTAACCATGTGCGACCTTTCGTAAACCTTTTCACATATTCTTTTAACTGCAAAAAGCAATCGATTATATTCTTATTCCATTGAAGTATGAAACTAGAATGTAGACATTGTCATTTGTCACACTGGAAGCTTAAGTGAAACATTCTGAGGTCTGACCTTAAGAATATAAGATAATATGTTGAAATAACTAGTCTAGTTATGTGAATTTTGTCTCTCTAAGATATAGATTTCATGATAATGTAGCACATCAAGGCTTATGTATCTGACGTTTCTGTCTGTTGTGTTAATAACTGCTTTTGTCATTTAGATCTTCTTTATGTGCAACAAATTTTATCTTAAAAAGGAGAGATAGTACAATCTATTAATCTATTAGATAATTAGTGGACTTAATTAGTTGCAAGTTCAACATTTAGCCACACTATTTAAAGAATAAAAGCATGTTTCATTTTTATATAAATTTTTTGTGATCTTTATTATGGATGTCATGGTATTCTGACTGGGAACCTACCAGACTGGTTTGATAAACGGTGCTTTGTTTTCAGGATTCGTTTCAACGAGCCAAAAAATGGGTTCAGGAATTGCAAAGACAAGGTAACCGACACTCTGACAGAAATCTTTAGTATGTGAACTGCTGGTATATATACATTTGTAGCCCATCTATAAGTTTTAATTTGAGTAATTGGTATGAAGTATTTGTTTGACTGAGTTCCAGAGTTACTTGGTAACTTTTAAATGTTTGGATTTTGACTTCAACCAGAATGTATTTGAAGTTGGAAATAGAATCCGCTCATTGGTTTTCTGACTATATTACTAATTATCCAAACACGATTGATGTACCTATTATCCGACATCTGATTCTTCACATTAATACTGCACCAGGCAATCCAAATTTGATAATGTTCTTGGTGGCAAACAAGGCTGACTTGGAAGATAAGAGACAAGTGGGAAATGAGGTATTTTACAATTTCTATTATTGGCCTCTTTCTGTGTTTTTTTTTCCTTCTTAATGTGCCTTATCTTTTGTCTGAAATTGACTTTACCTAAAAACTTTCTCTTGGATGTGTTTAACAAACTGGTCCAAATTAATTTTTATTATGTAAATAAGATCATTCCTGTTCATTATCACTCCATGCCTGTGATTTTATGGGTAGAAGTAGAAGTATGTCTAATTTAAATAGTTCTAACTATTTTATTGCAGGATGGTGAGCAATATGCTAAAGAAAATGGCCTATCTTTTCTTGAAACATCTGCAAAAACTGCACAGAATGTCAACGAGCTCTTCTACGAAATAGGTATTGCACAAAAACTCTTATATAATATATTGCAAAAGATGAGTCTGTGAGCTCATCTATGAAATAGGTATTGCACGAAAACTCTTATAGAATATATTGCAAAAGATAAGTCTGCCATCTCTTCATATTTGATGCAAATCGATGAAGCCACACGCAATGTTTCATCTATAGGATTCCATGGAGAATATTTAGGTTTATTGTAGCCTTTTGTGCTTGTGAAAGAATAAATGAAGATGAACTCTTGAATGTTGAATGTTGAATGCTTAGATCTTCAACAACAAAGAGTTAATTAGGGAAATCCCTATAAAATAATATCATGACTCAGCTATTAGGCCAAAAGTGTATTTTATATTTACAATCCACTGGTAGCTTTATTTCTTGCCTATTAAATATCATTCTGAGGCAGCCATTGTCATTGAAATAGGATATATTTTTGTTTGTTCTTAATGTCTAGTTCAGAGATCTGCTAAGAATTTATTTTCTGTGCCCACGGCGACATTTCTCTTGCAGCAAAGAGATTGGCAAAAGCTAACCCCTCACGTCAAACTGGAATGAAATTGCATACTGGACGGCAAGAAGGTGGAAGAAGAGGATGTTGCTCCTCATAATGCCAAGACTTACTATCGAATCACAGCAAAGGCAAACCTGTTATATGTACATGGGAACTTTTCAGTTCAAAGGCTTTGGGACATTTGCAAATGTTTTTTGGGACTCGAAAATGAATAAAAGTTTGCCAATTACCTGAATAGGCAAGGAAACAAACTTAATTTATGGATTATAGGTAAATGCAAAATATGCTGCCCAGTAGTTTTCATCATAGTCTGCAATGGCAAAGCCACTGATTGGCCTGGAGGGGCTACCCCTCCAATCCCAATATATATATATATATATATATATTAATACAGTTAAATTTATCAAATTTTTACTCAAATTCTTTTTTTAATAGTTCAAGTCATGCAATGCAATGGGATTAGTCATCCAATTTGTGCAGCTTTGCATTAAAATGTACCGATAGGTTTGCACTTGATTCTATTGGCATCCGGTTTGTGCAACTTTGCATAAATAGTACTGATGGTTTGCACTTGATGATTATATTTGGTTAATAATCAATAGACAAATGAGATAGGGTTGCAAGTCTTAGCTAAGGCTTTGAACATTATAGACATCAACTTGGGTCACCATTATCAAATGGCCATTAGATGAGGAATTGATTTCAAAATAGTCATTTTTGGTGAACACGGTTATATTAATGATCATTTAATCCAATTTTATCTAATAAGTGATATTTTAGTAAATAAGGGGATGATATTAATTTATTTTAGATGATTTTGGAAATCAATTTTTTTTAAATGAATAATTATATTTAGTGTGTATATAGTTATGGTATATCTCAAATATACATACATACATACACACACACATATATATATATATACACACTAAATATAATTATTCGTTTCGAAAAACAAAAGAAAAAATAGATTTCTAAAAACATCAAAAATAAATTAATGGCATCCCTTTATTTACCAAAATGTAACTCATTGGATGGAATTTGATAGAATGATCATTAGTGTAACAGTGTTTGCCAAAAATGCTCATTTTGAAACCAATTCCTCACATAATGGTTATTTTCATAGTGGTGACCCAAATTGTTGACCACCAGGGTAATTATCCCAATAAAAAATACTCATTTTTTGTGCCTTCATTTCTAAAGGAATGTTTGCAAACAAACTTTAAAAAGTTTGGCATATTGGAAACAAAAGTTACCGATGTAGCAAGATGTCAAGATGGTCGTGGTCTTAAAGCTAGAGGTGAAGGAAACTATACTTACAAAGCGTATCTTTGGAAAGGAATCGAATCAACGTAGTTAGGCTGTTGGTTGCATGTAGAGCCATTCAAAACTCTCTCTTGTATTGTTCTCTATTTTAGGTTAATAAACGTATAAAGAAAATAAGAGTTTCAGATGATTTGAAACTAACCCATAATGAGGCTTTTTATAAGCTTATGTTTAGCGGTTGTGATGGTGGTTATTTAACCTCATCTAGTACATCTTTTCTAATAGATATGTCTCTTTGTCAAGTGGTATATTTATCCTGATAAGAAGTAACTATTCAGTGTGTATGGTGCACCAATTTTGTGGTACATCTTATTACACTAAATCCTCTGCATGTGACCATATGTAACAATTTTGATCATATTCCTTCATCTCCCACTTAATCAAATAATTCATATTAAGTTTTGTAAGGACCTGCAAACTATCATCAGAATACAGTTATAGGCCTACATGTACATGACTTTTGAAACCACTATTTTTGACCGCACCTAAATATGGTGACTTCATTTTAAAAAATTAAAATGGCATAAGTACTCTTTTACTAGGAAAAAACTATTTGAACCTAGTAACGATTGGCAACTTCAACCAAGTATAAAACTTGACCTGCATTCGAAATTTCGATCAAGTACTTCCTTTTAGGCCAATTCAAAGGCTTTCCTTGACAAACATTATCAACGACTTTTACACTAGACTTCCAGTATTATATAGATTCAACTTGATGCCTCTAATCGGATTTTACAAACAAAAAGATCTGTTATATTCCTTGTTACCTCTTTAGTGTCCTCCATCTTTTCTCCGACCAATAACATTTTAAGATAGAGTAGTATCACTTGATTTTCTCAGGCGTCCCCGAGATCCTTAAAAAATATTTTAATACTACATGTTCCAACTACCTATCTAGATGTTTTAAACTCGTATTGGTAACACGCTCTCTAAAATTTTCCAGAGACAGTCCTTTGGTCATAGGATCGGCCACCATTTGGCCGGTAGATATATATTCGACCTTTATTTCACCCCTCTCCACTATATGTAATATATAGTGATAATTCACGTCAATGTGTTTCGTTTTGGGACTGTTTGCTCCACTTTTAACTAATGAAATGACAAACTTACTATCACAAAACACATTAACTGTAACATCCGGTATAGATAATTGGATACTATTTACAAACCTTTAGGGCCATGCTGCTGAACTTACTGATGTGTTGCCTGATATATATTCATCTTTCATTGTAGACTTTGCTACACAACCTTGTTTCTTACTTAGCCAAGAAACGGCAGTCCTACCAAATAAAAATATATTTCCACTTGTTGTTTTCTATCATCTAAGTCTCCTACATAATCTACATCACAATATCCAACAAGTTCCATATCACTTAAACCAAACACACAGTTTCATACCTTTTATACCTTTTAAATATCTCATAATTCTCATTACTACTTGCCGGTGTGCTTTGCCTGGATTTGATTGAAATCTGCATACAACTCCCACCGCATGACATATATCCGATCTTGTACTGATCATTGCATACATGAGACTACCAATTGTTTGATCATATGGAATGTTTCCATATCCTTGATTTTGGTGTCAAGTTTGGGACACATTTCTTTACTAAGAGTTGTGTCTTTACAGATAGGTGTACTAATTGGTTTACAATCCATCATATTGAAACACTTAAACACTTTATCTAGATAATTTTCTTGATCTAGATATAATTGTTTTAATCTTCTATTTCTAGAAATTTTAATTCCTAGAACATATGATGCTTGACCCACGTCTTTCATTTCAATTTTTGTGCCTCGATATGATTTCGTTTGATCAATTATATCCAAACAATTACTAGCCAATAATACTTCATCAACATATAAAGATAAAATAAACAATTTATCTTAGCACCTCTAACCGTATACACAGTGATCTAATGAAGTCATTTTGTATCCTAATTCCAAAATAGCTTGATGGAATTTTAAATACCATTTCCTAGGTGATTTTCTGAGTCCATACATTGATTTATTCAATTTATAGATGTCTTTTAACATCAAATCCTTCTAGTTTTGACATATAAATGTGTTCTTTTAAATCTCCATTAGAAAATACTGCTTTGACATTGAGTTGATGCAACTCGAGATCCATATTTGCAACAATTGCTATAATGATCCATATGGATGTAAATTTTGCTACATACGAGTATGTATCAACAAAGTCTATACCAGGCTTTTGTGTATAGCCTTTCGCTACTAATATAGCCTTATATCTATCTAGGTTGTCATCTGCCTTCAATCTCTTTTTGAGAACCCATTTACATCCTATGCATTTCTTTTTTCCAGTAAATCAACCAATTTCCATACTTTATTCTTTTCAATGGATTCTAACTCTAATTTCATGGCTATCTCTCAATCCTTAGAATCTATTTGTTTCATTGCCTCAGAATAATTGTGTGGATATCACTTAGTTGATTTACATCTTCTAAATTGAAGACAATATAATCTTGTAATCGTTAGGAAGGTTCACGTTTTCTATTCCTCCCAATAACCTAATCATCGCTAATAGATTTAGGTGGCAAGTGTGCATTTGTTTCAATTATGTCAGCATCATGTGTTCCAAAACATTCTGATATGATAATTGAACATTCCTTATAAGAGCTGTTCAAAACTATCTCTCTTTAATTATTCTGTATTTTAGATGAATAAACATACAGAGAAAATAAGAGTTTTAGATGATCTGAAACTAACCCATATCGAGGCTTTTTATAAGCCTATGTTGAACGGTTTTGATGGTGATTATTTAACCTCATCCATTACTTCTTTTTTAAAAGATGTCTCTTTATCAAGAGGCATATTTATCCTAATAAGATGTAACTATTCAGTATGTATGGTTCACCAACTTTGAGGTACACCTTATTACATTGAATCCTCCGCATGTGGCCATATGTAACTATTTTGATCATATTCCTTCAAGAGGTGTCAACCAGACCGGACTAGTCCTGGAATTTTGGAGCTGGATACAATATTATTATCAATCAAATATTGTAAATCCCAAGTATTACTGATTGGATCAGGTTATTTTTTTTTTCTTGAAAAGGCTGAAACAAATTTTGGAGTTACGATATTTGCACCTCTTAAATGTTGTATGTACATCCCAAATTAATATGGTTTTGAAAATCCAATAATACCCCTGAGTTAAAGGGTTTTTATTAAGAACTAGCACATTTTAATGGGTCAAGTTACAACATAATCGGTTTTTAAAATTTTTGCAAAAGCAACTCGTCCAGGACGATATTGCCCTTATCAATTCTATGGTGTGCAATTTACAAATCTATAATTTCAAGCAACGTTGCGAACTTTCAAACGGCGTTGTGAACTTCCAAATGTCTATCGGAAAACCAACAGTACTTTTCAATGTGTCCAAACTTAGTTGAGAATCCAAACACCGTGGAGAAAACAGTGATGTCAGCGTTTTTTTTTAAACTATAAACCATGTAGATTCAAAGCAACAATAGTAAATCGACCATGACAACTGACAAGTGTTGTTTGGGTATGAAAATGTTTGTCAAAAACAAAATCTATAAAACCTCAACTAAGCCTAAAAAATGTGTAAAAACATGTAAGTAGCAAGTCAGGTATTGTCCATAGGGATCAATGGCTAGCAATGATTAAACTACACTCTAGTTCTAAAAATGCAATAAAAGTAGAGGATTCAATGATTGTTTGGTAACCAAAACTAACACTAAAATGCAATTACAATTTAGCTAAATTAAATTAAAATACGATAGTGAGAATGTGATGTGATAAGATATGATAAGAAGTATGGGAGTCAATACAATTCACACACGAATAGTGGGCAATCCGATCTCTTAAGAGCCGATCCGATCTATATATGACCGATCTATCTTTGAGTGTGGTTATAAAACCACTCTATCCTCATCTGCAACTCAACCATTGGAGTGCTGATTTGAGAGTGGAGAGGAGTCTAATTAAGCCTGGTAGATTATTTAGCTAGGATGGCTTGGATTGGAGTGCTCACAATCCATCCATTTCATTCAAGTTAGCTAGCTAAAAACACCATTAGTGTTGATGGTTAAAATCATTAATTGACATCAAAAATGGTCTAAGAGTTGGAGTGTCTACTCAACTCACGAAGACATCACAAATCAATATCTAACATGACTTGAGAGTTGAAGTGCCTATCTAATCCAAGAAGAATATTGAATGCATTTAAAGCTCAAATTCAACCTCTAAGTGAATCAACAGTTGAAGTGTCTACTTAATTAATAAAAAAATGAAATTATAGTTCAACTTACTCAAATAAGTTTAATAACCAACAAGAATCAAGAGTTGGAGTGCCTACTTAATTTAAGAGGAAAATCAAATACAATTAAGCATAATGAATGAAACTGTATAAATCAAATCCAAAATATGGTGGAAAGCCCTTAATCCATGAATTTATTACATCAACTACCAATATGGGTTTAGTTACATATAATATCAAAACAAAGTAAAATAAATGAAACAAGAGAGAAGAGTGAACCCGTTGGAGTGCTGAGATTCCTCTATCTTTAAGTCCTCTTCTTCTCCAAAGCTTACAAAGTCGAAATTCCCTGAGTGGGTAATTTGGTTTTGGTGAAGTAGAGGTTGAATGGGTAATGTAGTGAATGATCTTGGTAAAGGAATTGGTAGGAAATGGGTTTGGATTAGGTGGAGGATATTCCTCGATCTAGAAAGAGAAAGGATGATGAAAATATGTGTGTGGGTGTGTGGGTGTGTGGGTGAGATCAAAATGAAATGCTTATATAGTGTTTCCAAAAATAGGTCTAAAAACCTAATGTAATCAAATCTGGGACCGATGTGTACGAGTTTGGATTCCCGATGTACACGGGTATGGACCCGTAAAGTGACATGGGCACATGGCTTCTGGTCATCTTTCACCCTTCGGTTCATGGGTAGTACGCGGGTTGGGACCCGACAGTACTTGCTATCTGGGCACTTTTGCACTTTGGTAATTCCCTGATGCGCAGTTGGTGTGCTGGTATGGTATGCTGATCTAGTGAAATGCGAGAGTAGGCTGACCCGTGCATTACCCACGCACTGATACTTTGTTCTTTTGTTCCATGGTGCGCGTGTCCACTGCGCTGGTTGGGACCCCCCAGTGACCAACCAACTACTCCACTTATTAAATTTTTGACTCGTTCGACTCCCGAAAGTCCATTTTTCATCTCTCGAACTTGAATTACTTCAATTTTCTCCGAACACTAGAAACTAGCCTATTAGACATAAAAAAAAAACATACGAAAACGAGACAAATGACATGGAAATGAGGGCCAAAATGTACTATAATTTTAGCACGATCAACAACATCAAATTCAAACAAGACCCATGCTCTAATATGTACATATAAACTATTTTCATAAAAATAAACAACAATAATACATATTGTTGACGTCGATTTCTGGATTATGCCAGAAAAGCCAACAGGGACTGGATTTTGGCTATTGATTCAAAGAGAAAGAGATGCAGAGAGAGTAAAAAAGACAAGGTTTACGTGGTAAAACTCTGATGGTCGGAGAAACATCCACGGGTGGTTGAAAGATCAACCAAGCCAAAATCCACTACGAGAATAAGATGTTTTTACAAGCTCTCGATCTCCCTTTTTATCTTTGTATTATTTTTTATTACTGTATGCTATATTGTCTATCTCCTTTCGAGCCAGATTATGGGTCTATTTATATGCTTATAGAACCCTAATCTGCCTTGTACAAGTAATACAAGATATTTGTATTTAATTATGATTTGGTTACTTGTTTGAGGTTGATTTGTCTTCTTTCCGGTTTCGGAGTCTCTTTATGGAAATTGAGTGGGATTCTAGTAGCGTAGTTCAATTTGACTTGTTTCCTTATAAGAATGTAGTCTTCGAAAAGGAATCAGGTTGTTTCCTGATTGGGGGACTCTTCTAACTCAAAGGTCCATTATTTGGGATTCCTTTATGAAGAATATCTTCGCGTATTTAATGACTTAACCCGTACGATAAGTTCTTATTCGGGCTGTACTTACTCCCGAGTAAGACTGTTACCTGATGGTCCCGAGTAGTGCTGTTTAAGCCCGAGCAAATGCGTTGTTTTAGCCAGTCCCGAGTAGGTCTTTATTCGGTATATGCTTAATCGGGCTTGCTCCTCTTTAATGATGCCTTGTAGGATATTTCCCGAATGTCCATCTAAGCATACACCTAGCTATTTTTTCCTTCCTGTCAATGACGTGTATGCTTGGTAAAATTTACATACAACAATACCCCCTTTAAATATTTTTGCCGAGAAGACTTTATTTCGGGCAAGAATATTTTAATCTTTTTGAATTCCTTTTGTCAGAAAAACCGTCTTGTCATAATGATGTATTTTAATGGTGACTCTGTAATTTCGATTTTCTTTGTCACGCAGGATCTTAAATGATAGCGACGTTTCAAAGTTTTGACGGTTGAGGGTTACTTCTTGTCTTGACACGTGTCCCTTGTCTCTTCGTTTTTCGATATCGTTTATGAGAAGTGACTTTTGCATTTATCCAAACGCTGCCAACGTCATCTAGTTTCGTCATAACTTTTTCTCGCTTTGAAACCCTAGGGTTTCGTGCCATCTCGCCTTTAAATCCTTCGTTGAGCGACTGTTGGTTTATTCTAAAAAATCCAGCAGAAATTTCTTTAAACTCAAATTTCTTCATTCAGAAGTTCGCGACTCCTTTCTTTGAAGATCTTGCATCAGTCTCAATTCAAGGTTAGTTTCAATGGGTCCATTTTCCCGTCATTTTCTCTTTAAAATTTCTTTTGATGCATTAGAGCGTGGGGATTTCCAGTTAGTATCTTGCATTAGACGATTACTGGGGGATATCCCAATAGATGAACCTCCATTTTTAGAGGTCGATGTTTCTGGGCTTTACCCTGACGTCACTTTCAGCCTCGTATCGAGTTCTTCCTCTAGTTCTGATTCTGATATTTCTGATCACAGGGTATCTTCTCGAAGGATGGGTAAACATCAAAGCACAAGCAAGGTATACAAGCACGGCTCGAGCAGTGTTCAGGCTGGGGAACAAACTGTTAATGAAGGGGACGCTGATGTACACGGGGCGTCGCGCCTTTCGTTTTCTGACACTCGCCCGAGTGGTTTTGATATTGAACCGAATGTGGTCGGGCCAGCTGAGATAGAGAAATACCGATCCCGATTTTATTTGCCCGACTCGGTCACTTTGGTTCCTGCGGGGAATAGAGCCGTATGGAATCCTCCTGAGGGGATGGTCGAGATTTACGGATCTATGCTTTGCTGCAGCGTCACACTTCCCCTTCAGCCTTTTATTGCCCGGTTTTTAGCTGAAGCAGGGATAGCCCCAGCTCAGTTGGCCCTGAATAGTTATAAAGTCTTGATGTGCATGTGGCACATGTTCAGCCGAATGAACCTTTCACCGCCTTTCCCGAATGAAATCAGACATTTCTTTACGCTGAGGCAGGTTAGTAAAACTGGGACCTACTTTCTTACCTCTACTCCTTCGGAAAGTTGGGTCCCTACATAAGTGAAGGCGAATTGGGGGGTCGAGGCTTCTGATGACCCAAAAAAGAAGGGCTTTTTATGGGGATTCCCCACATCCAACAAGTCTGGAAGAACATTTGGTTTTTTACTTGAGGGGCTCTCGGGCTGGACGTCACTGTTCGATTTGGGGATTCCCGAATGGTGCTGAATGTTCCCAGCTTCTTTTGTTCCCCAGAGGCGTGGAATAAGAAAACAATTGATTATAACGATTCAGAGTTGAAGAGGCTGGCCCGGGCTGCTATCCGTACTCTGGAAAAGAGAAGCAAGAACTATCTTTTCAAAGAGGACGATTTGATCAAACTCGGTTTCTTCAAACAGGTTTCGAGCCATCGCAGGCGTTGTAAGTAACCCAGTGCCCTTTCTGCTGTGTTTCTCCGTTTTTCCATTTTCTTTTCTAACCCTCTTATTACTCCTTTTTTTTTTCTTTTTTTTTCAGTGTTCGATACGGACGTTGTCTGAGATTTTCAGGCTCGTATAGTGAAGGCAATTCTTCAAGCGAGCAGGAAGGAGGCTTCCCGTCAGGGCGATGAGGGTATTGCTCCACCCGAGCCTGATGAGGAAATTGATGCTGCTGAGCAAATTCCCGACTGCGTTGATCGGGGTGCTCAGTCTTCTGCTTAAGATCTCGCTGGTTCAAGTGGCCAAGGCGAGCCGACCGTGACACAATTGCCTGAAAATAGGGAGAGGCAGTGTGAGAGTCCAAGTGGAGAGCCTGTTGGACTGTCTGAAGCTAGCGATGGTGGTAGCGTCTTGTCGGATCAAATGCCTGTCATTGCCGAGCTTTTTGAGTTTTTTCAGGATGATTTGCTGGAAGATCCTGCTGGTGATCCCTTCCATCGTTCTTGGGGTGAGAAGCGAAAGGCAGTTAGTTCGCCTTCTCGTCTTCTCAAAGTTCCTCGGGTAGTCACTTTCATTGACTCCAGCGACGAAGATGTTACGGATGAGACTGCCCCGAGTGTAGGTGCCGGAGTATCGACAGATGTCACTTCAGGTCCAAGTAGGACTTCCTTTACCCCCGAGGTTGGAGATATGGGGGCTGAACCTTTGGGGGTTTCCTCTCCATCCTTAGAGCCAAATAGAGCTTCTCTTGTCCCCGAGTCTGGAAATCTGGGAACTTAACCCTCGGGGGTTCCCTTATCCCTTTCTCCGAAAGATATGCTTCAGGAGATGTCCTCTGGTCAGGCATTTATCGGGGAAGACCGCTGGAGCGGTTTTAGAGATGGTTCAATGCCCGAACGTCTCCAAAACGTTTTCAACGGCGCATCTTATATAAGTTGCTAATTCTGACTCCTTTATTGTTTTGCCTTTGTTGGATTTCTAAGTATATATTTTTTTTTTTACAGATGGTGGCCGAATTTACTGAGCTTGTTCAGGCGCAGCAATGTCAGGCTGATAGGATAAAGTGTCTCGAGGCTCAGCTAAAGGCGAGTGAGGAGGGTCGTGCTCGAGCTGAGCAGGCTTACCAGCAAGAGGTTGGTTCGGTGCAGATATTTGTCGACAATTGCCTGGCAAAGCAGGTTGAAGCTGAAGACAAGGCATATTTGGCAGAGGAGAAGGTTGCTTCGCTTCAAAACCTTCTTTCTTCTACTAAAGAGTCTATGCTCAAGGCCGAGCAAGAGGCGGAGCAGGCGAAGTCGGCGTATGTCCAAAAAATTGAAGATTTGGAGCGCCAAGTGCTGACAGTTGAATCCCTTTCCCAAGAGGCCAGGTTGGAGCTGGAAGTTCAAGGGGTGGATCGTTTTAAAAGATCCCCTGCTTACGATGCCCTACTTCTTTGGGAATTTCAACGTGGGCTAGTTTCGGCCAACGAATTCTTCAAAGTGAAGAGTAGGGCAACCGAGAAAGCCCGTGCTAACTGGGAGCTGTCAATCAAACACCATGTGGACCGGTCCTTGGAATCTCTTCGGATTCAGATGAAGGAATGGAGAGCCTACTGCCGTAGTCAAGGAAAGGAGCCCCATCCTATGCATTTAGAGATTCCGTCCGAGCACTCTCTCTCGACCTTTTATGCAAGTCGAGAGTCTGTCGAGGGTGTAATTCCGGATGTCGGGCCAATCCCGGGTAATGATTACAGCCAGTGGAGGGACGACATTGTTGATGACTTCACTTGGCCGTCTAATGAGAGCCTGCTTCGTGAATACGAGATGGTGCCAGACCCGAGTATTGGCAAAGGCTCGAAATCCTCGCAACCTTGATTTTGTAAATTTGTAGAAGATTCTGATAGATTCTTTATTTTTTTGCTTGTATAAAGAATCATTTCTTTAAACTGTAACCATCCTTTTTAAGAGCAATAGAATACGATTTTCTAAGTTTGAATGGTTTGTCTTTATTTTTGTTGCCGGAGGTTGTATTAAACCGGCTGATGGTCGGAATCATAACCGAGTATCTTATTTAACCGGTTATCCAAATAACTTCAATTGTCAAGTATCTTATTAAACTGGCTGGTGGTCGGGATCATAATCGAGTATCTTATTTAACCGGTTATCCAAATAACTTCAATTGCCAAGTGTCTTATTAAACTGCCTGGTGGTCGGGTAACTTAACCGAGTATCTTTTAAACGGTTGTTACCCGAATAACTTCAATTGCCAAGTATCTTATTAAACTGGCTGGTGGTTGGGTAACTTAACCGAGTATCTTATTAAACCGGTTGTTACCCGAATAACTTCAATTTCCAAGTATCTTATTAAACTGGCTGGTGGTCGGGTAACTTAACCGAGTATCTTATTAAACCGGTTGTTACCCGAATAACTTCAATTGCCAAGTGTCTTATTAAACTGGATGGTGGTCGGGTAACTTAACCGAGTATCTTATTAAGCCGGTTGTTACCCGAATAACTTCAATTTCCAAGTGTCTTATTAAACATGCTGGTGGTCGGGTAACTTAACCGAGTATCTTATTAAACCGGTTGTTACCCGAATAACTTCAATTGCCAAGTATCTTATTAAACTGGCTGGTGGTCGGGTAACTTAACCGAGTATCTTATTAAACCGGTTGTTACCCGAATAACTTCAATTGCCAAGTATCTCATTAAACTGGCTAGTGGTCGGGTAACTTAACCGAGTATCTTATTAAACCGGTTGTTACCCGAATAACTTCAATTGCCAAGTATCTTATTAAACTGGCTGGTGGTCGGGTAACTTAACCGAGTATCTTATTAAACCGGTTGTTACCCGAATAACTTCAATTGCCAAGTATCTTATTAAACTGGCTTCTTTATTATTAACCGAGTCATCTTGAAACAGGAAAGTTTGCACTTATGTTTCATACCCGGTTGCTACCCGAACGTTATATCAAGGCTCACCATTATTATGTGTTCGAGTCCTTACGCAATGCCAAGGACGTCTCCCTAGTTTTTATGCGCAAGGGTTTGCCGAATCGTTGAGCTCTTTTTTTAAAAGTTGCTTCAACACAGCTACGCATTTCACCTGAATTTCTCCGGATAGCGTCCCGAGCATTTTTCCAGTTTGGTGCATCGGGTTTGCCTTTTTGCGAAGATCATTTTGACCCTGCTCGGCTAGCATGCTCCTACGAGCTTCTCCGCCCTTTCGGGATTTGATTGTCCCGAGAATTCTATTTGCATGTTCTTATTATCATGCTCTTCTTCTATTTCATATTGTCGTATGCTTTTTGGAGATCTCGAGCTAGGTGTTTTCCTTTTGGAAATTCTTAGTTTTATTTATTACTGCGAAAAATCAACAAAGATTAATATTACAGTTTTAGTATTTATTCTGACTAATACTATCCTGACTGGGAAAAGAATAAAATATTTAACATAAATATATGTTTTAAGGATAGAAAATCTTCAGATATTGGGCATTGCACGGTCGGGTTAACATCCCTCCATTGGGTCTAGCAATCCAATAAGCTCCGTGGCCAGCTATCCCCTCGATCTTGTATGGGCCTTCCCATTTGTCAGCCAGGGATCCCGCGACTCTATTCTTTGTGTTTAGTGACACCTTCCTGAGCACCAGGTCTCCTAACTAAAATTTTCTGATCCGAACACGAGAGTTGTAGTGGCGTGCCACTCTTTGTTGATAAGCTGCATTTCTTATTCGGGAATTTTCCCTTTTTTCTTCTAGCTCATCCAAACTTTGTAGCATTGTATCGATGTTTTTTCCTTCATCGTATAGCCTGACCCGGGGGGACGCATACGATGTTTCTATGGGGATGACAGCTTCTGTTCTGAACGCTAGGCTGAACGGAGTTTCTCCTGTTGAAGTCCTTGTTGTCGTCCAATATGCCCACAATACTTCAGGAAGCATTTCAACCCAGCTTTCTTTTTTGTCATCTAATTTTGCTTCGATTGTGTGCTAGATAATTTTATTTACTGCCTCTACTTGCCCGTTTGTTTGTGGATGAGCTGGTGTTGCATAGTAGTTGGCAATATGATACTTCTCGCACAATTGTTTGAACCTTTGGTTATTGAACTGAGTGCCATTGTCGGTGATTATAGTGTCCGGAATTCCAAACCTGTAAAGTATGTTTTTCTTTACAAAATTCGTGGTGTTTGCTTCCGTGATATGCACCAACGCTTCAGCTTCGACCCATTTTATGAAATAATCGACAGCTACTATGGCGTGCTTCGCTCCACCCCCTGTTCCAGCTGGCATTGGCCCGATCAGATCTAGACCCCACATGGCGAATGGCCACGGGGCAGTGAGATTTTTGAGCTTTTCTGGGGGTTATCGGATATCGTTGGTGATTCTTTGACAGGTATTGCAACTTTCCGACCATTGCTGTGCATCTGAGAAAAGTGTAGGCCAATAATAGCCTTGCCTGAGTACTTTATGCGCCAGACTCCTACCCCAGTGTGGTTCCCGCAAACTCCTCCGTGGATCTCTTGAAGTACTCGATGTGCATCTTCTTCTGGTATACATCTCTAGAGAGCTTAAGAAAACCCTCTTCTGTATAATTCTCCTCCGATCATGGTGTACCTAGCCGATCGATACCTGATGCGCTTTGCTAATATCGGATCTTCCGGGAGTATACCTTCTTCCAGGAACCTTCTCAGCTGGACCATCCAATAGTCTTGCGGTGTTCGGATTTCTGAAATTTCCAAATGCTTAAGGTCATCCGTACTCGATTTAAGGAGGTGTGCAACTGGAATGGTTTTTGGTCTGATCGAGGTTGTTGCGGACGCTAATTTAGATAAAGCGTCTGCCTTTTCATTTTCTTCTCTGGGGATCTGAACGATCTTGTATTCTTTAAATTTTTGGAGGAGCTGTTTTGCGATGTCACGGTAGGCAACCATTTCTTCATCTTTAGCCTGGTATTCATCCATAACCTGGTTGACAACTACCTGTGAATCGCTAAATATCTCCACTTCGTCTGCCCCAAGAGCTATGCAGACTCTGAGTCCAGCTAACAATGCCTCGTATTCAGCCTGATTATTGGTTGCTTTGAAATCGAATCTCATGGTACATTCAACATCATCTCCTTTTGGGGTGCGAACTACGATCCCTGCCCCGCTGCCATGAGTATTCGAAGAACCATCAACATATAATTTCCATTGGAAACTTCTATCCAACAATTTTTTTGCTTCCAGGTTCGTTTCTGTGAACTCGGCTATGAAGTCTGCCACTGCTTGTCCATTGAAGGAAGTTCTGGGGACATAATAAATATCGAATTCACTTAACTCGATTGCCCATTTAGTAAGTCTTCCTGATATCTCTGGTTTTTGTAAGATTTGTCTTAATGGGCAATTGGTGAGAACCTGGATCGTATGAGCCTGAAAGTTTGGTCTCAGCTTTTTTACAGCTGAAACCAATGCTAAGGCCATCTTCTCTGCTTGTGAGTATCTGGTCTCGGCCGGTAGGAGTGTCTTGCTTGTATAATACACTGGTTTTTATACTCCATCTTCTGTCCTGACTAGGACTGAACTTGCTGCAAGCTCGGTTATTGATAGATACAGCTGAAGTATTTCCCCTTTTTGTGGTTTTGAGAGGATGGGAGCTTGCCCCAAGTATTCTTTTATCTTTAAGAATGCCTGCTCGCACTCTTTATTCCACTCCAGGCCTTTTCCTTTTTTGATCACTTTGAAGAAAGGCGCGCACCTGTCTGTAGCCTTTGAGATGAACCTTCCCAAGGAGGCTAAACACCCTGTTAAGCGTTGTACCTCTTTCAATGTTTTAGGTGAAGTCATTTGCTGCAAAGCCTGGATCTTCTCTGGATTAACTTTGATTCCTCTTTGATGGACTTGAAAACCCAAGAATCTTCCCGAGTGGACTCCGAATAAACATTTGTTTGGGTTTAACTTCATCTGATATCTTCTTAATACATCGAATGTCTCTCGGAGGTCGTGAACATGGTCATCTGCTGAGATGCTTTTAGTCAACATGTCATCAATGTAGACCTCCATGTTCCTTCCTATTTGCTGAGTGAAGATCTTGTTGACCAACCTTTGGTACGTGGCTCCTGTATTTTTTAAACCGAAGGGCATCACTGTGTAGCAATATAAACCCTGATCTGTTGTGAAAGCTGTTTTTTCTTCGTCAGCTTTGTTCATCCGGATCTGATTGTATCCCGAGTAAGCATCCATGAAGCTGAGCAGTTCATGACCAGTTGTGGCATCCACCAGCTGATCTATTCTTGGGAGTGGGAGGCTGTCTTTCGGACATGCCTTGTTTAGATCCTTGAAATCTACGCACATCCTCCACTGTCCATTTTTCTTCTGGACGAGGACTACGTTAGCGACCCACTGGGGTAGCTGACTTCTCTGATTGATCCCGTCGCTAGTAGCTTTTCCACCTCTTGTTTGATTGCTTGACTTCTTTCAGGATTGAACGATCTTCTCTTTTGTACTACCGGTTTGGCATTCGGGCTTACTGCGAGGTGATGGGATATTATTCGGGCATCAATTCCGATCATATCTTCATGACTCCAGGCGAATACATCTTTGTATTCTCTGAGCAAATTGGTCAATTCTCGCTTGATTTTTTCTTCCAAGTTGGCCCCGATCTTGACTTTCTTGTCCGGTTTGTCTTCTTCGAGTAGTATTTTGGCCACTTCTGTCTTGTATTCATTCGAGCCCTCCCTTGGATCTAGTTCGAATGACAAGGATTCTTCACTCTCATTTGGCTGCATTATGGTGCACACTTGTTCGGCATCATGCTTGTCTTTGTATACCGACAAGTTTGCTCTTCGGGCTATCTCTTGGGATCCCTTGACTATCCCAACCCCTTGTTATGTTGGGAACTTGATCATTAATGCGTAAGTGGCTGTCACGGCTCTTGTTTTATTTAGGAATGGCCGACCCAATAACACATTATACGGCCAATTATCCAAATCAACTACCACGAAGTCGAGCAGGACAGTCCTCTGGCATGGTGTCGTTCCGATCTTCACAGGTAATTTGACTGTCCCGAGTGACCTGACCTCTACTCCCCCAAATCCTCTTAACGGAGTATGGAAATGCTGTAAATATTTTCGGTCCAATCTTAGCTGGTCGTATACGGCCACACTTAAGATGTCTGCTGAACTCCCATTGTCTATTAAAATTCTCCGGACTTCCCTATGGCCAATCCGAGCACTTATAACCAAAGCGTCATTAGGTCGAACATCGACGCCGTGGGAATCTGCCTCTGTGAAGACTATCAGGTCCCATCCTTCCTTTATCCTCTTCGGGTCTGGTTCAACCGAATTCACGTCTAAGTTATTCATGGCTTCTACTGCTTCTCAGACTTCCTGAGTCCGTTCTCGGTTGCTCCTCCCAGTAGAAAGTCCTCCGAAGATTGTATGTATTACTTCATTGGCTTCAGGGCTGGCTCTTCGATTTTGACCAGGGTTGTGATCAGCCTTGGCTTTCTTGACTTCTGATCTTTCGTCTTTTTTTAAGATTACATCCCGTAGGTGCCCTTCCCGAATAAGGGTTTCTATGTAATCTCTGAGCTGAAAACACTTCGAAGTCTCATGAACGGTCTCTTTATGAAACCTGCAATACTTTGTTGTATCTCTCCGTGCGAACTGTGATTGTCGCCGCGGTTCTTGCACCATATTCTTCTCTTCCAGAATGGCTAGAATTTCTTCTTGTTTCTTCTGAAGAGGGGTGTAAATGGTATATCCGCCGCGGTATTTCTCTGTGGACCGTTCGGCGTTACACCTATTACCCTCATCCTTATTTTTCTCCTTGTTGTTCCCTTTCTGTTTTTCTTTTTGATTCTGCCCCTTGGATTCGGTATTTCTCTGTTCGGGCTTTCCTCCGTGCATATAGCTTCCTCCTGTAGCTAACTCCTTTTCCTCAGCCAGAGCTTATCCTCCCACCATATCCATCATGTCGGCATACCTTGTCAGCCGTGCTCTTCTCAAATCGAAGGATAACCGTCCATTCTGCAAGTTATTGGTGAATGCAGCAATAATGGCTTCATCATTAGCGCTGCCAATCTCTGATACTGCTTGGCCAAACCGGCCCAAGAATTTTTTTAACGACTCGTCTTTCCCCTGTTTTATTTTAGAGAGGTAGGCCACCGACTTCTTTCTGTGAAAGTTGCTCAGGAATTGCCTTGAGAAGCTCCTGCTCAACTCGCTGAAATTTCCGATGCTTACCTGAGGTAGTCTTCCGAACCATCTTGAGCCTGTGTCCCCAAGCGTTTGTGGAAAGTTGAGACACAACAGGGGGTCGCTACGGGCATATTGAGCCATGGCACTTTTGTAGCGCCTAACGTGCTCCTTTGGATCTGTATCTTTTTTGAATTGTTCCACATGCGGCATCCTGAATCTTTCTAGGAAAGGGGTCCATAAAATTTCCCTGGTAAATGGACTGTCGGAGTCGTCGTCGTCGGATAGATCGTTGTAACCGTAACGTCTGACGAGTGCCTCCATCTGTCGCCTATTATTCTCTAATTCTTGAGTCAGGTTCTGGATTGTAATATCTTTGTCCCCTACCGGGCTTCCCTGACGGTTGAACCGATGGGTGACTGTCATTCTTTCCTCAGATTCTTCACTCTGATGCCGGAACCCTCGTGTGACTCCATTATGACGTATACGATAGTGTTGATCACTGTCTTCTGATGCTGATCGTCCTCTGCGCCGATCGTATTTACGATGTCTGGCACGTACTGTTTGATTGCGATCCAGCTTTTGGTGATTCTCCCCCCCTAGTGTTTTCTGTCAAACCGGATTGATCGGGGAAGAGTTCCTTCTAGTTTCTGGCATAGTTATTCCTGGTCCTACCACCATTGAACAGAGCCTTGCGGGTGGAGGATTATGAGTATGCGCTTCTGCGGCAAGTAGGTCAATCCTCTCCTTCTAGCGCCAATTGTTGACGTCGATTTCTGGATTATGCCAGAAAAGCCAACAGGGACTGGATTTTGGCTATTGATATAAAGAGAAAGAGATGCAGAGAGAGTAAAAAAGACAAGGTTTACGTGGTAAAACTCCGATGGTCGGAGAAACATCCACGGGTGGTTGAAAGATCAATCAAGCCAAAATCCACTAAGAGAATAAGATATTTTTACAAGCTCTCGATCTCCCTTTTTATCTCTGTATTATTTTTTATTACTGTATGCTATATTGTCTATCTCTTTTCGAGCCAGATTATGGGTCTATTTATATGCTTATAGAACCCTAATCTGCATTGTACAAGTAATACAAGATATTTGTATTTAATTATGATTTGGTTACTTGTTTGAGGTTGATTTGTCTTCTTTCCGGTTTCGGAGTCTCTTTATGGAAATTGAGTGGGATTCTAGTAGCGTAGTTCGATTTGACTTGTTTCCTTATAAGAATGTAGTCTTCGAAAATGAATCAGGTTGTTTCCTGATTGGGGGACTCTTCTAACTCAAAGGTCCATTATTTGGGATTCCTACATGAAGAATATCTTCGCGTATTTAATGACTTAACCCGTACGATAAGTTCTTATTCGGGCTGTACTTACTCCCGAGTAAGACTGTTACCTGATGGTTCCGAGTAGTGCTGTTTAAGCCCGAGCAAATGCGTTGTTTTAGCCAGTCCCGAGTAGGTCTTTATTCGGTATATGCTTACTCGGGCTTGCTCTCTTTAATGATGCCTTGTAGGATATTTCCCGAATGTCCATCTAAGCATACACCTGACTATTTTTTCTTTCCTGTCAATGACGTGTATGCTTAGTAAAATTTACATACAACACATATATTTGATGGTATAAAGTTAAAAAGTTAAAAAAAACAAAAAAAAAACTCAACTCAAAGCTTCAAAAGCTTTCAACAAGATTCAAATTAAGTTTGAGTTGCTCAATGGCGGACTTTGAAAATGTTTACTGAAAATTCAAAACAGAGATGTAGAGAATATATTGGGAAGAAAAGGAAAAAAGAAAAAGAAAAAGAGAGGTGGAGAGATACGGTGGAGACAAGAGGCAATGAATAAAGAGAGAGGTAGAAAAAGTAAAAAAGTAGAAAATGAGTAAGTAAAGGTATTATTACCATACGAAAAAAAAGAGTTAATTTTGTAAGAATTTAAGAAACGGGTTATGTCGTAACTTGACCCTTCAACTGGGTTAGTTCTCAATAAAACCTTAAGTAAAATTACCAATAATACTAAGTAGTTTGCAAGTACACCCATTAATAATTATTAATTAGTTTCCTATTTTAATTTTTTGTAAAAGAAAAAAAATCATATTAATGATTTTATATAAACATGTATCATTACAAACTCTTTCTATTTTCTTAAACCCTAAATTCTCTTTTAAATACTAGTTTCAAATATATTTTCAATTTCTTTTAAGGAAAAAAAAGTTTATTGTTAAAAATGAAAAATGAATCAAAATCATTCAAAATTGGTTATGAAAAAACATGTTTTAAATTGATTTCTATTAGAGGAATAAAATCATTATGTATTGTTTTCTCTATGATATCTGTATTTTATTTTCTTTTCAAACAAGCTTTAGATTTATTTTTAAGAGAGAGAAGTAATGGAGTCTATTTTGTGAGAAGAAAACAAAGAAGAGAAATGAAGTGAGGAAAGAATTAAAGATAATAATAAAATTTTAATTAATATTAAATTTAATTAAATAATATAATAATGAATAATGTTTTATTGAGAACTAACCCATTTTGAAGGGCCAAGTTACAACATAACCCCTTCTTTTTTTTTTGTAAAAGTAACTCATTTGAGACAGTATTGCCCTTATCAATTTTAAGGTGTGTTGTTTACAAATCTATAAGTCCAAAGAGCATTTTGAACTTTCAAATGACATTGTGAACTTCCAAACGCTTATCGGAATTTTGCAAACACATAGAATAATTGAGAAACCAAGTGTACATTTCAACATGTGTCCAAAGTTAATTGAGAAATCCAAACACCATTGAGAAACGTTATCAGAAAAAAAAATCTATAAATTGTATAGATTCAAAGCAACAATGGTAAATCGACCACAACAACATTAAATTCAAACAAGATCTATGATCTATTTTGTACATATAAAGGAATTTCACAAAAATAAACAACAATAATACACACATTTAAGGGTATAAAGTAAAATAAAAGTAAAAGGAACTCACCTTAAAGCTTCAACAGTAGAAACCCTTGTTGTTGATAAAGAATGGAAGCTTTCAACAATTCAACTTAGGTTCAAGTTGCTCAACGGTGGACTTCGAAAATGTTTAATAAAAATGCGAAACAATGACGTTGAAAATTCGATGGGAAGAAAAGAAAAAAATAAAATAAAAATAAAAAAAAAGGTTGAGAGATAGGGTGGAAATAAGAGCTAGAGAATAAAGAGACATGTAGAGAATGTAGATAAGTAGAAAATGAGTAAGGATATAATAGTACTTCCGTATAAAAAAAGAGTTGCAACCTTCAAAATGGGTTAGTTCTCAGTAAAACTTATAAATGTAGGTGATGTGTACTTATAAGAAATAAAATATAATATAATTACAGAAATGATATTTTTGATATTAAGTAAAGTTTATTTACAAATTATGATTTTTTTTTTAATTTTGATAAGTGCAATTACAAAAGGTATGTATATACGGTTTTTAAGGGGTGTCAATATTGTCACTTTAAATTTTAACGATATTTAAACTAAACCGGATTCGAATCATATATAGATAGATTCAGATCTGACCGACCGTTTTGATGCCTCTACTTAAAGCACTCGTATGGATAGTCACTAATCACTTGAATTATGTGAAGTTTTCGATCAGTTAGTTAGCAAACAAACTTTCCCGAGTGTTGGAAATTTGGTGTCACCCTCTCTTTCAAGAGGGTTTTGTTACTTTTTTTTCTCATGGGGTCAAATTCGTTAAAGCTCATTTATGGAGCGATTTTTCAACTTAATTCAATAATTCGATTGTTTTAGATTTACCATTCCTTCGTTCATTACAGTAGCTCAAAGTTAAAAATGTCAATTGACTCTTTTAGCACAAGAGACTGCCATTAGTCTCACTCATTAACAATCTCAGTCACACTCTCTCCTTGCAAAAACATCCCATATATATAAGAATGTTAATTTATTGCAAATTAAATTAATTTCTGTTGCTTAATGCTTCAAATTCATATAAGATTAGAGTTACTCGAGCATGCTTTAAACAACACAGCGTATAATAAGTTAAAAGAAGAACATAACAATTAATGTATACCTGAAACTGAAAGCCTCTTCAGTCTTCATCCAGCGATATGGGCACCTAAGTAGTGACCAGAACTACCTTTCCATGGAAGGACAGATACACATATTTAATATTTTGAGCAAATCAGTGATTTAGAAGGAGCAATGTTGTATTTTCAACTCACTGGATTCACCAGCTATGTTAACAGAAGAGGTGCCCAAATCAATTAAGCATCATTAATAATACAATTTTGATAAACTCAAAGCAATGCAGAAACTGAAGCTTCTTTAAGTTTAGAAAAACCCAACAAGAGTTGTCCTTATATTAACTGGACAAAAGCCTCGCAGCTGACATGCTTTGTTTCTTTACTCTCTCTGCCATAGAAATCAGAACCCGAGGTCCCTAAAAAACAGAGATTTTTATTTTTCTTTTTCTTTACTTGGGTTTTTTTGGTCTTGTAGCAAATCACATGCATATTAACAATCCTAAAACAAAAATACTATAATAGAATTGTTTTCTATTACTACTTGATAGACAGAAATTAATACAACTTTCCAGAAACACCCACACAACCCACATAAAAACAAAAGGGCAACTCAACAAGGCAAAGTGAAGAGAAAAAAAATAAATTAACAAAAGTTGAGCTACTCGTACTATCTTCACTATATTCACAAAAATACCCACCTCACAAAACTCACCCTGAAAACAAATTCATTAAAAAAAAACCCAGTTCCTCACATCCATTCTAAGTTTTTGCAAGAAATTTAATCAACCAATCACCATGAAGGAGATGTGCGAGGAGAGCCTGAGGATGAGGATGAAAGACCGTTATTACTAACAGAGTCACTACCTGAAGTTCCAACATCCCTCAAAGCAACTGAACAAGCCTCTACTGGTAGCTTCTTCATTGGAGTCAACGGAGGTGTTGTAACAACCAATGACTCGTCTTCGCCTGAAGAACCATCTGTTTCTAGACGTGACGGTGATGTATATGGAGTTTCAAATGGAGTATCTGCTCTACTCACCAGCCTGCTTGCATCGTTGTTGTCGTAAATCGGATTCGATATGTACACGAAATGCTCTCTGCAACCGCCACCACCACTGCAACCGCTAGTACTGTTGGTAGCAACCTGAATTGGGATTTCTTGAATGGGGTGAGGTGAGGTGATAAGTGGAGTTGATTGGGATGGTGGAGAGATTATGCCCATATGATGATGGTTTGTGTTGGATTTTTGGGTTTGTATTTCAAGAACACTTTGGAGTTTCAAGCTCTGGTTTTTTATTTCTACATTGTTTTCTTTGGAAGAAACCGCAGGAAAGAGGAAGCTTCTTGGAGCATCAAGAACACCCTGAGCATAAAAGCTACTGAGAGGACTTGGTGATCTGTCTTGGGCTTGTAGAGACTGAGATGGAGAAGCAGAAGTGTTGGTGGTGTTTGTAGTGTTTCGAAGCCGACGTCTGCGGAGCAATATAGAGCAGTAGAGCTCAACTAAGAGCACTAAGACCAGACCCAACACAATGGCCAGGCTGACCACCATAACCAGTGTTGCTCCCATTATTACCTTGGATGAGTCTTTCATTTTTATTTTCTTTTCTCTGCTTCTCTCTTCTTCTTCCTCTCTGTCTCAAGTGAAATGGAGGCAGCGAAATAATGGACAGTAATAAAGGGAAGAGTGAGAGGATTTATTTATTTTTTTTGGCGGGAAAGAGTATTTTACCTTTGATAAAGGAAAGGAGATGGCATGCGAATCTTTATAGAGCATTGGGCATTGGAAATTTAAGACTTCTTTTTGTCCTCAACTTGTATGGTTTCTCTGACAATTTAAGGTCATAATAGTAATTTCATTCTAGCCTTATTAACCAGATTGCTATCATAACAACTGTGCTATAAAAAAACTGACAAAAAGACAATAACCCCTTAGATTCACCAAGACACGACACGGTCAACATTTCACTATTGATAACATGACATTCTCAGCCAATAAGTGTCAAGAAGCGCAATGTAATTGCTATAAGATAGTAGAAAAAACATCAACCTCAATCTCAATTCTCAACTTCTATTCTATCATTTCAAGTTACATGCAACAATATTACAACCTTTACATCGTAGGCTACGGTCATTGAACTAGTATCAAGTATTCAAGTATACATTCTATTGATGCAATTTGTGACCTCAGAAAAAAAAGAAAATAATGCCACTAACATGCACATAGAGGACCCTGCTTCTCTATTACTGAATAGAATGCAATTTCAAAGACAAACCACTGATCTTATTCTTACTTCATATACTGCACCGCCAGACTTAATTCAAGAAGCGGAATGCAGGAAAGACAGCATGGATGCCATCATGCTCATGCCAAGAGGTAAAGATACAGATTATTATTCCGTAAAGCTTTTACCTTCCTTTCAGTGCTGCAAACCTGGCGGCCAAATCATCATAGTCTGGTAACTTTGGATGCACATGCCGAGCTGCATTTGACCTATCTGGTTGGAAGGAAGCAGCACGAGCAAATACTTTTGTTGTCTCTGATGAAGTTGCTTGCTCATGTGGGAGAGAAATTGATCGGGATGGAGGAGGCACCATCTCTGACATCTCATCAGATCCATCTATTCTTAGATTCTGAGGGGATTCACCTGCATGACGACTTTTGGATTTTCGTCTCACCATTCCCTCTTCAAAGGTTGAAGGTTTCTTACTGTAATGCAACAACAGTTTATCTATTATCCTCTCATCTTCATTGTTCTTATAACACTCATCGTCAACCACGAGTTGCAGGCCTCGTTTTGAGTCATACCTTCGCTTGCCTCTTGATTTTCTTTTTACAACTCCCACATCTCCAATATTGACAACACCATCATGACTAGATGGTGCTTTACCGTGCCTCCTCCTGACTGATCTAGGTTTTGGTATGGGATTCCCTACATCAGCATCCTTATAGTACAATTCTGTATATCCAACAACTGGCTTCTCATGCTGACGATGATCTGAGCCTGCTTGAATCCTCTCTGATGTATCACCTTGGACATTCAATGAAGAATCATTAGAGACTCCATTAGTATCAAAACCAGGATGTGCAGATCCTAAATTGGCTCCATGTTTGTTATCCTTCGATTTGACATGGGATTTAACATAAGGAGGGGGGAGAGCATTATTGTAGTAAGGATTCAACTTCGGTATTTCTTCCTCCTCAATTTTTCTTGTTGAACTTGCATTATAGTGTTGGGCATGACCGTTGTCAGAATTTCTCGTTAAATGTTGTCCTGCATAACTAGGAGCAATAGATGGATTTCCATAAGGTAAACTGTCCTTGCTCTTCTCCCTCTTAGGTAAAGCATTCTCCCTACCACCCCCATGTGGCTTGAATGTTGTATCATCATTATATTCCATTTTTTTAGCATAAGCTGAACTGCCAACTCTCACTGTCTTTAAGGCAGCATCTCCCTTTACATCAGAAGTTACATTCTTATCACCAACAACTTCTTGCCTTCCTTGTAGTGAAAAGTCACGTTTGTCCATTTTCAAGATACCTTCTTCCCTGCAATTAAGGGGCTTCAGTCTATCACTTGAGAGTGCCGGTCTGGACTGAAGGATATACTTGTCTCTCTTTGAGGTGTAATCCTCTTTACCATTATCCAATATGTGCCCATAACTTGTGCATTCAAGCCCATCTTTGTCATGATTTGGGATAGTGTCCTTGCCATTAATTGATTTATACTTATCATTAGAGATGTTGAAAGATCCATAACATTTTGGTTGGTCCTGCAACAAATAGCCGCATATTACAAACGATATCAGCAACAGAAAAGTGAAGAGCAATATTGTCAATTAAGTACAAAATGACACAAGTTCTAGTATTTCCCAGATTTGTTTCTTATTTTAACTGATAGTAACTGTAATTAAAGGAAAATAAAGATGGGCATACCAGTGCAGATGTAGAGGGTTTGGACATCCTCTGCTGAAAAGCCCTTGCGTCCCATTTTATGGAAAATTCTGATGCTATATCTTGCATTAACTGAACTTTTTTTTCCATTATAGAAGGCTTCACAGTTGATTTCTCTATCAACTATCAATGAGAATTAAGATGATCAGCCATAGAAATGCAGATAAGAATATATAGAATTTGTTAAGCATAATTCTATCAAAAATACCTCTTGATTAACAAAGTATTCCAGGGAATTCCCATATCTCTCTTGAAAAATATGCCTAAGGTCACGTAACTCTGGCAGATCAGAAAATCTTGCAGTAGCAAACATCATGGATGAGACAGCCTCCCTCAAGTCTTCAGGGCAATCCCTGTAAGAAAAACAATGAAGTAAGGGTGTAAATAAAATCTTCAAAGTAAAAAGAGTTCCGCTACAAAGAACAAAGACAAAAGTTAAGAACATAATATACTAGAGCATTTGAAGCACTTCAAAGTGGAAGAGATTTGACTGAAAATTGCAAGTCCAACATAAACAAAATTTAACTTTCTGATCCAATGACATTATATGGCACATTTCTGTTTAGCTTACTGATATGACATTATATAGCGTATTTCCGTTTAGCTTTCTGATATAACATTATAATGCATATTTATACAATATCTTCCTCAATAGTTGAAGTTAAATGACATAGAGTTGTTTTTAAATTCCAAACTCTATCTTGTGGATATCTAACATAATACCAGTATGGCAGTATCATGAAGGTTCCAACTATTAACTTTCCTTTGTAGGATAGGCAGTACAATTATTCACTGCTAAAGTTATCCAAATCAGAGCTAATAATTTTACATCATTTTATTCAACATTTCATTTCACAATTTGTGAACATTTGTGAGGGATAGATATGCTTAAATTAACTAGCAGACTTATTGCTATCTAGCATAGCATTGTGAATTTATACCAAAGAATAACATCTGGACCAGAATTCCAGTCAATAACTGTGAAGGCCAATTCTCATACCTCAATAAACCGTACCCCAATAAGAATCTATTCACCACATTCCAGTCCCTGTTGGGAAGGCGCCAACTCTCAAACAACAATAAATCATACATCAAAGTAGACTCTATCCACCACAAACTAATATAATAATAATGCATGCAAGTGATACACATCTAATATGTTAAAATTTAAAGAGAAGCTTCATCTTGAGAGAATGAGACAAAAACCTAGTATAACAGCCATACAACTAGGCATATATTGGGTATGAACTATCTAGTGTTTTGGAAAAAATGAAGAATCTAGATGATACAACAACAGTAAGTCATAACATATCACCCTGTCTAGTAATTTCATCAGATTATAATAAAATTAATACTGATAAAACCCAATATGATCTGTGCATAGAACAACAAATAAACAGATATTTTCATACCAAATTGCTACTGGACAACATCAAATTAAATTAAATTGAATAAGAAACCCAATAACTTCACAACAATAGCAGTAGAGCAGTCAAACCTCTGTTTTTGCATGATGGAAAGATGCTTCAATATGAAATTGCAGCATTGCTCAACGAAATCATAGCAATACGTAACGTTCAGCTCGGCTAGAAGCCCTTCAGCCTGTTTCAACACATGCAAACAATAAACACTTTGCTAACATGTAAATTTATACTAAATCAGGCCATACCAGCCCTTGCATAAAACCAAATCCCAAAATTTTCAAAATTCTCAAGCAACAAATGCACTAAATCGAACAATGCATGCTCAACCAAAAAAAAAGAAGAAGTAAGCACGAGGTTGCTCATAATCACAATCTATCTCACATTTTAACTACCAAGATTTAAAGAAAATCTTCAGAAAATTGAGACTCTCCAAAATTATATATATAAATCATAAAAAGCTTTAAAATGAGGATTGAAATTACCCTGCCATAAGCATTAATATCAAGGCCGTTAGAGAGCAGATCAGCTACATCTTTTTTCAAAAACTTTTGCGTCGCATTCCTCTTTCTTCTTATAACATCGATCCGACTTTTGGTAAGCTTTATCAACGATTTACTGTATATATATATATATATACAAACACATAATAAATAACTTAATAAAATTAAATCAAAATCTACAGAGAACGATCAGAGCACTAACCATTTGGCCGCAAAACCTCGACCTAACAGTCCGTCAAGCATCTTCTCCTCGGCAGCTCAAAACGTTCAAGTGACCGTTACAATTTTCGAAAAGAAAAAATAAAGCGATAAAAAATCGTCGGAGGAATTAAGAAGATAATGCAAGATCCGACATAAACGAAAGAAAAAGAGAAAATCACAATCAAAATCAAAACACTTTGGACATATCTCGCGCAAGACGTATTATTTGGACACTCGTTGAAAAATGAGTGTGAGGTGCGGTGACTGCACTCAACTACTGGTTGATGTCTATATATTTTTTAATTTCCGATATTGACCTTTTTCGTTTGCGTAAAAGACCAGGGTTTCGTGTGATCATTTATAAATTTTAATCGTTGTGGAGGTTAGTTTCGGGTGATGGTGATGTGGTGTTTCGATTGGGTGCGTGTAAGGCGGAGAAATTGGTTTGATGTTATGGGAGATCGTGGCCGCTTGATGAGAAGAAAAAGTGTCGTGATTTGGTGGAATCTTTCTGAGCTGGACCGCACTTATTGTTTTTAGCAATTTTATATTTTCTTTTGTTCGTTAGGCAGAACTGTCGTCTCCGGCCCAATGTAACGGCTGCTTTAACGGTCTTTAACTACATTCTGATGGTGGTTCACAGATGCTCTGACTAATAACTAATAAGTAACGAGTGGGTCACTGTCACTTAAAATTAAGGAGATTAACTTCTTTTTCATTTTGTTACTTTTCCCTCCAAGTCTCAACTAGTTATATACTTATGTCTAGCTTCTCCCTCATCAAACCCAATAGGATCGATCCATTGCATTTTGCGATTTGAGAATTTAATTGGATCATAAATTCTATAATTCATTAAATCAGATAAGAATTAATATTTAAAAAAAAAAAAAGACAGATAAGATCTTTTATTTTCTATATGAAAATCTCTTAAATCCATTATATCCGTCGAAATATAAGGTTTAATGGCGTATTTACTAATTAGAAATTCTAATGATGGAAAAAAAAACTTAATTGTTGATTTGTAATTATTGTATTTATTAAAATTAATTGGGAATCGGATTATATAAGTTTTATATACAAATTAGGAATTAAGTTCCTCCTAAAAAGAGCGATATCCATCTTCCACTTAAGGAATCAAGTTTCATTTTCTGATTCACTTTCCTATAGAATTTGATTCCCTTTTATTTCATTATTGATTAGTAAAGGCAATAGTATTTTGTAATTATATCAGATTGGATCGAATTTCACCCTAAGATAGGATTGGATCGAATTGTATTTTTTTTTATATCAAATCAGATATTGGATCATGTCAATTCCAATGGATTCAATTTGCAACACACCCTTTCCCTCTTCATCGCCCATTTCCCTGTATCATCTCGAGTCTTGACTGTAGCTACTATCTGATTAACCCAACCATGAAGAGATGCATAAAACGATCACTAGTAAGTCTTCATCTATATCACATTGACTTTAAAGTTAGAGACACATGTCACTCAATAATCGCATCTGATGCACCACCATCAAATTTTAACATATTACGTTAAATACTCAAATGCACCCAAGAAACAAATCTCACAAACTACGATGTCCAAATATGCTTGTATCAACATCTTTAGTTAAATAAGTGAAGGGTATGAGAGTCCAATTATATTTTCTGTGACCGTTGACAGTAAAAAATCTAATCAGAACGACGGAAGGACAAAAATGAATGATTTTAAAAAATATATGGTCCAATCCAGTAAAAATTGGATAAGTGATAAAAAAAACAATTCAAAAAAACATAAGAACTAAATCAATAATACCTCCATATTTAATTGTTATAGTACTGTCTAATATGATTCGATAAAAATGATATTCATTCAAATGATATAGATTTTAGTTGTTGAAAAAAAAATTAGTATATCCTGATCTGATCAAATATCAAATGAGTGTTAAATTCCACTTAAATAGAAAACAAATTCACCCGTAAAGTCGTGAAGAGGTGAAGCTGGGGATTGGGGAAGGATGTCCAATTCCAAGTCAGCTTGGGTATGGACTACTCAATTAAACCAGTGTTTGTTCTAACTGAGACTGACCATCTAGTGCTTCTCTGCCTAAAGAACTCCAAAATAATATGATAAAGACAAAATTTCATGTTGTATTATATTGTTGAGGTGACAGAATCTATCAAATCAAATTTTAACGTTTTATAAATTAGTTTTGGCATATTTTAATCGAATCAGTAATCAAAGAATTAACATTTTTTTTTGTTAGTTTTTGCATCCAACTCTAAGAATAATATAAGCAATGGGTTTTTTTTATTTAACTAATTTATAAAATTATTAAGACTCCCATCTTATATGTAATTAAAAAAAGCAAGAAAATAAAAGAAAAATAAACAATGAAACACATTAAAGAATACATAAAATAAAATCATAAATATATTGTTAATGACAACAGGTGACAAATATGTATTAAAAAACAGACAATAGATGAAAAATAACAACAATGAGTATCATAATTCAAAAAAAAAAATTATAATACCTCTACGGAGTATTTCTTTACGAGATATAGAATCGATTGGCAACAATTTAAAAGGAAGAAAAGTAAGGCATTGCTGCAATGATAAGTGAAATAGAACAACGTTATAGCGTGATGCAATAAGATGCCACATGTCAGATATAGTCATCAATCGATCAATTCTTGGAAGTTCCTCGAAGTATGATAGCCGTTGAGTTAATTGTTTTATCCTCTCTTATGCTTTATATAAAAAAAAAATAGTTACCTAGAGGAGAATGCAATTCGTTTAACAAATCCTTCCTTGTAACCATCCATCTTGACCAAATCTTAGCAAGTCAGCAATATGTCACGGGCCGCAAGCTGTCAAGCCCAGGAGCCCAACAAAGGCCACAACTATGCCAAGCTCTTGGAAGATTCTAGAGACTTCTCCACAATTCCAGCATTGGTCAAGTTTCTGGAAGTCTCTAGCAACCCAACCCAACCCAACCCAACCCTCTCTACACCATTCTTGTATTTAGCTAGATAGTTGTAGAATAATCTAGAACCTTGTAAAGACATGTAAATACATGTAGAGTATTCTAGCTAGGTGTAGAATATTCTGGAGACTTAATCTCCACTATTAGACTAGATTAATCTAGAACATTCCTTAAGGAGGTGGCTCACCTATAAATAGCCAACACCCCCTCATTTGTAAATCATCCTAGAAACTCAAGCATTATAGTATCCAAAGCATTGTAAAGCTTCCTTCATAGCAATACAATCTTTGTTTTCCATTCAAGCTCTTCTACTCTTTTCTCTCAAATCTCTCTTGTAAGGCTTACTTAGCAATATTCTCATAGAATTTGCCTAAGTGCCGCACGGGTGTGCTGCGCAAACTCTAAGCCCGTGACAAATAGCTCTAAATCCACAATTGCCATCACCTGTAACATTCTGGACTCAATGAATGAATGGTTGCAATGCTTTTGGCAATGCATCAATATATGCATTTAAAGTTGGTGATTGATGTCGGCATACCTGCAACTTTTAATTACGAAAAAAAAAATCATACTTATTTTTTTATTAAATATTAAACGAGTTATAAATTTACACAATAGCTTCTCCTTTGGTCTTCTCATTTGTTTAGCATGAACTCAAGTTTTTGATGATGTAGATGTACCACATGTGAAATGAGGTGAACAACTTTCTGGGCCGGATAGTACTAGTTCAAAAGCAAATGGAATTCTACGGGTGGATGAATCAACTTTTGAATTTGGTCAACCTCTTGTGTTAGTCTTAACCTCCAGTTCAGCAAGATAAGTACATTCGGGATTAGCAATCTCCTTCAATTTCGTTAGAATTTCTAACTTTGTTTCAACACTATTTTCATTGAAACGCTTTGTAATTCTTTTAAATTCTGATTGACTACTCAAATCTGCATTTGGTTTTTTCTCAACACGCTCCAAATCAAGTTTTTCCCAGTAAGGGTCAACACTTTCAAGAGGTATAGGGCGACTTTCTCTCTTATATTCTGTAATCTCATGGGCGCATGGTACCCATGTGTGTATCGAATAACACACCCACATGCAGAATCGTCAACCCCAATAGAATTAGCCTGATTTGATTTGGAGAGTTTAATTTCCAATGTGCTGGTGGAAATAAAACCACGAAGTTCTCTAAATTTAGTGGGTTTGAATTGATGTTGTTCAATGGTCATACTCTTCCCAAATGACTCCACTATTTGTGTATGTTGCAGTTTAAGTAAAGCATGTATCTTCGTACAACAAGTCTCAAAATTTTCTTGATTTGATCCAAGTTGTTTCTTAAGCCTTGAATGTTCACTTTCAACCCTACAAAAAATTTACAAATTTAAAATTGATTAGATTAAACATATATATGAAAAATGAAACAATCAGTATCAGATAATTACATATTGACGTCACTTACCTATTTGTTGTCACGTTACCGAAATGTATAATTTTGTCAACCAATTTTTTATGACATATTCAATTGATCCCGGATAGGCACTGAAATCCCTTTGTAGTATGCTCAAGTGATGAACAAATTCATTTTCAAAGGAAGACCATACCAAAACATTCCAACCGGTTATGAATTTTTCCAATTGTTCAATTGTTGCAAACATACTCTTGCACTTCGCCAAAATATTTCTACTAATTTGCCATCTACATAAAAAAATTCATACAGTAGAAAATACTTTATCAATTGTTGGAAATTTCAAATAAAATGAATTGGAAAGGACACAGCTTTCTAAAAGTTGTTGACGAAAAGTCACAAATTTTCAAATGGTTTATATGTGTCTTATTGAGTGAAAAGACACAACTTTATACTTAACGTTACTTGAATGGGTGCATAACAACAATGGTTGCTTTATTTCATGAGTCGGTGCAAACCACTCTATAAAATACCAATTCCAACGCCATTTGAGAGACCAGAATTTGGCTAACTAGTTAGGCCACTGACATCTCCTATCTATTTTCTCTTATTTATTAAAACCATGTTGTCACATTGTTTTCTTGCATTAAATAAACCGATATTCTATCGACTACACAATGATTTGGAGTTATATTATACAAAGTAGTTATATTTTTCCTTGTAAGTCGAATCGGATATGTTTGATTTGTTTTCGAACAACATCAATTACAATTATAAAAGATCCTAGTATTTTACTATAGGAAGTTTTTGGTAATGTAGTGGGAAATAAATTTTACAAAAATCGATGAAAGTGATCACCTGAATAAATATTATGACTTGAAATATATAATTGTAATTTTATTTAATATATAATAAAACCTTTTTTCTTCTCTTTTAATGTCATACAGTTAACAATTGCAATTGAATAATACTATAAAACTCAAATAATTAACCTAAATTTCAATCCAAATGATGGGACAAGTGAGTTGTCATCATCAAACATAATATTAGATGATGTGGTTAATGAAAAAACCATTTGTTATATCATTTTGGTTGAAATTTGAACTAAATTTTTGGATTGTTTAACGTTGGTGATTACAATTTATAAACTTTTACATGTAACCGCTCATTCCAAATTACATTATACAAGGCATGAGTTACCAGGGGAAATAAAAAAGAAAAGTAACAAGAAACATAACATATAAGATTTGACATGTTAAAATTTATTTTTTTAAGAAGTAATATAAAAGTAAATAATATACGAAATGTAATAAATTTGGGATGTATATTTGTCATGAACAAGATTGGGCTTCGGGCAACAAATATGATGATGGCATAAGACATAGATAATAGATGTATAAATAGGAAGTGAAGTGAACACCATTTAACATGTTACATATATTTTTGATTGGTTGCAAAAGTTGAATCTATGGCATCTCGGAGCAAATGAAAAGTCTAATATTTGTTGGATACTTGGATCCCACAAGTCACAACCACAATCACACACACCAAGTAAGATGGAGATTGGGGTGAGATTTGGTCAAAATGTAAAGTTTGAAGCTAACACGCATAGGACGTCTTGGCTACTATAGCCAAAATAAATCTCTAAAGTGTTGTAAAATAAATGTAAAATAAATGAATAAGAGTTGAAGAACAATCGAAGAACAAATTATAAATGAGAGAGATCAGACGAAGAAATAATATAAAGAAGAGATATGAGAGACGAGAGAGAGAGAGAGATTGAATTGTATTGGATTTTTGGGGAGAGACATTGTAAATGAATAGATGACTCTATTTATAGACTTTGAGTCTACTTGTTATACATTGAATAAGGAGAGGCAGTGACATGCAATGATTTCCACGTGGGGTGACGATAATGATAATACTAAGCAAATATCTTTCGCTTGCATGGTGTAATAAATTTAAAGTCGGTTGGAGGAAATTCACCTTTCACAACACTCCCTTTTAGATTTTCATCATTTGTATTTCAATTTGCTATGTTATATGTTCTTAAAATTATCTCATTAAAATCCTTTATCAGGAAAACCAAGTGGGATAAACTTGATCGAAGGGAAAAAGAGTATGGTGCACATATGTCAAGAATTATTATTTTCTTCAAAACATTTCTCACATTTATACTTTGTTAGGAAAAACTCAGTGGGATAAAAAACCATAGTGATGATATCAATTGATCTGTCGGGTCAAAGTAATATTATGATGATCTTCTAGATCAATGTAACACATATACGAAGATTAACAAGATCAAAGTAATATTTACAATGTTCTTGTTGATCAATACAACATATATACAATGATCAACTGGATTAATGTAATATTTATGATGATCTTTATAGATCAAATGATTTTTAGGTGTGCTTAGAAAATTGTATCATTAAAACCTTATCAGGAAAACCCAATTGGACAAAAACCTGATTAGAAGGAAAAAGAGTACAATGCACATATGCCCCAATATAATTAATATGCTTCATTTGATATGCTCACCCTGATGGGACGCTCCCCCTGATAAAAATTATTTTGAAGCAATCTTCTTGATTGCTAAGTTGATGCATATAGATGTTTATTCATGAAATAACATCATATATGATTGGAGGGAGTGTAAGCAAGGACTTGCTTTATGATGTAATATCCATACCAAATCTTTTCAGAATCTTTTCAACATATTCTGATTAATGAACAAGCATTCCATTTGATCTATGCTCGATCTTTAAGTCGAGATAATATTTGCTTTCTTATTTCTTTATGAAGACGCATGAGTATATAATATGATTATTATATCCATATCTTATCGGATATTGACTAAGACGGTTATATCACATCCGTTCATATTGTTTTTAATCCATATAAGGCTTTTTGTATGTTCATTGAATACAAATTAAGATATCTCGATCTATATGCTTCTAGCATTTTAAATCCTTTATGGATTATAAATACCTACATTGAGTGAATCATATAGATAAATGATTACTACGTCTAGAAGACGCATTTCAAGCCTTTTAAAGGCAACTAAATTTTATCAAAAATTCGGAACGCATTCGTATTCAATACATTAAATATCAAGTTTCTGTTAGAAATCTTGTACTACGAGTCCTGCCTCATATCTCACGATCTCATTTTCTCATTACGTTTCCATATAAAAACCCATTAGTAACCAACTAGTTTGACATCTCCAGGTGTCTGGAGTATTATTGGTCTAAACACTTTATATTTGGCTTATGAAGTCAATTCTTCTTGAATTGTTTCTTTTCATGTAGGCCTTTCTTGCCTTTTATTTACAATCATTGATATTATGAATATCATAATTATCATTTATAATTTTAGTAGCTCTACTATGTATAAAAATACAACATCAATGATTATTTCCGTATGATCTCACATTCTCTTATATGATCTATAGAAATTTTCTCAATTTCTATATTTTGTATCTCTGTTGAGATTTCTTCCATATCAATGGATTTAGTCACTTCATAGACTTGTATAGAAATTTTCTTAATTTCATTATACTTGTATCTCTGTTGAGATATATCAGACTCTTATAGAGTTGATTTAGAGAAAGTGGATTTATTCATAACTCGAGTTTATATTAGGATCCTGATAACAATACCTTTAAAAAAAGGTTCACATGTTTATGATATGCATCAGATGATTTATTTATTACTCTTTGCTCTGATCGTTCTTCAAGAAAAATCACCCGACCGAGGTTTATGAGATAGCAACTTATAAAATCTTGTTACCTTTATCATACCAGGTATCAGATTAATAATCATTTGATGATCAGTTATCTTTCGCATTTGAACGATACGAAGATTGAAATGAGACACATTTATATATAGAGAAAACCGAACTGGTATCTTTATTTTGTGTAAGACTAACTTTTCATTTAGTCTTATTTTCGGGAGATCTTTCCATTTGGAAATTAATAAATATGATAATATGTAGATTGTGCATAAAAATATAAACTATCAGAAGTTTAAATGATCTAATAGAATATTAATCAAAATCAACATTAATCTCATAATGATATAGAAGCCTTATCTTAGATCATGCCAGTGATGCAATAAAGAGATATACAACACAATCAAATATCTTAAAAGGTGAGTAAGTCCCTATAAAGAAATCAATAACTATATCGAAATAATAAAGTTCTCGCAATTACCTGGATATGTTTTAAGTGATTCCCCTGATCCATTTTTATTATGAGTATATCTAAAAACTAGATGTTTAACATCAATCCTAACTGCTTTGCAATATTAATCAAATATCTTGTAAGTTCAATCAAGTTAATATACCTGAAAAACTAATAATCAGTGCAAGTAATATGGAGATATTTGATAATAAACAAACATGTGATCATCTCGTAGATGCATCAGTTAGAACAATATAATAATAAAAGGGATCATTTGGTGGATGAATATGTTGAATTCTTTGTAAGAATGATGAGGATTCAAAACCAACTTTTAGAATAAGATGGTTTTACTATTAGTTTCCTCTGCGAACATGCAGTACATAAGTTCTCATTGGATAAAGAATCTTCTGGTTCTTTAATGGATATCTATGAGAATTTTCAATGATTCTACACATCATTGTAGATTATGGGTGACCGATACAGTCACGTCAAAGTACAAACATTTTTGGATATGGGAACTTTTGATTCATAACGGCATAAATATCTACACTCTTTATAATAATGTAATATAATCCAGATGATAAAACACAACTTTTCTATAATGAGTTTCTAGCCTGAATCATGAAAAGTAATGCACATATATTCAACATTCTCATTACTCATAGTTTCAATATGATATTCATTTCTCTATATATATTTGAAATTAAACATATTCTGTTATATTCTGCAAGAATGATATAAAGTATCATCGATACACAATTTAATACCATCTGATAATAAGATCATGGCTCTTCTAGAGCCTTTAATCAGATCTGTTGGATCTGATCTTGTCTTAACCTTATATGCCCTTGAACTAACCGTATTTCTTTATGTTCTGCTTGAATAATATCAAGTATCATTGATGTATAGTTTAGTATTGTTTGATAACAATATCTTGGCTCTTTCAAAGCTTTCTATCAGATCTGTTGTACTGATACAGTATTAACATTTGCTCAGAGTAAAGTCAATTTCATAAAATATTTTTAACTCCGTAGAAACTGTACGACTCGTTGCACTCTCTGCAAGACATATATTTCCATTCTTGAATTTTTGACATTATTTTAATGTCATTTTATATCTCATCTGAAATTATAATAATCTCTCCCCTTTCTTAAAAAGGTTATTATGTAAACATTTTTCTCTTGTCATTTACAAACATCCACTCATGGGGTATGTTTTGATATAAATACATCCAAATTTGCTCTTTTGATTCCTTTAGGAGCAAGTATAAAGTGGATAAAATATCATTTACAATCTCATTATACGCGATATTTGTTAGGATTATGCTCAATAGCAATAGTGTAATAATATATTTGATAATCTTTTTATATTAATAAAGTGATTACTAGCTTAACAAATCTTATAGCATTTATAGTGTAATTATTATAATTGTCAAAAGTAAACAATCATAAGGTCAAAAGACTATGAGAAATGAAGAATTGTTCGTACATTTGGATATATATGAGGTAGACACAATTCTTTAGTTAGCCTTGAACAATATTCACAACTTAAGATAAAGGTTCGGCACATTTACCTTGTTAATATTGTAGATTCTTTTGCTAGCATTTAAGTGAGATCAAATGTATCATGATACTAAAATCATCAAAGTGTAATGTCTTTTGGCAAAAGAATCTAGTGCACTAGGTTCATTGAATAGAATCATAATGAAATACTTTATCCAGAACCGTCAGTGGATAAAAGTTTTCACTTAAGGACAATCGGAGAGTCTAACTCAATCCTAAGATAAATGATGGACTTATGGTTACAAGTGTTATCATTTGAATTATTAATGAGTACAATTATATAACATAGTCTATCCTTGATGGTTTGGTGGTATTCATTTGTTAATCGATAGAGAACTTCATTTATAGATATGGACATCGTGGCTCCATTTATTAAATGTGAGTAGAATATCATCATATGAATATTTTGAGGTATTAGATATTAAATCTTAACGTTAATTTTTCTATAGTGTTTATTGAAACATGAATTCTGGACAAGTCAAAATATCTAAGTTCAAAATGTGGTCATATGAGTAAATATAGTAACTGTGAGAAATATAGGTGGTCTATGAGCTCTTCATGATTACTGGTATTTTTCACGAGGATACACTATCTCCAATAAGGTTATCTAGGGCACGAATGATGAATATTGACTTATTCTATCTTTATTTAAGAATTTAATTTTAGTTCTTTAATAGAATGAACTAAAATTAATAGATTGAACCTAAGTGAATCATTTGTTGATTATAATTAAGTTATATCTATTGAACTTAACTTTATATAGCCCACTAAGGTCCCCAATCCACACGAACTTGTATGGATCACTTGATATATTCAACCAAACTAATTTATAGGTCCATCTAGAATATTTTTTGGATTTCAGAATCCAAAATTTTTGGAGAGGTGCGACCATGTGTGATCAAGACACGCAGTAACTCTTCAAATACTTGGAATGGGTGGCCAAGGGTGTGGGAATCCTTGGGCGGCCCTAATGGGGTGTGACTAGCATTTCATTAATACATTAAGAATATAATTTACACATTTTAATTAAATGGGCTGTTAAATTATATTAATGTATTAATTTAAGGCATGTGGACTTGTTTCTTTTTTTAGTAAGAATGAATCTAGTTCACATATGGACTTTTTATTAAAGTCCAATGGATTTAATAGAATGGAAAAACATTATCATGCCCAAGGTATATGCTTGAGCAACAAGGCTAAGATTATTAGCCTAATATATTGTTTTTATTTTATTATTTAATTAAATGAAAATTAATTAATTATTTGATGTTAACTGAAAATTTACTCAGGGTGAGGAATTACAACTAACACCCTCAGACCACCACCTCGGAAGGTCGCGGTCTGGGTAGGTACCTTTGGTATCGGTTTTGAACATGGTAATGACTAGGAGACCGATTGATATAGGGGTAAAACCTGATGAAAATAGATACCGCTTTATTGATAGTGTGCGAATTGAGTACAAGGTATGTATATCACTCAATCTCTCCTAGTTGGGTTGAAGGCGGCAACCTCGTGCCTGTCAATAAGTGGACAAAATTTATTGATGGTGGTTGTGTTCTATCAACAGAATTTAGGCGACAATGGAGTTTTGTTAACTGGTGGTGAATTTAGGTCTCGATCCCCTTCTTCATGTATGCCCAGACGTATTTATACTGTCGATTTTAGGTTTAGCTGGTTATTCTCCCATCTTAAATCACTGAATCAAATCCCCATTTATTTGGTGGGATGTTACGTTTAAATGTCGTTGACTTTGGCTGATTAACGGATTCGACGATATCTTAGAGGGAGACAAGTTTGTTTCCTCTTCGGATTCAATGACTTGACCTACATGCATGTAATGGTTTAATCCACGTTAGAGTTGACTTTGATCCTATATGTTACCCTAGCGAGGTGCCTCATGAAAGTCTCCGAATAGGGCGCCTACTACCTTGAATGATGAGATACACTTTAGTACCGATATTATTAATGGGAGCTTGATCTGACCACTCTGCACCTCTTTTAGAGCTTGACCTAATTGTGTTGGCGCTTTTTTAGTGACAACGGAGCTTTACGAGCTTCCTCTTTCCTTGCTTGGATAGGTCGAGATTATACCTCAACAAAGCGAGAAGACATTGCAAGACAAGTTCGACACCCTAAAAGTCTCTTGGTGAAGGTAGCGACGGTAACATGCTTTAGAGGAGGTCATGAGATACCTCAACCTTTGGGAACTCAAGTCTTCCCACGTCGTCCTACCTTTGGGCTCCTATCCTAGTACAGAGAGTTTGATGTGGTCATGTCAAACTTTAATCGGTGAGCCTGAATGCGTGCAAGATGTTTAGAGGGTATGGGCAACCTCGTTTTGCTCTTACAGGGTTGCATGGTAACTCGACCTCGGGTACCTTAATACCTTGTTGCATAGGCAGGGATTTAGACCCTTGCATGAAGGCTGGAGGGTGGAAAATTTTCCTTTGGTCCCTAGCTAAATTTGGCTATTAACAGAAGTCCCCTCTGACTTGGACACCAATGATTAAGTCGAGATTGGAGTCAGATTTCTTGTTTTATTTGGGAATTTTTTTCCTTTCTCTTAGTTGCCCAAATCATGGAGGAAATCCCTCATTAAATGTAGGCTACACGTGGTGAGCTTCTTCTCAAAGTTGTAACGATATGACGATGTGTTAGAACCGAGGAAATCTCCAAAAATCACACTTTCATCATCGACGCCACTCGTTACCGTTACGTCGTTTCCTATTTAAAACCCGGTCGTCCATGATCTTTCTCATGCTTCCCTTTTAAATTTCAAATACTATTCAAGAAAACCTTCTTCCTTCTTCTTCTCCGTAAGAAACTTCGCTATCTTTCTTTCTCTCTTCGAATTAAACTTTCTCGTTACTATGTCGAATTCCAGTTCTGACACAGTCAAGTGCATGGTGGAAGGCGATGAGGCCACTAGTCTTGCACATGGGAAGCGAGCTCGTAAAGATAACGGGGATGATATTTCTCCTCATTTGTACCGTCACTCGGGCCGAAATGTTTCCATATGGTCTGGCTTTTCGAATCGACCCGAGAACCTGTTAGAATTGGTCGATGAGGAGTCGAATGGTGATTTTAGAAGTAAGACGGTTGACGAAGGTCCATTCCAGGTTTTTGGTACCATTCTAGGAGAGGTCGCTCTTCCTTATGACTTTCGGGTCATCCCCGACTTGTCTTTTCGTTCCGCTTGTTCGTTGATTGTTAGTGATGTTATTCACTCAGCTCAGGAAGTGGATTCCTCATTTTCATTCTATTTGAACTTGCTCACGAGTAACAGCAAAACTCATAAAATTCACATTCCACTTAAACTCAAATAAAAATTGCTTACATACCTAGGGGGAGGTAGAGCAAAGCTGATTGCCTGCCCTCGCTCTAAGTCCTGTGTTCCTGTTTAAGTCGATGCTCATCGGGCAGTACTGATACTCTAAAGTTCATATAGCTCAATTATGTTCTACTTCACGTAAATGACAATACAATGAGGATTCTCAAATCTCGTGTATCACATTAAGGTTGTTGAATAATTCCATTATTCCTTACTCAACTTGGTCATAGAATTCATTTGTACATTTATTATGTGGATTCCTTGAGATTGAGATAGGCTAATCCCGTCTTATGATCCAAATATCCCGTATTAGCTCCTAAATCTAGAAATATAGGATTTCACCAAATGTTGTAAAGTGACCAGTGAACCTTCTTTTTTGATTTTCCCATCAGTTGATTGGATCTCTCTCAGTCAACCTGGGAAAAAGGAAAAGAAGACAAGACGGCACTGGTTGTCCTGTGTGTGGAAATTAACCGGTTGAGGAACAAGTTTGACATCCTCGACAACATCTCCGTCACCATCCATTCCATGAACTATCACATCTTCACTCCTCTCAAAGACTTGCTCCCAATCCACCTCTCTATTCTTGAAAGTGGGGTAATTCTGCCTCTTCACCCCACCCTCTAGCAGGCTCTCCATGCCATGCAGCTTGCTCCACTCTAATTGATCCTAGGCTTTTGAAGGCACCTGGTGGGCTTCCTCATGATATGGAGGGAGCAATGTGAGAGAGACAATCTCATGAGGGAGCCCAGGGCTAAGGAATTGGCACATGTTTTCAAGATAGGATGCCTATTTCTCGGCCCAAGGGGGTAATTCTATGCAAAAGCCAAGAACAAACTCAACTTTATCGTGCCAGGTACTGCCATGAATGATGAGTTTGTGCTGATTAGCGGTGAGTGGGGGAGCTCAAATTCTATTGGCGGGCATGAATTCCAAGTTCCCACCGCCTTCAACAATAAGCCCTCTTGGGATAGGAATTCTTTATCGGTTGAGTCTGAGGCATTCTTGAAGGTCATCATTGCCTCGAACTTTATGAACACGAAGTACCCCACCTACGACTCCTTCTGCCACTAACAATGTTACCGCTGCTACCTCCCCTGTTGGAGTACCTTCTACTCAAATTCCTTCTCCCGTATCCATAACAACAAGGGGGAGTTTAGAGACTGCTGTTGTGGAGGGACCAGGTGATCGTTCCCAACCTCCATCCAGATCCGTTGACCAGGGTGAGGTCGTGAACCGGTTAATTGCCTCTTATCCAGGAGGTAGCCTCTCCTTGATGGCCTCAATGCCTACCGACATCCTAATTACCAAGGTATCTGCTCTCTTGGTTGAGGTACTCATTTTCCTTTCCTTGCTATTTGGGTAGCCAACTGGTTTTATACTGACTTGAGTTTTGTCAATCGTAGGCCTTTAAATACAATGTTGTTGTAGGCCATCAAGTGACCTCTCTGCGTGATCATGCTATGAAAACCGAGGCTGAAGCTGAAACTATCACGGGGTTGCTTACTCAGGCTCAGGACCTGGTACAGGAGATGACCATTAACCAGGACAAGACTGAGAATGAGCTAGTTGAGCTTCAAAGTGACTATGAGAGGCTAAAGCGGACTTTCGACCAGGATGCCTTGAAGTCAGCGAAGCGGAAAAGTTAGAGGGATGACTGGAATGTGGAGGATAGAAGGCAAAAGCTGGAGAACCTAGACTTACATGCCTATATAGCTAAGTTATAGGTAAAAGTGGAAGCCTCCTTCAGGAGTGGATATTTCCATGCCTCCTATCAAGTCGTTGAAGCGCTGCCCCCACCCTTTGGCATATCCGTTATAGTTGACTGAGACACGAAGGAGATTCTGGCCAAGGCTAAACAAATGTCCATTCCCTATCGGTGATGGAGTAGGCCCCTCTCATATCTCTAGCGCTGATGAGGGCTATACTGGTAACGGAAAACAACTTGCGTCTTCACCTCCATCGGCTCCTAGGACAGGGGAGTTCTTGTCTGCTCCCAAGGAAATTAAAGATCAGACCATCATGGCAGAGCTAGACCAACCTACTCTCAAGGAGGTAATGAAGGATCAGCCTATTGTACAAGGGGTGTTAGGGGATCAAGTCGATTCAGCTCAGGCAGTAGGGCCTTTGGATGCGGCATAGGGAGGAAAATAGGTGGAGTCATGGTCTCTGATGAACCAATCCCTCATAGAGTCTTGGCGGTGGTTGACCAAGTATTGGTCGGAGAGCAGGTCGAGCAGCAAGCAGATGAGCAACTAACGAGAGAGGAAGAAGTCGTTGTTAGGAGCCAGCACGAGGAGGTTGATGTGTGACTTTTCTGTGTTTTATGCTTGTTTGGATTGCCCGAAAGTGGGGGTGGGCACCTTGCTTGATTCATGTACCAGTTTCTAAACCAGATATATATATTTTTTATTACTGCCAAAAATGGGAGATTGGCTCATTGATTGTTCTGATGCCCAAAAGCGGGGGATGGGATCCTCACTTAGTATGATGTAGCCTGCTAAGGGGATATGCTCCATCTTTTCCTCTAATGAAAAAACGTTTTGCTCTTTTTATTGTTACACTAAAATGAACTTCTGACTTGGTGGAAGGCATCTTGTTTTGTTTCTGACTTGATCCAGTTGCAGTCCCTAACATACTTTTAAAACCCTGTTTGTCAAGTCAGGCTAACCAGTTTTGGATACTCGTTAGAAATTTCTGCTTTGCTAGCTTTGGTACACTACCCTCTTACGTGGTACTTGGCGACCTCGATGGTACCTCAATCGAGATATTTGTTTCACCCCGACCAGGTTCTCAGGGTGCATTCACATGGCTATAACCCTGCAGTCAGAGAAATCAATACATTTAAGTAGAATTAATGGTTAGTGACACATAATTGGTGCCAGTCCATTGGGGTATATAGTCAAATTGGTCATGGCATGACCCATTCCAGGTTGATCATCCTTTCTGGGATGATCAGGGTATTATCACTCTGGATATGGGAAATCCGATACTTAGGTGAAATTTGTGTTGTAACATTCTTGGTACCATGTTATCTCATATTAGGGATGGTGAGGTAGATCGTCTCGTAGGATGCATTCAGGAGGGTATAGTGTTCGTACTCTCTTTCATCCCGGGCTACGGTGGCCGCTACTCTTGAAGAAGGCAAAGCTCATGGAGGAGTTTTCCTTACAGGGTACGACTCCTATCAAGGTTGGGATGGAAGGGGCGATATGTCGACCTGTTGGGAGGCCTGTTCTGCACTTTCTGAGCCAACGTAGGTCTGTGAGCCTCTTACTTTTGGCGTTTTATCGATCTCATATCATCATGCTCAATTTTAACCCTGAGTTGCTAGTCGATCCCGGCCTGCTCAAGAGCCCAATCATAGGCCTCCTGATAGGTTTTTGGAGGATGCTTGGCAAAAGACCGGAATAGCCTTCCCGCCTATAAGTTCTTACGAAAGTTGGCAAGGGTCTCCTTTTCGATAAAAACTCTCATCTTAATGACTTCTTTGTGAAATCGTTCTTATAAGATCGAAGGGTTTCCCATCACTCCTAGACCATATATTGTAAGTGGATGAGGTCTTTAAGATGTGGTTTAACACCTTGGAACTGTGAGCAAAAATCAGTCGATAGTTTTGTGAAGGAATCTAGCTTCATGCGGGCCGCTTTTTGAACCAGGTCTTTACATAGTAAGTCAATATGGTAGGAACATCCGGGTTATGGTTGCCCTGATAGTGTTCTGGACCTCCACCTGCTGGAAAAAGCTCTCCAGATGACTCAACGGATCTTTGACACCGAAAAACTTATCCGTCAGCATCTTGAATTTAGGTGGGAGCTCAGCTTCCCTGATCCTCCTAGTGAAGGGAGCGTTCATTTCACTCAGTAGATCTTTCTTGACTTCCTGGTGTTTTCCATTCTTCAACAACTTGATCTCTTTCTGCATTCTTGCCAGCTGGTTCCTCAAATGCTTGTTTCTCATGTCTTTTGGAATCGACCTCAGATCCTTCACTATCAGACCACTCAGATGAACTGGATATTTCAACCTTATTTTTTTAACGAGGGGAATCTGCTCGAGTGCTTCGCCGGCTGCCTCCTGCTCCAGCCCGGGCTTCTTTCCTGGAAGTTACCGAGTGAAGGGGATTACATTGTTCTCACGACGGGATCTCTCCTGCAGATTTGACCTGCCTTGATTGGTAACAGGATGGTCTGCAACAAACTGGGGGCATGGGCCCTAACCTATCTCAGATCGAGGATTGATGTCCCGTCTGATTGTAGGCTGGTTTTGACGGGAGAGGTCCCAACCGGTCGAAGGCAGGCTGTTTGGCTCCTGGTCTACTCGATGCTCCTTGAGTATTGGGATTCACTGGCTGGTTTGTAATGCCTTCAGTGAGCAAATGAAGGCAAACATTTTCCACGAAGGCTGGTGCTTGATGATCCTGTATGTTGCCCTGGCGACGTGCCTCATGGAAGTCTCATAATAGGGTGCCTACTACCTTGAATGACGAGATACACTTTAGTATCGATATTATTACTAGGAGCTTGATTAGACAACTCTGGGCCTCTTTTGGAGCTTGACCCAATTGTATTAGTGCTTTTCGATGACAACTGAGCTTTACGAGCTTCATCTTTCCTTGCTTGGATAGGTCGAGATTATACCCCTACAAAGCGAGAAGACATTGCAAGACAAGTTCGACACCCTAAAAGTCTCTTGGTGAAGGTAGAGACAGTAGCATGCTTCAGATGGGGTCGTGAGATACCTCGACCTTAGGGAACTCAGGTCTTCCCATATCGACCTACATTCGGGCTCCAATCCCGGTACAGGAAGCTTGATGTGGTCACGTATGGCTTTAATCGGTGAGCCTGAGTGCGTGCAAGATGTTCGGAAGGTATGGGTGACCTCGCCTTGCTTTTGCAGGATTGCATGGTAACTCAACCTCGGGGACCTTGATACCTTGTTGCATAGGCCCAGATTTGGACCCTTGCATGAAGGTTGAAGGGTGGAAAATTTTCCTTTGGTCCCTAGCCAAATTTGGCTATTAATATTTGATTAAAATTCAAAATCTTTTTTCTAACTAAGAGTGGGTCCTTTAGTGTCATATTATTATTGGTATTATGATAAGTATCAAAAACCTTATTTGATAAGTAGATAAATAAAATGAACTTATTTATCTAGTCAAATTATGAAGTTTTTGATATCTATCAAAACTCTAATTGTCAATTGGTCAAATTATGAGGTTTTTGATAAAGTCACAATTAATAGATATTCAATAATTTATTACTGGATAATACACTGATGAGTTGGAATAGGGGTTGAACTTAAATGTTAATAGGAGTTTTGGTGAAACAAAAATCCTCCTTGTTTGAGGATTTTTGGCCACCTAAATATTCCTATCAAAGGTGTTCGACCATGGCTAATGATCTTGAGAGAGTTTTTTTTATTTGCTTTAAAAAAAAAATCATCCTACTCATAGAAAAAGTGTGTGAGAATTCGGCCAAGAGAAAAGAAAAAGGGAGAGTTTTGTTTTCAATAATGCACTAATAGATTTTATATCAGAATACTTTATGCACAACATCGAATTACGTTCACACGAGTTTTCGATCAAAAGATTGAGAGTTCACATGTGACCAAACGATCTTTGTTTTTTCAAGGAGGGTTATTGTGACTAACAAAAGAAAAAGTTGATTGTTTTCTATCCTCAGGTACACAATTCTAAGAAAGGGATCTCACACTCCTAGGTGATTCACGTTAATAACTGGATTAGAAGATCTTGTGGTTTAAATTCGACGCAATACCAATCGTCACGTAAAAAAAAGTACGATATCTTTTAATTATATGTTAATTAATAAAGAGTTAAGATCCACTCTTTTAAAGGAGTTTTTTTAAAATATACCAATCAAAATTTTCGTTTCCGCCGCGTGTTTTTTCCTATAATATTATGATCTTAAATCCTTTTACGATACTCGCAACATCCTGCTTGATATGTAGATTTCTCCCTTTTTTTTCAAATGAATGCTACGTTAGGATGTTAAATCATTTTACGACACTCACAACATCCTATTGGATGTGTATGAAATGGATAAAATATTATTTCCAATTTCAATATCCGTTAGGATCTTAAATCTTTTTTATGATACTCACAGCATCCCGTGGGATGTGTATGAAGTATGGCATTCATGTATGTCACACTGGATTAGGGTTGCACATTAGGGAAATGGGGCTAGATATATGTCCCCTCATCCCTATCCCCATCCCCATTTCCCAGACCCTCCTCCATCTCCACTTATTTCCCCATTTGGGGGAAAATGGGAATGGGGAATTTTGGGGGTAGGTACCTCCATCCCCAACCCCAGTTCTCCATTTCCCCCGTTTTCTCCTGTTTTTCCCTGTTTTTCCATTTTTCCATTTTCCCCATTTCCCTGTTTGACTAAAAATTACAAATAATTAAAAAAAAACATTACATTACAAATACAAGATAACTCCATTACAAAATAAAGTATTTCAATCATTCAAAGTTTAAAACTAAGGCAAATTCACATATAAATATATTTATAATGTTTTGGGAGAAATGAGAAAATGGGGAAATGGATACGGGGGACCTTTCCCCAGTCCAATCCCCATTTCAGAATATTTGTAGGGGAAATGGGGAAACTGGGTTGAGGGAGGGTATCCCCATCCCTATCCCCATTTCCATTTTGGGATCATTTTCATCACTATCCTCACCCATTTCCCCCTTAAAAAATACCCCAAATGGGGATGGGGTCATGGGGGAATGGGAATCTGGGCTAAAATATGCAACACTACATTGGATCTAGAACTCTAGGTTCTCATCAGTTTCAAAACTGTGCCAACTTAAATATCATAAATCCAGAAACTTTAAGTTATATTTATTCGGTATATCCGATCTCATTTATTGCGTATAATTAAACTAATACGAATATTGAAATAGCATAATAATTTATCTAGAGACACAGCATAAGTCAGTCTCATATATTGCATAAAAATAAATACTTGATATTTAAACAACTTATTTGGAGACACAACATATGTCAGACCCGAGACAGCATAAGCTAGTCCCGAGATACATCATAAGCCAGTCTCATATATTGCATAAAAAATAAAAGATTTCAGGGACATGAGTTCACCTGATATGTGCGTAAACAGAATTAATTTCAGGAACACGGTTTCACCTGATATATACATAAACATAAATGAGTATAAATAAACAAATCTTAAACTATATATATGGGTTCAGTTGACAGCATTAGCCATCTTATTATAAGAAACTGTATATATATCTAGAATGTTGAGATTTAAGTAAATCATCCATTAGGGAATCCTTTTTACTTACATATAATCATACTGATAACGTGTTGTAAAATAAATGAATAAGAGTTGAAGAACAATCGAAGAACATACAATAAATGAGAGAGATCAGGGGAAGAAATAATATAAAGAAGAGATATGAGAGACGAGAGAGAGAGAGGGGGAGAGAGAGAATTAATTGTATTGGATTTATAGGGAGAGACATTGCAAATGAATAGATAACTCTATTTACAAACTTTGAGTCTACTTGATATACATTGAATAAGGAGAGACGGTATGCAATGCTTTCCACGTGGGGTAAAGATAATGATAAGACTAAGCAAATATCTTTCACTTGCATGGTGTAATGAATTTAAAGTTCGGTCGGTGGAAATCAACCTTTCACAACATAAAGTTCATATTAAAAAAATTAAAAAATAGTTATAAGATTTTAACTTTTTTCACTTTGGTCTCCCTAATTTTCGAGTTTATGTATATTATTTCCCCAATCTTGAATTTCTGGCTTCGCCCGATATATGGATATGATAGCATCAAAATATGGAAATCATTCATTATTAAATTTGGAAACCATTTAGATTTTTAGAAACCACTATCAAGTTAAAATCAACTAAAAAGTGGTTTTCAATTTTTGATACTACCGTACACATATCGGTACAGTAGCCGGTCCATGCACGAGGACAAAGGATAGAAACCAGACCATTGGGCAAAGGTAGTCTTGCCCACAATTCCGGTTCGGTTCGGTTTCGGTTCTAAACCGCCGTTTTCGGTTCCAGACAAAGCCGAAACCAGAACCGGAACAATCTGACCTGAGGTTTTGATTTCGATTTCGGTTTCAGTTTTAGTTTCGGTTTCGGTTTCGGTTTCGGTTTTGGTTTCGGTTTCACCGGTTCTGGTTCGATTTCGGCGGTTTCGAAGGTTCGGTTCATTTTTTTTTTAACGTTATTTTAGATGTTATCATGTTAACTCATATCTTCAAAACTCTCCAACCCATATCAGATTATATACATCAACCTCAAATCTCCCCAACCAAGATTTTCTCAAATCATTTCATCTATTTCTCTCCTTTCTCTCTCTCTCTTTCTCTCTCTCTCTCTCTCTCTCTCACACACAAAAATCAACCACAAATCACAAATCACCCATCATCGGTCTACCATCACCATCTTTTTCTCCCGGTCATCATCTTCTTCTTTCTTCTTTCATCTTTATTCTTCGTCTCAGCTTCTTCATATGTGGATCGATCAGTGGAAGAGAGAGACATATGTGGAAGAGAGAGATCGATGGAAGAGAGAGAGATAGAGAAATCGATGGAAGAGAAAAAGAGATCCTTCGATGTAAATCTGTTGAAGAGAGAGGATCTGTGGATCGAGGATGGAAGAATGGAAGATTGATTTGAGGAATGAGGATTCTGGAAAGAATAATGAAAGAAATAAAGAGAGTCTAGAAAGAAGAATGAACGAAAGAAAGAGATAAGAGAGAAAGAGAGAGATCAGAAAAAAAAATAGTGAAAAAAAGGTTTAAAAAAATTGGTCTGGAACAAACGGTTTTAGAACCGAAACCAAACCATCAATTCCAGACCAATTTTTTTTTTGTGAACCAGAACCGAACATTAAAACTCACGGTTCCAGAACCGGTTCTATGGTTTCAGTTACTGTTACGGTTACGGTTACGATTACGATTCCGGTTCAATTCTCACGGTTATAATTCGGTTCCATGGATTGACCCATACCGCGGTCATGACTAGACAAGGGGCTGCAAGTGAAGTGACGTTTACCCATATGACAGAAACTAGTGCCATCAAAAGTTTTCCGTAGGGGAGTTATCAATTTAGTCCTTAAACTATCACAAAATATCACCTTTTTAATTTTATTTTACTTAATTACGCTATTTTGGCTATTTTGGCTTAGTTCTAATGATTGAAACTACTTGAATATAAAAATGTTTACTGTGATTGACTGAAACATATAAACGATTACAATTTATACCATCTAAAATTTAACTGCCACTTTTTCGATTGATCGTGTTATACATTTTTTTATTCATCTTTATATTTTTGGTTCGATTAGTCCTTAAATTATAAAAAACATATAAATTTGATCTATTAACAAAAAATTAATAGTGAAACAGGACAGAAAATACTAATAGTATGGGGTGAAACCATTTAGAAATTGTGATCGTACATTATAGATGTCTAATCTTATTTGCAAGGCCTTGGTTGTGGTGCAAATAAAGTATATTGTTTGTAACGTACAAACCTACAAAAAGATAACAAAACAAATAATAAAAAAACACATAGAGTTAGATTGCCAGAGAATGCAACCGGAGCCGGTTGCTGCAAGTTTTATAATTTTTTATTAATAATATAATATAATAATATTTAAAGAAATCATTTTAAATATATGAAAATTATAAATTTTATTATTTCAAATAAATAGAATAAAATAAAAACTATAAATTTTTAAATTTCAAGAACGAGTTCAAGGTACGTCGAACAAGTTTAACGTTAATATGAACGTTAAACTCGTTTAGTAAACAAGTCAATTTTCATAAACAAGTTCAACGTAGGTTGAATAAGTTTAACGTCATTCGAACGTTAAACTCGTTCAGTGAACAAGCTAACGTAAATCTTAATGAACAAATTCAACGTACGTTGAATGAGTCTAACGTTCATATGAACGTTAAACTTGTTCAATGAACAAGTTCAACGCAGGTTGAACGAGTTTAACATTTATCTAATAATATTAAACTTGTTCAATGAACAAGTCAACGTAAATCTTCATGAACAAGTTCAACATAAGTTAAACAAGTGTAACGTTCATATCAATGTTAAACTTGTTCAGTGAACAAGTCAACATAAATATCCAAAAACAAGTTCAACGTAGGTTGAACAAGTTTAACGTCTATCTAAACGTTAAACTCGTTTAACTCATTTAGTGAATAACTCAACGTAAATATTCAAGAACGAGTTTAACGTTCATCTCAGTGAACAAGTCAAGGTAAATCATCATGAACAAGTTCAACATAGGTTGAATGAGTTTAACGATCCTCTCAACGTTAAACTTGTTATATGAACAAATTAATGTAAACCTTCATGAACAAGTTTAACCTAGATTGAACGAGTTTAACATTAGTATCAACGTTAAACTTGTTAGGTGAACAAGCCTACGTAAATTTTCATAAACAAGTTAAACATGTGGGTTGAATAAGTTTAACGTTATTCTGAACGTTAAACTTGTTCTATGAACAAGTTAACGTAAACCTTTATAAACAATTTCAACGTATGTTAAACGAGTTTAACGTTCATATTAGCGTTAAACTTGTTCGATGAGTAAGTCAACATAAATCTTCATGAACAAGTTTAACGTAGTTTGAACGAGTTTAATGTTCATTTCAACGTAAAACTTGTTCAGTGAACAAATTAACGTAAACCGTTATGAACAAGTATAACGTAGGTTGAACATGTTTAATGTTCCTCTCAACATTAAACTTTTTTCGATGAACAAGCCAACGTAAACATTCAGGAACAAGTTCAACGTAGGTTGTACGAGTTTAATGTTAATCTCATTGTTAAATTTGTTTGGTGAACAAGTTAATGTAAACCTTCATGAACAAGTTCAACGTAGGATGAATGAGTTTAATGTTCATATAAACGTTAAACTTGTTCAGCGAACAAGTCAACATAAATCTTCATGAACAAGTTCAACGTATGTTGAACAAGTTTAACATTCCTCTTAACAACAAGTCAACGTATAACTTCATGAACAAGTTCAATGTACGTTAAACTTGTTTAGTGAACTAGTCAACCTATACCATCATTAACAACTTTTAACGTTCCTTACAAAAACCTATTCTTCATGTCTGTAATTGTTGGCATAAATTATTAAATGAAAGTATCATTAGTCATTCATTTTGTTCTAAACTAATTTTTTTTAATAATATTATTCTGAGCCTGATTTATTTTCTATTATTTTGTTTTGAACTATAAAATATTCTGGATTGTGAAACAAGGACATAACTTCATGATATAAGTATAACGTTTCTATCATTGTTAAGATTGTTTAGTAAACAAATCAGAATAAATCTTTAGAACCGGTTCTTATTGTAGATTAAATTACTAGAGAAGATCTTTGGTTTATACGATGCATGATGCATCCCTAGTGTGATCACTGTATAATTATATTATATTCAAAATTTTATATTTTCAAGTAATGATATTATTATCATTCAATCAAAAATTTCAAATCAAAATCAAAATTATTTATAGATGTCTATAATTAGAATTCATATTATCCACTAAATTATCTATAGAATTCATATAATTGACTAATTTTTTTACCACTTATACAGTTGTAAATGTTAATTAATATCTATTTTTTTTCTAGATGACATCATTATGGGTTACACCAAACAGAACCCATAATTCAACTACCCTCCCAGATGATAGTAGTTTGGATTTCATTTCTTGTTATTATATATTGGATTTTTTTTTTACTTAGAATAGGGGTGAGAATTGTATCGTGAGAGTTTTAAGTGGAATTTTGGTTTATCATTTGATTGAGGTGTGTGCAGGAAATTTTAGTCAAGCAAGGGTATTGGAGCTTAAGAACAGACGTTTAGGGCAATCGAGTAATTTTGAAGAGTCTTGGGGCCAACTTTCAGCCACTGCCGCAGTCATGATGCTGCGGTGGTGTCGCCGCCCCTTGTCGCGATAGAGTTTTCGACGGTCTTGTTGATACGGTCTTGACAAGTTGGACGACATCAACAATGTTTTCGAGGGTCTTGTCGTTGCTCCTCCACCTCGGTCTCAATGGGCGCATCATTGAGGAATTGTTGTGTTGTCGCGGTCATGCCGCTGTCTCACCGGACCGTGACACCTGGACCGCAACACTTGGCCGCTTCAGCAATATTATATTCAGCAAATTAATGATTGGCTTTTGTCCACTTTGTGTTTTATTATATATTCACTCCACTACCTATGTTTTGGTCAACACCCCACACAAGAAGATCATCCTCTGAACCAAAAACCTCTCCTTTTCGTTACCATTTTCCACCATCTCATCCACATACCTCTTGCCTTACATCGTGAATCACCATTTTTGGAAGCTATTTCGAGGAAGGAAAAGAAGGAACTTAAAGAAGAAGAGAAAAGCTCATTTTACTCTTTGTTTATTTTTATTAATGTGTAACTAAACACCATCTAGGGATTGATGTAACTATATTGGATTACTCTTTGTAATGATCTAGTCTATTTTCTAGTTCAATCCGAATTTAGTCTCTTTTGCTTGATTAATTTATGTTTACTCTAGTACTTATAGTATTTTGTGACCACAAGTGATGTGTGTGTAGTGTAGATTATTTATGAAAGTGGGTTTTGGTGAGAATGGCCTTTTTCACTTTAACATCACTAGTAAGCTTAGTAATTGAGAAGGATAACATGTGCATGGCCTTGCTATGTTGTCTTGGCTTAGAGTTTTGTGAAAATGAAAGGTGATGACCATTACTTGTCACATGGCCTTGTGTGAGTGATCGGAAGAACCCTGATCGTAATTTTAATATCATAAAACAAGACCTAAAATTGGGTTGAAATGCTTATTGAAATTCTTAATTTTAGTTAAAAGTTGCAAGTTTACCATTTCCGAAGAACTCATATGTTTTCCAAACCAACGCATTATGTAAATTAACATTCACGCACTAGATTTGATTAGTTTAAACAACTCAGATTCGACCAATAGAACTCCTGATCCTAGTGAACGATCTTGAATTTATTGAACAGTCTACTGCATCAGTAATCGTTCAGAATTCAATTGAGTTCTATTTCAATTATTTCAGGAGTAACTTCAGTTTGAACTTTGAAACACAGTGAAAGAATAAAAACACAATCATGGAGATAAAGTAAAGAATGAGAAAACAACTGGTGTAAGCAATAATTTGAATTTAATTACAGCTGAAACTGAAATCACTATTCAGAGAAACAAGAACACCTGTTAACTTTCATTTATACCTAACTACTGCCATGTACACATAAGTATGTGCTCAGATTAAACTTTGTTAGTTTCTTCTTTCAAACTCCACAGCACAGAAAAACAAAAACAACTTAAGCAAAAAAAAAAAAAGAATTAACGAAGAATAACAGTAAAAGAATTCACTACAAGAAAAAGTGATATTTATAAGCTTTAAAAAATGCTGCAAAAACCTTTTTGCAGCATTTAGTAAAATGTCATTACGAAGAAAGTTGTAAAAGAATGTCAACGTATTATAGCATTTCAAAAATACTGTAAAAAATACATTATAAAACATGGTTTGAAGGAATAAAAAAATGATGCATAAGAGATGTTTTGAAGCACCCAAAAATGCCATATAAGAATTGCTTTAGGGCAGCTAGAAAATACCTTATAAGACATATTTTATGGCAGTGAAAAAAATATCGTATAAGACATATTTTTGAAAAAATGCTACAAATAAAGAAACTATTTAAATTGAATAAAAATTAAATTAAATTCTAAAGAAATAACTTGTCATTGCATTGACATTGAATTGGATATTCAAAAACTAGGATAACACCAAATTGTTTTTAAAGTCTAAAACAAATACCATATTACAGTAAAATCACGCCATATTACAAAGTCTACTCATTTGCTAAGGTAGAATCCTACTGCTAGCTTTGTCCATCGACTAGACCCGGTGGCAATAACCTACAAAAATGAATGAAAAAAAAAATTACATGATTTATCAAAACAAAAAGTCCATTTCCAGTATATCAAGTATATCAAAAATTGTTTGAACAACTTATAAAGGTGTATGCACAAAATTCTTTACTTATAGAACCCCAAATCCAAAATACTCAAAGCAAAGGAAATTAAAAACAAATTATGGGAAATGAATCCATGGAGTTCCATAGATCTACTCAAAAACTTAATGAAAACATAAAAAGTCAAGGTAAAGATGTTTTATGAGAAAAATGATGGAGACAGTAGATTACGGCCTTCAACTTTCCAAGAACAATCCGAGCAGACAAATCAAAGAATATACAATGATGTCGACAGAATTCTGTCAAAAGAAATTAAACAAACTCAAAAGCACCCACATATCAAATCAACACAAATGAAAACTTGATAGACAATACCCAGCAAACCTTCAATTCTGGTATTTAAGATAGAACTCATGCTAGTCAAATTTCAACGAAACTTTTGTAGAAATTAAACTAGAGAATTCGTAAAAATATTTACCTTATCTATCCCAAACCCCACTAAAACAAACCAAGAAATGAAGAACGATCAAGATTATAAATAAAAACAAAAAAAAATCTAATTATAACATCATTTCAAGTAGACTTCATAGAAATAGACTTAACCAAATCTTGTATACTACAAAAATATTTAGTTTATCTACCACCAACGAAAACAAACCAACAACGGCCAAGATTACATAGAAAATCCAAATAAAATCTAATTAAAGCAACAGTTCAATTAGTCTCCAAAGTCTATATAAATAAAAAATAGTCTCCAGAGAAATAGACATACCCAAGAGGATAAACATTTTCGGTGATAGGAAATACAATAGAAAAGCTAAAATCATTAGTAGTTGTTGATGGGGACCATGGGGTTGACCTTCTCTTAGGTGGAAGTTGACTCTTACCGGCACTTGAGAAACAAACTTGAAAAATATCAAAGATTACCAAAAGAGCATAGACAACATTGACACTACTATAGATGTTTTGTAGGGACGTGAACATAAATGGCAAGTTTGTCTTATAAATATCTCATACCAAAATTTATATTGCATACCGTAAAATATCTACTATCAATTATCTAAAGATTCATGTAATATAGAAATCAATATATTTATCTACTATATAAAGCTTCAAATATCGATTACAATAATATTTCATATTCAAGGAAGTATTGAACTAACCGATATTTTTAAAAATTTGACCGGAAGAGAATAAAACACCATTAATGCCACTAAGTTGTTGCAGCACCAGTAATCTAATTCCAGCTTGCACCATACAGATTCTCATCGATATTGATTGTTCTAAAAAAGGGTTAAAGGGGCACAAAAAGTAGTATCAGAAAATTGAGATCAAACGATCCAACATAACTAAGTTTACCATAAGTGGAAACCAATATCTTCTTAGCTTGAGATCTGCAAATCACATGAACTACATCCTTAAGATTATCATCAAAAGGACTGTTGCACATTGTAACCAGTACTTCATCCAAAAAAAAAAAACCTGCCTTTTCTACTAAGCTTTGCCAAAGGTTAAGAGCTTAGATTTGGGCAAGACAGCCAAAACATTTCCAACTTATTAATAGTTACCTTAATAGTTCTTGTTACGTAAACTATGTTTAACTCTTGGAAAATAAAAAGCTTGACATAAAATCATTATAGAGTAACTGGTTACGATAAGTAAACATTCATGGTGATGAGATTTGAAAGTATGTTTATCTCATTCCTTTCTGTTTTGAATTCCTATGAAGGAATCCAAGACTCCCTTTACTAGCTCTGTTGTCCACCTTAGACACAGTTTTTACAGCTGCTCGTGCAGCAGCTTCAGCAGTCTCAACACTAGCCAAACCTGAAAGAAAAACAGCCTGAGAAAAATTACAAGCAAAATCATTTGACATGGCTTTTCTCTCTAGACAAACTTTATGGCATCAAACACAATGTTTTCCATGTCTTCATCGCTAAACGTCTAACTTCTAATATTGTTGTAATTTTTCGCTTCTTTTTTCTTTATATGTATATATATATATACTCCTAAAAAGCTTACCTGAGCAATTAAAGGGTTGCTTATATCGGCAAGCAAAAAGAGACACATTCTCTTACTTGGGGACATTGTGCCAACGCTTTCCAATCCACCAACAACATTGTTATCGACCTCTCCTAAGTCTAGATGACCGATAAGTTCCTCTCCGAAATGAAGTTTGATAAAATGAGTGATGCAGTCCCTCTCACTCTTCCACCAACATGTTGCCTTTGTAGGGAAAATCGCACAACGGAAGCGTAAAAAAAATTACGCTTTAGTGTTTTTTTTTTAAAAAAAATCTCTTTTAATAACAAGATCCTTAATTCTAGATTAAATGATATATATAAAAAGTATCGCACCTTTTATTTTATTTTTTTTCATGACGATTGAACTAGCGTCTAATTGAATTAGCGTCGAATTGAATCCGTAAGATCTTCCAATTCAATCACGAACGTGAATCATCTAAGAGTGTGGGCTCCCTTTCTTTAAATTGTATACCTGAGGATGAAAACAAACAAAATCTTCTTCTTTGTTAGTCACAATAATCCTCCAAGAGAAAAACCAAGAACGTCCGGTCACTTGTGAATTATCAATAAATTTGATTGAAACTCGCGTGAACCTTGATTCAATGTTGTACACAAAACCCTTTTGATGCAAAGGATACTAGTGTACTATCGAAAACAAAAACGTTCCCCCTTTTCTCTATGCTTGGCCGAATTCTTTACACAATGAGTTGAACGAAGTTTATTTTATTTATAACAATAAAATAAAAATAAAAATAAATTTCTCACACTAAAAACTAAGGCTTGGTCGAAATTTACAACCTATATTTATAGGTTCATAAATCCTCTCCTAAAAAGGATTTACTTGGTAGGCAAGAATCTTATTCTTAGGTGGATTTACTTAGTGACCAAGAATCCTTTTCTAAAAAGAATTATTTCCTACACCAAGACTCCTAGTCCAACTCATTGATGTATTTATGACCATATTAAAGATTTCCTGATTTGACTAGATAAATAATTCATTTTATTTATCTATTTATCTATTTATCAAATATAGTCTTTAATATTAATTATACTACCAACAATAATATAATATTAGGAGACCATCTCCTACTAGGAAAAAAAAATTGACTTTTAATTAAATAATTAATTAATTACCAAATTAATTAATTTTCATTTAATTAAATAATAAAAATAAAAAACAATATATTAAGCTATTTTATATAGCCTTGCCGCCCAACACATATATAGGGCCCAATATATTATTTTTCTTATTTATTAAATCCATTGAACCTTAATAAAAAGTCCACATGTGAACTAGACTCATTCTTACAAAAAGAAATAAGTCTACATGTCTTAATACAATTCTAGATGGACTCCTAAATTGGTCCGGTGGAATATATCAAGTGATCAATGCAAGTTCGTGTGAATTGGGGATCTTGACGGGCTATCTAAATTTAAGCTTCAATATTCACAACCCAATCACAATCAACAAATGATTCACTTATGCCTGATCTATTAATTTTAGTTCACTCCACTAAATAACTAAAATTGAACTCTTAAATAAAGATAGAATAAGTTAATATTTCTCATTCATACCCTAGAAAACCTTATTAGAGAAAGTGTATCATCGTAAAGATTATCAGTAATAGCCAAGAGCTCATAGACCGCCTATAGCTCTCCAAGTTACCATATTTACTCATATGACCACATTTTGAACTTTGATATTTTGACTTGTCCAGAAGCCATGTTTCAATAGATACTATTGAAAACTTAACGTTAAGATTTAATATTCAATACCTCAAAACATCCATATGATGATATTCTACTCTTATTTAATAAATGAAGCCACGATGTCCATATCTATGAATGAAATCCTCTATCGATTAACAAATGAATACTACCAAACTATCGAGGATAGAATATGCTATATGTTCGTACTCATTGATAGCTCAAATGATAACACTTGCAACCATAAGTCCATCATTTATCTTAGGATTGAGATAGACTCTCTGATTGTCTTCAAGTGAAAACTTTTATCCATTGACGGTTCTAGATAAAGTAATTTACTGTGATCATATTCAATGCACCCAGTGCACTAGATTCTTTTGCCCAAAGACACCACACTTTGATGATTTTAGACTCATCATAACACATTTGATCTCACTCAAATGCTAGCAAAAGAATCTACAACTTTAACAAGATAAATACGTCCAACATTTATCTTAAGTTGTGAATATTATTCAAGACTAACTAAAGAATTGTGTCTACCTCATATATATCTAGATGTATGAACAATTCTTCTTTTCTCATAGTCTTTTGACCTTATGATTATTTACTTTTGACAATTATAATAATTAAACTATAAATGCTATAAGATTTGTTAAACTAAAAATCACTTTATTAATATGAAAAGATTGTCAAATACATTATTATACTCTTGCTATCGAGCATAATCCCAACAGCCTTCTTCCAATCATCACCTTAATGCATAATGGCCTCTAAAAGTTGCAAAGTTTCTTTATCCATCCAATCCGTTATCGTCTCCTCACTGATCTCAACCCGCTTGAAATCCAACGAACTCACACCCACCCTGTGGTTACCACAAACCTAGCACCTTGTACAAAGAGTCAAATCATATAGACAAATAATCAAAAAAAATAAAAAAAAATAGATGATCAAAACAATTCACATATATATCTCAAGAGCACATAGAGCATTTCTTTCATTCAATTTGTACACAAACAAGCCCTCTCAATGGAAACACAAATTATATATTAAATTAACATCAAATATTACACTAAATCTATGAAATCTGTTTTGATGCTGAAGCTTAGTAAACCACATAAATACATAACATCTATCGAAAAAAATAGTCCTTATCACAATAAAAGCAAGCAATGCTACAAACAGGCTTGCAACCACTACATAACGTCTTCGAATTCTCCTTAATAGTAATCGAAAAAGATTCAGTAGCAGAAGCACCACCACCACCAGACTTGTTTTCTTTGTCCTCCTACTTCAAGGGCTTGGCTAACATGAAATTATAATAAAAATTGCCAGAGAGGAATCAAACTTGAAGATGAGTTTATATATCTAATTTTTAGCCTCTGTGAGATTGTTCCAAAGAACCCGATGAATTTTTATATTTTATTTCACTAAATCAATTCTGTACACAATAAGTTATAATATATACACATTATACATCAGAATCTTCTGATGATTCCTAGGAGATTACTTTCCTTTTTTAGGAGAGAAAAAAACTCACAAATCACCTATTTAAATACATGTCTAACATCCTTCTATATTGGGGCTAAATCCCTAGAAAGTAGCAATAAATAATATTCAACACTCCCCCTCAAGTTGGGTTGTATATATAATTAAACCCAGCTTGCTACTCAAATCTTCAAACATAGCCCTTGGAAGTGGTTTTGTGAGGATGTCAGCATTCTGAGATGATGAAGGAATGTAGATGGGTGTGATTACTCCTCCTTCTATCTTCTCTTTGATAAAATGCTTATCGATATCAATATGCTTAGTTCAGTAATGTTGAACCGGATTCTTAGCAATACTTATTGCAGCTTGACTGCCACTAAATATCTTGGTTGAACCATCTATATGGACTTTCAATTCTGTCAACAACCGGTTCAACCATATACCTTCACAAACTCTTTGAGCTATAGCCCTGAACTCAGCCTCATCACTACTTCTAGCCACAACCGACTGTTTCTTACTCCTCCAAGTAGTGAGATTCCCCCAAACATAGGTGCAAAACCCTGAAGTAGATCTTCTGTCAGTTACAGACCTAGCCCAGCCTACATCTGAATACACCTCAATGCCTCTTGCAAAGTTTTTATTGAAAAACAATCCCTTACCATAAGTCATTTTAAGATACCTTATAATCCTTTGAACAACTATCATGTATTCTTCAGTATGATTATTGATATACTAACTCACAACACTCACAGGAAAGGCAATATCAAGTCTTGTATGGGATAGGAAAATCAATTTCCCTACAAACATTTGATATCTTTCTTTTTCAATAGGGGCATTGTCCTTAATTGACCCAAGTTTTGTAGTGGAGTCCATAGGTGTGTCTGATGGTTTACAATCAAGCATGGAAGTTTCTTTGAGTAAGTCTAATACATACTTCTTCTGTGATATCAAAATGCCTTTTCAGGACCTAGCTACTTCCATCCCTACGAAGTATTTGAGTTGCCCCAAATCTTTTATTTCGAACTCCTTTGCAAGGATACCTTTAATTATAGGTATTTCTTCTTCATAGTCCCCTATAATAACAATTTCATCTACATAGACTATCAAGACTGCCACCTTACCACTTGGAGAGTGCTTAATGAACACTGTGTGATCAGCATGTCCTTGAGTGAACCCATATTGTTTTAGAACGTTATAGAATCTATCAAACCATACCCTAGGAGATTGCTTTAGGCCATATAATGACTTCTTTAACCTGCACACCTTGCTGCTATTTTCTGCATTCTCAGTCCCAAGAGGTATCTCCATATAAACCTCCTCCTCTAAGTCTCTGTTCAATAACGCATTTTTGACATCTAATTGGTAAAGTGGCCAATCAAGGTTAGCAGCCAAAGATAATAGGACCCGAACGGAGTTTAATTTTGCCACAGGCGTAAATGTTTCTTGGTAGTCAATGTTGTATGATTGGGTGAACTCTTTAGGTACCAATCTCGCTTTAAACCTCTCATTGTTGCCATCTGCTTTGATTTTCACAGTGAAAACCTATTTGCAATCCACCGGGTTTTTTCCTCTAGGCAACTCACAAATCTCTCATGTTTTGTTTTTCTCTAGAGGTCTAAGTTCTTCTTCAACCGCATTCTTCCATTCTGCCACTGACAGTGCTTCTTGCACATTATTTGGAATTCGGATATCTGAGAGTTTTGTAATAAAAATTATGTATCCTTAAGATAAGCCTCCATAACTAACATAGTTACTCATGGGATACAGTGGCCGACTTCTGCATTCTCTAATTCCATTACAAACTGCAACTGGTAGGTCAGTTTGTTCACTTTCCAAACCAGCATTGATAGAAGAATCGCTACCTTCAACCTGTATTTTTATTTCTGGATTTCTTAATCCCGGATCAGATGATTGAACAGGCTGAATCTGTTGCTGAACTGCTGCCTCTTTCTGTTTTTCTCCCCTCCTTTGCTAGACAATGATGTTATGGTCATCAGCATGTATAGGTTCTTTGTGTTAAATACCTATAGACTGGTCAGGTTGAGGTTGAAGAAGGCTAGAATTTAGGTTGGACAGGTCTGGTTCGACATTCTGATCTGTTAAAGTTGAACTAGAGTCTGGTTTGACATTCTGATCTTGTAAGGACCTCGATTTTATGATTGACTTATTTCATGACAAACTATACCACATTGGGGATGATTGTGTAGTGGGTAGCTTAGGTCCTCACTTGACTTGGCCTCTCCATGACTTCAAGAGTAAAAGGTATATTCACTTGAATTTGCTTCTTGAAGAGTTTAGGTGCACACACACACCTCATGCATGTTTTTTTGATCTTGCATTTGTATTGATATTGTTTATATATGTTCATCTCTTCACAATCGCACTTGCACTTCATTCTTAGTCCTAAGTGTGGTTGTTGTGTGTTTAAATTTGCTATCCGTTGTTTGATTGGAAACATCCATGCTTGCATGATGGTGATCTTTTCCTAGCGTGTTGAGTGACCATTTAAGAATGTCTCATTCCTCTCTTGGTTTGGTTATATGGAGTAAGGTGTCCAGTTTCAAAAGAGTGGATTTCAATGATTTAAATGTTTTTCAAAACTGACCTTTGTATGGTCTTGTGACCATATCTTTTTATCCAATGCTTCAAAATGAGTTTTAAAAATTTCTATACAAACTAGACATCCATACCTTTCCAACGGTATATTATTCGTAATATTTTATGACCGTTTGGATTGGTTTTGAAATCTCCAAAATGACCACAAAAATAGGGCAACTCTATTGTTGTTCGTTTCTGACTCTTTGTTACTCAAATGACCATAACTATTTCTACAGACATACAAATCATGTTTTGTAAATTTGAATATAAAATAGACTTCCATACCTTTCTAATGGTATATTATATGAAAGGTTTCGATGTCGTTTGGTTATATATTGGGTCGCTCGAATCTCGAGCTATTGTGATGTCGCGTGCTTTGTCTTAGTTGTCCAAGCATCACCTTATAAGCGACACTTTGAAAAAGTTACTGTCACGTGATTTGTTGCAGTTGTCTATGACGACATTCTTTGAGGTGACAGTCCACCCTTTCGTGCTCTCACTGTTTTGTTCTCTCATATATATATATATATATATGTTATCTTCTTCCCCATTTAGACCAAGAGCTCAAAGAAAACATTTTAAGAGTGAGAGAACCTCCATTAGAGAGAGAAAGCTTCAAGCTTTGCGTTTGACTCTCCAAACCTCAACCCATCTTCATCTTACATCTTTAGCATCATTCAAAGTATGGGTTTTCTTTGATTGGTAAGTAGAACCTCCATTAAAATTCATATATTGTTCTACCTTACCAAGACATGTCATTTATTGCTTAGATTAGCATTTCTTCATATTAATTGCATATTCATTGAAGTTATGACATATTTGGGGTTTGTATTGTGATAACTAGCATTTAGGTCATATTTTCCCTATAGCTAATTAGGTCATGTTGATTGCATTTGATGATTGCATTTGATGATTGCATTTATTGACCATGCTATGTTTATTGACAACTTGTGTTGAAGTGGCTTTATTTGATAAATAGATTGTAATATTGCATATCCATATCTAGTTAAATCTTTATGTATTGCATTTAGACGTTATTGTTTATGCCTCATTGATTGCATTTATTGATTGCAAAATTGCCCTTGATTTTTTGTTGTGACAACTTGTGTTGATTGGACTTTTATTGACAATTAGGTTGTTAGATTTTATCTACACATCTAATTGAGTCCTTTGTATGGGCATGTAGGCATTGTTTGATAACTAGGATGTTTAATTTCATTATCTACAACTAGTTAGGTATTTTGTGTTTGATCTTATACATAATTGCATTTGAGCATAATGTCATATATACACTTAGACCATATACTCTTCATTGAGTCAAAGTCTTGTGGCTTCGGTGTGAAGTTGTACAAGAAAGAGAAGCCTTGTAACCAAGGGTGGGTTGGCAAGAAATTGGTCGGGTATCCACTGTAAAAGGCCCAAGGGGTAGAGTAGGAGGTGCTCACGCCAAGAGTAGTGGATCAAGGGATATCACTGGGAATTGAACCAAGAGTGGTGAGTGGTGGTGGTCATAGCCTGAGGTTGTCGAGAGTGAGAGTCCGAGTATCACTTGAGGGTGTAACTTTTTACTCATATAGTGAATTTCTGCGATCGAGTGTGGCGCACTTAACAGCCTCTGGTTTTTCCTATTTGGAGGGTTTCCAAGTATACATCTTGTGTTGTTTATATTTCTGCACTTTACACTTGATGTTGTATGTTTGTTTTATTGGGTGAATTTTGAATATTGACTAATCAATAAAAATTGGTAATTGACTTAATTAAAACCCATTCATCTCTCCCCCCTAGGTTATGAGACACATTTTTAGGGAACTTTCAGATCTGGTTCAACATCATTAAAAGTCCAAAAAACATCAAAATTCTTAGGATTGGAAAACAAATCTGGTCTCTCAGGATTTCAAAACAGATATTCACTTTGATTCTCCCCTTGAATAGCTATTTTAGGAAAAAAAAAGGTTTGGTTTCAAAAAATGTAACATTCGTACTATGATAAATTTTGTTTGTTTCAAGACAAAAACATTTATAACCTTTGTGATTGGGGGAGTGACCAAGAAATACTCATTTAATAGACCTTTTATCCAATTTTCCTCTTGTGTGTTTATGAAAATGAATAAACACAGTGCATCCAAAATATTTTGGTGGTAAGTTTGAAATAAGCCGACATTGAGGATAAATTGAAGAAGTATTTGGTCAGGAGTAGAGAATTGTAAGACTTCAGAAGGTAGCCTATTTATCAAGTAAGTGGTTGTAAGTACAGCATCTCCCCAAAACCTTTTAGGCATATTTGTAGAAAACAACAAGGATCTAGCAACTTCAAGAATATGTCGATTCTTCCTTTCGGCAATGCCTTTTTGTTATGGGGTATCAACACAAGAACTTTGGTGAATGATACATTCACTTAAAAGGTAATTGTCAAGGAATGAATTGAAATATTTCTTTCCACTATCTGTCCTTAAAACTTGAATTTTTGTATTAAATTGATTTTGGACCATTTTATGAAAATCTGCAAGAAATTTAGAGACCTCAGATTTGTTTTTCATGAGAAACAACCATGTAAGTCTAGTGTGATCATCAATGAATGTGACAAACCACCTAGTACCTGTGATATTTGGAGTTTGGGATGGTCCCCAAACATCACTATGTATCATGGAAAAAGGTTTGGTGGATTTATAAGTGTGAAATGGAAAGCTAGTTCGAGAATGCTTAGAGAATTGGCAAATTTTACACTGGAAGGACATCGAATCTTTATTATTAAACATGGATGGAAACAATTTAGAAAGATACATTAAATTGGGGTGACCTAATCGATAATGCCATAGCAATACTTCCCTATTTTGAGTGGACACACTACTAAAATCATAATTGCTAACACTGTGACCTGCTGTTGATGCTTGCATTGTACAAGAAAGTAGAGTCCTGCACAACTTCTAGCACTACAAATCATCTTCCTTGAAGACAAATCCTGAAAAACACAAGTATTTGGATGGAATTCAACAACACAATGCATATCCTTAATGAGTTTACTTACTGACAACAAATTGCAATTCAATTTTGGCACATATAAAACTAAATTTAGAGTTATGTATTTAGAAATAATCACATAACCAATTCCAATCACCCTAGAAAGAGAACCATCTACAATATGTACACGTGGACTGTCATAGCATGCTGTAAATTGAGAAAAAAGGCTCTGGTTTCCAGTCATATGATCTGATGCTCCGGAATCAACAATCCATGATTTAGAACTATCTAGATTTGCATTCAGAGCATTAAGAAAGGTACCTTTCGATGCAACGTTGCCTGTACCCGTTACTGAGGGTTTTATAGGAGTCTTTTTTTGAGTTTGGTTGAGTAATTTCTATAAAACATCTAATTGTTCTTTGTTGAATGGTGCGGCTATAATATTGGTGGACATATTGGCCTGAATTTAGCAGTCTCTTGTAGATTTCCAGTCCGTTGGTTTGCCATATATCTGCCAGCATTTGTCCTTAGTGTGTCCAGGTTTCGGTAATGGTCACACCAAGGGCGGCCTCCCTTCGAGCAGCCAAGGTTGATGCTTCACTTCCTGATTCTTTTGTTTCTATACCCAGCATCAAAGCCCTGTGACTCTCCTCATGCCTGACTTCGGAGAAAGCCTCTCGAAGATTTGGAAGTGGCTTGGTACCAAATATCCTTCCATGCACAACATCAAGACTGGAGTTTAATCCAAGGCAGAACTTATAAACTCTTTTTGTCTCAACAATTTTCTTGTACTGGTCTGAATCAACAGCAGAACTCCATTTATATCTTTCAAAAGCATCAAGCTGTTGCCAATACTTCTGGAGTTTGTTATAATAATCAGTCATCGAGAGATCATCTTGCCTTAGGTCATGCAATTCCCCTTCGATTGTCACCAATTCAAGGGTGTTATCCTCATGAGAATATGTTTCCTTCACTGCCTCCCATGCCTTCATAGCCATATCATATAATAGGAAGTTCTCCCTAATATTTGGCATCATGGAATTGATGAGCCAAGACATAACTTGGTTGTTTTCCTTCTTTCAAGTTTTATACGTAGTATCTTTCTTCTCTGGTTTTGTAACCTTACCAGTGAGATAGTCTTTTTTTTCTCTGCTGCACACATAGAGAAGAACAGATTGGGACCACTGGAGATAATTTTGGCCATTGAGTTTGTATGAGGTGATAGACATATAGGGGAAATTTTGAGGTTCGCCTCCATTACCGTTAAGGATGACAGTCTCAAGGCTGGAAGATGCATCTGAAATTGCATCGGTGGTGGTGATTGAGGTTTATTTCTCCATTCTGGATGAGAAGAGAGGCTGGTGGGAGGATAGCTAAAGAATAATAATAATAAATAAATAAATAAATGGCAAGGGGTTTAAGGATTGGCTGTCGGAAAAAACAGCAAGAGATCGAGAATTTCTATCGGAAAAAACAGTGAGGAATTAGGGTTTGGGTTTCAAAAGCGCTCTGATACCATGTGAATTTATATATTTTATTTCACTAAATCAATTTTGTACACGATAAGCTATAATATATACACATTATACAACAGAATCTTCTGTTGATTCCTAGAAGATTACTTTCCTTTTTTAAAAGAGAAAAAAACTCACAAATCACCTATTTAAATACAGGCCTAACATCCTTCTATATTGGGGCTAAATCCCTAGAAAATAGCAATAAATAATATTCAACAAACCCCTATCTTCTTGTTAATGACGTTTTCTTGCACGTAATACAGAGGTTTTAGTCGAGCATAATGCTCAGCAAAGAAGAAATTGTAACCACTTTGGTTTGACTTAGGCAGAGAGGGATCTCATAAAGCCATTCGAGATATCATAAATCCATTCAAGATCTCCTCCGGAACTGGTGAGCAGATAACATGATATGCTTGAGGAAGATGATACAGAACACCATTAAGTTGTTCAAAACCCAAGGTCACAGTAACCAGATATCCATTATCAAAATTTATAAAATGTTCTTCTTAGTCCAATTAAAAATGTTTGTGGCACCATGGCCAGTAAACGGGTTTCAACTATCATGGTGCTTACAAGAAAAGAACCACTCTTTTTTTAAAAAAAATTACTAGCTAAATCTACGATTCAGTAACTATTTGCAACTTCCATCCATTATCATAAGCTTCAATTTCTAAATTTAACTTCATAATTCATCTTCCTTTACTAGCAACCAAACAAAGTTTAAGGTATGAAAGGAGAAAAGGATATAATGAGGCCAAAAGAAAACTACACATTGATCATGCATCTACAAATTTAAGCAAATATGTATGTGAAAAGTGAAAAGTAAAAAATGAAAAGCTTAATAACAAAACACTGAAGATAACTAAAGAAAATATCAGAGTAAGAGCAACTCCAATCCTACACCAAACCCTTCACCATCTTCAATTTGCAACAACAAAACACCTCCAACCCATCAACATCTTTTGCGCTATTGTTGCACCACTGAGCAGTGTCGCGCAATATATTGCATGACACTATTCACTTGGCGCAACTTTAACACGATTTTTTTTATTGTGAATTGGGTTTTGATTGGTTAGTGATGAGTAGTTATTGATAAATAATAATAAAAAAAATAGAATAACGTAAGATCTGGTGCAATGAATTGGGAGATAGAATAGTGAAATAGGGTAAAAGTTGCACCATCTTAATGTAAAAGTTGCACCAAAAATATTATTTGGGTTGGAGATGGCCTAAGAAAAACTAGAAAACAATTAAAATATAAGAGAGTATCTCTAACGCAGTTTACTTTGCTTCTCGGTTTTAACTCGAACTAGACCGGTTTCGAGTCTGATTGTGACTTGGTGTTGTCACCTAACTCACTCGATCTGACTGAGTTCCAACTCATCGAGTCATACTGAGTTGTGCCAGTTGCGGTCTGGCACTCTATTTTGAAGAACCTTTGTTCGTCTTTTTCCTCTATCGACTCAACTCAATAAACACAACCTCTGCTTCTCATACGAGCTACTCGATCGTTATCCACGTACTAGAACAGTCTGAGAAGCTCTATGAGACGCTTTTGCTCTCACAGAGGCAAACTCTAACTTCGATGACCTACAACGTGTCGATCAATACGGGCGCCCGTAAAAAAGACCTTGAGAAGGCTCTCGATTTGATTTACAGAATGCAAAAGTGAAACAGAGAGAATGTGAAATTAAATTAGGGATTGACACAATCATTCCCTAATTTTTTTGAGATCTTTTCGGAAAACATAGAGAAATTAGGTTACTAAAGGGAATTGAAAAAACGATAAAACTCTCACACATGCAAAAAAAAAAAACTCCAAAACAAATGTATTTTTTAATGTGCGAAAAAAAAATCAGAGACCCGCATTTTTGAGGTGTAGCGTCATTCATTACAATGTTTTAATAAAAGCTATCAAAACAACATTAAAACATTTTTTTACAGCTTTTCTAAAAACAAAGCTGTCATAGAAGCTAATTATAGTGCTTATCCCCAAACGCCATAAAATTAATGTTGTAAAAGATCGTATTTCTTGTAGTGTTTAAAAAGGTTGTGTCTTGCAATTCAGAGAATGATAGTCAATCATGAGAGAGACAGAGAAGAAGAACAAAACAAATAAAGAGAGAGAGAGAGAGTAGTAAAGAAGACATGAATGAGCTTTAAAGTGATAAGCATAAGGATTATGTTGTGACTTAAGAAACTGAGTTGCTACTGGAAGATGGGTGTAGTAAAACAGAGGAAGAAATGAGGAGTAAAAACAGACAGCTAATTTTTGTAATTGTTCACTGTAATTAGCAATATCAGGTTAAGGTCTTAATTAGTAACTAATCTAAATATTAGTTTCAAATGATGTGGTGTGCCTAGTCAGCAAAAGTTAGTTAGTATTTTGTTAGTCAAGTAGAGAATTCTAACAAGAATTCTATCACACACACATTTTGCATGATGAGACTCATGTGTATATCTGAGACATTGTGACAAAATTCTGTATTCTGATTTTGTATTCAATCATTGTAAAACTTTACTCTACAATTCTTTAATTGATTTCTCAGAATCTCTTATTCTATACACGAAAACTCATTGACTCATTTCATCGAACACCTTAGTGTTCTTGTTAAATATCTTTCTTCAATCTCACATGGTATCAGAGCTCTAACCTATAAAGACACACTTGGATGCATGAAAATTAAATTGTGTGATGAGTAGTCTCTCAGTAGGGGAAACAGCTTCACCCAAAATCTTTAAAGTAATTATAATTGGGTTTCTTTTGGTAGAGTCTTTCATAAGGAGATATAAACTGAACAGCCATAGGCATATTGTTAATAAGAAAAACCGATGTTGAAAAAGCCTCGTACCAGAATTTCATAGGCAACTTAGCATGTGCAAGTAGAGTCAAGCCAATCTCCACTATATGTCTGTGTTTTCTCTCAGCAACCCCATTCTGTTGATGAATGTGTGGGTATGAATATCTCACTTGTATGCCAACCCTGCCAAGATGAGAAATAAAAACAATGTACTCTCCACCAATGTCAGTATGTATGCTCTTTATTTTCTTATCAAATTATAGTTACACATTCTTTTGAAACTTTATAAACACATTGAGAGCCTCATATTTAAGGTTCAAGGGAAAAATCCATGTAAATCATGTATATGCATCTATAAATGTGATATAGTACCTATATCTCTCTGTAGACAACATTGGAGCAAGTCCCCAAACATCCGAATATATCAACTCAAGTGGAGATTTAGCAGTGATATCAACCTTAAAAAAAGGCAATCTATGAAGCTTTCCAAGCTTACATGCATCACAAAAATGGGGAATCTGAAACTTATTACTAAAATGTATATTTCTCAACAGTTTTTGAAGAATAAGTGGAGCTGGATGTCCAAGTTTAGCATGCCACACATTGGCATTCATGGCAGCATAAGCATACAAATTTGTTTGTCTGTGACTTGGATTTAGACAACATTCCATTGCTTATTTTATTGTCCAAAGAAAAACAAGACAACACTTTATTTTTAACATATTTTCCAAGCTTGAAGTCAGTCTGCTGAACTCCTTGTGCTCCAACCAGCTGCAGACAGTATAGTCCATCTTTAAGCACTCCTCAAGGCAAAATTTTCTCCGTTTGGAGATCCTTAACAACATATATATCGGCATAGAATTCAGCAACTGCTTTCTTGTCAAAAGTAATTCATAAGGTTTAGTATGAGTTCTAACAAAAATATCACCAATATGAGAAATGGAGAGCCTATTTCCATTACCGACAACAATTTTAGCATTACCTTTGTAAGAGTTCCTTAAGGAGAAATTGTTCATATCGGATGTGATATGATTTTTTTCTCCACTATCCATGTGCTAAGCTGGATCAATCACAGATTCTGGTGTAGCAACTAGAGTTATGTGTTGATGATAGTGTGCTTGTGTATAACTGAGAACAGTATTGTTCATGTTCCTTTGAGAGGATGAGCCAACAAGAAATTGTTATCCACTATGGCTACCTTGTTGTTGATTGTAGAAGGCTTGAGTATGAAATTGTTGTTGAGGTGGTCCTTGAAAGGCTTGGTCAAATCTGTGGTAATATTTTAGTGCACCATGGTTGGTTTGTTACACATCTAACAATGTATATGACCTCTTCCTCATGATCTGCCATTTGTACCTCTTCCACGGTTGCCACCACCTCTATTGTTATATGTATTTCCATCTCTTTGTCCTTTTCTATCTTGAACATTGTTTGAGGCATAATTTGCTAATATTTGACCAGACTCAGGTTGTGGAGAATCTAGATGTTCTAGACATTGTTCATGCATCATCAACAAGAAATGAGTATTTTCAAATGATATGAACCTTTGTTGAGTTGAAATCACAACAACAATAGCATCAAATTCGTGACCAAATCCATTGATCAAGGTTAGTACAAGATCATTATCCTTAACATCCTCACCAACTGCCATCAAAGCATCTTCAATATTCTTGATTTTTAACACAAAATCACTCACCAGTTGCCTTATAAGTTGAGCAATCTTTGCAACTGATTGCTGAGAATAGAGCATTTCCAATCTGCTCCAAATCTCGAAAGAAGTTTGACAACCTATAACCTAACCTATGACACCTTCACTGATTGTGGAATACATCTAGCCTATAAGCAACTTATCAATTTGTTTCTAGGTTGAGAAAACTTTACTTAGCTTCTTTTCTATTACTTTTTCACCAAACTAATTTGTAACCTTAATACTCACATAAATGTTTGAAGGACGATTCAGACCATACATGTATTCCTCAAGATCTAAAGCTTGAATGGAAGATAATACTAGAGCTTTCCAGTATATGTTGTTTGATCTTCGAAGCTTGATCGGTAAGTTGTAGTTTAAGCTTTTGGTGAGAGACGAAAACTAAAATGCTTCTGCTATTCCTTGAGATTCTTGACTTTGCTCCAGATTTTGTGTTTGAGGTGACGGAATCAATTCTTGATTTTGATCAAAAAACAATGAGCGTGGTTGAGAAGGATTTATCATGACGTTTGTCAGTGAAGCTCTTTACATAAATGTTTTAAATTCCTACATCCTTCTGGAAAAATATATGTCTCTGGGCATGTTGAATTCAATGAATTAGAATTCCCATATACAAGCTTATTTTCAGCTGAGAAGTTTATTCATGAGAAGTCTCATGGTCAAAGCATGTCACTTTCTACATTGGACAAGGTTGTGTCACAAGTTCAAAGGTTTTACTCTACAAATAAAGCCAATAGACCCTTACAACTCTGATATCATCTGATCACTCTTCACGGATTCTGAGGCATGTTTCTTAAATGGTAATGTTATCAGGTCTCAACAGTCTTTATCTCATCAGACAGTAATTTTTGTAAAACTCTTTCGGTTGACAATGATTCTCACTCTTTAACATCTCAAACTTCATTACCTGATAGTGTGCAACCTGTGTCTAATGGTTTTTTTGCCAATACCACCAACTCACTTAAATGATCACATGATATCATCTGAGCTACCAGTTGTTATGCCAGCTTCTATCTCTACAAACATTCATCCAATGGTCACAAGATCAAAGCATGCTATCTTCAAACCAAAACTTTATAATGCTACAGCTACTGTCCACTGTTATGTGGCAAACTCAAACCTTACAACTGCCAAAATTGCTCTCAAGGATCCTAAATGGGTTCAAACTATGGAGGAAGAATTTTGAGCCTTGGAATCCAATTATACTTGGACTTTAGTTCCTTATCAGTCATACATGGATATTATTAGGTGCGAATGGGTGTTTTGAACTAAATACAAACAAGATGGAAGCCTTTTGAAACACAAGGCATAATTAGTTGCAAAAGAATTCCATCAAACTCTTGGATTGGACTTAATGGAAACTTTCAGTCTTGTTGTTAAGGCCTCTACAATTCAGGTGATATTCTCTATTGCAGTATTATTTGGTTACAAATTAAGTAGGTTGACATAAATAATGTCTTCATTAATGGTGACTTGTCTACATGGCTCAACCTGAAGGTTTTGTTGACTCTTCAAAACCAAATCATGTGTGCAAGTTAAATAAGTCCTTATATGGACTCAAACAAGCCCTAAGAAGTTGGTTTTATAAGTTGAGGACTGCTATTCTATCTTAGTGCTTCACTAACTCAGTGTCAGACAATTCTCTCTTCATCAAGAGTGTTAATTCAGACAAGCTATTTGTCATAGTTTATGTAGATGACATTTTAGTCACCAGTAACAATCCAATATCGATCAAAGATCTTATCACAACTCTACATAACACATTTGCTCTAAAAACTCTTAGCCCTGTGAATTATTTTCTTGGTTTCAAGGTATATAGGAATGCTTCTTGCTTGTTTCTTACCCAAGCCAAGTACATTTCTGACCTGTTAAAGAAAACTAACATGGAAGAATCTCATCCATGTAATACTCCAAGTGCAGCTAGTTCAAAGCTTTCTTTAAAGGATGGTGTTGCTTTCCATGATCCAAAACTTTATCGTAGCACGATTGGTGCTCTCCAATACCTTACCAATACCAGACCAGACATCTCCTATATTGTAAATAAGCTCAGTCAATTTCTGGTTGTACCTTCAATGGTGCATTGCCAGACTTGTAATCGATATTTGAAGGGTACTCCTCATCTTGGTCTTTGTTTCAGACCTGCAGCTGATCCTTCCTTGGAAGCCTTTGTCGATGTTGATTGGGCCAGTAATGTCGATGACCGGTGTTCAACAAGTGGGTGTCGTATGCTTCTTGGTAGTAATCTTGTCATAAGGTCATCCAGAAAACAAAAGGTTGTCACTCATTCGAGCACCGAGGCTGAGTATAGAGTCATTGCTCAAGTGACTACTGATGTGCTATGGTTAAGATCATTGTTGGCAGAGCTTCATTTTCCTGTTGCATCAAGCTCGGTTGTCTGGTGTGATAACATAGGTGCAAACTCCCTATCTCAGAATCCAGTCTTTCATCAACGCACAAAACACATCGATATTGACATGCATTTCATCAGGGAGAAGGTTTTGTCTGGTGAGATTGACACTAGATATATTCCTACTTATCAAAAAATTACTGATGTTTTCACTAAAAGTTTCACGCGTGATCGATTTCAATTTCTTTGCTCCAAACTAAAATTGGAGAAATTACCCCAATTTAGTTTGCAGTGGGATGATAAGCATAAGAATAGTGTTGTGGCATAAGAAACTGAGCTGCTACTAAAAGATAGGTGTAGTAAAACAGAGGAAGAAATGAGGAGTAAAAATGGAGAACTTATTGTTGTAATGGTCCACTGTAATTAGCAATATCAGGTTAAGGTCTTAATTAGTAACTAATCTAAAGATTAGTTTCAGGTGATGTGGCATGCCTAGTCAGCAAAAGTTAGTTAGTATTCTGTTAGTCAAGTAGAGAATTCTAACAAGAATTCTATCACACACACATTTTGCATGATGAGACTCGAGTGTATATATGAGACATTGTAATAGAATTCTGTATTCTGATTTTGTATTCTTCAAACATTGTAAAACTTTACTCTACAGTTCTTTAATGGAGTTCTCAGAATCTCTTATTCTCATTAATTCATTTAATCGAACAACTTAGTGTTCTTGTTAAATATCTTTCTTCAATCTCAGATAAAGAAGGTAGGGTCAAAAGCAGAGTAAGCACCAACTTTATAGAGAAATAGCCAGAGACCAAAGCGAGAATTTTTTTTGACAAAACCCTAATCTTCAGAGAAATAGCAACAAATTTGTAAACACAAATCTACAGAAAAAAAATTATACAAAACCCTAATCTTCAAAGAACAATAAATTACCTTCCAATTTAAGCACCAATTCGATTATTGAGATGCATCCCTATCCATCCACCAAGATACAGCGTTCACACCCAGAAATTGAACACCAGAGACCAAAGCAACACGATTTGTAGAGTGAGAGAGGGGGGAGAGAAACCTCGATGTAGAATGGAGAATGGAGAATGAGAGGAAAGAGACAATTTATTTTATTTGGGGTAAGAAATCAGTGTAAAGGTAGCTGGCCAAATAATACTTTTTGATTTTCTATTTTAACCGGTTGAACAAAGCACTTCCTTATTCGTAACGTAGTATGACCTCATTTGCAAAAGTATGAAGTGACAGGTTATACTTGACGAGAAAAACAACCGATATAATATGTGTCTAATGGAGAGGTAGCAAACGTGCGAGAAACTCAATCCGTCGTGGCTCAAAATATCCAAGCATCGCCACTCAGACATGTCTCCTTCCATAGACAAATCATCCTAACATTCTCTTTGAAGGGCTCTCTAAATTTTAGTTAAATTTTAGCTAGCAACTTTTCATGACGTTACTCAAATCATTCTTTCTATTATAGCTATTTATTAATATTTTAATATCTTTTAAATTTAAAATATAAATAGCTTTTTTCAATGAAAATGATAAAATTATTTTAAAAATATTAATTGATGGCTTTTTTCAATTAGAAAATTAGTTTTAAAATATTTTTAAAAAATTAGAAAAAGAAAATAGAGAACTTGAAATAGCATCCTACATTTGGAAAGTCCCTTGGTTATTCTCTAAAATAGAGATGAGCCATTTAGAGAGCCCCTTGGAGTGCTTTAAAACCATCCGCACCAGCTATTTTAGGTAAGGAGTAGGTTTAGAGAGTCTCATTGGAGATGCTCCCAACAAGTAAGAGGATCTAAGTAAACTCGAATTTCTCTACATCCACAGTGATATCGATTTGACTGCGGAATATATGCCTGTTTGATTTTCCCACTTAAAAATTAATTATATTTAATGTGTTTCATCAAGTTGTTTTGTTTGAATTTTTAGGATATAAAATCACTTAAACAACTCTTAAAATCACTTTTCACTTAACTAAGAAACAACTATATTGATATCGATTTTATACTTTCAAAACTATCCTTACAAATCTAATAAATTTTCAGTTTTGTTTCTCCCTATTAAGGTTAATATTACAACTAATCCTTCAGATCAAAACAACAAAACAAATACTTCAGCTCAATCAGCCAACTATGCAGTCACTATGTTATCATTTCCAGTTAAAGGAAGTTGATGGCCTGACTCTTATCATGTGCTCGCAAATAGACCAACAACATTTGATCTCCTCTCTTAGAATTCCTAGCGGGAAATCTCAGAATTTGTTATGGAGTTTTGGCAGGAAACCTCAATTCTATTTTCAGGATCTGAGGTGGCAGAGCTCGGCCTATGCTCATGCGTTTTTAGCTTCCGTAATTTAAGAAGATTAGTTAGACCGTGTAATGAAGAGCTATTTATAAAAAGGCTCTCTTCTTTTGTAAATATAATACAGTCAATAAAATACTGAGAACTAGTTTTCTCTTCAAAAGGGCTTTCATGGAAATTCTTTCTGTTGATGATGATTTCTGGAATGTATCAGAAAAGCCAACAAGGATTGGATTTCGGCTGTGATTTCAAAGAGAGAGAGAGGAGAAAGTAAACAAGACACGAGTTTTTTACTTGGTAAAACTATGATGACCGGAGAAATGTCCACGGGTGGTTGGATAATCAACCGTGCCAAAATCCACTATGAATTTAGAATGTTACAAGCTCTCGATCTCTCTTTCTTCTCTCTGTATTTTTCTATTAATTGTTGTCCATCTTTTTTGGCGAGATTATGAGTCTATTTATATGTTTATAGCGCCCTAATCTTCATTGTACAAGTAATAGATCTTTGTATTTAATTACAATTATTTTCTTGTTTGAAGCTGGTTGTCTTCTTTCTTGTTTCGGAGTCTTCTATTGAAATCAAATGGGATTCTAGTAATGTAGTCCAATTTGGACTTGTTTTCTTATATAAAAGCGTAGTATTTTTAAAGAAATAAATTTGTTGCCTGATTGGGAACCCTTCCAGCTCAGTATTCTATTCTCTTTGGGATTTCTTCCTGATAGATATCTTCGTGTATTTAATGACCTAATCCATGTGAACTAGGCGCTAGGCTTTTTATTCGGTTTTCTTCATATTTATCCCGAGCAAGGATAATACAATCTGGTCTCGAGTAACATCATTTGAGCCCGAATAGAAGCGTCATTTAATCAGTCCCGAGTGTCGTTAACTGATCCCGAGTAGTATATAATGTTGATTGACCCTGAGTAGGTTTTATTCAACATCTGCTTACTCAGGTTTTCTCTTCTTCGGCGATGTCTTGTAGGATATTTTCTGTATGCCTATTCGGATATCCACCTGGCAATTTATCCTCTTTGTTGATGACGTGTTCATGCGATAAAATTCACATATGACAATACCCCCGTAAAATATTTTTGTTAAATAAGGTTTTACGGGCAAAAGTATTTTAATTAGTTTTCAATATCTTTGCAGCACCCGAGTAAATATCTTATCATAATGACGTGTTTTAATGATGACCCTACAAATTCGATTTGCCTCCTTACGTGAGATCTTTAATGATGGCGACCTTTTGGAGTTCTGACAACGAAAGCTAGTTCTCCTTCTGACACGTGTCTCTTGCCTCTTCGTTTTTCGATATTATTTATGAGAAATGACTCAGGCGCTTCCCCGTGTGCCGCCTACGTCATAAATCCTTATCATGGTTTTTTTCCCGCCTTGAGATCTAGGGTTTCGTACTTTTATTTATTTAAATTCTTCACTGAGACAGGGTTGGTTCATTCTTAGAGATTTCTCAGCATAAAATTTTTCTTAAACCCAGATTTCTCAGCAGAGAAATTTTCTTAACCCTAGATTTCTTTACGCAGAAGGTCATGATTTTCCATTGAAGATCTTGCATCAAACTTTATTCAAGGTTAGTTTTTAATGGAGCCATCTTCCCGTCATCGTCTTTTTAATGTCGTTCTTGATGCATTAGAACGTGGGGATTTCCAGTTGGTTTCTTGCATTATAAAATTACTGGGGGGAAATCCCTGCTGATGAACCTCCATTTTTAGAAGTTGATGTTTTTGGGCTTCACCATAACGTCACTTTTAGCCCTGTATCAAATTCTTCATCTAGTTCTGATTCTGATATTTCTGATCACAGGGTACCTCTTCGAAGGATGGGAAAACATCAAAGCAGAAGTGAAGTCCATAAGCACAACTCGGGCGATATTCTGATCAGGGAACAGACTGTCAATGAGAACAACGTTGAAGAGACGTTCAGAACATCTCGCCTTTCTTTCTCTACTACCTGCCTGAGTGGGTTTGATACCAAGCCAAATGTAGTCGGGGTAGATGAGATAGAAAAGTATCGTTCACGATTCGATCTGCCCAACTCGGTCACTCTGACTCCAGCTGGTGATAGAGCTGTGTGGAATCCTCCCCCAGGCATGGTGGCAATCTACGGATCCATGCTCTGCTGCGGCGTCACTCTTCCATTCCAGCCATTCATTGCCTGATTTTTAGCTGAAGCAGGGATTGCTCCGGCTCAGCTGGCCTCAAATAGCTAAAAAAAATTTGATGTGCATGTGGAACATGTACAACCGGATGAACTTACCGCCGCCATCCCCGAATGAAATCAAGCACTTCTTTACACTGAGGCAATCGGGCAAGTCGGGGACATACTTCCTCTTGTCTAATTCGCTAGATTGTTGGGTCCCTAAGGGAACAAAAGTGAGTCAAAAAGCTGATATCTCCGATGACTATAAAAAGAGGGGTTTTATATGGGGATTTCCTACTTCCAACAAGTTCTGGAAGAACAATTGGTTTTTCACCGGAGGGAGTCTCAGGCTTGAGGTTACTGTTTTAGCTGAGGGTACTCAGACGGTGTTGAAGGTCCCCCGTTTCTTCTATTCCCCGAGATTTGGAACAAGAAAAAAATCGAGTACAGCGATGCGGAGCTGACCAGACTTGCTCAGGCAGCTGTTTCTCACTTTAGAGAAGAGGAGCAAGACTTATCTCTTCGTTGATTCGAAGATGATTGAGTTTGGCTTCTTCGAAAAGATTTCGGGCTACTACAGACGATGTAAGCGATGTTTGTAACCTTTTCCTTTCATTGTTTTAGATTTTTTGTTTTGCATTCTGACGCGGTTCTTTTTTCTTTTAAGTGTATGATACGGAAGTCGACTACGATCTTTAGGCTCGCCAGGTGAAGTCAATTATTCAGGCGAGTCGGAAAGAAGCTTCTCGTCAAGGCAATAAAGGCATCGCCACGCCAGATTTCGACAATGAGACTGATGTGGTTGAAGAGTAAATTCCCGAAGATGTCTCTGAGGACGTTTTTCAATCCACAATTGGGGAAACTAGTGGTCCAAGTGACCTGATCGATACTCAGCTGCCTGGCGATAGGCAGGGGCAGAGTGAAGGTCTCGGTGAGGAGCCTGTCGAGTGGACTGACGCCGGTGATGGAGGTAATACCTCTACGGGACAGGTACCCATAGGTCCCAAATTTTTTGAAGCCTTCTGGGATGATACTTAAGAGGATCCTACAGCTGATCTCAGTTACCACTGTTCTCGGGGTGAGAAATGGAATTCAATCAGCTCTCCAACTCGTCCTCTCAACGTTCCTTGGGTGGTCTCTTTCATCGACTCCAGCGAGAAAGATATTGTGGCTGAGACTTACCTGAGTACTGATGTTAGAGCATCGACGGATGTGGAGGCTTCGGAGCCGAATAGGGGTTCCTCTCCCCACGAGGTTGAAGATCTAGGGGCTAAACCCTCGGGGGTTCCTTCACATCCTTCTCACCAGGATATGCTGCGAGAGATGTCATCTGGTCGGGCTTTTATTGGAGATGACCATTGGAGTTGTTTCCGAGATGGCTCTCTGATTGACCGTCTTCAGAATTTTTTCAACAGTGCATCTTTTGTAAGTTACCCTTTAATTATTTTGCTTGTTTGCTTGATTTTCAGATTTTTAATTAAACCTTTTTTGTAGATGGTGTCCGAATTCGCTGAGCTAGTTTAGACGCAGCAACATCAAGCTGATCGAATAAGGCATCTAGAAGCTCAGTCTAAGGAAAGTGAGGATCAACATGCTCGGGTCGAAATGGCTTATCAACAAGAGGTTGGTTCTGCCCAATTTTTTACCGACCGCTGTCTAGCAAAGCAGATGGAGGCCGAGGAAAGGGCTTCTTCAGAAGAAAAGAAAGCAATATCACTTCAGAACATATTGTCTTCTGCCCAGGAATCAATGCTCAAGGCTGAGCAGGAAGCAGAGTAGTCTAAGTCGGCGCATGAGCAAAAAATTGAAGATCTGGAGCGTCAAGCGTTGACAGTCGAATCCTTATCCAGAGAGGCCAGGCTGGAACTTGAAGTACAGGGTGTGGATCATTTCAAAAGATCCTCTGCCTACGATGCTCTTCTCTTTTGGGAGTTTCAACGAGGGCTGGTTTCAACTGGCGAATTCTTTAAAGTCAAGAATCGAACAACTGAGAAGGCCCGAACCAATTGGGAGCTGTCAATCAAACATCATGTGGATCGGTCCTTGGAGTCTCTTCAAACTCAGATGAAGGAATGGAGAGCTTACTGCTACAGCCGAGGTAAATAGTGCCATCCTATGCATTTAGAGATTCCATCCGAACACTCCCTCTAGACCTTCTATGCCAATCAAGAGTCGGTCATGGAGCCTGATGTCGGGCCGATTCCAGGAGAGGATTACAACCAATGGATGGATGACTCAGTTGGCACAATTGCTTAGCCTTCTAACGAAAGTCTGTTCCGCGAGTACGAGATGGTGCCTGACCCGAGCATTGGCAAGGGCTCGAAATCCTCACAGCCTTGATTTTTTTTATAGGATTGTAAAAAATTCTTTGTAATTTTTTGTAGATTTGTAAAAAATTGTAATTCTTTGTAAAGAATTCTTTGGAGAGATTTAATAAAATCCCAAGTTTATCTTTTTTTGAGCTGAATGGTCTTGATCTGTTTTTATTGCCAAAGAAATTTCTTGACTGTTACCGAGTATGTTATTCAACTCTAATGTTCGGGTAACTTCACTGAGTATCTTATTAAATCGGTTTTTTTCCGAATAGCTTTGACCGCCAAGTATCTTATTAAACTTGCTCTTGCGATTTTTATGTCAAGTATCTTATTAAACTGGCTATTTCTAGTGTTTGGGTAACGTGACCGAGTATCTTATTAATCCGGTTGTCACCCGAATAATGCCAAGTATCTTATTAAACTGGCTCTTGTAATCTTTATGCCAAATATCTTATTAAACTGGCTAGTATTATTAACCGTGTCATCTTAAAACAGACAAGTGAGTTTATACTTGTGCTTCATACACGGTTGCTACCCGAACATTACATCCTGGCTCACCATAATCATACGTTCGAGTCATTACGCATTATCAAGGACGTCTTCCCAGTTTTTATGTGCAAGGGTTTGCCGAATCGTTAAGCTTTTTGAATTGCTTAACACAGCTACGCATTTCATCGGAATTTTTCCCGATAGCGTTCCGAGCTGGTGCATCGGGTTTACCTTTTTGCGAAGGTCATTTGACCTTACTCGGCTGGCATGCTCCTTCGAGCTTCTCCGTCCATTCGGGATTTAATGGTCCCGAGTATTCTATTTGCATGTTCTTATTATCATTCTTGTCTTCCATATGTTCTTATTATCATATGCTTTCTTTTGGAAATCCCGAGTTTGATTTTTTATTCATAACTGCAAAATCAATAAAGTTTCAAATTCCACAGCTAATATTTATGTTAACTAAAATTGTCCTGACTAGAAGAAAGAACAAAAAATAATTTTAAGGATAGAAAATCTTCAGATATTGGGCATTGCCTGGTCGGGGTAAAACCCCTCCATTGGGTCGTGCAATCCAATACGCTTCATGGCCAGCTATTCCTTCGACTTTATACGGGTCTTCCCATTTCTCAGCCAGGGAACCTGCATCTTTATTTTTTGTCTTCAATGACACCTTCCTGAGTACTAGGTCTCCTAGCTAGAATTTTCTGACCCAAACGTGAGAGTTGTAATGGCGAGCTACTCTTTGCTGATATGTCATATTTCGTATTCGGGATTTCTCCCTTTTCTTTTCTAGCTCATCTAGACTTTGCAATAGCATATCAACGTTCTGATCTTCATCATATAGCCTGACTCGGGGTGACATATATGGCGTTTCTATAGGGATAACAACTTCTGTTCCAAACGCCAAAGTGAATGGGGTCTCCCCTGTTGAAGTTCTCGTTGTTGTCCGATACGCCCATAATACTTCGGGAAGCTTTTCAACCCAGCTTCCTTTCTTGGCATCTAGTTTTGCTTTGATTGTGTGCTTGATGATTTTGTTCACTGCTTCCACCTGCCCATTTGTTTGAGGGTGGGCAGGTGTGGCATAGTAATTGGCAATCTGGTATTCTTTGCACAGCTGTCTGAATTTCAGGTTGTCGAATTTAGTGTCATTGTCAGTGATTATAGTGTTTGGGACTCCAAAACTATAAAGTATATTCTTTTTCACGCTTCAGCTTCTACCCACTTCGTGAAATAGTCAACGGCGACTATGGCATGCTTCGCTCCACCCCTGTCCCAGCTGGCATTGGGCCGATTAGATCCAAACCCCACATGGCAAATGACCATGGGGACGCGAGGTTTTTGAGCTGTTCAGGGGGTTGTCGGATGTCATTAGTAATCCTTTGGCATGTATTGTAACTTTCTGAACACTGTTGTGCATCTGAGAATAGAGTAGGCCAATAATAGCCTTGCCTGAGTACCTTATGTGCCGAACTTTTACCCCCAGTGTGGTTTCCGCAAACTCCTCCATGGATTTCCTGTAATATCTGATATGCATCTTCCTCTGACACACATCTTTGGAGTGTTAGGGAATATCCCCTTCTGTATAGTTCTCCTCCAACCAATGTGTACCTGGCTGATCTATACCTGATACGTTTTGCCTGTAAGGGATCTTCCAGGAGCACGCCTTCTTTCTGGAACCTTTTTAGTCAAGTCATCCAACCGTTTGGCGGTGTTCGAATTTCTAAATTTCCAAGTCTCTTGGTTCATTTGTGCTCGGTTTAAGGAGGTGCGCAACCAGAATAGTCTTTGGCCTGATTGTGGTTGTTGCTGACGCTAGCTTAGATAATGTGTCTGCCTTTTCATTCTCCTCCCTAGGGATCTGGGCAATCTTATATTCTTTAAATTTCTGGAGGAGCTGTTTTGCAATGTCACGGTAGGCAATCATGCCTTCATCCTTGGCTTGGTACTCGTTCAGGACTTGGTTGACAACTACCTGTGAATCGCTGAATATCTCAACCTCATCTGCCCCGAGAGCTATGCAGACTCTGAGTCCAACTAGTAGCGCCTCGTACTTGGCTTGATTATTGGTTGCTTTGAAGTCAAATATGATGGCACATTCAACATCATCTCTTTCTGGAGTGCATACTACGATCCCTGCCCCGCTGCCATGAGTGTTTGAAGAGCCATCTACATACAATTTCCATGCAAACTTTTTGCTCAACATTCTTTTTGCTTCTAGGTTTGGTTCTGTGAACTCTGCTATAAAATCTGACATTGCTTGCCTTTTGAGGGATGTCCTGGGATATAGTGGATGTCGAATTCACTTAGCTCGATAGCCCATTTAGTCAGTCTTCCTGAAATCTCTAGCTTCTGTAAAATTTGCTTTAATGTCCAGTCGGTGAGAACCTGGATTGTATGAGCTTGAAAATATGGTCTTAGTTTTCTTACTGCCGAAACCAACGCTAGGGCCATTTTCTCTGCCTAAGAATACCTGGTTTCGGCTGGTAGAAGTGCCTTCTTGGTGTAGTACACCAGCTTCTGTACTCCATCTTCTGTTCTAACTAGGGCTGAGCTTGCTGCTAGTTCTGTGATTGATAAATATAACTGGAGTACCTCTCTCATCTGTGGTTTTGAGAGGATGGGTGCCTGCCCTAGATATTCCTTGATTTTCAGAAAAGCCCGTTCATACTCTTCATTCCATTCGAGTCATTTTCCTTTTTTGATTACTTTAAAAAAGGGTGAGCATCTGTCTGTTGCTTTCGAGATGAATCTACCCAAGGAAGTTAAGCATCCTGTTAGGCGATGTACTTCTTGGAGTGTCTTTAGTGAAGTCATTTTCTACAAAGCCTAAATCTTCTCGGGGTTGACTTCGATTCCTCTTTGGTGAACTTAAAAATCAAAGAATCTTCCTGAAGGAACTCTGAATAAACACTTGTTCGAATTTAGCTTCATCTGGTATCTCCTTAAGACATCATATGTCTCTTACAGATCTGAAGTATGCTTGTCTGCTGTGATGCTCTTGGTCAACATGTCATCAATGTATACTTCAATGTTCCTTCCTATTTGCCGTGAAAAGATTTTGTTGACCAATCTTTAATAGGTTGCTCCTGCGTTTTTCAATCTGAAGGGCATCACTGTATAGCAGTATAAACCCGGATCAGTTATGAAAGATGTTTTTTCTTTGACAGTCTTGTTCATCCTGATCTGGTTATACCCCGAGTAAACATCCATGAAACTGAGCAATTCGTGGCCTGATGTTGCATCCACCAACTGATCTATCCTCGAAAGTGGGAAACTATCTTTCGGGCACGCCTTATTCAGATCTGTAAAATCTACGCACATCCTCCATTGTCCATTCTTCTTTTGGACCAGGACTACATTAGCTACCTATTAGGGTAATTGACCTCTCTAATCGATCCTACAGCGAGTAGCTTCTCTACTTCCTGTTTGATTGCCTGGCTTCTCTCGAGATTGAATGATCTTCCCTTTTTTATCACCGGTTTTATATTCGGGTCTACTGTGAGATGGTGTGATATTATTCGGGCATCTATCCCGACCATGTCTTCATGACTCCAAGCTAACACATCCTTATATTCTTTGAGTAGATCAACGAGGCTTTGTTTGACTTCCCCTTACAGGTTTGCCCTGATTCTGATCTTTTTGTCTGGTTTACCTTCTTTCAAGATAATCTCTTCAACTGGTACTTTTTGGACTCATTCGACTCCTCCCTCGGATCGAATTCGAATGACATCGACTCTTTATTTTGATTCGGTTGCATTATTGTGCATACCTGTTCGCTATCATTCTTGTCCTTGTATACTGACAGGTTTGCTCTTCGGGCCGTCCCAATAGTGCATTATATGTCCAATTGTCTAAGTCTACCACCACGAAGTCGAGCAATACAGTTCTCTGGCAATATGCCACTCCAATCTTCACAGGTAGCTTTACCATCCCGAGTGACCTGACCTCAACTCCCCCGAATCCTCTAAGTGGGGTATGGAAGGACTGTAGGTCTTTTCGGTCTAACCTGAGTTGATCGTAGACGGCTACATTGAGAATGTCTGCTGAGCTTCCATTATCTATCAGGATTCTCCTGACTTTCCGATGACCAATCCGGGCACTTATGACCAAGGCGTCATTTGGCAGAACATCAACTCCATGGGAATCTGCTTCTGTGAACGTTATTGGGTCTCATCCTTCCTTAACTCTTTTCGGGTCTGGCTCGACCGAGTTCACGTCAAAGTTATTCCTTGCCTCTCCTGCTTCTCTGATTTCTTGTGTTCGTTCTCGGTTGCTTCTCCCAGTAAATAGACCTCCAAAGATAATATGTATTACTTTATTGGCCTCTAGACTGGCCCTTTGATTTCGACCAGAGCTGTGATCGACCCTGACCTCTTTCTTTGTTTCTGACTTCTCATCCTTTTTCAAGATTACGTTTTGTAGATGCCCTTCCCGAATGAGGGTTTCTATGTAATCTCTTAGTTGGTAACACTTGGAAGTCTCATTTCCGGTTTCTTTGTGGAATCTGCAGTATTTAAGTGTATCTGGCCTGGCGAACTGAGACTGTCGTCGTGGTTCTTGTACCATATTCTTTTCCTTTAAAATGGCTAGGATTTCCTCTTTCTTTTTCCGAAGGGGGGTGTAATTGGTATATCTTCCTCGGTATTTTTCTGTGGTCTGCTCTGTATTGAGCCCGTTACCCCCGTCCTTGCTTTTTTCTTTGCCGTTTCCTTTCTGTTTTCCCTTCTGGTTCTGCACCTTGGACTCGGCGTTCTTCTCGGGTTTTCCTCCATGCATGTAGCTTCCTCCAGTGGCTAACTCTTCTTCTTCGGCTAATGCATACCCTTCTGCCATGCCCATCATATCTGCATACCTAGTCAGACGGGCTCTCCTTAAATCGAAAGATAGCCATCTATTCTGCATCCTGAACCTTTCTGGGAATGGGGTCCGTAATATTTCCCTGGTGAAAGAACTGTCAGAATCGTTATCAGATAAATTGTTACACCTATAACGTCTGACCAATGTGTCCATCTGTCGCCTATTATTCTCAACTTCTCAAGTTAGGCCTTGGATTACAATGTCCTTGTTTCCCACAGGACTTCCCTGATGGTTGAACCGCTGGGTGATTGTCATTCCTCTTTCAGGTTCTTCACTTTGATGCCTGGTTTCACGTATGATTCCATGATGACGCTTGCGATGGTGCCAATCGCTATCTTCTTATGACAACCGATCTCTGTGCCGGTCATTTTTATGGTGTCTAGTACGGACTATCTCATCCTGGTTCTGCTTTTAGCATGGTCGTTCCTCCTCGGGTGTTTCACGTCCAGCTTGTTTGATTGGAGTAAGGTTCCTTCCGACTTCTGGTGTATTTATTTCTGGCCCTACTACCACCGAACAGTGCCTTACAGGTGGGAGGTTAAGAGTTTGTGCTTCTGTAGCCAGTAGATCAACTCATTCCTTTGCAGCGTCTGCCACCAATTGTTGCAACGTTTCTCGAAAATGTTGTGTCAGATCTCCACTGGTTGGAGGAACTTGCTGAATCCCCACCAGGAATGTATTTAATGAACGAATCCGTGTGAACTAGGCGCTAGGCTTTTTATTGGGTTTTCTTCATATTTATCCCGAGCAAGGATAATACCAGCTGGTCCCGAGTAATATCATTTGAGCCGGAATAGAAGCATCATTTAACCAGTTCTGAGTGTCGTTAACTGATCTCGAGTAGTATATAACGTTGATTGACCCTGAGTAGGTTTTATTCAACATCTGCTTACTCGGGTTTTCTCTTCTACGGCGATGTCTTGTAGGATATTTTCTGAATGCCTATTCGGATATCCATCTGGCAATTTATCCTCTTTGTTGATGACGTGTTCATGTGATAAAATTCACATATGACACTTTCTTTGTTTCAATTTTCATAGCTTTAAATATTTGCTTTAGATTCAAACTCTAAATCTTTTCACTCCCGCACCATATTAATTTTTTCGGTGACTATATTGCCACCCATGTCTCCCCTCACCAATTTTTTCTTCATAACATAAATTATCCTCTCACATCTAATAAAATTTCAGTTTTGTTTCTCCCACACCATATTAGGGTGACTATAGTGCCACCCATGTCTCCCCCACACCAATTTTTTTTAATAACATAAATTCATCTTCTACCACGGAAAAAAAAAACTTTTGTTATATTTAGTTTTTCTATAATAATAGAGAAACCTACATTATTAATTTAACACCATGGTCTCTCAAGATTCAATATGAGAAACAAGATATAAAAAATAAGAATATTAATACATTAAAGAACCAAAAAAAAAAAGTTAGTCGATGTTTATATATTAAAATATAAATAAAACAAATAATAATCGAAAGAGTATAAATATAAAAGTATTTATTTTCAATTATTTATAATTTAAAAAAAATCGTTTATATTTGGTTTTCACTTTTCAGTAAAAAAAACATGTTTTGGTTTTCAATTTCCGGTATAATTCAGAACATTTCAATCTTCAAATAAAAAATCAAACGTAACCATAGATACTAATATATATATATATATAATGAAATTGACTTCGAATTTTTTTTTATCCTAAATAAATTAATCAATAATAAAAATGAAATTAAGTACTAAAAACGAATGATAACAAAAGGTTGAACGAAATTTGTTCCTTATTTTATTAAAAAAAAAATCTTTGCAATTGTATTTTTAAAAAGTGATGTTAAATTGATATTATCATAAAAAGTTCTATATTCTCAGTAATCATTAAAAAAAGGAAAATTATCATTTTGGTCTATATGTTTTAGTCGATAATGATATTTTTAACTGTCTTTCCATTTTTCACTGGTATGGTCTTTATGTTTTCGAAAACCAGTCAATTTGATCCTTTTGACCAAATTTTTAACGGTCAACCCTAACAGAAAAGAGTTAATGAAAATTTCAACCTTGATCATTTATTTTCTTTTAAAAATAAAATCAAATAAAAGAAAGAGGGAATTCCATTAAATAGCCTTTAAATTAAGGTTGAATTCAAGAATGTACACTTTCAATAAGTTGATTGTTTTTATCCCCTATTATAGGTAACTTTACAAAAATACCCTTACTTTTTGAATTTAATGAAAAACATTTTTTCAATTTAATGAAAAAACATTTTCAAATTATATCTCTCAAACACATATTAATAATATGTTTCTTTCATCAGCATCTATCTCTCTCTATGAACACTCTATCTCTATCCTAAATTGCTCTTTATCTTTGTACCCACACTCTCTCTCATCAACCTTCTCTCTCTACAATACAGAAAACGATTGGAGATGTACATTATCAAGAAATTAGTCGTTTTGTAATCGAAGGTATGTTGTTTTTGTTTTTGTTTTTGTTTTTGTTTTGAATCTCTTCTAGGGTCGTATGTTGTTTTTTCTTATAATAAAAACAGAATGTGAAATCGATTTTGAATGTTTTACTAACCCTATTTTTGTTAACCCAGAATCATTGGACGACGAAATTTTTTATCGTGTAAAGATATGTATGTTTAATCGTGTAAGATATTAACATGTTTTTGTACAATGAAACATATATTAAATCGTGTAATAATATACTGTTTTGGCATGCTGTTTGTGCAGAGTAATGAGAGAGTAGCGATTGATTATTTCATTCGGTGCCCAGTGATTTGGTGAGAAATAGGAGGGTGGTGATTCATAAATGGTATTTGTAACTCGTGATTTAACATACGATGGCTTAATGAATACAATAAAAGATATTTTGAGGATTGATTCATCTACTTGCAACATTGAATTAAGGGCTGTTATGCTTACTCTCTGGTACGAAGATACACGATATTGACATTAAACATCGTAGAATACTTAAACTCATGTCTATGACATGCACGTCAGATGCTTGTGGTTGTTTTGATCGAGTTCATTCGGGATATGATGCAAAAATGGTTCCACAGTTGTCGGAATCATGCAGACACTTTGCGCTCAAAATTGACGATATGAGCAACAACTTTGTTAGATTAACATAACGAAGATTATACTATGTTTACGGTACGCCCAATTGATGGAAATGAATTCTTAGTTAAGGATGGTGACAAGGACGACCTAGTAAACCTTATTGAGACGACATGTAGTTGTCGAGAATTCCAAATCGATTTGTTTCCATGTAAACATGCATTGGATGCTTTAAGTGCTTGTAAAAAACCATTCATCGATTTTGCTCAGATCACTATAAGAAATCCAGTTTGGTTTAAGCATATTCTAGAGTTATTAGACCAGTCGGCACATAAAAACAAATGGGGTGTTCCTAAAGAAATCAGCTCAATAGTTGTGAAAGCTCTTCCATGCCTATCGCATGCTGGCCGACCAAAGAAGACTAGGATTCCATCAACCGGAGAATATTGTGGAAAGAAATCTAGAACATGTTCGTGGTGCAAACTGTTGGAAATTTTGTGATAATATCTCATGTTGAGGGCAAAAATTGAGTATGATAAATTCCATAGAAATGGAAGATTAAAGTGGATTCGAATTCTCCTCCGTGAGAACTTCGAAATGGTATACTCAATTTTACAAAATGGTTAATGGGTGAATGAGAAATTGATTCTCAAAGTGGACCCATTGTGTAGGGATTAAAAGGAATCCCACATTGCTTAGGGAAATCATTTATAAGTAGTTTATAAGTGAATGTGTGATATGAGCTTTCAACATATGTGTGGCATAGAGGCTCTCTCTCGCGCGCGTAGGGGGGGGGGGGGTGCAAATCATGGACCCCGAACCTTCGAATGCACGACTCGTGTGTGGGCGCGACCTGCGGACACGAATGCCGCTCCGATTGGACCATGAGAGTACAGTTGACCTTTTGCCACTTCCCTAAGTCAACGTTTTGATTGTGATGAATAAGGAAAGCTTTAATTGTTTGGATTCTGATTTCTTACTTGATCACTAAGAATACAGAATCGAGTTTTAATTAGAAATAAATCTCTTTGGAGAATATTATCTAATTAAATTATTTCCTTATTAAATCAAAACGAATTTTCCAATCATAATCCCAAATTAATCCCAAAACCCTAGGGTTTCAGTTTGGGTATTTAATCCCTCTTATATTCTATTCAACATACACAGAAAAATAATTCAAGTTTCTTTTGAGCAGCCGAATTCGTTTCTTCTCTTTGTTTCTTGGTAAGTTCAAAACTCGGTTTGAGTTCACTGGTAGTGGATAGTGCTTAGGCCTACCACTGTTGAACCGTTGTATCCTGGGAGACAATCGCCTAAATACACATACGGTGTTGTCCGGCGAAATTGTCTTAAGGACACCGTGTCAAACACGGGCCTCAGATCAAACTCTTTTTCTAAAGTTACTTTCTGTTTTCATTGATACCAGTCAGGTTTGTTTGAAAAATACGTTTAACAATCTTAAGACAATTTCGTTTTTCTTTTCTGTTTTAATTTCTTTTTTCCAAAAAACGTTTGCTTATTCAAACTTTCTGGTATCAGATTTCAGGTTTAGATCGTAACAGACTTGAAAAATAAATCAGCTCGTAAAATTGTGGTAATCGGGTTCCTCTGGAACACTGATTCAATTTGGAAATCGGGTTCTTTGGAATACTTATTTCAATTTGAAAGATATATATTAATCTGTGGAAATTGGGTCTATTATTAGACACTGGTTTCGAAATCAATTGTGATTTCAATTGTGTTATCGGGTCTGCAATATCAGACACTGATTCTGATTTCCATCGTGAAATCTGATTTGATATCAACTGATATCTTTGCTATTATTTCTGTGATACTAAAACGATTTTGTTTTTGTTTAAGATATTATGGCAAACAAATCGAATGTGAACTCCAATGTTCCACTAGAGACTCCAGAAGTTAATCCAAGTATGGTATTAGATACTTCAGCTGTAAACTCTATGCTTATGGGCCATGTACCAGTAGTAGTACCTACTGTGGCTACAACGACTCCGGCCATCAACTCCTTCGTGAGAAACATGCCTGATCCGGTGATGAGCCAGTATATGAGTCAAGGGAATGTTCCCATGGCAAATCCCTACATGAATTCGGTACCTTTACCGATGAATCATATAGAGAAGCCTGATAAGTTCAGTGGACCGAATTTTAAACGATGGCAGCAAAAGATGCTGTTTTATCTGACCACACTGAACCTTGGCAGATTCTTGACTGAAGATGCTCCTAAACCTAATAATGGTGAAGAGCGAGATGTTCAGGTATGGAATGCTATTGATGCATGGAATCACTCGGATTTTCTGTGCCGCAATTACATACTGAACGGGCTGTCAGATTCGCTATATAGCGTTTATTCTTCAAAGAAAACAGCCAAGGAACTGTGGGAATCATTAGACCGTAAATACAAAACTAAGGACGCTGGTTCCAAGAAGTTTATTGGCGGTTGGTTTCTTGATTACAAGATGGGGGATTCCAAGACAGTTATGAGTCAAGTTCAAGAGCTACTGGTGATTCTGCATGAGATACATGCCGAAGGGATAACCCTGAGTGAAACTTTCCAGGTGGCTGCAATCATTGAGAAGCTTCCTCCTTCATGGAAAGAGTTCAAAAACTATCTCAAACACAAGCGAAAGGAGATGAAGATCGAGGATCTAATTCTCAAGCTTCGTATTCAGGAAGATCACATGAAGTATGACAAGAAAGATGTCAATGCGCCTGAAGCGAAGATTGATGTGGTTGAGCATGGGAAAAGTTCTAAACCAAAGAAGAACAAGCCTGGGAAAGGATCCAAATTGGGTCCTAAGGGAGGAGTCTCTAAGGAGCCAAAATTCCAAGGGAAGTGCTTCAACTGTGACAAGCTGGGTCATAAATCTTCTGAGTGCAGGTTTCCAAAGAAGAAGAAGAACCACGAGGCAAACGTGGTTGTTGGGATCTCAAGAGATGTATCCGAGATCAATCTCTCTGTAGTTGTGACAGAAGCAAACCTTGTTGGGTCAAACCCAAGGGAGTGGTGGTTGGATACTGGGCCACTCGTCATATATGCTCTGACAGGGAGATGTTCAATATATTTGAAGAAATGAAGAATGAAGAAAAGTTGTATATGGGCAACTCAGCCACATCTGACGTGAAGGAACGTGGTCAAGTCATTCTCAAGATGACCTCTGGTATAACCTTGAGCTTGAACAATGTGCTGTATGTACCTGATATACGCAAGAACTTGGTTTCCGGTTCGTTGCTCAATCAGCATGGGTTCAAGATGGTGATTGAATTAGACAAAGTGGTTTTAACCAAGCAGGGAACTTATGTGGGTAGGGGATATGTAACTGAATGGCTGTTTAAGCTTAATGTATCTGTTGTCAAAAGAACAATCAATAAAGATAATTCTTCAGTTTATTTGCTTGAGTCTTCCAATTTATGGCATGGTAGACTAGGACACGTTAATTATGATACTCTGCGTAGATTAATTAACTTAAATCATATTCCCACATTCAATATTGATCCTAAACATAAGTGTGAAGTTTGCGTTGAAGCAAAACTAACAAGGTCATC